>JALGPY010000013.1:7829189-9029189 GCA_023055425.1 Linanthus parryae | reverse complement strand
CGGCCGAGTTTCTGATGGCGACACCCA
The DNA here is from genome assembly GCA_023055425.1 of Linanthus parryae. Taxonomy (NCBI): domain Eukaryota; kingdom Viridiplantae; phylum Streptophyta; class Magnoliopsida; order Ericales; family Polemoniaceae; genus Linanthus; species Linanthus parryae. Next base: position 9,029,162 of record JALGPY010000013.1, on the reverse strand, counting down.
TTCCACACCTCTTTCCTTACTAGAGCAAGCTCTGTCGCAATTAATTTTAACAAGACCTGGATCTGGAGGGGTCCATTAGTATTGACTGATACATATTTCATTTCTCCGAATCTGGGATTCATCCACCGCGATGTTGGTGCTACTAGAAAAAGATAAGAACTCTTCTCCTTTTTCTGTATATCTCCTTACCTTTGAAACTCTTATTATTAAATCATGTATCATTTGTACTACTCCAAAGTGCCCAATTCCGAAATGTACCATTTGTGTTGCAGGGAAGGGGTGCTTGAAAGAAGATCGACACCATCTACTCTCTAAAGTTAACCAGGCGAGAGTCGATAGTTATTTCAGAAAGGCGCCATACCTCTACAGCCATTTTACACCTCATAAAAATATGATTGACACTTTCGGCGTCTTGGTGACACATTTGGCACTGCACATGGATTCTAATTCCCCAATGGTTCATATTAACAGCAACTGGTAAGGCGTCTCTCCATCCCTGCCAAGATGGGAAGAACACCATTTCAAGTTTTTTCTTGTTCCAATACTCTTTAAGCCAGCTCTCCTCTTCCTCTTTCGAAGATTGACCCACTGAAAATTTGTTTGCGCATAACAACTTGTAACCAGAAAAGACGAAGTATTCACCATTTTCGTAGAAGAACCTGAAGTTGATGTCAAGGTCTGGGGTTTCTGGAATGGCGATCTGGAGGATGTTTTCTACATCACCAAGATTCAGGTACAATTTGAGTCGTTCTTTCTCCCAGGTTCTGTATTGTTGGATGAATTGTGCAACTGGTAGCACAACATTATGTGTACTTCGCATACTGAATCTAAAAGTGGTGGGTCTTGGGATCAATCTATATGTGAATAAATCATATGTGGTACCACATCTTATTTTCTTAACCAGCCCATTGGAGAGAAGATCTCTCTTTGCAATAATACCATGGAATCCAAATGAAACTGCATGATACTTTTTAGGAGGTTGATCCATGAGATCACAGTCTTTGAAGTATTAAGCATTACAAACTCTATCGATAAAATTTGTAGGATGTAGATAATCTTCCACAAACTGTTTAGCAAGAAGTGAAACACTTAAGCACAACATATATTTGAACCCTAGACCTCCCTCGGCCTTTCTGAATTTTAGTTACTCCCAACCAGCCCAATGCATGTTATTTTTATGAAAAAGTTTTTCCGTTCAAAGCACGTACCTTTTGGGAGTACGAAACAACCCATTGAGTAGTTGTGGATATTTCAAAATCTTCAGCCTTATGTTTACCCTCACTTAATACTGAAAAATATTTTCTTCTCTTTCCCTATCATGGTTGGGCCTAAGTAACTTTAATGTTTCTATGCCACCGGGATGCCACAAAGCTAACTGAGGGCCTGATTATCTTCAGCAGAGGTGTTCTCCGAAAAAGCAATTGTTGACTTCTGATAGTTTACTAGCTCTCCCAAGGCATAGGCATAATACCGTTAAATTCTAGTGGGAATTTAACTTCATTAGGGACTGCCTTTGTAAAAATTAGTCTTTTGTTAGAGAAAAAAGGTGCATCAATGATGTTATTTTTATGTAAACCCTTCGTAAGACTTCGAGAACAATGTCTTAAGCCTATCTAAAGTACGAACCTTCCTACTACATTACCATTGACAATCGAACTGTAGATAACTGTAATAACACACTTATAATAAGTTCACTCTACTTAAAGCCGAAACTCAAATGTTCTAGGATTGCTTGTAGAAATCTAACTTAACTCAGTTGTACACTTTTCTTATGATACGTTTGATAGAAACAGAGCCAATTTTTCTTTTATGTCGTGTTTCCATAGTGTGGATTAGCTCGAACTCCGTGAGCACATTGTCTGGAATCTGTCTCCCGGGGACGTAAGCGCTCTGAATTTCAAAGATCAAGCTAGGTAACATGTTTTCTGACGGTTCATTATCACATAGGATATAATCTGTTAAACACAACAAAATAAACTAATATGGTAAATATCTGTAGGTTTATGAACCTGTTTTACCTTCAAAATAATGGAAAGTAGGATATGGTTTAACTCCTCGAGTGAGCCACTCTTGTTGAAAAAAGGCACTTTTCTTTGAGGTCCCTTCCAATGACCGGCTAGAATATCTGGTAGAGTACTTGGCGAATCCTTCATGACTTGGGAAATTTTGGGAGGCCATTCCATGTCAAGAAAAAGGTATTTCCTCCCTAGAGAATAGAATATCTAAACTCTCCCGCAAATCACTAAACAAATGTTCCTCCACACGTGCTACCATGGGCTTCGTTTAACAGAACTCCTGTTTCAAAGCTTTGATACCAGTTTGTTATAACCTGGGGCTATTCGAGAAAGAACGATGAAAAGAAATCAAGAAGGAGATAGATATTTAACGTAGTTCACTACGGAATTTGCAACGAATCCGGTAGCTACCTCCACGGCCAGAACCATAATCGAATACATTCACTGAGAAAGCCGGACCGAATGTATTCTCGATGCGCCCAATTGCGCAAATTAGATGCACCATGACGAGTGCCCAGATATCATTCAGCCTAGATGCACCAATGACGAGTGCCACAAATTTTCATGCCAGATGCCCCCCGTATGCCCCAGCCAGAAACAGATTGCGCCAGATGCGAGCTCAATGCGTTTCATGGTACACACTCAAAAAACAGATGAACTCCAGAACACACCCGTGCATAATGCGCGCCAGAACCAAGATCATATGCGCGTGCAAAAAGAATCACGCTCTAGATGCTCCATATCGTTGCCCCAACTCCAACGAGTTCTTTCAACGCATGAGCCATCACCAGATTCAATTCACACTCTAGATTCTACACTCCCGGAGCTATATTGCGCCTGAACGTCAATACCCATAACGCCATATGCGCGTGAACCGCCAGATTCGTGCCAGTACCAAACGCGTGCTGGATTTGCCAGATCCCTTCCACGCCTAATCAGGTGCATGCCAGATTACTCCGATAGGAGCCTGGATAGCAACCTGCGCGGGGCTTCAGATGGCGGGTGTATCCGCTTCTCTCTCACGAACAGATCGATCTTGATCGCCAAACCAAACATCATTCCTGGCGGAATCTCGAAGTCCTACTCGGGATAGCATGCTCCCCTGAATCGCGAAACCCTAGCTTTGAGTTTCACCAAGATCTTGAAACATGGCTCTAATACCAGTTTTTTAAAACAGGTGATCCCCTTGACCTGGCTCTGTTACCATTTTGTTGTAACATAACTCCTATTTGAGAGCTCTGATACCAAATTGTTATAACATGGGGGTATTCAAGCAAGAATGATGAAACAAAATCAAGAACGAGACTAATATTAACGTGGTTCACTAACGAATTCGCAACGAACTCAGTAGGTACCTCCACGTCAGATATTTTATTGTAAAGAGAACCCGATTACAATGCACGCGATGGCCACAACAAGCACGGCGGCCACCCACCCGACCCACACACACAAAAGCTTCTCAAAGCACCAAACATATAAACGCGTGTGTGGGTATTGCTACCGTATTACTACACCGAGTGCCTTTATTTAGGCTACCAGGAAACAATCTATAGATGATTTTGGCACCAAGCCAAACATCACCGCCCCAGTAGTTGTTTGCTGCATTTAGACTTTAATTCAAACCCAACCAGGTCTATGCTCTGGTTTGATCACTAGTGGAAAAGAGGTCCTTAAAAATAATCTTCAACGGTAGGGGCGATGCCTTCATCTTCATCTTGCCATATACCATGATCGTATTCGATACTAGACATTCGGTTCATATGGTTCTTAATAGAAAAATTTCTATGAAAGAATCTTGTACATAGATCACCAAGCTTCATCCAAGGGATTTGTTATCTCTAACTCCACATGAATCCTTCCCAGAGTAGGAGGGCTGCAATTTCCTTGTTCAAATGATACTTCTCTGTCAAATTGACAGAATATTGGGGTTGCATTCGGAGGTTATCCTTGCGGTCCTTGAGTAGAGAAATCAGTCTCTTTAAATTAATGGGAGTAGAATGGAGCCATGAATTTGACCACTGCAGCTGTGCAGCAAAGGCCACAATGCTTTGCACACTTCATGATCAAACCTAATCCAATGGGGCACGACGTCCCTGATCAGATGACTCTACACCCATTAGGAGATAAACAATCTTATTCTATGTGGCAAGTGTCTTCCTTCTTTCACTGAAATAGAGATCCCACAAATTCTTAGTTTGTTTCCGATTGCTTTATATTAATTTTTTCAGAATACTTCATAAATTACATGTCTCAGTACTTGAATAATAATAATAATAATAATAATAATAATAATAATAATAATAATAATAATTGTTTCCTACGATTGAGTTAGCCTTGGTGAAATGATATTCGGAAGCACCGTTAACCAATGTTTCAATCGACTTTATTCCCTTAGTTTTTAATGTCTTGAGCTCTAGCAGGAAGTAACCCATACATGTGTCCCATAGAATATTTGTCGCTTCTCCCCCTATGTGCCAATGCCTACGAATCTTTGTTAAAATAAGCCATGCAATGTCAAAAATCAGAAAAACAAATTGACAGGTCAATTTAATAAATATTCGTAGCCATTGGGACATAAATTGAGAAGCAAAAAATTATTGTATGTGATACCTTTAAGGGTTACTTCCTCCTAGAGATCAAGACATTGAGAACTTAGGGAATCTAGTCAATTGAAAAATATATATAGGTTAATTGTGCTTGAGAATAGGATTTTACCAGGACCAGAAAAAACTAAATAGGACTAAGTCAATTGTAAGAAACTATATTGTTTTTTCATTATTATTAGAATCCCAAGACATGCAATTTATTTAGCATTCTTAAAACAGAATTATACAGAGAACAGAATGAAAATATAAATTTCTGGAATCACTATTTTAGTGAAAGAAGAAAGGCACTGGCCACATAGCATTTGGTTGTTGATCACCTAACGGGTGCACATTCATCTGATCGGGGCCGTCAAACCCCATCGGATTTGGGTTGTTCATGAAGTGTGCAAATTATGGAGGCATTTGTTGTAGAGCTGCCATGGTCAAATTCATGTCTGGATTCTCCTTTTGTTTATTGGAAAAAATAACTCCAGTATCTACCACTGGTGGAACAATTTGGGAAGAAGAAGAAGATGGGCGATAGGGTTTCTTCGGTGATCCTCAAATCACGTATACTTAAATCACGCAAATCACGCAAATCCCTCAAATATAAGTTATGCTGCCCGCCCATACACTTAAACATCACCTGCGTAATCTCTTTCTCTTGGTTCGTCTTGTATTGCTTCTTTAGCTACGCACCGGCTTCATATGCTTGATTAAACTCTCTTGATTCATCATATTTCTTGCTTTCCTCCATTTCTGGCATTCTCTTGAACTGTGCAAGCAGTCGTTTGACACCAGATGGGTTTGGCCAAACTTCAGATTGGGAATCATAGGGGCTGTAAATGATTACACAAGCATCGATTCAACAAAGAGTAGTTAGCTCGCTAACCTTCTTGATCAAGCCAATCTTCCTTTTATTATAAGTTGCTTTCCTTGAGGTGTCGTTGGTCATGAATGCCAGATTCACCTTCTTTCTTGTCATGGCGTAAGATCATTCCAAGGAAGTAAACAAATCGTACAAAACTTACTTTTGGTTTCTAAGATTATATACACAGTTCTAATTTATTCACTTTTTGGAGATTTCCAACAACAATGTTTGAAGATTTTAAGTCAATTGTCTAACAAATGTTTACCTTGAAAGATAATACAACATTTATACAGTCACATTCGCATACAATATCCAGGAGACAAAATGGGAATTTCAGTATTTTATGTGATATTTAATAGTTAGTGCAGAAGGTACAACTCGACTCTTGTGTGAGATTTTTTTTCGTTTTAGGTTCGAATGAGGAAAATTTTGCTTGCCCCATTGTCAAGTGTTTTGATGTCTAAATTCGCACATCTTATCTTATATATCTCTACTATACTCTAAAAAGTCCAAGAGCTCAAAATGTTTAACACTATGAAATGTTTTCTCTGTTTTCTACATTGTTTTATTTGCTAAATATACTATTTCGTGTTTTGAATATTTGACCACTACATTATTCCTATTAGATGTCAACAATTTCTATTTGATTGGTCAATACATACTCCTCTTCCTCGTCTTCTTCAATTTTCTTCTTCTTTTGTACCCTACAAAATTGTTACTTTTGTTTTTTCTTCATAAATTATGTAAATCCTATCTTTTGCTTCTACACTTCTCTTTCCTTTTTGGGATATTTATCACTTTTTTTTTTCCAAAACCTTTTTAACCAAGATTCATCGAATTATGCAGAAGGAAGTTACACTGATGATTGTCAGCGTCTTGCTTTAATTTTGAATATCAACGGTAAGCAAAAATGTATGCTTGTTCGCGGTCTTTATTTTTCATATGTGGGTGTAGAACTTTAATGGAATCCTTCACATGAATGTCTTGATCAAGGGTATTATAGGTTAGGTTTATTTTCAGAAATCAAATTATAATTAAACTTGATCGATTGATTCATGCCAATGTCTAAAAAAATGTGATTGATTTTGATATACTGAGACTAATGTTTCTATTATTTTTCTTCAAACCCTGATATGATGCTACTCGTGCAACATTTTTCATGGGAAATAGAATAACAGAATGATTTGGTCCACCTGGATCAAGGTTTGCAATTCTTTTTCTGTGAGGGTACGGGTTCTCTTAACTTTTCATGTTTCATTTGAGAATTTTATTGTAACGATGCCGTTGTAGAAGTACCAACCAATTAGAAAAGCCTCCAGTTATGCCCACTGTTAATCATTCTTCCACCTAAGATCAAATTTTTGGTAATGAAGGTGTTCGAATTTTTTGGTGATTCAAGCCCCTAGCCTACACTTGGACGATGCGGCGAAGCAATGACGAAGCGGCCAAAATAACGAATTAATAAATATATGTCGGTTCTATAACTTCTATGTTCCTGAAATAAATGCATGTTCATAGCAGAACAGAAACACACAATTTAATTTTGTCTCAGAAAAGGGGAAAAAATGCAACAATTTATTGATCTTGCAGAAATCGCAAAAAAAAAAAAAAAAATAAAATAAAAAAAAAAAATAAAAATGCTAAACAGAAACAATCAGTTTCTTCCCTTCACTGGAAAAAAGGACCAGGCCACACATCACTAGGATTTTGATCACCAAGTGGAGGCATGTTTGTCAGATCATCACCGCGGAATCCCATCTGGTTGGGGTTGTTCATCAAGTCCGCAAACGATTGAGGCCTCTGCTGCATTGCCTCCCTTGTCAAATCCATGGTTGGATTCTCTTCTTGTCGATGGAATGTTCTAACTCCAGTGTCCACCAATGCTGGAACCATTTGAGTAGAAGACGAAGAAGACGAGCCGTTAGATTTCTTCATTGACGTGATCTTGTTATCGATTTCCTTCATCTATTGATCGATAACCCACCCTAGATCATGCAAGTCCCCAAAATTGAAATTCTCTAGCCCAGCCCTACCATTCAGGCACTGGTACATGACCTCCGTCATCTCTTTCTCCCGATTCTCCTTGTATTGTTTTTTGAGCTGCTCACTGGCTTTCGAGATCCGCTGCTTTATGAAACTCTCTTGGTTCATCATCTTCCTGCTTTGTTCCATTTCAGGCATCATCTTGAATTGTGCCAGCACTTGTTCGACGCCTGACGGGTTTGGCCAAACTTCAGGCTGGGAATCGTAGGGGCTGTAGACAATAGCACAAGCCTCGATTCCACAAAGGGTTGTTAGTTCGGTAACCTTCTTCATCAAGCCCTTCTTCCTTTTCTTGAACGTAGCTTTCCTTGAGGAGTCGTTCGAGATGAATGCGAGGGTCACCTTCTTTCTTGTCATGGCTGAAGATAACTCCAAAGAAGTAATGAAATTGTAACAAAACTGTATAAAGCTTTGGATTGGTTTCTATGAGCATATGGACAGTGCTAATTTATAAAAATTTTGGAAATTGCAGCATTAATGTTTGAAGCTTTTATGTTCGTTACCTAAAAATTATTTTCCTTAAAAAGAAATATCACATTTATAGAATTTCGCATTTTATATTATAAGTACATGTTGAAAACAAATTAGGGAACGCAACATGTCAGAAGGACTGTTATAATGTTACAACTTATTCAGCGCACGAATGAGGAATATTTATAATGCGTGAGTTAATAAGAGGATACTTTGATGTCTATTTTCAGATAGGAACATTAAAGTTTACACGACATTCACAAGTAATTAACCTATGATTCTATCTATATACATAAGATAAAGCTTGGGAGATGCTCTTTCCTTCTTAAGTTAGTAAAAAATAATAAGTTGATTTTAAGTTCCGAGTCTCTTAAATTTACTTGAAAATCATCCACTTTATCAATGTGGCCAGGCCAGCGGTTGAACAACACATTTAAAAAGATCAAAGCAGGCAGTGGCAAAGGCAAGATCAGCGATTTATTTTTTCCATTTTTTATTTTTTGTGATTAAGAACTTCCATATTTTGAATGATGGATATACAGTAATTTGTTGAGTAAAGTAGAACTTTTTTTGGGTGAATTTTATATTCTTTTAATGAATTTTATTTATGCTTAATCAATTATGGAATTTTCTAAAGACTTCTCGCAGCGTTTTGAAGTTCCAGTTTACGTAAACTACAACTTTGAAACACTGCGATTACTTTAGTACAATCTACAAGAACTTTAGAACGTTGCGAGATGTCTTTAAGCAATTCCATAATTAATTAAGAATACATAAAATTTGTTTATTGCAGCTAAATTCACGATGTCCAGAAGTTTATAGGTGCGTAATCTTCCAAAATATCGTCTACGATAGAGAAATCCATTATGATGCCCCCCTTCATTCCGCAATCAAGATCTTCTAATAACTGTTTATCATCCCCCACCACACAAAGATTTTGGATCCCTTTCTACATTGCAAAATGAATACCTTTAAATACGACCATTGCTTCAGATTATCTTGCATTGGTACATGCGCATAGCGGAAAACATCTTTTATCGACTCTGGGAACAGCACTGCATGTACCCTTTCCCGTGGACAGTTCAAAATAACCATCACAATTTAGCTTAACGAAACCACTCTTGATGAGCTGCCACCTCCTGTATGTGTCCGCATGACCCGCAGCACAATTATACTCTTGAGCATGCGAAAGCTCCGCTAGCCGAGCATGAACCTTTTACACAATCAATCCACGAGATTTTAGATTTCATTCAAACACTATAGCATTTCTATTATCCTTGATTTTCCATAATGCCACTCAAAAGATTCATCAATTTTCCTCCATAAAGCTCATAATTGATTGAGATACCCTCATAGATAAATCAATCTTTTTCCTCGCCACCAGTTGTTGGAATCCAAGCCGATTCCAAACTTTTGTCGCACCGCATTCATAGAATACTAGGCAATACCCCGCGCGATGCGCGGGTCTGCCATGAGTTGAATTTGTTCACTTTTAAGAAAATAATAATTAAATAAATGTATCTAATTATATAAGGTAAAATCTTATGAAAACCGATAATTCAATTTCTCTGTCTTAATGTGAAGTATGAACTGTGGAAGTTTTTATGAAGATGATGAAAGACACTGGTAAAATATGTTCAAAGCTCCAAGGCCTTGAAGGTCTATATCTGAATTTATATTGATTAAGTATTGTTTATCAATCTTGTGTATGCAGGCTTAGCATTGGATCTGATGTTGGTTAAATGTGTCTGAAAAATACTTTTCGACTATATCTATGTGTTTCTAACATTCGGAGGCTTCACAGCGTGAATGAATCAAGTATTAGAAAGCTATAAGCTTAAACCTGTGAAGAATGTCACTGAACTCCAAGGCCTTGAGATTTTCCTTGAGCTGCTGACAGTCTTATCTAGCTTAACTGATTCTTTTTTGCAGGATGTTACCTGTTGTAATGTGATTGGTTACTGACTTGCTATAAGTCTTAATCATAATTTTATCATTATCTTATCCATATTGCTGATCTGGTATTAATCTTGATATCAACATTTTGGAATAGTTTATTTGACCTTGAAATCAAGTTTGTTGCAGGGTTGTTGTTTTTCAAACCCCTCACAAGAAACTATAATGTCTATCCATTCATAGTTGTTGATAGAAGCATGTTTGGGAGAGGATTTGTAGGGGGACATTTCCTAAAATCGCTCATTTAGTTACCACGGTTTGTTATAAGCTTTAGTTTGAATATAAAAGAGAGAAAACTGACAGAGTACTTATCATTCAGAAACTAATAGTGTTTAGTGTCGTGGAGCTCATACAATCAACTCTTCAATCAATCAAGTTATTAACATTACTCGAGAAGGAGATAAATCATCCTAATATCTGAAGAACACATTCAAGCTTCACTGCATACCTCACAAACTTAGAATTTTAGTTGTTCAAGTGAACAACAAGAGGTTCTTATTATTTCAACAGATTGTAGCTGTTACTACATAGTTTGGGAACCACAAGCTGTATAGGTGTAAGTAGTTCACTTAGGCTTGAGATCTAGGGCTAAATCTGGGTGATTAATAAGAAGTGTTTTCCAAATCCTAGAGGGATCAGATCTCTTAGGAAGAGACAAGGTCCAATTGTGACTGAACTCTGTAAATCCTTGTGTTCTTTAGTTTACAGTATTGTTCTTTATCACTGCAAACTATCTAGCTCAAAACAGGTTGTTCAAAGTCTTGATGTATTTTACAGCTCAAGGCCTTGAAGCTTTCACTAGTTCTTAGTAAGTTTCCGTCTTTTATCAAAACTCCTCCAAGGCCTTGAGATTCAATCGGTGTCTTACCTTAATTTTTCAAAAGACTAAGTTTTAGAAAAAGTTTCCATACTCTATTCAACCCCCCCCCCCCCCCCTTATAGAGTATTTGATCCTGCGTTTATACTTACATTACAAACTTTCAATTGGTATCAGAGCTTGGTAACTTCTAAGGATCTAACAATCTTGTGAAAATGAGTAATGTAGGTGATGGTGGATTCTCGCATGGTAGGGCAGCTGTGTACAAGGGAATGCTAGGAGAAGATCCAAGTGTACACCTGCTATAGGGGATAAGGACAAGAATAGAAATCACAGAGAGATTGTAGGTGAGTGTAGGCGAATAGTAACTACTTGTTAACTGTTCTTGAGAGAGAGACAGTATAATGACTAGCGAAAGATCCGAGAGTTGCCATAGGAGGCTAACGTTCCTATATATAGTAGGGAATTGACGGTTACGATGGGTTAATGCGCCCATGAATGGCGGCAAGATATTCGCTTCGTAACGGCACGTTCTACCGTATATATAGGGCACGTTACACGATTGTCCACATATGTAGGGGACCGTTACATGATCGATCGCATTTATGGGAAACATGGTCATTAAATCTCTCAGACAGTTACCAACGGTCGTGCGCGAGCGTGGTTGCTGATCTCGCACGACGTTTCTTCCATTGACCTCCAAGCCACTAAGTCCCTACAACTCCTGCGCAGTTAGTATCGCGGGCAACCCTGTCTCGCAACTCCCATATGGACAAGCTCGAATGTAATTATATGCAAATCATAAATATATGATAGGGTGTACACGGAGTACCATTATATATGTTAGGTGGCTGCCACGTGGACGATGTTTGATCTGCTCATAACGCACTATCTACATTAGCCCCCTTTTGTGCAAATGTCATGCTCGTCGTTCGAAAATCGCGCAAAATCAGTCGTGCATAGCTCCACACGTGTTTTCGAATCTTGGAAACTTCAAGTTCGAAAACCCTAGGCCTTATGAACCATCATCATCGCCTAGTGTCGTAGCCTTTAATAGGGCATGTCCGTTGCGCGGCTAATCAGACGCCATCCACATTGTTTTTCCATTTTCGAGGCAAAAATTATTCGAATAGATTCCATAAGTCGCAATTCGCAGATTTTCAAGGTAACGCTGATTCAGCAAATCTGAAAGGGTCACAACCCTTCGAGGGCCTATATAAACCCCTTTACTATAACGATTAGAACATTTCCACCATTGTTTCTATCAAAGTATTATGAGCCAGAGAGAACCCAGCAGCAAGTTCAGATCTTCGATCAAATTCTCGACAGCATCACTCAAGCAGTTCAATCACTGAAACAACGAGGTTGGCAATTCTCATCATTCGTTTCATTTTTTGAAATCGGATAAATGAAAATAGGCATGCAACCCAATATGGGTTTAGCGTTCATACTTGTTCTTGCCATGCAACCTAACAGTCTTTTAATTTTGCATTTGTACTCATCCACTACAACTGAAATAAAATTTTCAACGACGTGCAGTATTGTCGTCAATGGATCTAAACACAATTTCACCAAGTCTTTGGAGGGAAATTACAATATCATGAAATAATTGTGGTAAAAAAATTTACAAAATTTTTACTTCAAAATTTCATCCATTAATATTTTCAGCGGCAGGTACTGAATATTTCGCTAAAGATTTTGGTGGGGAATTACAAATTCACGAAAAAAGTGGAGCCAAAATTAACCAAACCAAAAAAAACACTCCTCCCTCCTGGATCGATCCAACTTAGTCAATTCCAACCTAGCATCACCTCCATCTTCTTCCCGCCACCACTTTTCTCTCACTCGCTCTGTCTCTCCAAACGACCGTCGTCCACTCAGCATAGATCACCCAACCCCCTCATACTTTCTCCGCCGCATCGGAATCTCTCTTCCATATTCTTCTCTCTTTCCATCTTCGATCTGACACCGGTCGCTCTCTCTCCCACCTTCATCGCCGAGTCTCCAAGGTTCAATTAATCGGCCAATTTACTGGATTCGTGTCCATAAGGTTCAGGTAAACACCTTCAGTTCATTCGCAAATCTTCTATTACTGATTCATTCTGACTTGCTTCTTTCCTCGACTCAATTTGCGTTCTTATTTGCTAAGATGCGCACCTAGTGGTGAGGGTGTGAAATTGGTTAAATCTTGATTTCTCTCTAATCCTGATTCAAATTTTCTCTATAGGTTAATCTCTCTTCTAAATCACTTAATAATTTGTATGTTGAGAAAGCCCTTAGTTGAACCTTGATTTGAGTCAGACCTTTCTGATTCTGTATACATTCGTTTAAGTTTTCATACATTATTGATGTTAATTGCATGCATGGTTTACTTTATGATTTACACACTTTACATATATCACTAGTTTTCAGTTGTGTGACCGTATTGGCATGGTGAATTGGTTTCCTAGGATTTAGCCTAAAGAAATCGATTTTGCTTCCATGCCTTCGAATAATGGCACATTATTGAGACTTAAAATACCTTCCTCTGGATCTATCTCTAAATCCAATTTCGCGGAAGCTCCATTCAAATTCATCATGCATTTGCTCTGATTCATATTCATCGGCGATAATGTAGTGAAAGGCATTGAACTGTTTATATCATATGAAATAGGAAGTATACTTCTTGCTATGCACTTTCAACTAAAGACTTCTTGCAGTGTTTTTTAAGTTCTAGTTTACGTAAGCTAGTACTTTAAAACACTGCGAGTACTTAAGTATAGTCCACTGCAACTTTAAAACGTCGCGAGATGTCTTTAGGAAATTCCATAATTGATTAAGCATAAGCAAAATTTGTTCATAGCCGCTAAATTCACAATGTACAGATGTTTATAGGTGTGTAATCTTCCAAAATATCATCTACGGTAGAGATATCCTTGATGATGCCCAGCTTCATTACGCAATCAAGATCTTCTAATAATTTTTTATCATCCAATTCCACACAAAGATTTTTGATCCCTTTCTACACTGCAAAATGAATAGCTTTACATACAGCCATTGCTTCTGATTATCTCGCATCGCAACATACTCTTAGCGGAAAACATCTTGCACCCATACAAACACCCAGGTCGACTCTGAGAGCAGCACTGAATGTACCCTTTCCCGTTGACCGTTTAAAAGCACCATCACAATTTAGCTTTACAGAACCACACTTCATGAGCTGCCACCTCCCGTATGTGTCCGCATGACCCGCAGCTCAGTACAACTCTTGAGCCTGCGAAAGCTCCATAGTCGAGCTGTTAGATTTAGGAAGCTCTGATACCACTTTGTTAGTTTTAGGAAGAAGATATTAGTAGGCTAAGTGTTAGGTGGAAGAGGGAAGTGATGGAACTTGTAGAGTGAGAGAGTAGGACAATATGTGTAAGTACTTTAATTGATTTGGCTTGATACAAAATAGTGGATTACAACAATAAGATACACTCAATACATCACATAGAAGTCTTAATAGAAGACTTCATTGGAGAGACATTTAGGACACTTCATTGGGGACTTACTAGGAGACTTAATAGAAGACTCACTTGATGACTTACATAATGCTAGAGTACAAGTCCCTATTTATAGGGAGCGTAGGAGGATTCTAGATTACATCATCTAGTAATCTCTCCACCTAGAAGCATCTAAAGATATTTTGTAGGACCATTCTAGTGATACACATTACAACATTGTTCTAGACTTTTCTACCACCATACTAATTTATGAGGCTAATATTTCTAGTAGCCTCCACTAACTAGTACAATTATTATTGGGCTTCATGACATAACCCATGTAATAATTATGGACCACAAATGTAGTTGGGCTAAATCAAGTTTAGCCTCCAACACGAGCATGAACCTTGTACACAATCTGCCCACGAGATTTTGATTTCCTTCAAACACGCTAGCGTTTCTATTTTCCAAGATCTCCCATGATATCACGCAAAATATTCTATCAACTCTCCTCCACAAAAGCTCATAATTTGTTGAAATACCCACATAGATAAATCAATCTTTTTTCTCGGCACCAACTGTTGGAACCCAAGCCGATTTGAAATTTCGTTTTTCGCACTGCATTTATAGAATACAAGGAGATATCCCGCACGATGCGTAGGTCTCACATGAGTTCAATTTTTTCCACTTTGAAGAAAATTATAATTAAATAAATGTATCTAATTTTATAAGGTAAAATCGTATGAAAACAATGCAACAAATTTGACCAGGATTTCTGGGAAGTAGCCTCTAAGAAGAGCATGTTAATTTTTTTGTACCAATCGTGTTGTTGAAATTGAATTCTAATTGAATCTCAGTAGGAAGAAGTTAGAAAATCACAACATGATCGAGTATACATACACACACATATATATATATATATAAGAAAATTAAATAATATTTAATTTATTATGAAACTTATTTCTTACAAAATCACTTTCATTTAATGAAACATCTATTTCAAAACTATCAAAACATATTTATTTAATATTCTTTTATTTTTGAGGCATTATTGTTTTATTGTTTTCAGGTAAGAAATTTTTTTACTTTATAATGTTTTTTTTTTTTTTTTTGAAATGCAACAAATTTTGTTTTCTTTTCAAGTAAGATAGCATAATATTTGACTTACAAAATAATTTTCATGTCTTGTCTCAGAACAACATAAAACTCCTCTAAAATCAATAATAGAAACATTAAAGTGAAAACTAAGCTCAAACTGATCCATATCTTTCAAACAAAATTATAATATAATATAAATTCTTTTGGCACTGTCAGCGTGGTTTGATGTACTAAGCATACGAAGAGAAATTAAACCAATGACCTTTTTATGAAAGGTATGACTTCAATAATATTTGAAATGTTCGATTTATGTTGCTCAAAATGTAGATGTTTGAAAAAAATACTAATAATTCTTACTCGTGGAGTCTCAATGATGATTAAGATGTGGATAGTGAATTTTACCTGAGAGATCACATACAAATAATTGTCAAGACAACATTGATAAAGAATAAAACAAACTATAGGGAAAAAAAGATACTACAATATAATTTGATTATAAATTTTTATTTTACATTCATTTTTTTTTATGACTTAAAATGATGTAAATATTCCTCTATAATAGAATACGAATATTTGAGCAGCGTTTCTATATATATATATATATATATATATATATATATATATATACAGTTTAGGTGATAGACAATTTTAAAATTCATACGCTTTTATAATTTCTCTCGTATGTAAATCCCAGAAATATGATGAACTAATATTTGTTAATATTTATAAAATAGTAACCAAATGTACATGACAAACTATCTCAACTAAAATGCGAATTCGGTCATTATTCTAAGAAATGTAAATCAGGTCATTCCATTTTAAAAAAGAATGAAGAATGTGCCAATAAGAATTTTTCGTTCTTATCTTAGCCAAAAGTGTGAAACATGAACAATAATAAATTTCTAAGAGAGTCAGTAAATTACAACCTTTGCATTAAAAAGTTAAATTGTAAATTTAGATGAACGTTAAAATTTCTTGTTTTGTTTATTTCAATTTTTCAGATTGAAGATGATTTCGTGCAAGAGAGTGGTTGAAAATGTTATCTTCGTTCATAGAAATAACTTACCTCAGTTCTACAAGAAACTGTTTCCACATTTTGAACCCGTCACACGGGAAAACTTTAGCATCGCGCCAAGGCTCCCCTTCACCTCTATATTTGTATAGATGCCCTAAATTTTTACGGCGTCACCTTCTTACCCATTAACCACTATAATGATTTACAAATACATTTGCAAAAAATTCACATTGAGGGTAATCCTTTTCTCTTTAAGACCGTCCGCAACCAAAAAAATCTCAAAAATATAGAAACATATTTGAGCAGACAAGGAACTGTAAATTATCAAAAATACAGTACAGTTTCTTATGAAACAAAAATGGACTATTTCTTATGACTTTTACAAACGGATAATATCCAGTAAAGCCTATGAATTTCGGTAAGACCTAGTTTCAGGAAAATATGTACTTGTAATAATAAAAGCCTACTTTTTTAGTGAAGTTTGACAAGTCCCCCGACTTTTTTCATCAATTTTTACAGTAAATTTGCCCTCTCTTAAAATTCATGACATGATCATCATTTCACGACGCTCCTTCCAACCTTTCCTTAAAACGGATGGTATCTATAAGGATAATTCAAATATTGAAAGAACGATCAAATCCTGTTTTATCATAGAAGTAGTGGTCACAGTTAGCTTCCCCAATAGCGAGCTCTTCCATACGTCTTTATTTCTAAAAGGTAATCGTTTGGTGTCTCAAAAATAGAATTGTTTATTAATTCTTTTAATGTGGGTACTATTAGGTAAGATATAACATGATGGTGTCTCTACTCATAAGTAATATCCATTACACTGTTACAAACAATTGCAATGCACCATATGAGTACTTTATTTAGTTGAATTGGATTTCATAACGCAAGCCAAAATGGGAGCCCAAAAGAATAGTTACAATCCGGCCCACTCGGGCAGAGAACAAAAGGATAGTAACCCTAAATCGAGAATCGTCTCTGTGAATATGTGTGCCAATTCATTACCGCGCTTCTTCACATATTGTAGCCGACACACCTCCATCTCCTTAGCCAGATTAACGAACTCCTCCATATTTCTTTTCAAATCTAATGAGAGTTATCTGATAGCTTCTCCTCTTCCATTTCGTAGAAACAATCTGAGATCCTGGATCTAGTCGCTCTTCCAAAGTTGCATGTCTGAGATATGTTTCATATGCAAGGAGCAAGCCTATATTGATTGCTATAATCTCTATATGTTTTGTTGTGCCGATTATGAGCTCACCGGCCGAGTTTCTGATGGCGACACCCATTCCACACCTCTTTCCTTATTAGAGCAAGCTCTGTCGCAATTAATTTTAACAAGACCTGGATCTAGAGGGGTCCATTAGTATTGACTGATACATATTTCGTTTGTCCGAATCTGGGATTCATCCACGGCGATGTTGGTGCTACTAGAAAAAGATAAGAACTCTTCTCCTTTTTCTGTAGATCTCCTTACCTTTGCAGCTCTTATTATTAAATCATGTCTCATTTGTACTACTCCAAAGTGCCCAATTCTGAAATGTACCATTTGTGTTGCAGGGAAGGGATGCTTGAAAGAAGATCGACACTTGTATACTCTCTAAAGTTAACCAGGCGAGAGTCGATGGTTATTTCAGAAAGACGCCATACCTCTACAGCCATTTTACACCTCATAAAAATATGATTGACACATTTGGCACTCCACTGAAAATTTGTTTGCGCATAACAACTTGTAAACAGAAAAGACGAAGTATTCACCATTTTCGTAGAAGAACCTGAAGTTGATGTCAAGGCCTGGGGTTTCTGGAATGGCGATCTGGAGGATGTTTTCTACATCACCAAGATTCAGGTACAATTTGAGTCGTTCTTTGTCCCAGGTTCTGTCTTGTTGGATGAATTATGCAACTGCTAGCACAGCATTATTTGTACTTCGCATACTGAATTTAAAAGTGGTGGGTCTTGGGATCAATCTATATGTGAATAAATCATATGTGGTACCACATCTTATTTTCTTAACCAGCCCATTGGAGAGAAGATCTCTCTTTGCAATAATACCATGGAATCCAAATTAATTTGCATGATACTTTTTAGGAGGTTGATCCATGAGATCACAGTCTTTGAAGTATTAAGCTTTACAAAATCTATCGATAAAATTTGTAGGATGTAGATATTCTTCCACCGACTGTTTAGGAAAGAGTGAAACACTTAGGCACCATAATATATTTGAACCCTAGACCTCCCTCGGCCTTTCTGAATTTTAGTTACTCCCAACCAGCACAATGCATGTTATTTTTATGAAAAAGTTTTTCCGTTCAAAGCACAAGTCTTTTGGGAGTACGAAACAACCCATTGAGAAGTTGTGGATATTTCCAAACCTTCAGCCTTATGTTTACCCTCACTATTAAGGACTGAAAAATATTTTCTTCTCTTTCCCTATCATGGTTGGGCCTAAGTAACTTTCATGTTTCTATGCCACCGGGATGCCACAAAGCTAGTTAAGGGCCCGATTATCTTCAGCAGAGCTGTTCCCTGAAAAAGAAATTGTTGACTTCTGATAGTTTACCAGCTCTCCCGAGGCATAGGCATAATACTGTTAAACTCTAGTGAGAATGTAACTTCATTAGGGACTACCTTTGTAAAAATTAGTCTTTTGTTAGATAAAAAAGGTGCATCAATGATGTTCTTTTTATGTAAAACTTCCGTAAGACTTCGAGAACAGTGTCTCGCTCACGAAGAGCAAAAGATAGGTGATTAAGGACACCCATGTCTTAAGCCAATCTAAAGTACGACCCTTCCTACTACATTACCATTGACAATCGAACTGTAGATAACCGTAATAACACACTTATAATAAGTTCACTCTACTTAAAGCCGAAACCCAAATGTTCTTGGATTGCTTGTAGAAATCCAACTTAACGCAATCGTACACTTTTCTTATGATACGTTTGATAGAAACAGAGCCAATTTTTCTTTTAGGTCGTGTTTCCATAGAGTGGATTAGCTCGAACTCCGTGAGCACATTGTCAAGAATATGTCTCCCGGGGACGAAAGCGCTCTCAATTTCAAAGATCAAGCTAGGTAACATGTTTTCTGGCGGTTCATTTTCACTTAGGATATAATCTTTTAAACACAACAAAATAAACTAATATGGTAGATATCTGTAGGTTTTATGAACCTGTTTTACCTTCAAAATAATGGAAAGTAGGATATGGTTTAACTCCTAGAGTGAGCAACTCTTGTTGAAAAAAGAAGGCACTTTTCTTTGACGTCCCTTCCAACGACCGGCTAGAATACCTGGTAGAGTACTTGGCGAATCTTTCATGACTTGGGGAATTTTGGGAGGCCATTCCATGTCAAGAAAAAGGTATTTCCTCCCTAGTGAATAGAATATCTAAACTCTCCCGCAAATCACTAAACAAATGTTCCTCCACACGTGCTACCATGGGCTTCGTTTGTTGTAACAGAAATCCTGTTTGAAAGCTTTGATACCAGTTTGTTATAACCTGGGGGTATACGAGCAAGAACGATGAAACGAAATCAAGAAGGAGATAGATATTTAACGTAGTTCACTAAGGAATTTGCAACGAATCCGGTAGCTACCTCCACGGCCAGAACCAGAATCGAATACATTCACTGAGAAAGCCGGACCGAATGTATTCTCGATGCGCCCAATTGCGCAAAATAGATGCACCATGGCGAGTGCCCAGATGTTATTCAGCCTAGATGCACCAATGACGAGTGCCACAAATTTTGATGCCAGATGCCCCCCGTATGCCTCAGCCAGAAACAGATTGCGCCAGATGCGAGCTCAATGCGTTTCATGGTACACGCTCAAACAACGGATGAATGCCAGCACACACCCGTGCATAATGCGCGCCAGAACCAACGTCATATGCGCGTGCAAAAAATTTCACGCTCCAGATGCTCCATGTCGTTGCTCAAACTCCAACGAGTTCCTTCAACACATGAGCCATCACAAGGTTCAATTCACACTCTAGATTCTACACTCCCGGAGCCAGATTGCGCCTGAACGTCAATCCCCATAACGCCATATGCGCTTGAACCGCTAGATTCGTGCCAGTACCAAACGCGTGCTGGATTTTCCAGATCCCTTGTACGCCTAGTCAGATGCATGTCAGATTACTCGGACAGGAGCCTGGATAGCATCCTGCGCGGGGCTTCAGATGGCGGGTGTATCCGCTTCTGTCTCACGAACAGATCAATCTTGATCGCCAAACCAAACATCATTCCTGGCGGAATCTCGAAGTCCTACTCGAGATATCATGCTCCCCTGAATTGCGAAACCGTAGCTTTGAGCTTCACCAAGATCTTGAAACATGGCTCTAATACCAGTTTTTTCAAACAGGTGATCCCCTTGACCTGGCTGTGTTACCATTTTGTTGTAACATAACTCCTATTTGAGAGCTCTGATACCAAATTGTTATAACATGGGGGTATTCAAGCAAGAATGATGAAACAAAATCAAGAACGAGACTAATATTAACGTGG
Source organism: Linanthus parryae (assembly GCA_023055425.1). Taxonomy (NCBI): domain Eukaryota; kingdom Viridiplantae; phylum Streptophyta; class Magnoliopsida; order Ericales; family Polemoniaceae; genus Linanthus; species Linanthus parryae. The sequence continues at coordinate 9,008,312 of JALGPY010000013.1, read as the reverse complement.
TTCACTAACGAATTCGCAACGAACTCAGTAGGTACCTCCACGTCAGATATTTTATTGTAAAGAGAACCCGATTACAATGCACGCGATGGCCACAACAAGCACGGCGGCCACCCACCCGACCCACACACACAAAAGCTTCTCAAAGCACCAAACATATAAACGCGTGTGTGGGTATTGCTACCGTATTACTACACCCAGTGCCTTTATTTAGGCTACCAGGAAACAATCTATAGATGATTTTGGCACCAAGCCAAACATCACCGCCCCAGTAGTTGTTTGCTGCATTTAGACTTTAATTCAAACCCAACCATGTCTATGCTCTGGTTTGATCACTAGTGGAAAAGAGGTCCTTAAAAATAATCTTCAACGGTAGGGGCGATGCCTTCATCTTCATCTTGCCATATACCATGATCGTATTCGATACTAGACATTCGGTTCATATGGTTCTTAATAGAAAATTTTCTATGAAAGAATCTTGTACATAGATCACCAAGCTTCATCCAAGGGATTTGTTATCTCTAACTCCACATGAATCCTTCCCAGAGTAGGAGGGCTGCAATTTCCATGTTCAAATGATACTTCTCTGTCAAATTGACAGAATATTGGGGTTGCATTCGGAGGTTATCCTTGCGGTCCTTGAGTAGAGAAATCTGTCTCTTTAAATTAATGGGAGTAGAATGGAGCCATGAATTTGACCACTGCAGCTGTGCAGCAAAGGCCACAATGCTTTGCACACTTCATGATCAAACCTAATCCAATGGGGCACGACGTCCCTGATCAGATGACTCTACACCCATTAGGAGATAAACAATCTTATTCTATGTGGCAAGTGTCTTCCTTCTTTCACTGAAATAGAGATCCCACAAATTCTTAGTTTGTTTCCGATTGCTTTATATTAATTTTTTCAGAATACTTCATAAATTACATGTCTCAGTACTTGAATAATAATAATAATAATAATAATAATAATAATAATAATAATAATAATAATAATAATAATACATAATTGTTTCCTACGATTGAGTTAGCCTTGGTGAAATGATATTCGGAAGCACCGTTAACCAATGTTTCAATCGACTATATTCCCTTAGTTTTTAATGTCTTGAGCTCTAGCAGGAAGTAACCCATACATGTGTCCCATAGAATATTTGTCGCTTCTCCCCCTATGTGCCAACGCCTACGAATCTTTGTTAAAATAAACCATGCAATGTCAAAAATCAGAAAAACAAATTGACAGGTCAATTTAATAAATATTCGTAGCCATTGGGACATAAATTGAGAAGCAAAAAATTATTGTATGTGATACCTTTAAGGGTTACTTCCTCCTAGAGATCAAGACATTGAGAACTTAGGGAATCTAGTCAATTGAAAAATATATATAGGTTAATTGTGCTTGAGAATAGGATTTTACCAGGACTAGAAAAAACTAAATAGGACTAAGTCAATTGTAAGAAACTATTTTGTTTTTTCATTATTGTTAGAATCCCAAGACATGCAATTTATTTAGCATTCTTAAAACAAAATTATACAGAGAACAGAATGAAAATAGAAATTTCTGGAATCACTATTTTAGTGAAAGAAGAAAGGCACTGGCCACATAGCATTTGGTTGTTGATCACCTAACGGGTGCACATTCATCTGATCGGGGCCGTCAAACCCCATCGGATTTGGGTTGTTCATGAAGTGTGCAAATTATGGAGGCATTTGTTGTAGAGCTGCCATGGCCAAATTCATGTATGGATTCTCCTTTTGTTTATTGGAAAAAATAACTCCAGTATCTACCACTGGTGGAACAATTTGGGAAGAAGAAGAAGATGGGCGATAGGGTTTCTTCAGTGAGGTGATCCTCTTATAAATTTCATTGAGCTTTTCATGTATAACCCACCCAAAATCACGCAAATCCCTCAAATTTAAGTTATGCTGCCCGCCCATACACTTAAACATCACCTGCGTAATCTCTTTCTCTTGGTTCGTCTTGTATTGCTTCTTTAGCTACGCACCGGCTTCATATGCTTGATTAAACTCTCTTGATTCATCATATTTCTTGCTTTCCTCCATTTCTGGCATTCTCTTGAACTGTGCAAGCAGTCGTTTGACACCAGATGGGTTTGGCCAAACTTCAGATTGGGAATCATAGGGGCTGTAAATGATTACACAAGCATCGATTCAAAAAAGAGTAGTTAGCTCGCTAACCTTCTTGATCAAGCCAATCTTCCTTTTATTATAAGTTGCTTTCCTTGAGGTGTCGTTGGTCATGAATGCCAGATTCACCTTCTTTCTTGTCATGGCGTAAGATCATTCCAAGGAAGTAAACAAATCGTACAAAACTTACTTTTGGTTTCTAAGATTATATACACAGTTCTAATTTATTCACTTTTTGGAGATTTCCAACAACAATGTTTGAAGATTTTATGTCAATTGTCTAACAAATGTTTACCTTGAAAGAGAATACAACATTTATACAGTCACATTCGCATACAATATCCAGGAGAGAAAATGGGAATTTCAGTATTTTATGTGATATTTAATAGTTAGTGCAGAAGGTACAGCTCGACTCTTGTGTGAGATTTTTTTTCGTTTTAGGTTCGAATGAGGAAAATTTTGCTTGCCCCATTGTCAAGTGTTTTGATGTCTAAATTCGCACAGCTTATCTTATATATCTCTACTATACTCTAAAAAGTCCAAGAGCTCAAAATGTTTAACACTATGAAATGTTTTCTCTGTTTTCTACATTGTTTTATTTGCTAAATATACTATTTCGTGTTTTGAATATTTGACCACTACATTATTCCTATTAGATGTCAACAATTTCTATTTGATTGGTCAATACATACTCCTCTTCCTCGTCTTCTTCAATTTTCTTCTTCTTTTGTACCCTACAAAATTGTTACTTTTGTTTTTTCTTCATAAATTATGTAAATCCTATCTTTTGCTTCTACACTTCTCTTTCCTTTTTGGGATATTTATCACCTTTTTGTTTTCCAAAACTTTTTAAACCAAGATTCATCGAATTATGCAGAAGGAAGTTACACTGATGATTGTCAGCGTCTTGCTTTAATTTTGAATATCAACGGTAAGCAAAAATGTATGCTTGTTCGCGGTCTTTATTTTTCATATGCGGGTGTAGAACTTTAATGGAATCCTTCACATGAATGTCTTGATCAAGGGTATTATAGGTTTGGTTTATTTTCAGAAATCAAATTATAATTAAACTTGATCGATTGATTCATGCCAATGTCTAAAAAAATGTGATTGATTTTGATATACTGAGACTAATGTTTCTATTATTTTTCTTCAAACCCTGATATGATGCTACTCGTGCAACATTTTTCATGGGAAATAGAATAACAGAATGATTTGGTCCACCTGGATCAAGGTTTGCAATTCTTTTTCTGTGAGGGTACGGGTTCTCTTAACTTTTCATGTTTCATTTGAGAATTTTATTGTAACGATGCCGTTGTAGAAGTACCAACCAAGTAGAAAAGCCTCCAGTTATGCCCACTGTTAATCATTCTTCCACCTAAGATCAAATTTTTGGTAATGAAGGTGTTCGAATTTTTTGGTGATTCAAGCCCCTAGCCTACACTTGGACGATGCGGCGAAGCAATGACGAAGCGGCCAAAATAACGAATTAATAAATATATGTCGGTTCTATAACTTCTATATTCCTGAAATAAATGCATGTTCATAGCAGAACAGAAACAGACAATTTAATTTTGTCTCAGAAAAGGGGAAAAAATGCAACAATTTATTGATCTTGCAGAAATCGCAAAAAAAAACAAAAAAATAAAAAAAAAAATAAAAATGCTAAACAGAAACAATCAGTTTCTTCCCTTCACTGGAAAAAAGGACCAGGCCACACATCACTAGGATTTTGATCACCAAGTGGAGGCATGTTTGTCAGATCATCACCGCGGAATCCCATCTGGTTGGGGTTGTTCATCAAGTCCGCAAACGATTGAGGCCTCTGCTGCATTGCCTCCCTTGTCAAATCCATGGTTGGATTCTCTTCTTGTCGATGGAATGTTCTAACTCCAGTGTCCACCAATGCTGGAACCATTTGAGTAGAAGACGAAGAAGACGAGCCGTTAGATTTCTTCATTGACGTGATCTTGTTATCGATTTCCTTCATCTATTGATCGATAACCCACCCTAGATCATGCAAGTCCCCAAAATTGAAATTCTCTAGCCCAGCCCTACCATTCAGGCACTGGTACATGACCTCCGTCATCTCTTTCTCCCGATTCTCCTTGTATTGTTTTTTGAGCTGCTCACTGGCTTTCGAGATCCGCTGCTTTATGAAACTCTCTTGGTTCATCATCTTCCTGCTTTGTTCCATTTCAGGCATCATCTTGAATTGTGCCAGCACTTGTTCGACGCCTGACGGGTTTGGCCAAACTTCAGGCTGGGAATCGTAGGGGCTGTAGACAATAGCACAAGCCTCGATTCCACAAAGGGTTGTTAGTTCGGTAACCTTCTTCATCAAGCCCTTCTTCCTTTTCTTGAACGTAGCTTTCCTTGAGGAGTCGTTCGAGATGAATGCGAGGGTCACCTTCTTTCTTGTCATGGCTGAAGATAACTCCAAAGAAGTAATGAAATTGTAACAAAACTGTATAAAGCTTTGGATTGGTTTCTATGAGCATATGGACAGTGCTAATTTATAAAAATTTTGGAAATTGCAGCATTAATGTTTGAAGCTTTTATGTTCGTTACCTAAAAATTATTTTCCTTAAAAAGAAATATCACATTTATAGAATTTCGCATTTTATATTATAAGTACATGTTGAAAACAAATTAGGGAACGCAACATGTCAGAAGGACTGTTATAATGTTACAACTTATTCAGCGCACGAATGAGGAATATTTATAATGCGTGAGTTAATAAGAGGATACTTTGATGTCTATTTTCAGATAGGAACATTAAAGTTTACACGACATTCACAAGTAATTAACCTATGATTCTATCTATATACATAAGATAAAGCTTGGGAGATGCTCTTTCCTTCTTAAGTTAGTAAAAAATAATAAGTTGATTTTAAGTTCTGAGTCTCTTAAATTTACTTGAAAATCATCCACTTTATCAATGTGGCCAGGCCAGCGGTTGAACAACACATTTAAAAAGATCAAAGCAGGCAGTGGCAAAGGCAAGATCAGCGATTTATTTTTTCCATTTTTTATTTTTTGTGATTAAGAACTTCCATATTTTGAATGATGGATATACAGTAATTTGTTGAGTAAAGTAGAACTTTTTTTGGGTGAATTTTATATTCTTTTAATGAATTTTATTTATGCTTAATCAATTATGGAATTTTCTAAAGACTTCTCGCAGCGTTTTGAAGTTCCAGTTTACGTAAACTACAACTTTGAAACACTGCGATTACTTTAGTACAATCTACAAGAACTTTAGAACGTTGCGAGATGTCTTTAAGCAATTCCATAATTAATTAAGAATACATAAAATTTGTTTATTGCAGCTAAATTCACGATGTCCAGAAGTTTATAGGTGCGTAATCTTCCAAAATATCGTCTACGATAGAGAAATTCATGATGATGCCCCCCTTCATTCCGCAATCAAGATCTTCTAATAACTGTTTATCATCCCCCACCACACAAAGATTTTGGATCCCTTTCTACACTGCAAAATGAATACCTTTAAATACGACCATTGCTTCAGATTATCTTGCATTGGTACATGCGCTTAGCGGAAAACATCTTTTACCCATACAAGCACCCATATCGACTCTGGGAACAGCACTGCATGTACCCTTTCCCGTGGACAGTTCAAAATAACCATCACAATTTAGCTTAACGAAACCACTCTTGATGAGCTGCCACCTCCTGTATGTGTCCGCAGCACAATTATACTCTTGAGCATGCGAAAGCTCCGCTAGCCGAGCATGAACCTTTTACACAATCAATCCACGAGATTTTAGATTTCATTCAAACACTATAGCATTTCTATTATCCTTGATTTTCCATAATGCCACTCAAAAGATTCATCAATTTTCCTCCATAAATCTCATAATTGATTGAGATACCCTCATAGATAAATCAATCTTTTTCCTCGCCACCAGTTGTTGGAATCCAAGCCGATTCCAAACTTTTGTCGCACCGCATTCATAGAATACTAGGCAATACCCCGCGCGATGCGCGGGTCTGCCATGAGTTGAATTTGTTCACTTTTAAGAAAATAATAATTAAATAAATGTATCTAATTATATAAGGTAAAATCTTATGAAAACCGATAATTCAATTTCTCTGTCTTAATGTGAAGTATGAACTGTGGAAGTTCTTATGAAGATGATGAAAGAAACTGGTAAAATATGTTCAAAGCTCCAAGGCCTTGAAGGTCTATATCTGAATTTATATTGATTAAGTATTGTTTATCAATCTTGTGTATGCAGGCTTAGCATTGGATCTGATGTTGGTTAAATGTGTCTGAAAAATACTTTTCGACTATATCTATGTGTTTCTAACATTCGGAGGCTTCACAGCGTGAATGAATCAAGTATTAGAAAGCTATAAGCTTAAACATGTGAAGAATGTCACTGAACTCCAAGCCCTTGAGATTTTCCTTGAGCTGCTGACAGTCTTATTTAGCTTAACTGATTCTTTCTTGCAGGATGTTACCTGTTGTAATGTGATTGGTTACTGACTTGCTATAAGTCTTAATCATAATTTTATCATTATCTTATCCATATTGCTGATCTGGTATTAATCTTGATATCAACATTTTGGACTAGTTTATTTGACCTTGAAATCAAGTTTGTTGCAGGGTTATTGTTTTTCAAACCCCTCACAAGAAACTATAATGTCTATCCATTCATAGTTGTTGATAGAAGCATGTTTAGGAGAGGATTTGTAGGGGGACATTTCCTAAAATCGCTCATTTAGTTACCACGGTTTGTTATAAGCTTTAGTTTGAATATAAAAGAGAGAAAACTGACAGAGTACTTATCATTCAGAAAATAATAGTGTTTAGTGTCGTGGAGCTCATACAATCAACTCTTCAATCAATCAAGTTATTAACATTACTCGAGAAGGAGATAAATCATCCTAATATCTGAAGAACACATTCAAGCTTCAATGCTTACCTCACAAACTTAGAATTTTAGTTGTTCAAGTGAACAACAAGAGGTTCTTATTATTTCAACAGATTGTAGCTGTTACTAGATAGTTTGGGAACCACAAGCTGTATAGGTGTAAGCAGTTCACTTAGGCTTGAGATCTAGGGCTAAAATCTGGGTGATTAATAAGAAGTGTTTTCCAAATCCTAGAGGGATCAGATCTCTTAGGAAGAGACAAGGCCCAATTGTGACTGAACTCTGTAAATCCTTGTTTTCTTTAGTTTACAGTATTGTTCTTTATCACTGCAAACTATCTAGCTCAAAACAGGTTGTTCAAAGTCTTGATGTATTTTACAGCTCAAGGCCTTGAAGCTTTCACTAGTTCTTAGTAAGTTTCCGTCTTTTATCAAAACTCCTCCAAGGCCTTGAGATTCAATCGGTGTCTTACCTTAATTTTTCAAAAGACAAAGTTTTAGAAAAAGTTTCCATACTCTATTCAACCCCCCCCCCTTATAGAGTATTTGATCCTGGGTTTATACTTACATTACAAACTTTCAATTGGTATCAGAGCTTGGTAACTTCTAAGGATCTAACAATCTTGTGAAAATGAGTAATGTAGGTGATGGTGGATTCTCGCATGGTAGGGCAGCTGTGTACAAGGGAATGCTAGGAGAAGATCCAAGTGTACACCTGCTATAGGGGATAAGGACAAGAATAGAAATCACAGAGAGATTGTAGGTGAGTGTAGGCGAATAGTAACCACTTGTTAACTGTTCTTGAGAGAGAGACAGTATAATGACTAGCGAAAGATCCGAGAGTTGCCATAGGAGGCTAACGTTCCTATATATAGTAGTGAATTGACGGTTACGATGGGTTAATGCGCCCATGAATGGCGGCAAGATATTCGCCTCGTAACGGCACGTTCTACCGTATATATAGGGCACGTTACACGATTGTCCACATATGTAGGGGACCGTTACATGATCGATCGCATTTATGGGAAACATGGTCATTAAATCTCTCAGACAGTTACCAACGGTCGTGCGCGAGCGTGGTTGCTGATCTCGCGCGACGTTTCTTCCTTTGACCTCCAAGCCACTAAGTCCCTACAACTCCTGCGCAGTTAGTATCGCGGGAAACCCTGTCTCGCAACTCCCATATGGACAAGCTCGAATGTAATTATATGCAAATCATAAATATATGATTGGGTGTACACGGAGTACCATTATATATGTTAGGTGGCTGCCACGTGGACGATGTTTGATCTGCTCATAACGCACTATCTACATTAGCCCCCTTTTGTGCAAATGTCATGCTCGTCGTTCGAAAATCGCGCAAAATCAGTCGTGCATAGCTCCACACGTGTTTTCGAATCTTGGAAACTTCAAGTTCGAAAACCCTAGGCCTTATGAACCATCATCATCGCCTAGTGTCGTAGCCTTTAATAGGGCATGTCCGTTGCGCGGCTAATCAGACGCCATCCACATTGTTTTTCCATTTTCGAGGCAAAAATTATTCGAATAGATTCCATAAGTCGCAATTCGCAGATTTTCAAGGTAACGCTGATTCAGCAAATCTGAAAGGGTCACAACCCTTCGAGGGCCTATATAAACCCCTTTACTATAACGATTAGAACATTTCCACCATTGTTGCTATCAAAGTATTATGAGCCAGAGAGAACCCAGCAGCAAGTTCAGATCTTCGATCAAATTCTCGACAGCATCACTCAAGCAGTTAAATCACTGAAACAACGAGGTTGACAATTCTCATCATTCGTTTCATTTTTTGAAATCGGATAAGTGAAAATAGGCATGCAACCCAATATGGGTTTAGCGTTCATACTTGTTCTTGCCATGCAACGTAACAGTCTTTTAATTTTGCATTTGTACTCATCCACTACAACTGAAATAAAATTTTCAACGACGTGCAGTATTGTCGTCAATGGATCTAAACACAATTTCACCAAGTCTTTGGAGGGAAATTACAATATCATGAAATAATTGTGGTAAAAAAATTTACAAAATTTTTACTTCAAAAGTTCAACCATTAATATTTTCAGCGGCAGGTACTGAATATTTCGCTAAAGATTTTGGTGGGGAATTACAAATTCACGAAAAAAGTGGAGCCAAAATTAACCAAACCAAAAAAAACACTCCTCCCTCCTGGATCGATCCAACTTAGTCAATTCCAACCTAGCATCACCTCCATCTTCTTCCCGCCACCACTTTTCTCTCACTCGCTCTGTCTCTCCAAACGACCGTCGTCCACTCAGCATAGATCACCCAACCCCCTCATACTTTCTCCGCCGCATCGGAATCTCTCTTCCATATTCTTCTCTCTTTCCATCTTCGATCTGACACCGGTCGCTCTCTCTCCCACCTTCATCGCCGAGTCTCCAAGGTTCAATTAATCGGCCAATTTACTGGATTCGTGTCCATAAGGTTCAGGTAAACACCTTCAGTTCATTCGCAAATCTTCTATTACTGATTCATTCTGACTTGCTTCTTTCCTCGACTCAATTTGCGTTCTTATTTGCTAAGATGCGCACCTAGTGGTGAGGGTGTGAAATTGGTTAAATCTTGATTTCTCTCTAATCCTGATTCAAATTTTCTCTATAGGTTAATCTCTCTTCTAAATCACTTAATAATTTGTATGTTGAGAAAGCCCTTAGTTGAACCTTGATTTGAGTCAGACCTTTCTGATTCTGTATACTTTCGTTTAAGTTTTCATACATTATTGATGTTAATTGCATGCATGGTTTACTTTATGATTTACACACTTTACATATATCACTAGTTTTCAGTTGTGTGTCCGTATTGGCATGGTGAATTGGTTTCCTAGGATTTAGCCTAAAGAAATCGATTTTGCTTCCATGCCTTCGAATAATGGCACATTATTGAGACTTAAAATACCTTCCTCTGGATCTCTCTCTAAATCCAATTTCGCGGAAGCTCCATTCAGTTTCATCATGCATTTGCTCTGATTCATATTCATCGGCGATAATGTAGTGAAAGGCATTGAACTGTTTATATCATATGAAATAGGAAGTATACTTCTTGCTATGCATTTTCAACTAAAGACTTCTTGCACTGTTTTTTAAGTTCTAGTTTACGTAAGCTAGTACTTTAAAACACTGCGAGTACTTTAGTATAGTCCACTGCAACTTTAAAACGTCGCGAGATGTCTTTAGGAAATTCCATAATTGATTAAGCATAAGCAAAATTTGTTCATAGCCGCTAAATTCACAATGTACAGATGTTTATAGGTGCGTAATCTTCCAAAATATCATCTACGGTAGAGATATCCTTGATGATGCCCAGCTTCATTACGCAATCAAGATCTTCTAATAATTTTTTATCATCCAATTCCACACAAAGATTTTTGATCCCTTTCTACACTGCAAAATGAATAGCTTTACATACAGCCATTGCTTCTGATTATCTCGCATCGCAACATACTCTTAGCGGAAAACATCTTGCACCCATACAAACACCCAGGTCGACTCTGAGAGCAGCACTGAATGTACCCTTTCCCGTTGACCGTTTAAAAGCACCATCACAATTTAGCTTTACGGAACCACACTTCATGAGCTGCCACCTCCCGTATGTGTCCGCATGACCCGCAGCTCAGTACAACTCTTGAGCCTGCGAAAGCTCCATAGTCGAGCTGTTAGATTTAGGAAGCTCTGATACCACTTTGTTGGTTTTAGGAAGAAGATATTAGTAGGCTAAGTGTTAGGTGGAAGAGGGATGTGATGGAACTTGTAGAGTGAGAGAGTAGGACAATATGTGTAAGTACTTCAATTGATTTGGCTTGATACAAAATAGTGGATTACAACAATAAGAAACACTCAATACATCACATAGAAGTCTTAATAGAAGACTTCATTGGAGAGACATTTAGGACACTTCATTGGGGACTTACTAGGAGACTTAATAGAAGACTCACTTGATGACTTACATAATGCTAGAGTACAAGTCCCTATTTATAGGGAGCGTAGGAGGATTCTAGATTACATCATCTAGTAATCTCTCCACCTAGAAGCATCTAAAGATATTTTGTAGGACCATTCTAGTGATACACATTACAACATTGTTCTAGACTTTTCTACCACCATACTAATTTATGAGGCTAATATTTCTAGTAGCCTCCACTAACTAGTACAATTATTATTGGGCTTCATGACATAACCCATGTAATAATTATGGACCACAAATGTAGTTGGGCTAAATCAAGTTTAGCCTCCAACACGAGCATGAACCTTGTACACAATCTGCCCACGAGATTTTGATTTCCTTCAAACACGCTAGCGTTTCTATTTTCCAAGATCTCCCATGATATCACGCAAAATATTCTATCAACTCTCCTCCACAAAAGCTCATAATTTGTTGAAATACCCACATAGATAAATCAATCTTTTTTCTCGGCACCAATTGTTGGAACCCAAGCCGATTTGAAATTTCGTTTTTCGCACTGCATTTATAGAATACAAGGAGATATCCCGCACGATGCGTAGGTCTCACATGAGTTCAATTTTTTCCACTTTGAAGAAAATTATAATTAAATAAATGTATCTAATTTTATAAGGTAAAATCGTATGAAAACAATGCAACAAATTTGACCAGGATTTCTGGGAAGTAGCCTCTAAGAAGAGCATGTTAATTTTTTTGTACCAATCGTGTTGTTGAAATTGAATTCTAATTGAATCTCAGTAGGAAGAAGTTAGAAAATCACAACATGATCGAGTATACATACACACACACACACACACATATATATATATATATATATATATATATATATATAAGAAAATTAAATAATATTTAATTTATTATGAAACTTATTTCTTACAAAATCACTTTCATTTAATGAAACATCTATTTCAAAACTATCAAAACATATTTATTTAATATTCTTTTATTTTTGAGGCATTATTGTTTTATTGTTTTCAGGTAAGAAATTTTTTTACTTTATAATGTTTTTTTTTTTTTTTTTTTTTGAAATGCAACAAATTTAGTTTTCTTTTCAAGTAAGATAGCATAATATTGACTTACAAAATAATTTTCATGTCTTGTCTCAGAACAACATAAAACTCCTCTAAAATCAATAATAGAAACATTAAAGTGAAAACTAAGCTCAAACTGATCCATATCTTTCAAATAAAATTATAATATAATATAAATTCTTTTGGCACTGTCAGCGTGGTTTGATGTACTAAGCATACGAAGAGAAATTAAACCAATGACCTTTTTATGAAAGGTATGACTTCAATAATATTTGAAATGTTCGATTTATGTTGCTCAAAATGTAGATGTTTGAAAAACATACTAATAATTCTTACTCGTGGAGTCTCAATGATGATTACGATGTGGATAGTGAATTTTACCTGAGAGATCACGTACAAATAATTGTCAAGACAACATTGATAAAGAATAAAACAAACTATAGGGAAAAAAAGATACTACAATATAATTTGATTATAAATTTTTATTTTACATTCATTTTTTTTTATGACTTAAAATGATGTAAATATTCCTCTATAATAGAATACGAATATTTGAGCAGCGTTTCTATATATATATATATATATATATATATATATATATATATATATATATATATATATATATTATAGTTGAAATTTATCGTCTAATACAGTTTAGGTGATAGACAATTTTAAAATTCATACGCTTTTATAATTTCTCTCGTATGTAAATCCCAGAAATATGATGAACTAATATTTGTTAATATTTATAAAATAGTAACCAAATGTACATAACAAACTATCTCAACTAAAATGCGAATTCGCTCATTATTCTAAGAAATGTAAATCAGGTCATTCCATTTTAAAAAAGAATGAAGAATGTGCCAATAAGAATTTTTCGTTCTTATCTTAGTCAAAAGTGTGAAACATGAACAATAATAAATTTCTAAGAGAGTCAGTAAATTACAACCTTTGCATTAAAAAGTTAAATTGTAAATTTAGATGAACGTTAAAATTTCTTGTTTTGTTTATTTCATTTTTTCAGATTGAAGATGGTTTCGTGCAAGAGATTGGTTGAAAATGTTATCTTCATTCATAGAAATAACTTACCTCAGTTCTACAAGAATCTGTTTCCACATTTTGAACCCGTCACACGGGAAAACTTTAGCATCGCGCCAAGGCTCCCCTTCACCTCTATAATTGTATAGATGCCCTAAATTTTTACGGCGTCACCTTCTTACCCATTAACCACTATAATTATTTACAAATACATTTGAAAAAAATTCACATTGAGGGTAATCCTTTTCTCTTTAAGACCGTCCCCAACCAAAAAAATCTCAAAAATATAGAAACATATTTGAGCAGACAAGGAACTGTAAATTATCAAAAATACAGTACAGTTTCTTATGAAACAAAAATGGACTATTTCTTATGACTTTTACAAACGGATAATATCCAGTAAAGCCTATGAATTTCGGTAAGACCTAGTTTCAGGAAAATATGTACTTGTAAGAATAAAAGCCTACTTTTTTAGTGAAGTTTGACAAGTCCCCCGACTTTTTTCATCAATTTTTACAGTAAATTTGCCCTCTCTTAAAATTCATGACATGATCATCATTTCACGACGCTCCTTCCAACCTTTCCTTAAAACGGATGGTATCTATAAGGATAATACAAATATTGAAAGAACGATCAAATCCTGTTTTATCATAGAAGTAGTGGTCACAGTTAGCTTCCCCAATAGCGAGCTCTTCCATACGTCTTTATTTCTAAAAGGTAATCGTCTGGTGTCTCAAAAATAGAATTGTTTATTAATTCTTTTAATGTGGGTACTATTAGGTAAGATATAACATGATGGTGTCTCTACTCATAAGTAATATCCATTACACTGTTACAAACAATTGCAATGCACCATATGAGTACTTTATTTAGTTGAATTGGATTTCATAACGCAAGCCAAAATGGGAGCCCAAAAGAATAGTTACAATCCGGCCCATCGGGCAGAGAACAAAAGGATAGTAACCCTAAATCGAGAATCGTCTCTGTGAATATGTGTGCCAATTCATTACCGCGCTTCTTCACATATTGTAGCCGACACACCTCCATCTCCTTAGCCAGATTAACGAACTCCTCCATATTTCTTTTCAAATCTAATGAGAGTTATCTGATAGCTTCTCCTCTTCCATTTCGTAGAAACAATCTGAGATCCTGGATCTAGTCGCTCTTCCAAAGTTGCATGTCTGAGATATGCTTCATATGCAAGGAGCAAGCCTATATTGATTGCTATAATCTCTATATGTTTTGTTGTGCCGATTATGAGCTCACCGGCCGAGTTTCTGATGGCGACACCCATTCCACACCTCTTTCCTTATTAGAGCAAGCTCTGTCGCAATTAATTTTAACAAGACCTGGATCTAGAGGGGTCCATTAGTATTGACTGATACATATTTCGTTTGTCCGAATCTGGGATTCATCCACGGCGATGTTGGTGCTACTAGAAAAAGATAAGAACTCTTCTCCTTTTTCTGTAGATCTCCTTACCTTTGCAGCTCTTATTATTAAATCATGTCTCATTTGTACTACTCCAAAGTGCCCAATTCTGAAATGTACCATTTGTGTTGCAGGGAAGGGATGCTTGAAAGAAGATCGACACTTGTATACTCTCTAAAGTTAACCAGGCGAGAGTCGATGGTTATTTCAGAAAGACGCCAGACCTCTACAGCCATTTTACACCTCATAAAAATATGATTGACACTTTCGGCGTCTTGGTGACACATTTGGCACTGCACATGGATTCTAATTCCCCGATGGTTCAGATTAACAGCAACTGGTAAGGCGTCTCTCCATCCCTGCCAAGCTGGGAAGAACTCCATTTCAAGTTTTTTCTTGTTCCAATACTCTTTTAGCCAGCTCTCCTCTTCCTCTTTCGAAGATTGACCCACTGAAAATTTGTTTGCGCATAACAACTTGTAAACAGAAAAGACGAAGTATTCACCATTTTCGTAGAAGAACCTGAAGTTGATGTCAAGGCCTGGGGTTTCTGGAATGGCGATCTGGAGGATGTTTTCTACATCACCAAGATTCAGGTACAATTTGAGTCGTTCTTTGTCCCAGGTTCTGTCTTGTTGGATGAATTATGCAACTGCTAGCACAACATTATTTGTACTTCGCATACTGAATTTAAAAGTAGTGGGTCTTGGGATCAATCTATATGTGAATAAATCATATGTGGTACCACATCTTATTTTCTTAACCAGCCCATTGGAGAGAAGATCTCTCTTTGCAATAATACCATGGAATCCAAATTAATTTGCATGATACTTTTTAGGAGGTTGATCCATGAGATCACAGTCTTTGAAGTATTAAGCTTTACAAAATCTATCGATAAAATTTGTAGGATGTAGATATTCTTCCACCGACTGTTTAGGAAAGAGTGAAACACTTAGGCACCATAATATATTTGAACCCTAGACCTCCCTCGGCCTTTCTGAATTTTAGTTACTCCCAACCAGCACAATGCATGTTATTTTTATGAAAAAGTTTTTCCGTTCAAAGCACAAGTCTTTTGGGAGTACGAAACAACCCATTGAGTAGTTGTGGATATTTCCAAACCTTCAGCCTTATGTTTACCCTCACTATTAAGGACTGAAAAATATTTTCTTCTCTTTCCCTATCATGGTTGGGCCTAAGTAACTTTCATGTTTCTATGCCACCGGGATGCCACAAAGCTAACTAAGGGCCCGATTATCTTCAGCAGAGCTGTTACCTGAAAAAGCAATTGTTGACTTCTGATAGTTTACCAGCTCTCCCGAGGCATAGGCATAACACTGTTAAACTCTAGTGAGAATGTAACTTCATTAGGGACTACCTTTGTAAAAATTAGTCTTTTGTTAGATAAAAAAGGTGCATCAATGATGTTCTTTTTATGTAAAACTTCCGTAAGACTTCGAGAACAGTGTCTCGCTCACGAAGAGCAAAAGATAGGTGATTAAGGACACCCATGTCTTAAGCCAATCTAAAGTACGACCCTTCCTACTACATTACCATTGACAATCGAACTGTAGATTAACCGTAATAACACACTTATAATAAGTTCACTCTACTTAAAGCCGAAACCCAAATGTTCTTGGATTGCTTGTAGAAATCCAACTTAACGCAATCGTACACTTTTCTTATGATACGTTTGATAGAAACAGAGCCAATTTTTCTTTTAGGTCGTGTTTCCATAGAGTGGATTAGCTCGAACTCCGTGAGCACATTGTAAGGAATCTGTCTCCCGGGGACGAAAGCGCTCTCAATTTCAAAGATCAAGCTAGGTAACATATTTTCTGGTGGTTCATTTTCACTTAGGATATAATCTTTTAAACACAAAAAAATAAACTAATATGGTAGATATCTGTAGGTTTTATGAACCTGTTTTACCTTCAAAATAATGGAAAGTAGGATATGGTTTAACTCCTCGAGTGAGCAACTCTTGTTGAAAAAAGAAGGCACTTTTCTTTGACGTCCCTTCCAACGACCGGCTAGAATACCTGGTAGAGTACTTGGCGAATCTTTCATGACTTGGGGAATTTTGGGAGGCCATTCCATGTCAAGAAAAAGGTATTTCCTCCCTAGTGAATAGAATATCTAAACTCTCCCGCAAATCACTAAACAAATGTTCCTCCACACGTGCTACCATGGGCTTCGTTTGTTGTAACAGAAATCCTGTTTGAAAGCTTTGATACCAGTTTGTTATAACCTGGGGGTATACGAGGAAGAACGATGAAACGAAATCAAGAAGGAGATAGATATTTAACGTAGTTCACTAAGGAATTTGCAACGAATCCGGTAGCTACCTCCAAGGCCAGAACCTGAATCGAATACATTCACTGAGAAAGCCGGATCGAATGTATTCTCGATGCGCCCAATTGCGCAAAATAGATGCACCATGACGAGTGCCCAGATGTTATTCAGCCTAGATGCACCAATGACGAGTGCCACAAATTTTGATGCCAGATGCCCCCCGTATGCCTCAGCCAGAAACAGATTGCGCCAGATGCGAGCTCAATGCGTTTCATGGTACACGCTCAAACAGCGGATGAATGCCAGAACACACCCGTGCATAATGCGCGCCAGAACCAGGGTCATATGCGCGTGCAAAAAATTTCACGCTCCAGATGCTCCATGTCGTTGCTCCAACTCCAATAAGTTCCTTCAACACATGAGCCATCACAAGGTTCAATTCACACTCTAGATTCTACACTCCCAGAGCCTGATTGCGCCTGAACGTCAATCCCCATAACGCCATATGCGCATGAACCGCTAGATTCGTGCCAGTACCAAACGCGTGCTGGATTTGCCAGATCCCTTGTACGCCTAATCAGATGCATGTCAGATTACTCGGACAGGAGCCTGGATAGCATCCTGCGCGGGGCTTCAGATGGCGGGTGTATCCGCTTCTGTCTCACGAACAGATCAATCTTGATCGCCAAACCAAACATCATTCCTGGCGGAATCTCGAAGTCCTACTCGAGATATCATGCTCCCCTGAATTGCGAAACCGTAGCTTTGAGTTTCACCAAGATCTTGAAACAAGGCTCTAATACCAGTTTTTTAAAACAGGTGATCCCCTTGACCTGGCTCTGTTACCATTTTGTTGTAACATAACTCCTATTTGAGAGCTCTGATACCAAATTGTTATAACATGGGGGTATTCAAGCAAGAACCATGAAACAAAATCAAGAACGAGACTAATATTAACGTGGTTCACTAACGAATTCGCAACGAACTCAGTAGGTACCTCCACGTCAGATATTTTATTGTAAAGAGAACCCGATTACAATGCACGCGATGGCCACAACAAGCACGGCGGCCACCCACCCGACCCACACACACAAAAGCTTCTCAAAGCACCAAACATATAAACGCGTGTGTGGGTATTGCTACCGTATTACTACACCCAGTGCCTTTATTTAGGCTACCAGGAAACAATCTATAGATGATTTTGGCACCAAGCCAAACATCACCGCCCCAGTAGTTGTTTGCTGCATTTAGACTTTAATTCAAACCCAACCAGGTCTATGCTCTGGTTTGATCACTAGTGGAAAAGAGGTCCTTAAAAATAATCTTCAACGGTAGGGGCGATGCCTTCATCTTCATCTTGCCATATACCATGATCGTATTCGATACTAGACATTCGGTTCATATGGTTCTTAATAGAAAATTTTCTATGAAAGAATCTTGTACATAGATCACCAAGCTTCATCCAAGGGATTTGTTATCTCTAACTCCACATGAATCCTTCCCAGAGTAGGAGGGCTGCAATTTCCTTGTTCAAATGATACTTCTCTGTCAAATTGACAGAATATTGGGGTTGCATTCGGAGGTTATCCTTGCGGTCCTAGAGTAGAGAAATCTGTCCATTTAAATTACCAAATTTTTCCTCTTCCACCTCTTTAAATCTATAACAAAACCGCAGTTCTTGCTGGGGAAATGAACGCCTTACCTTCTAAAACATTCTTCAGCTAATATATTTCACTCTAGTTGATGACGTCACATATTTTCAAACGAAAACCTTCTGACCAACTTCTTCTTATTCCAACACTTTTCATCGCATTTAATTGTGATGAGAAATGGTCTGACACTTCTGCTGAAAGATCGAAAACTCGAGCTCACCGGAACTGCTCAATCAAAATGTAATTTACTACAATCTATCAAGATGTTTTCTATTAGCGCCTTCATCAGACTTGTTGTTTCACCATGTATGTGAAGGACTAGAACTTTCTACATTAGTTTCTAAATATGACATCACATAATTACATTCTCATTTTGTCTCCAAGATATCTTATAGGAATATCACTGTACAACAGTTGTATTCTCTTTCAAGATATATAATTGTTAGGCAATTGATGAAAAAAACTTTCAGAATTGATGTTGGAAATCTCCCAAAAGTGTATAAAGTAACACTGTAAATATGCTCTTAGAAACCAAAAACAAGCTTCATACACTTTGTTTGCCTCATTTTAGCTATCTTTAGCCACGACAAGAAAGAAGGTGCACCTCGTATTCATCACCAACGAAAACTCAAGGAAAGCAGCCTATGAGAAATGGAAGAAGGGATTAACGAACAAGGTTAGGGAGCTAATTAATCTTTGTGGAATTGATGCTTGTGCAATAATTTACAACCCTTATGATACCGAAACAAATGTTTAACAAAACCTTTCTAGAGGTCAACGAGTGTTGGCACAGTTCAAAAGGATGCCTGAAAAGGATAAAAGCAAGGAGATGATGTATGTAGAGAGTTTCATCAATACGCAAATTACGAAGCCAGGGAGTAGCTGAAGAAGCAATAGAAGGAGAAATGAGAGAAGGGGATAACAGAGTTCATGTACCAGTGTATGGCTAGTAGGGCGGGAAAACACATCTTTAATTTGAGGGATTTGCCTGATCTTGGGTGGGTTATTATTCAACCAAATTTATAAGAGGATCTTGTCACCGAAGAAACCTGATAGACCATCTTCTTCTTCCCAAATTGTTCCAGCAGTGGTGAATACTGGAATTTGTACTTTCCATCAAAGGGAGTAGAATGGAGCCATAAATTTGACCACTGCAACTGTGCAACAAAGGCCAAAATGCTTTGCACACTTCATGAGCAACCCTAATCCAATGGGGCTCGACGTCCCTGATCAGATGATCTACACCCATTAGGAGATAAACAATCTTATGCTATGTGGCAAGTGTCTTCCTTCTTTCACTGAAATAGAGATCCCACAAATTCTTAGTTTGGTTCCGATTGCTTTACATTAATTTTTTCATAATGCTTCATAAATTACATGTCTCTGTATCTGAATAATAATAATAATAATAATAATAATAATAATAATAATAATAATAATAATAATAATAATAATAATAATAATAATAATAATAATAATAATAATAATAATAATTGTTTCCTACAATTGAGTTAGCCTTGGTGAAATCATATTCGGAAGCACCGTCAACCAATGTTTCAATCGACTATATTCCCTTAGTTTTTAATGTCTTGAGCTCTAGCAGGAAGTAACCATACATGTGTCCCATAGAATATTGTTCGCTTCTCCCCCTATGTGCCAATGCTACGAATTATTGTTAAAATAAACCATGCAATGTCAAAAATCAGAAAAACAAATTGACAGGTCAATTTAATAAATATTCGTAGACATTGGGACATAAATTGAGAAGAAAAAATTATTGTATGCGATACCTGTAAGGGTTACTTCCTCCTAGAGATCAAGATATTGAGAACTTAGGGAATCTAGTCAATTGAAAAATATATATAGGTTAATCGTGCTTGAGAATAGGATTTTACCAGGACCATAAAAAAATAAATAGGACTAACTCAATTGTAAGAAACCATTTTGTTTTTTCATTATTATTAGAATCCCAATACATGCAATGTATTTAGCATTCTGAAAACCAAAAATATACAGAGAACAGAAAGAAAATAGGAATTTCTGGAATCACTATTTTAGTGAAAGAAGAAAGGCACTGGCCACATAGCATTTGGTTGTTGATCACCTAACGGGTGCACATTCATCTGATCGGGGCAGTCAAACCCCATCGGATTTGGGTTGTTCATGAAGTGTACAAAGCATGGAGGCATTTGTTGTAGAGCTGCCGTGGTCAAATTCATGGCTGATTCTCCTTTTGTTGATGGAAAAAAATAACTCCAGTATCTACCACTGGTGGAACCATTTGGGATGAAGAAGAAGATGGGCGATAAGGTTTCTTCAGTGAGGTGATCCTCTTATAAATTTCATTGAGCTTTTCATGTATAACCCACCAAAAATCACGAAAATCCCTCACATTTAAGTTATGCTGCCCGCCCATACACTTAAACATTACCTGCATAATCTCTTTCTCTTGGTTCTCCTAGTATTGCTTCTTTAGCTACGCACCGGCTTCATATGCTTGATGAAACTCTCTTAATTCATCATCTTCTTGCTTTCCTCCATTTCTGGCATCCTCTTGAACTGTGCAACCAGTCGTTTGACACCAGATGGGTTTGGCCAAACTTCAGGTTGGGAATCATAGGGGCTGTAAATGATTGCACAAGCATCGATTCCACAATGAATAGTTGGCTCGCTAACCTTCTTCATCAAGCAAATCTTCCTTTTTATTATAAGTTGCTTTCCTTGAGGAGTCGTTGGTCATGAATGCAAGATTCACCTTCTTTCTTGTCATGGCGTAAGATCATTCCAAGGAAGTAAACAAATTGTACAAAACTTACTTTTGGTTTCTAAGAGTATATACACAGTTCTAATTTATTCACCTTTTGGAGATTTCCAACAACAATGTTTGAAGATTTTAAGTCAATTGTCTAATAAATATTTACATTGAAAGAGAATACAACATTTATACAGTCACGTTCCCATATAATGACTTAGTTTGACAAAGATAGATTATTAGATAGATTATTGAATGAGTGGTTGAGATTGAGTGTTTTTGTCTCTCTCTCCTCATCTCAACTACACATTCAATAATCTATCCAATAATCTATCTTTGCCAAACTAGGCCAATATCGAGGAGACAAAATGGAAATTTCAGTATTTTATGTGATATTTAATAGTTAGCGCAGAAGGTACAGCTCGGCTCTTGTGTGAGTTTTTTTCGTTTTAGGTTCGAATGAGGAAAATCTTCCTTGCCCGATTGTCAAGATGATGTTTTGATGTCTAAATTCACAAATCTTATATACTCTAAAAAGTCCAAGAGCTCAAAATGTTTAACACTATGAAATGTTTTCTTTGTTTTCTACATTGTTTTATTTGCCAAATATACTATTTCTTGTTTTGAATATTTGACCACTACATTATTCCTATTAGATGTCATTAATTTCTATTTGATTGGTCAATACATACTCCTCTTCCTCGTCTTCTTCAATTTTTTTCTTCTTTTGTACCCTACAAAATTGTTACTTTTGTTTTTTCTACATAAATTATGTAAATCCTATCTTTTACTTCTACACTTCTCTTTCCTTTTTGGGATATTTATCACCTTTTTGTTTTCCAAAACTTTTTAAACCAAGATTCATCGAATTATGAAGAAGGAAGTTAAAGTGATGATTGTCAGCGTCTTGCTTTAATTTTGAATATCAACCGTAAGCAAAAATGTATGCTTGTTCGTGGTCTTTATTTTTCATATGTGGGTGTAGAACTTTAATGGAATCCTTCACATGAATGTCTTGATCAAGGGTATTATAGGTTAGGTTTATTTTCAGATATCAAATTAGAATTAAACTTGATCGATTCATGCCAATGTCTAAAAAAAATGTGATTGATTTTGATATACTGAGACTTATGTTTCTATTATTTTTCTTCAAACCCTGATATGATGCTACTCGTGCAACATTTTTCATGGGAAATAGAATAAGAGAATGATTTGGTCCACCTGGATCAAGGTTTGCAATTCTTTCTCTGTGAGGGTACGGATTCTCTTCACTTTTCATGTTTCATTTGAGAATTTTATTGTAACGATGCCGTTGTAGAAGTACCAACCAATTAGAAAAGCCTCCAATTATGCCCACTGTTAATCATTCTTCCACCTAAGTTCAAATTTTCGGTAATGAAGGTGTTAGAATTTTTGGTGATTCAAGCCCCTAGCCTACACTTGGACGAAGCGGCGAAGCAATGACGAAGCGGCCAAAATAACGAATTAATAAATATATGTTGGTTCTATAACTTCTATGTTCCTGAAATAAATGCATGTTCATAGCAGAACAGAAACACACAATTGAATTTTGTCTCAGAAAAGGGGAAAAATGCAACAATTTATTGATCTTGCAGAAATCGCAAAAAAACAAACAAAAAAAATGCTAAACAAAAACAATCAGTCTCTTCGCTTCACTGGAAAAAGGGACCAGGCCACACAGTACTAGGATTTTGATCACCAAATGGAGGCATGTTCGTCAGATCATCACCGCGGAATCCCATCTGGTTGGGGTTGTTCATCAAGTCCGCAAACGATTGAGGCCTCTGCTGCATCGCCTCCCTTTTCATATCCATTGTTGGATTCTCTTCTTGTCGATGGAATGTTCTAACTCCAGTGTCCACCAATGCTGGCACCATTTGAGTAGAAGACGAAGAAGACGATCCGTTAGATTTCTTCATTGACGTGATCTTGTTATCGATTTCCTTCATCTTTTGATCGATAACCCACCCTAGATCATGCAAGTCCCCAGAATTGAAATTCTCTAGCCCAGCCCTACCATTCAGGCACTGGAACATGACCTCCATCATCTCTTTCTCCCGATTCTCCTTGTATTGTTTTTTCAGCTGGAGAAAGAGATGACGGAGGTCATGTACCAGTGCCTGAATGGTAGAGCTGGGCTAGAGAATTTCAATTTGGGGGACTTGCATGATCTAGGGTGGGTTATCGATCAAAAGATGAAGGAAATTGATAACAAGATCACGTCAATGAAGAAATATAACGGCTCGTCTTCTTCGTCTTCTACTCAAATTGTTCAAGCATTGGTGGACACTGGAGTTAGAACATTCCATCGACAAGAAGAGAATCCAACCATGGATATGACAAGGGAGGCAATGCAGCAGAGGCCTCAATCGTTTGCGGACTTGATGAACAACCCCAACCAGATGGGATTCCGCGGTGATGATCTGACGAACATGCCTCCATTTGGTGATCAAATTGCTAGTGCTGTGTGGCCTGGTCCCTTTTTCCAGTGAAGGGAAGAGACTGATTGTTTTTGTTTAGCATTTTTTTGTTTGTTTTTTTGCGATTTCTGCAAGATCAATAAATTGTTGCATTTTTTCCCCTTTTCTGAGACAAAATTCAATTGTGTGTTTCTGTTCTGCTATGAACATGCATTTATTTTCAGGAACAAAGAAGTTATAGAACAAACATATATTTATTAATTCGTTATTGTGGCCGCTTCGTCATTGCTTCGCCGCTTCGTCCAAGTGTAGGCTAGAGGCTTGAATCACCAAAAAATTCTAACACCTTCATTACCGAAAATTTGATCTTACGTGGAAGAATGATTAACAGTGGGCATAACTGGAGGCTTTTCTAATTGGTTGGTACTTCTACGATGGCATCGTTACAAGAAAATTCTCAAATGAAACATGAAAAGTGAAGAGAACCCTTACCCTCACAGAGAAAGAATTGCAAACCTTGATCCAGGTGGACCAAATCATTCTGTTATTCTATTTCCCATGAAAAATGTTGCACGAGTAGCATCATATCAGGGTTTGAAGAAAAATAATAGAAACATAAGTCTCAGTATATCAAAATCAATCACATTTTTTTAGACATTGGCATGAATCGTTTAAGTTAAATTCTAATTTGAAATCTGCAAATAAACCTAACCTATAATACCCTTGATCAAGACATTCATGTGAAGGATTCCATTAAAATTCTACACCCACATATGAAAAATAAAGACCACGAACAAGCATACATTTTTGCTTACCGTTGATATTCAAAATTAAAGCAAGACGCTGACAATCATCAGTTTAACTTCCTTCTTCATAATTCGATGAATCTTGGATTAAAAAGTTTTGGAAAACAAAAAGGTTATAATTATCCCAAAAAGGAAAGAGAAGTGTAGAAGTAAAAAAAAGGATTTACATAATTTATGAAGAAAAAACAAAAGTAACAATTTTGTAGGGTACAAAAGAAGAAAAAAATTGAAGAAGACGAGGAAGAGGAGTATGTACTGACCAATCAAATTGAAATTAATGACATCTAATAGGAATAATGTAGTGGTCAAATATTCAAAACACGAAATAGCATATTTGGCAAATAAAACAATGTAGAAAACAAAGAAACCATTTCATATTGTTAAACATTTTGAGCTCTTGGACTTTTTAGAGTATATAAAATTTGCGAATTTAGACATCAAAATATCATCTTGACAATCGGGCAAGCAAAATTTTCCTCATTCGAACCTAAAACGAAAAAAAAATCTCACACAAGAGTCGAGCTGTACCTTCTGCGCTAACTATTAAATATCACATAAAATACTGATTCCTATTTTGTCTCCTCGATATTGTATGGGAATGTGACTGTATAAATGTTGTATTCGCTTTCAAGGTAAATATTTATTAGACAATTGACTTAAAATCTTCAAACATTGTTGTTTGAAATGTCCAAAAGGTGAATAAATTAGAACTGTGTATATACTCTTAGAAACCAAAAGTAAGTTTTGTTCAATTTGTCTACTTCCTTGGAATGATCTTACGCCATGACAAGAAAGAAGGTGAATCTTGCATTCATGACCAACGACTCCTCAAGGAAAGCAACTTATAATAGAAGGAAGATTGGCTTGATGAAGAAGGTTAGCGAGCTAACTACTCTTTGTGGAATCGATGCTTGTGCAATCATTTACAGCCCCTATGATTCCCAACGTGAAGTTTGGCCAAACCCATCTGGTGTCAGACGACTGCTTCCACAGTTCAAGAGGATGCCTAAAATGGAGGAAAGCAAGAAGATGATGAATCAAGAGAGTTTTATCAAGCATATGAAGCCGGTGCGTAGCTAAAGATGCAATACAAGGAGAACCAATAGAAAGAGATTACGCAGGTAATGTTTACGTGTATGGGCAGGCAGCATAACTTAAATTTGAGTGATTTGCGTGATTTTGGGTGGGTTATACATGAAAAGCTCAATGAAATTTATAAGAGGATCACCTCACTGAAGAAACCTTATCGCCCATCTTCTTCTTCTTCCCAAATGGTTCCACCAGTGGTAGATACTGGAGTTATTTTTTTCCATCAACAAAAGGAGAATCCAGCCATGAATTTGACCACGGCAGCTCCACAACAAATGCCCCCATGCTTTGCACACTTCATGAACAACCCAAATCCGATGGGGTTTGACTGCCCCGATCAGATGAATGTGCACCCGTTAGGTGATCAACAACCAAATGCTATGTGGCCAGTGCCTTTCTTCTTTCACTAAAATAGTGATTCAAGAAATTCCTATTTTATTTCTGTTCTCTGTATATTTTTGTTTTCAGAAGGCTAAATACATTGCATGTCTTGGGATTCTAATAATAATGAAAAAACAAAATGGTTTCTTACAATTGACTTAGTCCTATTTATTATTTTCTGGTCCTAGTAAAATTCTATTCTCAAGCACGATTAACCTATATTTATTTTTCAATTGACTAGATTCCCTAAGTTCCCGATATCTTGATCTCTAGGAGGAAGTAACCCTTACAGGTATCACATACAATAATGTTTGCTTCTCAATTTATGTCCCAATGGCTACGAATATTTATTAAATTGACCTGTCAATTTGTTTTTCTGATTTTTGACATTGCATGGTTTATTTTAACAAAGATTCGTGGGCATTGTCACATAGGGGGAGAAGCGAAAAATATTCTATGGGACACATGTATGGGTTACTTCATGTATAGTCGATTGAAACATTGGTTAACGGTGCTTCCGAATATGAATCTATATAACAATATAGGACTGATCGGATATGCTATCCCGAAAATGTCTTAATTCAACCAAACAAGGCACAGACCATCCAAACAGGGGATAGACGTTCCAAACACAAACGAAAGAGAAAGCCCCTTTTCTCTTCTACGAGTATGTGTTAGTTATCCTCAGCAGCTTACTCCACTCTCTTTGTGGCCCCATCTACTGAACACTCCCAGTACAATGTGGGAGTGTTTTGAAATTCAAAAACTCTCTTCAGACATGGTATCCCATCGGGGCTAGGGCTCTAGACCACTGTTTCACTCTAGACTTCTGTCCCCAACTTTCTCCTTCTATCAGTCTGATCTCTCTCGCTTCTCTCTCTTTTTCAACCCAATATGCTCTCTCGCTCATCAATAGCGTCGTTCAAAAATGGAGTTCCTTGGTGAGTTTAGATTCTCAATCTGATCCTCTCTAGACGACACCCTGCTCCCGCTCCTCAAGAAGGTAATTCCTCATGCTCCCTCTCTCCGATTTTTCTTATCCATTTATTTACAGGTTCTAGGGTTCCTCAGGTGATGGAGGTTGAGATACGTGAGATGCCCTCAAAGAGGTATACTTTTCATCTACCCTTTCTTCTTTTGCGAATCAAAACTTGACACTGTTTGTGTATCAGTTCTGATATGTTCAGTTTATCTGTAATTGAATTTTGGGAGATTATTTTCACGGTAATGTTTTTGAAAAGTTTTTCTCTTTTGTATTTGGCTCCACTATTTTGATTAATCAGATTAGTGTTTTTTTTTTTTTTTTTTTTCAGTTGATACGTACATGTTTGTATGAACATCGAGATTACGAGACAATTATTAGGTTACCTAAACGTTTTTAGAAAAGTCCATGCCAATGAAGAGAAATGGGGGAAGTAGAAGAGGTTTAAGGGAGTCTTTGAGAAAAGTTTCAAAGAACTTCATAGGAGATGAGACATTGACACTACCTGAGAATGGATGAGGGAGTTAAGTATACTTACGACCAAGAATAGGTAGAGCTTAATTTTTGATGAGATTCACAGATTTTGGTAGATTATGCCAGCTTAATCTAATGGGATTCAAAGATTTTGGGGTCAATTTTATCCTTTTGGGTTCACAGTGAAGATTTTGTTTATCAAAATAATTTCATGTTGATTTAATTTGATTTTGTAGGTGAATGGAGACAGCAAAGAACGTGTATTCTTGGCTTTTATGAACTACTGAATGAGTTCCTCAAATAGGTAAATTTAGTCAGTTTCTCACTCATCACGTAGAGGTTATCTTTTTTTCATGTTTTTTTTTTTTTTTTTTTTGAATTTCAATTTGAAGTTGTTTTGCCCTGTGTGATGAAGGAATTGGCTGGAATGGATTTCAGAATAGTGACTTCCTGGAGCATGTAGTTTCTGTCTAATGTTGGTGTAGCTCTTAAACAGACATTTGGAGGGTTAATGTGATCTTGATACACTTCTTGAGAAGTGTTGTCCCTCTTCTCTTGCCTGATGCATTTCTAAAATATGTATGAGATCGTGCTCTCTTCTCTTGCCCAATGCATTTCCTAAAATGTGTGTGAGATCAGGGCTACTGGTAGATGCTTTGCATAGTATCTTAGAGAAGAAGGTGAATGATACATGTCATGGAAGGTAGATTCTTTGCATCTCCACAAACGGAAGGACCAAAACTGATTGCTAAATAAGACCAAACACAAACTTATAACTTGGTGTTGGTGTTCTGGTAAAAGATCATTAATAATAAAATGATTTCTTTTGTATCTCAAGTAATATTAAACTCTATTTTCCATTTACAAACAGACGTGTTCTATTCTTTTTTTGCTTTTTTGGTTTGAATACTCAGTTTGATGATTCGATTAATTCTCTATGGATCCTATCATGGAACCTTTGTCCGGTTTATCATGGAGTGTTCGTTAATAATGTTGAAAAATTTGTTGCTAAACTATCAGTCTAAATTCTTTGAGATTGGATCAGTATTACCTACGGGTGAATAGGTTGAAGGTAAAAATTTATCTTATAACCCACACATCTATTCACTAAAGGTTCTCTCAGCTTGGGTGGAACGTGAAATTTCTCTCGAAATATGATCTAAGACCCTGTATTTCCTTGCCGGTAAACTAGAAAACGGTTTAATCTACCTATATCCTTAATCTGTCCTTGGTCTGTGCAATGTATTACTTACATTATCTTTTTACCTTCAACTATAATTACAGTTCTCTTTTAGCCTCATTGCACATGATGTATTCAATCAAATGCTTATGTGCAGGTATAAGTACTTGAAGCTGACAGGTTAATTTTCATAGCCAGTCTTACCTTAGCCACTTGGTGGTTCATTGCCTTAATACTCCATATCGACTTTGTGATTCCCTGCAGTCCGCCATAGTAACCTTCCCCAATCTCCTTATCGTCCCGTCGATAGTATGTTCTGTTTGTTCGAGATTCAAGCATGGGCATCATACTAGCTTTATAGATTGGTGCTTACTTTTGGCCAATGTATATATGCATCGGTATGAACTGTGTCTACAATGTGATGAAGGGGGTGTGGTCTTCATTGGTGGTAGTTCTACCCAACTTTTACGTTTAAGATTTTGTATGAAACCAAAGTATTTTATAAATCTCTAGAACATGATGAATGTTCCTCCCTCAGTGTGATATGGTTGATGTGTTTCAAAATGTCAATTGCCATGTTTTGAGGCATTGATATTGTGTTTGGATTATTATGTTTTCATTTACAGCCTACATATTTTTTAATGAAAAAGCAAACAATTGTTCTGCCAAATCTTCTGACAGGTTTAGTCATTGTTTTCATGAGCCACAATTGATGGATTATTATGTTTACATTATTAGGATCATTAGTCATTTTGATTGAAAAATCAGTCTTATTCTGCCAAATATTGTGATCGCTACTGTTTTCATAAGTCTTTCTGACAAGATTTTGACAGATACGACCTGGAATATTTTTATTTACCGGCTCATTCATTATGAGTGTTTCTTTTATTTTTAGACTCTGGTTCCTGCAGTGGTTTTTCTAAAATTCAAATTTACATAGTGGTGACAATGGGTAGTGCCCTGAGGGCACGGGGTATTCACTAGTTCACCAATGCTAACTCAATTGTAGGAAACAATTATTATTATTATTATTATTATTATTATTATTATTATTATTATTATTATTATTATTATTATTATTATTATTATTATTATTATTATTATTATTCAGATACAGATACATGTAATTTATGAAGCATTCTTTAAAAATTAATATAAAGCAATCGGAAACAAACTACGAATTTGTAGGATCTCTATTTCAGTGCAAGAAGGAAGACACTTGCCACATAGCATAAGATTGTTTATCTCCTAATGGGTGTAGGGTCATCTGATCAGGGACGTCGAGCCCCATTGGATTAGGGTTGCTCATGAAGTGTGCAAAGCATTGTGGCCTTTGCTGCACATCTGCAGTGGTCAAATTTATGGCTCCATTCTACTCCCATTTATGGAAAGTACAAATTCCAGTATTCACCACTGCTGGAACAGTTTGGGAAGAAAAAGATGGTCTATCAGGTTTCTTCGGTGACAAGATCTTCTTATAAATTTGGTTGAATAATAACCCACCCTAGATCACGCAAATCCCTCAAATTTAAGATGTGTTTTCCCGCCCTACTAGCCATACACTGGTACATGAACTATGTTATCCCCTTCTCTCATTTCTCATTCTATTGCTTCTTCAGCTGCTCCTGGCTTCGTAATTTGCGTCTTGATGTAACTCTCTACATACATCATCTCCTTGCTTTTATCCTTTTCAGGCATCCTTTTGAACTGTGCCAACACTCGTTGACCTCTAGAAAGGTTTTGTTAAACATTTGTTTCGGTATCATAAGGGTTGTAAATTATTGCACAAGCATAAATTCCACAAAGATTAATTAGCTCCCTAACCTTGTTCGTATATCCCTTCTTCCTTTTCTCATAGGCTGCTTTCCTTGAGTCTTCCTTGGTGATGAATACGAGGTGCACCTTCTTTCTTGTCATGGCTAAAGATAACTAAAATGAGGCAAACAAATTGTATTAAGCTTGTTTTTGGTTTCTAAGAGCATATTTACAGTGTTAATTTATACACTTTTTGGAGATTTCCAACATCAATTCTGAAAGCTTTTTTCATCAATTGCTTAACAATTATATTTTCTTGAAAGAGAATACAACTGTTGTACAATGATATTCCTATAAGATATATTGGAGACAAATTGAGAATGTAATTATGTGATGTCATATTTAGAAACTAATGCATAAAGTTCTAGTCCTTCACATACATGGTCAAACAAGAAGTCTGATGAAGGCGCTAATAGAAAACATCTTGATAGATTGTAGTAAATTACATTTTGATTGAGCAGTTCCGGCGAGCTCCAGTTTTCGATCTTTCAGCAGAAGTGTCAGACAATTTCTCATCAAAATTATATGCGATGAAAAGTGTTCGAATAAGAAGAAGTTGGTCAGAAGGTTTCAGTTTGAAAATACGTGACGTCATCAACTAGAGTAAAATATATTAGCTGAAGAATGTTGTAGAAGGTAAGGTGTTCATTTCCCAGCAAGAACTGCAGTTTTTTTATAGATTTAAAGAGGTGGAAGAGGAAAAATTTGGTAATTTAAAGAGACAGATTTCTCTTCTCAAGGACCGCAAGGATTACCTCGAAATGCAACCCCAATATTTTGCCAATTTGACGGAGAATGATCATTTGAAGAAGGATATTGCAGACCTCCTACTCAGGGAAGGAGTCATGTGGAGTCAGAGATAACAAATCCCTTGGATGAAGCTTGGTGATCTATATACAAGATTCTTTCATAGAAAATTGTCTATTAAGAACCATATGAACCGAATGTCTGGTATCGAATACAATCATGGTATATGGCAAGATGAAGATGAAGGCATCGCCCGTAACGTTGAAGATTATTTTTAAGGACCTCTTTTCCACTAGTGATCCAACCAGAGCATAGACCTCGTTGGGTTTGAATTAAACTCTAAATGCAGCAAACAACTACTGGGGCGGTGATGTTTGGCTTGGTGCCAATATCATGTTTAGATTGTTTCCTGATAGCCTAAATAAAGGCACTGGGTGTAGTAATACGGTAGCAATACCCACACACGCGTTTATTTGTTTGGTGCTTTGAGAAGCTTTTGTGTGTGTGGGTCGGGTGGGTCGCCGCTGTGCTCGTTGTGGCCATCGCGTGCATTGTAATCGGGTTCTCTTCACAATAAAATATCTGACGTGGAGGTAGCTACCGAGTTCGTTGCGAATTCGTTAGTGAACCACGTTAATATTAGTCTCGTTCTTGATTTTGTTTCATCGTTCTTGCTTGAATACCCCCACGTTATAACAATTTGGTATCAGAGCTCTCAAATAGGAGTTATGTTACAGCAAAATGGTAACAGAGCCAGGTCAAGGGGATCACCAGTTTTAAAAAACTGGTATTACAGCCCTGTTTCAAGATCTTGGTGAAACTCAAAGCTTGGTTTCGCGATTCAGGGGAGCATTCTATCCCGAGTAGGACTTCGAGATTCCACCAAGAATGATGTTTGGTTTGGCGATCAAGATCAATCTCTTCGTGAGAGAGAAGCGGATACACCCGCCATCTGAAGCCCCGCGCAAGTTGCCATCCAGGCTCCTGTCAGAGTAATATGGCATGCATCTGATTAGGCGTGCAAGGGATCTGTAAAATCCAGCACGCGTTTGGTACTGGCACGAGTCTGGCGGTTCACGCGCATATGGCGTTATGGGGATTGACGTTCAGGCGCAATCTGGCTCCGGGAGTGTAGAATCTAGAGTGTGAATTGAATCTGGTGATGGCTCATGCGTTGAAGGAACTCGTTGGAGTTGGAGCAACGACATGGAGCATCTGGAGCGTGAAATTTTTTTGCACGCGCATATGATCTTGGTTCTGGCGCGCATTATGCACGGGTGTGTTCTGGGGTTCATCTGTTGTTTGAGCGTGTACCATGAAACGCATTGAGCTCGCATCGGGCGCAATCTGTTTCTGAATGAGGCATACTGGGGGCATCCGGCATGAAAATTTGTGGCACTCGTTATTGGTGCATCTAGGCTTAATGACATCTAGGCACTCGTCATGGTGCATCTATTTTGCGCAATTGGGCGCATCGAGGATACATTCGGTCCGGCTTTCTCAGTGAATGTATTCGATTCTGGTTCTGGCCGTGGAGGTAGCTACCTGATTCGTTGCAAATTCCTTAGTGAACTACGTTAAATATCTATATCCTTCTTGATTTTGTTTCATCGTTCTTGCTTGAATACCCCCAGGTTATAACAAATTGGTATCAAAGCTTTGAAACAGGAGTTCTGTTACAACAAACGAAGCCCATGGTAGCACGTGTGGAGGAACATTTGTTTAGTTATTTGCGAGAGAGTTTAGATATTCTATTCACTAGGGAGGAAATACCCTTTTCTTTACATGGAATGGCCTCCCAAAATTCCCCAAGTCATGAAGGATTCGCCAAGTACTCTACCAGATA
Organism: Linanthus parryae; assembly: GCA_023055425.1. Taxonomy (NCBI): domain Eukaryota; kingdom Viridiplantae; phylum Streptophyta; class Magnoliopsida; order Ericales; family Polemoniaceae; genus Linanthus; species Linanthus parryae. The sequence goes on along the minus strand of JALGPY010000013.1, from coordinate 8,975,311 downwards.
TTCTAGCCGGTCGTTGGAAGGGGCGTCAAAGAAAAGTGCCTCTTTTTTTCAATAAGAGTGGCTCACTCGAGGAGTTAAACCATAGAACAAGAGTGGCTCACTCGAGGAGTTAAACGCAGTTCTTGCTGGGGAAATGAGCGCCTTACCTTCTACAACATTCTTCAGCTAATATATTTCACTCTAGTTTATGACGTCACATCTTTTCAAAATAAAACCTTCTGATCAACTTCTTCTTATTCGAACACTTTTCATCACATATAATTGTGATGAGAAATGATCTGACACTTCTTCTGAAAGATCGGAAACTCGAGCTCGCCGGAATTGCTCAATCAAAATGTAATTTACTACAAATCTATCAAGATGTTTTCTATTAGCGCCTTCATCAGACTTGTTGTTTGACCATGTATGTGAAGGACTAGAACTTTCTGCATTAGTTTCTAAATATAACATCACATAATTACATTCTCATTTTGTCACCAAGATATCTTATAGGAATATCACTGTACAATAGTTGTATTCTCTTTCAAGATATATAATTGTTAGGCAATTGATGAAAAAAGCTTTCAGAATTGATGTTGGAAATCTCCAAAAAGTGTATAAATTAACACTGTAAATATGCTTTTATTAAACCAAAAACAAGCTTTCATACAATTTGTTTGCCTCATTTGAGCTATCTTTAGCTATGACAAGAAATAAGGTTCACCTCGCATTCATCACCAACGAAAACTCAAGGAAGACAGCCTACGAGAAATGGAAGAAGGGATTAATGAACAAGTTTAGGGCGCTAATTAATCTTTCTGGAATTGATGCTTGTGCAATAATTTACAGCCCTTATGATACCGAACCAAATGTTTAACAAAACCTTTCTAGAGGTCAACGAGTGTTGGCACAGTTCAAAAGGATGCCTGGAAAGGATAAAAGCAAGGAGATGATGTATGTAGAGAGTTTCATGAAGACGCAAATTACGAAGACAGTGAGCAGCTGAAGAAGCAATAGAAGGAGAAATGAGAGAAGGGGATTACTGAGTTCATTACCAGTGTGGCTACTAGGGCGGGAAACACATCTTAAATTTGAGGGATTTGCGTGATCTAGGGTGAGTTATTATTGAAAAGCTCAACCAAATTTATCAGAGGATCTTGTCACTGAAGAAACCTGATAGACCATCTTCTTCTTCCCAAATTGTTCCAGCAGTGGTGAATACTGGAATTTGTACTTTCCATTAATGGGAGTAGAATGGAGCCATGAATTTGACCACTGCAGCTGTGCAGCAAAGGCCACAATGCTTTGCACACTTCATGAGCTAACCAAATCAAATGGGGCTCGACGTCCCTGCTCAGATGACTCTACACCCATTGGGAGATAAACAATCTCATGCTATGTGGCAAGTGTCTTCCTTCTTTCACTGAAATAGAGATCCCACAAATTCTTAGTTTGTTTCCGATTGCTTTATATTAATTTTTTCAGAATACTTCATAAATTACATTTCTCAGTATTTGAAGGAAGAAGGGATTAATGAACAAGTTTAGGGCGCTAATTAATCGTTGTGGAATTGATGCTTGTGCAATAATTTACAGCCCTTATGATACCGAACCAAATGTTTAACAAAACCTTTCTAGAGGTCAACGAGTGTTGGCAAAGTTCAAAAGGATGCCTGGAAAGGATAAAAGCAAGGAGATGATGTATGTAGAGAGTTTCATGAAGACGCAAATTACGAAGACAGTGAGCAGCTGAAGAAGCAATAGAAGGAGAAATGAGAGAAGGGGATTACTGAGTTCATTACCAGTGTGGCTACTAGGGCGGGAAACACATCTTAAATTTGAGGGATTTGCGTGATCTAGGGTGAGTTATTATTGAAAAGCTCAACCAAATTTATCAGAGGATCTTGTCACTGAAGAAACCTGATAGACCATCTTCTTCTTCCCAAATTGTTCCAGCAGTGGTGAATACTGGAATTTGTACTTTCCATTAATGGGAGTAGAATGGAGCCATGAATTTGACCACTGCAGCTGTGCAGCAAAGGCCACAATGCTTTGCACAATTCATGAGCAAACCAAATCGAATGGGGCTCGACGTCCCTGATCAGATGACTCTACACCCATTGGGAGATAAACAATCTCATGCTATGTGGCAAGTGTCTTCCTTCTTTCACTGAAATAGAGATCCCACAAATTCTTAGTTTGTTTCCGATTGCTTTAAATTGATTTTTTCAGAATACTTCATAAATTACATGTATCAGTATTTGAATAATAATAATAATATTATTGTTTCCTACGATTGAGTTAGCTTTTTTGAAATCATATTCGGAAGCACCGTTAACCAATGTTTCAATCGACTATATTCCCTTAGTTTTTAATGTCTTGAGCTCTAGCAGGAAGTAACCCATACATGTGTCCCATAGAATATTTGTCGCTTCTCCCCCTATGTGCCAATGCCTACCAATCTTTGTTAAAATAAACCATGCAATGTCAAAAATCAGAAAATCAAATTGACAGGTCAATTTAATAAATATTCGTAGCCATTGGGAGATAAATTGAGAAGCAAAAATTATTGTATGTGATACCTGTAAGGGTTACTTCCTCCTAGAGATCAAGACATTGAGAACTAAGGGAATCTAGTCAATTCAAAAATATATATAGGTTAATCGTCCTTGAGAATAGGATTTTACCAGGACCTGAAAAAAATAAATAGGACTAAGTCAATTGTAAGAAACTATTTGGTTTTTTCATTATTATTAGAATCCAAGGACATGCAATTTATTTAGCATTCAGAAAACAAAAATATACAGACAACAGAAAGAAAATAGGAATTTCTGGAATCACTATTTTAGTGAGAGAAGAAAGGCACTGGCCACATAGCATTTGGTTGTTGATCACCTAACGGGTGCACATTCATCTGATTGGGGCCGTCAAACCCCATCGGATTTGGGTTGTTCATGAAGTGTGAAAAGCATGGAGGCATTTGTTGTAGAGCTGCCGTGGTCAAATTCATGTATGGATTCTCCTTTTGTTGATGGAAAAAAATAACTCCAGTATCTTCAGTGAGGTGATCCTCTTATAAATTTCATTGAGCTTTTCATGTATAACCCACCCAAAATCACGCAAATCCCTCAAATTTAAGTTATGCTGCCCGCCCATGCACTTAAACATCACCTGCGTAATCTCTTTCTCTTGGTTCTCCTTGTATTGCTTCTTTAGCTACGCACCGGCTTCATATGCTTGATTAAACTCTCTTGATTCATCATATTCTTGCTTTCCTCCATTTCTCGCATCCTCTTGAACTGTGCAAGCAGTCGTTTGACACCAGATGGGTTTGGCCAAACTTCAGGATGGGAATCATAGGGGCTGTAAATGATTGCACAAGCATCGATTCCACAAAGAGTAGTTAGCTCGCTAACCTTCTTCATCATGCCAATGTTCCTTTTATTATAAGTTGCTTTCCTTCAGGAGTCGTTGGTCATGAATGCAAGATTCACCTTCTTTCTTGTCATGGCGTAAGATCATTCCAAGGAAGTAAACAAATTGTACAAAACTTACTTTTGGTTTGTAAGAGTATATACACAGTTCTAATTTATTAACTTTTTGGAGGTTTCCAATAACAATGTTTGAAGATTTTAAGTCAATTGTCTAACAAATATTTACCTTGAAAGAGAATACAACATTTACACAGTCACATTCCCATACAATATCCAGGAGACACAATGGGAATTTCAGTATTTTATGTGATATTTAATAGTTAGCGCAGAAGGTACAACTCGACTCTTGTGTGACTTTTTTTTCGTTTTAGGTTCGAATAAGGAAAATTTTGCTTGCCCCATTGTCAAGTGTTTTTACGTCTAAATTCGCACATCTTATCTTATATATCTCTACTATACTCTAAAAAGTCCAAGAGCTCAAAATGTTTAACACTATGAAATGTTTTCTCTGTTTTCTACATTGTTTTATTTGCCAAATATACTATTTCGTGTTTTCAATATTTGACCACTACATTATTTCAATTAGATGTCAACAATTTCTATTTGATTGGTCAATACATACTCCTATTCCTCGTCTTCTTCAATTTTCTTCTTCTTTTGTACCCTACAAAATTGTTACTTTTGTTTTTTCTTCATAAATTATGTAAATCCTATCTTTTGCTTCTACACTTCTCTTTCCTTTTTGGGATATTTATCACCTTTTTCTTTTCCAAAACTTTTTAAACCAAGATTCATCGAATTATGAAAAAGGAAGTTACACTGATGATTGTCAGCGTCTTGCTTTAATTTTGAATATCAACGGTAAGCAAAAATGTATGCTTGTTCGTGGTCTTTATTTTTCGTATGTGGGTGTAGAACTTTAATGCAATCCTTCACATGAATGTCTTGATCAAGGGTATTATAGGTTAGATTTATTTTCAGATTTCAAATTAGAATTTAACTTAAACGATTCATGCCAATGTCTAAAAAAAATGTGATTGATTTTGATATACTGAGACTTATGTTTCTATTATTTTTCTTCAAACCCTGATATGATGCTACTCGTGCAACATTTTTCATGGGAAATAGAATAACAGAATGATTTGGTCCACCTGGATCAAGGTTTGCAATTCTTTCTCTGTGAGGGTACGGGTTCTCTTCACTTTTCATGTTTCATTTGAGAATTTTATTGTAACGATGCCGTTGTAGAAGTACCAACCAATTAGAAAAGCCTCCAATTATAACCACTGTTAATCATTCTTCCACCTAAGTTCAAATTTTCGGTAATGAAGGTGTTAGAATTTTTGGTGATTCAAGCCCCTAGCCTACACTTGGACGAAGCGGCGAAGCAATGACGAAGCGGCCAAAATAACGAATTAATAAATATATGTTGGTTCTATAACTTCCATGTTCCTGAAATAAATGCATGTTCATAGCAGAACAGAAACACACAATTGAATTTTGTCTCAGAAAAGGGGAAAAATGCAACAATTTTTTGATCTTGCAGAAATCGCAAAAAAAAAAAAAAAAAAAAAAAACAAAACAAAAAAAAATGCTAAACAAAAACAATCAGTTTCTTCCCTTCACTGGAAAAAGGGACCAGGCCACACAGCACTAGGATTTTGATCACCAAATGGAGGCATGTTCGTCAGATCATCACCGCGGAATCCCATCTGGTTGGGGTTGTTCATCAAGTCCGCAAACGATTGAGGCCTCTGCTGCATTGCCTCCCTTGTCATATCCATGGTTGGATTCTCTTCTTGTCGATGGAATGTTCTAACTCCAGTGTCCACCAATGCGGGAACCATTTGAGTAGAAGACGAAGAAGACGAGCCGTTAGATTTCTTCATTGACGTGATCTTGTTATCGATTTCCTTCATCTTTTGATCGATAACCCACCCTAGATCATGCAAGTCCCCCAAATTGAAATTCTCTAGCCCAGCTCTACCATTCAGGCACTGGTACATGACCTCCGTCATCTCTTTCTCCCGATTCTCCTTGTATTGTTTTTTCAGCTGCTCACTGGCTTTCGAGATCCGCTGCTTGATGAAACTCTCTTGGTTCATCATCTTCCTGCTTTGTTCCATTTCAGGCATCTTCTTGAATTGTTCCAGCACTTGTTCGACGCCCGACGGGTTTGGCCAAACTTCAGGCTGGGAATCGTAGGGGCTGTAGATAATAGCACAAGCCTCGATTCCACAAAGGGTTGTTAGTTCGGTAACCTTCTTCATCAAGCCCTTCTTCCTTTTCTTGAAAGTAGCTTTCCTTGAGGAGTCGTTCGAGATGAATGCGAAGGTCACCTTCTTTCTTTTCATGGCTGAAGATAACTCCAAAGAAGTAATTAAATTGTAACAAAACTGTATGAAGCTTTGGATTGGTTTCTATCAGCATATGGACAGTGCTAATTTATAAAAATTTTGGAAATTGCAACATTAATGTTTGAAGCTTTTATGTTGTTCTTAAAAAGAAATATCACATTCATAGAATTTCACATTTTATATTATAAGTACATGTTGAAAACAAATTAGGGAACGCAACATGTCAGAAGGACTGTTATAATGTTACAACTTATTCAGCGCACGAATGAGGAATATTTAGAATGCGTGAGTTAATAAGAGGATACTTTGATGTCTATTTTCAGATAGGCACATTAAAGTTTACACGACATTCACAAGTAATTAACTTATGATTCTATCTTTATACATAAGATAAAGATTGGGAGATGCTCTTTCCTTTTTAAGTTAGTAAAAAATAATAAGTTGATTTTAAGTCCTGAGTCTCTTAAATTTACTTGAAAATCATCTACTTTATCAATGTGGCCAGGCCAGCGGATGAACAACACATTTAAAAAGATCAACGGCGATGGCAAGATCAGCGATTTATTTTTTCCATTTTTTATTTTTTGTGATTAAGAACTTCCAAATTTTGAATGATGGATATACTGGAATTTTCTAAAGACTTCTCGCAGCGTTTTGAAGTTCCAGTTTACGTAAACTACAACTTTGAAACACTGCGAGTACTTCAGTACAGTCTACAAGAACTTTAAAACGTTGCGAGATGTCTTTAGGAAATTCCATAATTGATTAAGAATACATAAAATTTGTTTATTGCAGCTAAATTCACAATGTCCAGAAGTTTATAGGTGCGTAATCTTCCAAAATATCGTCTACAATAGAGAAATCCATGATGATGACCCCTTCATTCCGCAATCAAGATCTTCTAATAACTGTTTATCATCCCCCACCACACATAGATTTTGGATCCCTTTCTACACTTGAAAATGACTACCTTTACATACGGCCATTGCTTCCGATTATCTTGCATTGGTACATGCTCTTAGCGGAAAACATATTTTACCCATACAAGCACCCATATCGACTCTGAGAACAGCACTGCATGTACCCTTTCTCGTGGACAGTTCAAAAGCACCATCACAATTTAGCTTTACAAAACCACTCTTCATGAGCTGCCTCCTCCCGTATGTGTCCGCATGACCCGCATCTCAATTCTACTCTTGAGCCTGCGAAAGCTCCGCTAGCCGAGCATGAACCTTTTACACAATCAATCCAAGAGATTTAAGATTTCATTCAAACACTGTAGCATTTATATTATCCTTGATTTTCCATAATGCCACGCAAAAGATTCATCAATTTTCCTCCACAAAGCTCATAATTGATTGAGATACCCACATAGATAAATCAATATTTTTCCTAGGCACCAGTTGTTGGAATCCAAGCCGAATCCAAATTTTTGTCGCACTGCATTCATAGAATACTAGCCAATACCCCGCGCGATGCGCGGGTCTGCCATGAGTTAATTTTCTTCACTTTTAAGAAAATAATAATTAAATAAATGTATCTAATTATAAAAGGTAGCATCTTATGAAAACCGATAATTCTATTTCTATGTCTTAATGTGAAGTATGAACTGTGGAAGTTTTTATGAAGATGATGAAAGACAGTGGTAAAATATGTTCAAAGCTCCAAGGCCTTGAAGGTCTATATCTGCATTTCTATTGATTAAGTATTGTTTAGCAATCTTGTGTATGCAGGCTTAGCATTGAATCAGAAGTTGGTTAAATGTGTAAGAAAAATACTTTTCGACTATATCTATGTGTTTCTAACACTCGAAGGCTTCACAGCGTGAATGAATCAAGTATTAGAAAGCTATAAGCTTAAAACTCTGAAGAATGTCACTGAGCTCCAAGGCCTTGAGATTTTCCTTGAGCTGCTGACAGTCTTATTTAGCTTAACTGATTCTTTCCTGCAGGATGTTACCTGTGGTAATGTGATTGGTTACTGACTTTCTATAACTCTTAATCATAATTTTATCATTATCTTATACATATTGTTGATCTGGTATTAATCTTGATATCAAAATTTTTGACTAGTTTATTGCAGAATATGTTATGCCAAACAGTCAGTAATATTTTCTGAATTTTATTTGACCTTGAAATGAAGTTTGTTGCAGGGTTGTTTGTTTTTCAAACCCCTCACAAGAAACTATAATGGCTATCCATTCATAGTTGTTGATAAAAGCATGTTTGGGAGAGGATTTGTAGGGGACATTTCCTATAATCGCTAATTTCGTTACCACGGTTTTTTATAAGCTTTAGTTTGAAATTAAAAGAGAGAAGACTGACATAGTACTTATCATTCAGAAAATAATAGTGTTTAGTGTGGTGGAGCTCATACAATCAACCCTTCAATCAATCAAGTTATTAACACTACTCGAGAAGGAGATAAATCATCCTCATATCTGAAGAACACATTCAAGCTTCACTGCTTACCTCACAAACTTAGAAGTTTAGTTGTTGAAGTGAACAACAAGAGGTTCTTATTGTTTCAATAGATTGTAGCTGTTACTAGATAGTTTGGGAACCACAAGCTGTATAGGTGTAAGCAGTTCACTGAGGCTTGAGATCTAGGGCTAAATCTGGGTGATTAATAAGAAGTGTTTTCCAAATCCTAGAGGGATCAGATCTCTCAGGCAGAGACAAGGCCCAATTGTGACTGAACTCTGTAAATCCTTGTGTTCTTTACTTTACAGTATTGTTCTTTATCACTGCAAACTATCTAGCTCAAAACAGGTTGTTCAAAGTCTTGAAGTATTTTATAGCTCAAGGCCTTGAAGCTTTCACTAGTTCTTAGTAAGTTTCCGTCTTTTATGAAAACTCCTTGAGATTCAATCGGTGTCTTATCTTAATTTTTCAAAAGACTAAGTTTTAGAAAAAATTTCCATACTCTATTCAACCCCCCCCCCTTCTAGAGTATTTCATCCTGGGTTTATACTTACATTACAAACTTTCAATTGGTATCAGAGCTTGGTCACTTCTAAGGATCTAACAATCTTGTGACAATGAGTAATGTAGGTGATGGTGGATTCTCGCAGGGTAGGGAAGCTGTGTACAAGGGAATGGTAGGAGAAGATCCAAGTGTACACCTGCAATAGGGGATAAGGACAAGAATAGAAATCACAGAGAGATTGTAGGTGAGTGTAGGCGAATAGTAACCACTTGTTAACTGTTCTTGAGAGAGAGACAGTATAATGACTAGCGAAAGATCCGAGAGTTGCCATAGAAGGCTAATGTTCCTATATATAGTAGGGAATTGACGGTTACGATGGGTTAATGCGCCCATAAATGGCGGCAAGATATTCGCCTCGTAACGGCACGTTCGACCGTATATATAGGGCACGTTACACGATTGTCCACATATGTAGGGGACCGTTACATGATCGACCGCATTTATGGGACACATGGTAATTAAATCTCTCAGACAGTTACCAACGGTCGTGCGCAAGCGTGGTTAATGATCTCGCGCGACGTTTCTTCCTTTTACCTCCAAGCCACTAAGTCCCTACAACTCCTGGGCAGTTAGTATCGTGGGCAAACCTGTCTCGCTACTCTTATATGGACAAGCTCGAATGTAATTATATGCAAATCATAAATATATGATAGGGTGTACACGGAGTACCATTAGATATGTTATGTGGCTTCCACGTGGATGATGGTTGATCTGCTCATAACACACTATCTACATTAGCCCCCCTTTTGTGCAAATGTCACGCGCGTCGTTCGGAAATCGCGCAAAATCAGTCGTGCATAGCTCCACACGTGTTTTCGAATCTTGGAAACTTGAAGTTCGAAAAACCTAGGCCCCATGAACCATCATCATTGCCTAGCGTCATAGCCTTTAATAGGGCATGTCCGTTGCGCGGCTAATCAGACGCCATCCACATTTTTTTGCCATTTTTCGAGGCAAAAATGATTCGAATAGATCTGATAAGTCGCAAATTTCGCAGATTTTCGAGGTAACGCTGATTCAGCAAATCTGAAAGGGTCGCAACCCTTCGAGGGCCTATATAAACCCCTTTACTATAACGATTAGAACATTTCCACCATTGTGGCTATCAAATTATTATGAGCCAGAGAGAACCCAGCAGCAAATTCAGATCTTCGATCAAATTCTCGACAGCATCACTCAAGCAGTCCAATGACTGAAACAACGAGGTTAGCAATTCTCATCATTCGTTTCATGTTTTGAAATTGGATAAACGAAAATGAGAATAAAACCCAATCAGAGTTTAGCGTTCGTACTTGTTCTTGGCATGCAACCTAACAGTCTTTTAATTTTTCATTTGTACTCATCCACTAAAACTGAAATAAAATTTTCAACGACGTGCAGTATTGTCGTGAATGGATCAAAATACAATTACACCAAATGTTTGGAGGGAAATTACAATATCATGAAATAATTGTGGTAAAAAATTTTACAAAATTTTCACTTCAAAAGTTCAACCATTAAAATTTTGAGTGGCGGGTACGGAATATTTCACTAAAGATTTTGCTGGGGAATTATAAATTCACGAAAAAAGTGGAGCCAAAATTAACCAAACCAAAAAAAACACTCCTCCCTCCTGGATCGATCCAACTTAGTCAATTTCTACCTAGCATCCCCTCCATCTTCTTCGCGCCACCACTTTCCTCTCACTCGCTCCGTTTCTCCAAACGACCGTGGTCCACTCAGCATAGATCACCCAACCCCCTCATAGTTTCTCCGCCGCATCGGAATCTTTCTTCCATATTCTTCTCTCTTTCCCTCTTCCATCTGACACCGGTCTCTCTCTCTCCCACCTTCACCACTGGATTCGTGTCCATAAGGTTCAGGTAAACTCCTTCAGTTCATTCGAAAATCTTCTATTACTGATTCATTCTGACTAGCTTCTTTCCTCGACTCAATTTGCGTTCTTATTTGCTGCGATACGCACCCAGTGGTGAGGGTGTGAAATCGGTTAAATCTTGATTTCACTCTAATCCTGATTCAAATGTTCTCTATAGGTTAATATCTCTTCTAAATCACTTAATAATTTGTATGTTGAGAAAGCCCTCAGTTGAACCTTGATTTGAGTCAGACCTTTCTGATTCTGTATACTTTCGTTTAAGTTTTCATACATTATTGATGTTAATTTCAGGAATTTTTTACTTTATGATTTACATGGTAGCTCACTGAACATATATCACGAGTTTTCAGTTGTGTGACCATATTGGCATGGTGAATAGGTTTCCTAGGATTTAGCCTAAAGAAATCGATTTTGATTCGATGCCTTCGAATAATGGCACATTATTGAGACTTAAAATACCTTCCTCTGGATCTCTCTCTAAATCCAATTTCGTTGAAGCTCCATTCAGTTTCATCATGCATTTGCTCTGACTCATATTCATCGGCCATAATGTAGTGAAAGGCATTGAACTGTTTTTATCATATGAAATAGGAAGTATACTTCCTGCTATGCCTTTTCAACTAAAGACTTCTTGCATTGTTTTTTAAGTTCTAGTTTACGTAAGCTTGTACTTTAAAACACTGCGAGTACTTTAGTATAGTCCACTGCAACTTTAAAACGTCGCGAGATGTCTTTAGGAAATTCCATAATTGATTAAGCATAAGCAAAATTTGTTCATAGCCGCTAAATTCACGATGTCCAGATGTTTATAGGTGCGTAATCTTCCAAAATATCATCTACGGTAGAGATATCCTTGATGATGCCCCGCTTCATTCCGCAATCAAGATCTTCTAATAATTGTTTATCATCCCATTCCACACAAAGATTTTTGATCCATTTCTACACTGCAAAATGAATAGCTTTACATACGGCCATTGCTTCTGATTATCTCGCATTGCAACAAGCTCTTCGCGGAAAACATCTTGCACCCATACAAACACCCAGGTCAACTCTGAGAACAGCACCGCATGTACCCTTTCCCGTGGACCGTTTAAAAGCACCATCACAATTTAGCTTTACGGAACCACACTTCATGATCTGCCACCTCCCGTATGTGTCCGCATGACCCGCAGCTCAGTTCCACTCTTGAGCCTGCGAAAACTCCATAGCCGAGCATGAACCTTGTACACAATCTGCCCACGAGATTTTGATTTCCTTCAAACACGCTATTGTTTCTATTTTCTCAGATCTCCCATAATATCACGCAAAAGATTCTATCAACTTTCCTCCACAAAAGCTCATAATTTGTTGAGATACCCACATAGATAAATCAATCTTTTTCCTCGGCACCAACTGTTGGAACCCAAGCCGATTTGAAATTTCCTTTTTCGCACTGCATTTATAGAATACATAGAGATATCCCGCACGATGCGTTGGTCTGCCATGAGTTCAATTTTTTCACTTTGAAGAAAATTATAATTAAATAAATGTATCTATGTTTATTAGGTAAAATCTTATGAAAACAATGCAACAAATTTGACCAGTATTTCTGGGAAGTAGCCTCTAAGAAGAGCATGTTAATTTTTTGTACCAATCGTGTTGTTGAAATTGAATTATAGTTGAATCTCAGTAGGAAGAAGTTATAAAATCACAACATGATCGAGTATACATACATACATACATACATACATACATACATACATACATACATACATACATACATACATACATACATACATACATACATACATATATATAAGAAAATTAAATAAGATTTAAACTATTATGAAACTTATTTGTTACAAAATCACATTCATTCAATGAAACATCTATTTCAAAACTATCAAAACATATATATATTTTTATTTTGAAATGCAACAACTTTTGTTTTCTTTTCAAGTAAGATAGCATAATATGACTTACAAAATAATTTTCATGTCTTGTCTCAGAACAACATAAAACTCCTATAAAATCAATAATAGAAACATTAAAGTGAAAACTCAGCACAAAGTGATCCATATCTTTCAAATAAAATAATAATATAATATTAGATCTTTTGGCACTGTCAGCGTGGTTTTATGTACTAAGCATACAAAGAGGAATTAAACCAATGACCTTTTTTATAAAGGCATGACTTCAATAATATTGGAAATTTTAAGAGAGAATGGCAGCCTCCGCTCAAACGTGCGTCGATTTATGTTGCTCAAAATGTAGATGCTTGAAAGAAATACTAATAATTCTTACTCGTGGAGTCTCAATGATGATTATGATGTGGATAGTGAATTTTACCTGAGAGATCACGTACAAGTTATTGTCAAGACAACGTTTATAAAGAATAAAACAAACTATAGGGAAAAAAATATACTACAATATAATTTAATTATAAATTATTATTTTACATTCATTTTTTCTTTATGACTTAAAATGATGTAAATATTCCTCTATAATAGAATACGAATATTTGAGAAGCGTTTCTATATATATATATATAATTATAGTTAAAATTTATCGTCTAATACAGTTTAGGTGATAGACAATTTTAAAATTCATACGCTTTTATAATTTCTCTCATATGTAAATCCCAGAAATATAATGAACTAATATTTGTTAATATTTATAAAATAGTAACCAAATGTACATAACAAACTATCTCAACTAAAATGCGAATTCGCTCATTATTCTAAGAAATGTAAATCTGGTAATCCCATTTTAGAAAAGAATGAAGAATGTGCCAATAAGAATTTTTCGTTCTTATCTTAGCCAAAAGTGTGAAACATGAAAAATAATAAATTTCTAAGAAAGTCAGTAAATTACAACCTTTGCATTAAAAATTTAAATTGTAAATTTAGATGAACATTAAATTTTCTTGTTTTGTTTATTTCATTTTTACAGATTGAAGATGATTTCGTGCAAGAGAGTGGCAGAAAATGTTATCTTCATTCATAGAAATAACTTACCTCAGTTCTACAAGAGGCTGTCTCCACGGTTTGAACCCGTCACACGGGGAAAACTTTACCATCGCGCCAAGGCTCCCCTTCACCTCTATAATTGTATAGATGCCCTAAATTTTTACGGCATCACCTCCCATAAACCACTATAATGATTTACAAATACATTTGCAAAAAATTCACATTGAGGGTAATCCTTTTCTCTTTAACCGTCCGCAACCAAAAAAATCTCAAAAATATAGAAACATATTTGACCAGACAAGGAACTGTAAATTACCAAATATACAGTACAGTTTCTTATGAAACAAAAAAGGACAATTTCTTATGACTTTTACAAACGGATAATATCTAGCAAAGCCTATGAATTTCGGTAAGACCTAGTTTGAGGAAAATATGTACTTGTAAGAATAAAAGCCTACTTTTTTAGTGAAGTTGGACAAGTCCCCCGACTTTTTTCATCAATTTTTACAGTAAATTTGCCCTCTCTTAAATTCATAACATGATCATCATTTCACGACACTCCTTCCAACCTTTCCTTAAAAAGCATGGTATCTATAAGGATAATTCAAATATTGAAAGAACAATCAAATCCTGTTTTATCATAGAAGTAGTGGTCACAGTTAGCTTCCCCAATAGCGAGCTTTTCCATACGTCTTTATTTCTAAAAGGTAATCGTCCGGTGTCTCAAAAATAGAATTGTTTATGAATTCTTTTAATGTGGGTACTATTAGGTAAGATATAACATGATGGTGTCTCTACTCATAACTAATATCCATTACACTGTTACAAACAATTGCAATGCGCCATATGAGTACTTTATTTAGTTGAATTGGATTTCATAACGGAAGAAAAAATGGGAGCCCAAAAGAATAGTTACAATCCAGCCCACTCGGGCAAAGAACAAAAGGATAGTAACCCTAAATCGAGAATCGTCTCTGTGAATGTATGTGCCAATTCATTACCGCGCCTCTTCACATATTGTAGCCGACACACCTCCATCTCCTTCTGCTGATTAACGAACTCCTCCATATTTCTTTTCATATGTAATGAGAGTTATCTGATAGCTTCTCCTCTTTCCTTTCGTAGAAAAAATATGAGAGCCTGGATCTAGTCGCTCTTCCAAAGTTGCATGTCTGAGATATGCTTCATATGCAAGGAGCAAGCCTATCTTGATCGCTATGATCTCCTATCTGACGAGAGAGGAGAACAAAAAGATACGTTGTGTTGTGCCGATTATGAGCTCATCGGCCGAGTTTCTGATGGCGACACCCATTCCACACCTCTTTCCTTATTAGAGCAAGCTCTGTCGCAATTAATTTTAACAAGACCTGGTCCATTAGTATTGACTGATACATATTTCATTTCTCCGAATCTGGGATTCATCGACCGCGATGTTGGTGCTACTAGAAAAAGATAAGAACTCTTCTCCTTTTTCTGTATATCTCCTTACCTTTGAAACTCTTATTATTAAATCATGTATCATTTGTACTACTCCAAAGTGCCCAATTCCGAAATGTACCATTTGTGTTGCAGGGAAGGGGTGCTTGAAAGAAGATCGACACCATCTACTCTCTAAAGTTAATCAGGCGAGAGTCGATGGTTATTTCAGAAAGGCGCCATACCTCTACAGCCATTTTACACCTCATAAAAATATGATTGACACTTTCGGCGTCTTGGTGACACATTTGGCACTGCACATGGATTCTAATTCCCCGATGGTTCATATTAACAGCAACTGGTAAGGCGTCTCTCCATCCCTGCCAAGCTGGGAAGAACACCATTTCAAGTTTTTTCTTGTTCCAATACTCTTTAAGCCAGCTCTCCTCTTCCTCTTTCGAAGATTGACCCACTGAAAATTAGTTTGCGCATAACAACATGTAACCAGAAAAGACGAAGTATTCACCATTTTCGTAGAAGAACCTGAAGTTGATGTCAAGGCCTGGGGTTTCTGGAATGGCGATCTGGAGGATGTTTTCTACATCACCAAGATTCAGGTACAATTTGAGTCGTTCTTTCTCCCAGGTTCTGTATTGTTGGATGAATTATGCAACTGGTAGCACAACATTATTTGTACTTCGCATACTGAATTTAAAAGTTGTGGGTCCTGGGATCAATCTATATGTGAATAAATCATATGTGGTACCACATCTTATTTTCTTAACCAGCCCATTGGAGAGAAGATCTCTCTTTGCAATAATACCATGGAATCCAAATTAAACTGCATGATACTTTTTAGGAGGTTGATCCATGAGATCACAGTCATTGAAGTATTAAGCATTACAAACTCTATCGATAAAATTTGTAGGATGTAGATAATCTTCCACCGACTGTTTAGCAAGAAGGGAAACACTTAAGCACAACATATATTTGAACCCTAGACCTCCCTCGGCCTTTCTGAATTTTAGTTACTCCCAACCAGCCCAATGCATGTTATTTTTATGAAAAAGTTTTTCCGTTCAAAGCACGTACCTTTTGGGAGTACGAAACAACCCATTGAGTAGTTGTGGATATTTCAAAATCTTCAGCCTTATGTTTACCCTCACTATTAAGGACTGAAAAATATTTTCTTCTCTTTCCCTATCATGGTTGGGCCTAAGTAACTTTAATGTTTCTATGCCACCTGGATGCCACAAAGCTAACTGAGGGCCTGATTATCTTCAGCAGAGGTGATCTCCGAAAAAGCAATTGTTGACTTCTGATAGTTTACCAGCTCTCCCAAGGCATAGGCATAATGATGTTCTTTTTATGTAAACCCTCCGTAAGTAAAAATTAGTCTTTTGTTAGAGAAAAAAGGTGCATCAATGATGTTCTTTTTATGTAAACCCTCCGTAAGACTTCGAGAACAGTGTCTCGCTCACCAAGAGCAAAAGATAGGTGATTTAAGGACACCCCTGTCTTAAGCCTATCTAAAGTACGAACTTTCCTACTACTTTACCATTGACAATCGAACTGTAGATAACTGTAAATAACACACTTATAATAAGTTCACTCTACTTAAAGCCGAAACTCAAATGTTCTAGGATTGCTTGTAGAAATCCAACTTAACTTAGTTGTACACTTTTCTTATGATACGTTTGATAGAAACAAATCCAATTTTTCTTTTATGTCGTGTTTCCATAGAGTGGATTAGCTCGAACTCCGTGAGCACATTGTCTGGAATCTGTCTCCCGGGTACGAAAGCGCTCTCAATTTCAGATCAAGCTAGGTAACATGTTTTCTGACGGTTCATTATCACATAGGATATAATCTGTTAAACACAACAAAATAAACTAATATGGTAAATATCTGTAGGTTTATGAACCTGTTTTACCTTCAAAATAATGGAAAGTAGGATATGGTTTAACTCCTCGAGTGAGCCACTCTTGTTGAAAAAAGGCATTTTTCTTTGAGGTCCCTTCCAATGACCGGCTAGAATATTTGGTAGAGTACTTGGCGAATCCTTCATGACTTAAAGAATTTTGGGAGGCCATTCCATGTCGAGAAAAAGGTATTTACTCCCTAGTGAATAGAATATCTAAACTCTCCCGCAAATCACAAAACAAATGTTCCTCCACACGTGCTACCATGGGCTTCGTTTAACAGAACTCCTGTTTCAAAGCTTTGATACCAGTTTGTTATAACCTGGGGCTATTCGAGAAAGAACGATGAAAAGAAATCATTAAGGAGATAGATATTAAACGTAGTTCACTACGGAATTTGCAACGAATCCGGTAGCTACCTCCACGGCCAGAACCATAATCGAATACATTCACTGAGAAAGCCGGACCGAATGTATTCTCGATGCGCCCAATTGCGCAAAATAGATGCACCATGACGAGTGCCCAGATATCATTCAGCCTAGATGCACCAATGACGAGTGCCACAAATTTTCATGCCAGATGCCCCCCGTATGCCCCAGCCAGAAACAGATTGCGCCAGATGCGAGCTCAATGCGTTTCATGGTACACACTCAAACAACAGATGACTCCAGAACACACCCGTTCATAATGCGCGCTAGAACCAAGATCATATGCGCGTGCAAACAAATTCACGCTCTAGATGCTCCATGTCGTTGCCCCAACTCCAACGAGTTCCTTCGACGCATGAGCCATCACCAGATTCAATTCACACTCTAGATTCTACACTCCCGGAGCTAGATTGCGCCTGAACGTCAATACCCATAACGCCATATGCGCGTGAACCGCCAGATTCGTGCCAGTACCAAACGCGTGCTAGATTTGCTAGATCTCTTCCACGCCTAATCAGGTGCATGCCAGATTACTCTGACAGGAGCCTCGATAGCATCCTGCGCGGGGATTCAGATGGCCGGTGTATCCGCTTCTCTCTCACGAACAGATCGATCTTGATCGCCAAACCAAACATCATTTCTGGCGGAATCTCGAAGTCCAACTCGGGATAGCATGCTCCCTTGAATCGCGAAACCCTAGCTTTGAGTTTCACCAAGATCTTGAAACATGGCTCTAATACCAGTTTTTTAAAACTGGTGATCCCCTTGACCTGGCTTTGTTACCATTTTGTTGTAACATAACTCCTATTTAAGAGCTCTGATACCAAATTGTTATAACATGGGGGTATTCAAGCAAGAATTATGAAACAAAATCAAGAACAAGACTAATATTAACGTGGTTCACTAAAGAATTCGCAACAAACTCAGTAGGTACCTCCACGTCAGATATTTTATGTGAAGAGAACTCGATTCCAATGCACGCGATGGCCACAACAAGCACGGCGGCCACCCACCCGACCCACACACACAAAAGCTTCTCAAAGCACCAAACATATAAACGCGTGTGTGGGTATTGCTACTGTATTACTACACCCAGTGCCTTTATTTAGGCTATCAGGAAACAATCTATAGATGATTTTGGCACCAAGCCAAACATCACCGCCCCATTAGTTGTTTGTTGCATTTAGACTTTAATTCAAACCCAACCAGGTCTATGCTCTGGTTTGATCACTAGTGGAAAAGAGGTCCTTAAAAATAATCTTCAACGGTAGGGGCGATGCCTTCATCTTCATCTTGCCATATACCATGATCGTATTCGATACCAGACATTCGGTTCATATGGTTCTTAATAGGAAATTTTCTATGAAAGAATCTTGTATATAGATCACCAAGCTTCATCCAAGGGATTTGTTATCTCTGACTCCACATGACTCCTTCCCTGAGTAGGAGGGCTGCAATTTCCTTCTTCAAATGATACTTCTCCGTCAAATTGACAGAATATTGGGGTTGCATTCGGAGGTTATCCTTGCGGTCCTTGAGTAGAGAAATCTGTCTCTTTAAATTAATGGGAGTAGAATGGAGCCATGAATTTGACCACTGCAGCTGTGCAGCAAAGGCCACAATGCTTTGCACACTTCATGAGCAAAATAATCCAATGGGGCACGACGTCCCTGATCAGATGACTCTACACCCATTAGGAGATAAACAATCTTATTCTATGTGGCAAGTGTCTTCCTTCTTTCACTGAAATAGAGATCCCACAAATTCTTAGTTTGTTTCCGATTGCTTTATATTAATTTTTTCAGAATACTTCATAAATTACATGTCTCAGTACTTGAATAATAATAATAATAATAATAATAATAATAATAATAATAATAATAATAATATTAATAATAATAATAATAATAATAATAATAATAAATAATTTTTTCCTACGATTGAGTTAGCCTTGGTGAAATGATATTCGGAAGCACCGTTAACCAATGTTTCAATCGACTATATTCCCTTAGTTTTTAATGTCTTGAGCTCTAGCGGGAAGTAACCCATACATGTGTCCCATAGAATATTTGTCGCTTCTCCCCCTATGTGCCAATGCCTACGAATATTTGTTAAAATAAACCATGCAATGTCGAAAATAAGAAAAACAAATTGACAGGTCAATTTAATAAATATTCGTACCATTGGGACATAAATTGAGAGGCAAAAATTATTGTATGTGATACCTGTAAGGGTTACTTCCTCCTAGAGATCAAGACATTGAGAACTTAGGGAATCTAGTCAATTGAAAAATATATATAGGTTAATGGTGCTTGAGAATAGGATTTTACCAGGACCAGAAAAAACTAAATAGGACTAAGTCAATTGTAAGAAACTATTTTGTTTTTTCATTATTATTAGAATCCCAAGACATGCAATTTATTTAGCATTCTTAAAACAAAAATATACAGAGAACAGAAAGAAAATATAAATTTCAGGAATCACTATTTTAGTGAAAGAAGAAAGGCACTGGCCA
Organism: Linanthus parryae; assembly: GCA_023055425.1. NCBI lineage: Eukaryota > Viridiplantae > Streptophyta > Magnoliopsida > Ericales > Polemoniaceae > Linanthus > Linanthus parryae. The sequence goes on along the minus strand of JALGPY010000013.1, from coordinate 8,955,449 downwards.
CATAGCATTTGGTTGTTGATCACCTAACGGGTGCACATTCATCTGATCGGGGCCGTCAAACCCCATCGTATTTGGGTTGTTCATGAAGTGTGCAAATTATGAAGGCATTTGTTGTAGAGCTGCCGTGGTCAAATTCATGTCTGGATTCTCCTTTTGTTTATTGGAAAAAATAACTCCAGTATCTTCCACTGGTGGAACAATTTGGGAAGAAGAAGAAGATGGGCGATAGGGTTTCTTCAGTGAGGTGATCCTCTTATAAATTTCATTGAGCTTTTCATGTATAACCCACCCAAAATCACGCAAATCCCTCAAATTTAAGTTATGCTGCCCGCCCATACACTTAAACATCACCTGCGTAATCTCTTTCTCTTGGTTCTTCTTGTATTGCTTCTTTAGCTACGCACCGGCTTCATATGCTTGATTAAACTCTCTTGATTCATCATATTTCTTGCTTTCCTCCATTTCTGACATCCTCTTGAACTGTGCAAGCAGTCGTTTGACACCAGATGGGTTTGGCCAAACTTCAGATTGGGAATCATAGGGGCTGTAAATGATTGCACAAGCATCGATTCCACAAAGAGTAGTTAGCTCGCTAACCTTCTTGATCAAGCCAATCTTCCTTTTATTATAAGTTGCTTTCCTTGAGGAGTCGTTGGTCATGAATGCCAGATTCACATTCTTTCTTGTCATGGCGTAAGATCATTCCAAGGAAGTAAACAAATTGTACAAAACTTACTTTTGGTTTCTAAGATTATATACACAGTTCTAATTTATTCACTTTTTGGAGATTTCCAACAACAATGTTTGAAGATTTTATTTCAATTGTCTAACAAATGTTTACCTTGAAAGAGAATACAACATTTATACAGTCACATTCGCATACAATTTCCAGGAGACAAAATGGGAATTTCAGTATTTTATGTGATATTTAATAGTTAGTGCAGAAGGTACAGCTCGACTCTTGTGTGAGATTTTTTTTCGTTTTAGGTTCGAATGAGGAAAATTTTGCTTGCCCCATTGTCAAGTGTTTTGATGTCTAAATTCCCAAATTTTATCTTATTTAACTCTACTATACTCTAAAAAGTCCAAGAGCTCAAAATGTTTAACACTATGAAATGTTTTCTCTGTTTTCTACATTGTTTTATTTTCTAAATATACTATTTCGTGTTTTGAATATTTGACCACTACATTATTCCTATTAGATGTCAACAATTTCTATTTGATTGGTCAATACATACTCCTCTTCCTCGTCTTCTTCAATTTTCTTCTTCTTTTGTACCCTACAAAATTGTTACTTTTGTTTTTTCTTCATAAATTATGTAAATCCTATCTTTTGCTTCTACATTTCTCTTTCCTTTTTGGGATATTTATCACCTTTTTTTTCCAAAACTTTTTTAACCAAGATTCATCGAATTATGCAGAAGGAAGTTACACTGATGATTGTCAGCGTCTTGCTTTAATTTTGAATATCAACGGTAAGCAAAAATGTATGCTTGTTCGCGGTCTTTATTTTTCATATGTGGGTGTAGAACTTTAATGGAATCCTTCACATGAATGTCTTGATCAAGGGTATTATAGGTTAGGTTTATTTTCAGAAATCAAATTAGAATTAAACTTGATCGATTGATTCATGCCAATGTAAAAAAAAACTTGATTGATTTTGATATACTGAGATAATGTTTCTATTATTTTTCTTCAAACCCTGATATGATGCTACTCGTGCAACATTTTTCATGGGAAATAGAATAACAGAATGATTTGGTCCACCTGGATCAAGGTTTGCAATTCTTTTTCTGTGAGGGTACGGGTTCTCTTCACTTTTCATGTTTCATTTGAGAATTTTATTGTAACGATGCCGTTGTAGAAGTACCAACCAATTAGAAAAGCCTCCAGTTATGCCCACTGTTAATCATTCTTCCACCTAAGATCAAATTTTCGGTAATGAAGGTGTTCGAATTTTTTGGTGATTCAAGCCCCTAGCCTACACTTGGACGATGCGGCGAAGCAATGACGAAGCGGCCAAAATGACGAATTAATAAATATATGTCGGTTCTATAACTTCTATGTTCCTGAAATAAATGCATGTTCATAGCAGAACTCAAACACGCAATTTAATTTTGTCTCAGAAAAGGGGAAAAAATGCATCAATTTATTGATCTTGCAGAAATCGCAAAAAAAAAAAAAAAAAAATGCTAAACAAAAACAATCAGTTTCTTCCCTTCACTGAAAAAAAGGACCAGGCCACACAGCACTAGGATTTTGATCACCAAATGGAGGCATGTTTGTCAGATCATCACCGCGGAATCCAATCTGGTTGGGGTTGTTCATCAAGTCCGCAAACGATTGAGGCCTCTGCTGCATTGCCTCCCTTGTCAAATCCATGGTTGGATTCTCTTCTTGTCGATGGAATGTTCTAACTCCAGTGTCCACCAATGCTGGAACCATTCGAGTAGAAGACGAAGAAGACGAGCCGTTAGATTTCTTCATTGACGTGATCTTGTTATCGATTTCCTTCATCTATTGATCGATAACCCACCCTAGATCATGCAAGTCCCCAAAATTGAAATTCTCTAGCCCAGCCCTACCATTCAGGCACTGGTACATGACCTCTGTCATCTCTTTCTCCCGATTCTCCATGTATTGTTTTTTGAGCTGCTCACTGGCTTTGGAGATCCGCTGCTTGATGAAACTCTCTTGGTTCATCATCTTCCTGCTTTGTTCCATTTCAGGCATCATCTTGAATTGTGCCAGCACTTGTTCGACGCCTGACGGGTTTGGCCAAACTTCAGGCTGGGAATCGTAGGGGCTGTAGACAATAGCACAAGCCTCGATTCCACAAAGGGTTGTTAGTTCGGTAACCTTCTTCATCAAGCCCTTCTTCCTTTTCTTGAACGTTGCTTTCCTTGAGGAGTTGTTCGAGATGAATGCGAGGGTCACCTTCTTTCTTGTCATGGCTGAAGATAACTCCAAAGAAGTAATGAAATTGTAACAAAACTGTATGAAGCTTTGGATTGGTTTCTATGAGCATATGGACAGTGCTAATTTATAAAAAAATTGGAAATTGCAGCATTAATGTTTGAAGCTTTTATGTTCGTTACCTAAAAATTATTTTCCTTAAAAAGAAATATCACATTCATAGAATTTCGCATTTTATATTATAAGTACATGTTGAAAACAAATTAGCGAACGCAACATGTCAGAAGGACTGTTATAATGTTACAACTTATTCAGCGCACGAATGAGGAATATTTATAATGCGTGAGTTAATAAGAGGATACTTTGATGTCTATTTTCAGATAGGAACATTAAAGTTTACACGACATTCACAAGTAATTAACCTATGATTCTATTTATATACATAAGATAAAGCGTGGGAGATGCTCTTTCCTTCTTAAGTTAGTAAAAAATAACAAGTTGATTTTAAGTTATGAGTCTCTTAAATTTACTTGAAAATCATCCACTTTATCAATGTGGCCAGGCCAGCGGCTGAACAACACATTTAAAAAGATCAAAGCAGGCAGTGGCGAGGGCAAGATCAGCGATTTATTTTTTCCATTTTTTATTTTTTGTGATTAAGAACTTCCAAATTTTGGATGATGGATATACAGTAATTTGTTGAGTAAAGTAGAACTTTTTTTGGGTGAATTTTCTATTCTTTTAATGAATTTTATTTATGCTTAATCAATTATGGAATTTTCTAAAGACTTCTCGCAGCGTTTTGAAGTTCCAGTTTACGTAAACTACAACTTTGAAACACTGCGATTACTTTAGTACAGTCTACAAGAACTTTAGAAGGTTGCGAGATGTCTTTAAGAAATTCCATAATTAATTAAGAATACATAAAATTTGTTTATTGCAGCTAAATTGACGATGTCCAGAAGTTTATAGGTGCGTAATCTTCCAAAATATCGTCTACGATAGAGAAATCCATGATGATGCCCCCCTTCATTCCGCAATCAAGATCTTCTGATAACTGTTTATCATCCCCCACCACACAAAGATTTTGGATCCCTTTCTACACTCCAAAATGAATACCTTTAAATACGACAATTGCTTCAGATTATCTTGCATTGGTACATGCGCTTAGCGGAAAACATCTTTTACCCATACAAGCACCCATATCGACTCTGGGAACAGCACTGCATGTACCCTTTCCCGTGGACAGTTCAAAATAACCATCACAATTTAGCTTTACGAAACCACTCTTCATGAGCTGCCACCTTATGTATGTGTCCGCATGACCCGCAGCACAATTATACTCTTAAGCATGCGAAAGCTCCGCTAGCCGAGCATGAACCTTTTACACAATCAATCCACGAGATTTTTGATTTCATTCAAACACTATAGCATTTCTATTATCCTTGATTTTCCATAATGCCACTCAAAAGATTCATCAATTTTCCTCCATAAAGCTTATAATTGATTGAGATACCCTCATAGACAAATCAATCTTTTTCCTCGCCACCAGTTGTTGGAATCCAAGCCGATTCCAAACTTTTGTCGCACCGCATTCATAGAATACTAGGCAATACCCCGCGCGATGCGCGGGTCTGCTATGAGTTGAATTTGTTCACTTTTAAGAAAATAATAATTAAATAAATGTATCTAATTATATAAGGTAAAATCTTATGAAAACCGATAATTCAATTTCTCTGTCTTAATGTGAAGTATGAACTGTGGAAGTTTTTATGAAGATGATGAAAGACACTGGTAAAATATGTTCAAAGCTCCAAGGCCTTGAAGGTCTATATCTGCATTTATATTGATTAAGTATTGTTTATCAATCTTGTGTATGCAGGCTTAGCATTGGATCTGATGTTGGTTAAATGTGTCTGAAAAATACTTTTCGACTATATCTATGTGTTTCTAACATTCGAAGGCTTCACAGCGTGAATGAATCAAGTATTAGAAAGCTATAGGCATAAAACTGTGAAGAATGTCACTGAGCTCCAAGGCCTTGAGATTTTCCTTGAGCTGCTGACAGTCTTATTTAGCTTAACTGATTCTTTCTTGTAGGATGGTACTTGTGGTAATGTGATTGGTTACTGACTTGCTATAAGTCTTAATCATAATTTTATCATTATCTTATCCATATTGCTGATCTGGTATTAATCTTGATATCAAAATTGTGGACTAGTTTATTTGACCTTGAAATCAAGTTTGTTGCAGGGTTTGTTTTTCAAACCCCTCACAAGAAACTGTAATGTGTATCCATTCATAGTTGTTGATAGAAGCATGTTTGGGAGAGGATTTGTAGGGGGACATTTCCTAAAATCGCTCATTTAGTTACCACGGTTTGTTATAAGCTTTAGTTTGAATATAAAAGAGAGAAAACTGACAGAGTACTTATCATTCAGAAAATAATAGTGTTAAGTGTCGTGGAGCTCATAAAATCAACTCTTCAATCAATCAAGTTATTAACAGTACTCAAGAAGGAGATAAATCATCCTAACATCTGAAGAACACATTCAAGCTTCACTGCTTACCTCACAAACATAGAATTTTAGTTGTTCAACTGAACAACAAGAGGTTCTTATTATTTCAACAGATTGTAGCAGTTACTAGATAGTTTGGGAACCACAAGCTGTATAGGTGTAAGCAGTTCACTTAGGCTTGAGATCTAGGGCTAAATCTGGGTGATTAATAAGAAGTTTTTTCCAAATCCTAGAGGGATCAGATCTCTCAGGGAGAGACAAGGCCCAATTGTGACTGAACTCTGTAAATCCTTGTGTTCTTTAGTTTACAGTATTGTTCTCTATCACTGTTCTCTATCCTTGTGCTCAAAACAGGTTGTTCAAAGTCTTGATGTATTTTACAGCTCAAGGCCTTGAAGCTTTCACTAGTTCTTAGTAAGTTTCCGTCTTTTATCAAAACTCCTCCAAGGCCTTGAGATTCAATCGGTGTCTTACCTTAGTTTTTCAAAAGACTAAGTTTTAGAAAAAGTTTCCATACTCTATTCAACCCCCCCCCCCCCCTTCTAGAGTATTTGATCATGGGTTTTTACTTACATTACAAACATTCAATTGGTATCAGAGCTTGGTCACTTCTAAGGATCTAACAATCTTGTGACAATGAGTAATGTAGGTGATGGTGGATTCTCGCATGGTAGGGCAGCTGTGTACAAGGGAATGCTAGGAGAAGATCCAAGTGTACACCTGCTATAGGGGATAAGGACAAGAATAGAAATCACAGAGAGATTGTAGGTGAGTGTAGGCGAAGAGTAACCACTTGTTAACTGTTCTTGAGAGAGAGACAGTATAATGACTAGCGAAAGATCCGAGAGTTTCCATAGAAGGCTAACTTTCCTATATATAGTAGGGAATTGATGGTTACGATGGGTTAATGCGCCCATGAATGGCGGCAAGATATTCGCCTCGTAACGGCACGTTCTACCGTATATATTGGGCACGTTACACAATTTTCCACATATGTAGGGGACCGTTACATGATCGATCGCATTTATGGGACAAATGGTCAGTAAATCTCTCAGACAGTTACCAACGGTCGTGCGCGAGCGTGGTTGCTGATCTCGCGCGACGTTTCTTCCTTTGACCTCCAAGCCACTAAGTCCCTACAACTCCTGCGCAGTTAGTATCGCGGTCAACCCTGTCTCGCAACTCCCATATGGACAAGCTCGAATGTAATTATATGAAAATCATAAATATATGATAGGGTGTACACGGAGTACCATTGTATATGTTAGGTGGCTGCCACGTGGACGATGTTTGATCTGCTCATAATGCACTATCTACATTAGCCCCCTTTTGTGCAAATGTCATGCTCGTCGTTCGAAAACCCTAGGCCTTATGAACCATCATCATCGCCTAGTGTCGTAGCCTTTAATGGGGCATGTCCGTTGCGCGGCTAACCAGACGCCATCCACATTGTTTTTCCATTTTCGAGGCAAAAATTATTCGAATAGATCCGATAAGTCGCAAATTTCGCCGATTTTCAAGGTAACGCTGATTCAGCAAATCTGAAAGGGTCACAACCCTTCGAGGGCCTATATAAACCCCTTTACTATAACGATTAGAACGTTTCCACCATTGTTGCTATCAAAGTATTATGAGCCAGAGTGAACCCAGCAGCAAGTTCAGATCTTCGATCAAATTCTTGACAGCATCACTCAAGCAGTTCAATCACTGAAACAACGAGGTTAGCAATTCTCATCATTCGTTTCATTTTTTGAAATCGGATAAAAGAAAATAGGCATGCAACCCAATATGGGTTTAGCGTTCATACTTGTTCTTGCCATGCAACCTAACAGTCTTTTAATTTTGCATTAGTACTCATCCACTACAACTAAAATAAAATTTTCAACGACGTGCAGTATTGTCGTCAATGGATCTAAACACAATTTCACCAGGTCTTTGGAGGGAAATTACAATATCATGAAATAATTGTGGTAAAAAAATTTACAAAATTTTCACTTCAAAAGTTCAACCATTAATATTTTGAGCAGCAGGTACTGAATATTTAGCTAAAGATTTTGGTGGGGAATTAGAAATTCACGAAAAAAGTGGAGCCAAAATTAACCAAACCAAAAAAAACACTCCTCCCTCCTGGATCGATCCAACTTAGTCAATTCCAACCTAGCGTCACCTCCATCTTCTTCCCGCCACCACTTTCCTCTCACTCGCTCTGTCTCTCCAAACGACCGTCGTCCACTCAGCAGAGATCACCCAACCCCCTCATACTTTCTCCGCCGCATCAGAATCTCTCTTCCATATTCTTATCTCTTTCCATCTTCGATCTGACACCGGTCGCTCTCTCTCCCACCTTCACCGCCGAGTCTCCAATGTTCAATTAATCGGCCAATTTACTGGATTCGTGTCCATAAGGTTCAGGTAAACTCCTTCAGTTCATTCGCAAATCTTCTATTACTGATTCATACTGACTTGCTTCTTTCCTCGACTCAATTTGCGTTTTTATTTGCTAAGATGCGCACCCAGTGGTGAGGGTGTGAAATTGGTTAAATCTTGATTTCTCTCTAATCCTGATTCAAATTTTCTCTATAGGTTAATCTCTCTTCTAAATCACTTAATAATTTGTATGTTGAGAAAGCCCTTAGTTGAACCTTGATTTGAGTTAGACCTTTCTGATTCTGTGTACTTTCGTTTAAGTTTTCATACATTATTGATGTTAATTGCATGCATGGTTTACTTTATGATTTACACACTTTACATATATCACGAGTTTTCAGTTGTGTGACCATATTGGCATGGTGAATTGGTTTCCTAGGATTTAGCCTAAAGAAATCGATTTTGCTTCCATGCCTTCGAATAATGGCACATTATTGAGACTTAAAATACCTTCCTCTGGATCTCTCTCTAAATCCAATTTCGCGGAAGCTTCATTCAGTTTCATCATGCATTTGCTCTGATTCATATTCATCGGCGATAATGTAGTGAAAGGCATTGAACTGTTTATATCATATGAAATAGGGAGTATACTTCTTGCTATGCATTTTCAACTAAAGATTTCTTGCAGTTTTTTTTAAGTTCTAGTTTACGTAAGCTAGTACTTTAAAACACTGCGAGTACTTTAGTATAGTCCACTGCAACTTTAAAACGTCGCGAGATGTCTTTAGGAAATTCCATAATTGATTAAGCATAAGAAAAATTTGTTCATAGCCGCTAAATTCACAATGTACAGATGTTTATAGGTGCGAAATCTTCCAAAATATCATCTACGGTAGAGATATCTTTGATGATGCCCAGCTTCATTCCGCAATCAAGATCTTCTAATAATTTTTTATCATCCAATTCCACACAAAGATTTTTGATCCCTTTCTACACTGCAAAATGAATAGCTTTACATACGGCCATTGCTTCTGATTATCTCGCATCGCAACATACTCTAAGCGGAAAACATCTTGCACCCATACAAACACCCAGGTCGAATCTGAGAGCAGCACTGCATGTACCCTTTCTCGTTGACCGTTTAAAAGCACCATCACAATTTACATTTACGGAACCACACTTCATGAGCTGCCACCTCCCGTATGTGTCCGAATGACCCGCAGCTCAGTTCCACTCTTGAGCCTGCGAAAGCTCCATAGTCGAGCTGTTAGATTTAGGAAGCTCTGATACCACTTTGTTGGTTTTAGGAAGAAGATATTAGTAGGCTAATTGTTAGGTGGAAGAGGGAAGTGATGGAACTTGTAGAGTGAGAGAGTAGGACAATATGTGTAAGTACTTCAATTGATTTGGCTTGATACAAAATAGTGGATTACAACAATAAGATACACTCAATACATCACATAGAAGTCTTAATAGAAGACTTCATTGGAGAGACATTTAGGACACTTCATAGGGGACTTACTAGGAGACTTAATAGAAGACTCACTTGATGACTTACATAATGCTAGAGTACAAGTCCCTATTTATAGGGAGCGTAGGAGGATTCTAGATTACATCATCTAGTAATCTCTCCACCTAGAAGCATCTAAAGATATTTTGTAGGACTATTCTAGTGGTACACATTACAACATTGTTCTAGACTTTTCTACCACCATACTAATTTATGATGCTAATATTTCTAGTAGCCTCCACTAACTAGAACAATTATTATTGGGCTTCATGACATAACCCATATAATAACTATGGACCACAAATGTAGTTGGGCTAAATCAAGTTTAGCCTCCAACACCCCCTCTTAAACTTTATTTAGCATTCAAGCTTCAAGGGGTAAATTAAAACTTCATGTTAGCTTCACCCCCTTCAATTGCAATGGTCTTCAAAGCCATCTCGGTGGAAGTGAGAATCTTGAACCTTTTCTTCTTCTTGATCTTAAACTTCTTGACATTCTTGAGCAATGCCTTGAATTGGACAAGGTCTCTTGTCCCCATAATTTGAGACTTAGTCTCCTTCATTGGAACTTCTTCACTTGCATCAAAGAACTTCTCCATATTAACCCATCCGGTGTCAAATGTATAATTTTTTAGTCCAACTTGCATAGCAGGTCTTGTGACTTCGTCATCTTGTGCCTTATGGAATAACTTTATTTCTTTCTCCATCTTGTCAACCGCACAATGATTTTCAATTATTTCTTCATTGACAAGATCTTTAGATAGGGTAGGCATTACCTCTTGTTGGCGATCTTCTTGGACCTCCTTCATCAATTGTCCTCCATTTTCCTTATGGCCTTCTTCATCTTGAGTCTTTAACGTCCTCTCTTCCTTTTTGTCGTCCAGACAAAAATTCTCTTGATCCTCACGTGCCTCAACATCCTCCTTCTCGATGCAATTTTGCATCTCTTCTACGTCAATGTCTCCTTGGTCTTCATGCTTCTCATCATGCTCGTCATTGTTGGTGGAAAATATCGTATCTTTACTTGACACAATGGGGTCAAGTTACATCCATGTTTCATTTGGAGATTTTGTAATCTCCTCAACTTCAATAACATATGATCTCCCCCTTGACTTCTTTCAACAAAATTCACTTTCTCGTGCGCATGGTTAGTGTTACTTCTACACTCGGAAGTATAATGACCAAAATCATAACATTTGTAACATAACACGTGAGATTTGTCATACCTTTGTCTTCCACCTTCTCTTGGGGTGTGGGAAATTTTTCCCATATCTTCTTGATAAGATGGATTGTAATCTTTTTTTGCGTCTCTTCCTCCTTTTCGATTTGCTCCATGTCCACCTCCTCCTCGTCATTCCTCATTGATACAGTTTCTTCTCCAACTTAGGTTGCTTTGTAGCACCATGGACTCTTCTTTTTTCCTCCTCTTCATTCTTTCCTCGTGAGCTTGTAGCGAGCCCATAAGTTCATCAATGGACAACTTGCTAACATCTCTACGTTCCTCAATTGCTACGACAACATGCTCAAAATCACAACGTAAAGAGCGTAATATTTTCTCAACAATATAAGTATCACTTAAACTTTCATCCCCATATCTCTTCATTTGATTAGAAATGGCCAAAATACGAGAAAAATAATCCGAAATTGTTTCCGAATTATTCATATGGAGAGATTCAAACTCACCTCTAAGAATTTGGAGTTGAAACTTCTTGAATCTCTCACCACCCGTTTGAGAGTTTTGGAGAATCTCCCAAGCATTCTTGGAGGTGGTTGCAAAAAATATCTTCTCAAGAATGTTGTCATCTAAGGAAGAATGAATGAGGGCAAGAGCTTGTTTATCTTTCTTACTTACCTCTTCTAATTCCTCTTTTTGAGTTGGACTCAAGTCTCCTTCAAGCGCTTCGTAGCCATTCTCCACAACTTCCCAAGCACCATGTGCGCCTAAAATGGCCTTCATGCGCAATGTCCATGTGAAAAAGTTGTCTTTGGTGAGGCGAGGACATTGGACATAAACATTCGCTATCTTCCTATCGACTTGGCTCTGATACCAATTTGTTAGATTTAGGAAGCTCTGATACCACTTTGTTGGTTTTAGGAAGAAGAGATTAGTAGGCTAAGTGTTAGGTGGAAGAGGGAGTGATGGAACTTGTAGAGTGAGAGAGTAGGACAATTTGTTGAAGAACTTCAATTGATTTGGCTTGATACAAATTAGTGGAGGAAAACAATAAGATACACTCAATACATCACATAGAAGTCTTAATAGAAGACTTCATTGGAGAGACATTTAGGACACTTCATGGAGGACTTACTAGGAGACTTAATAGAAGACTCACTTGATGACTTACATAATGCTAGAGTACAAGTCCCTATTTATAGGGAGCGTAGGAGGATTCTAGATTACATCATCTAGTAATCTCTCCACCTAGAAGCATCTAAAGATATTTTGTAGGACTATTCTAGTGAACACATTACAACATTGTTCTAGACTTTTCTACCACCATACTAATTTATGAGGCTAATATTTCTAGTAGCCTCCACTAACTAGTACAATTATTATTGGGCTTCATGACATAACCCATGTAATAATTATGGACCACAAATGTAGTTGGGCTAAATCAAATTTAGCCTCCAACACGAGCATGAACCTTGTACACAATCTACCCACGAGATTTTGATTTCCTTCAAACACGCTAGCGTTTCTATTTTCCAATATCTCCCATAATATCACGCAAAATATTCTATCAACTTTCATCCACAAAAGCTCATAATTTGTTGAGATACCCACATAGATAAATCAATCTTTTTCCTCGGCACCAACTGTTGGAACCCAAGCCGATTTGAAATTTCGTTTTTCGCACTGCATTTATAGAATACAAGGAGATATCCCGCACGATGCGTAGGACTGACATGAGTTCAATGTTTTCCACTTTGAAGAAAATTATAATTAAGTAAATGTATCTAATTTTATAAGGTAAAATCTTATGAAAACAATGCAACAAATTTGACCAGAATTTCTGGAAAGTAGCCTCTAAGAAGAGCATGTTAATTTTTTTGTACCAATCATGTTGTTGAAATTGAATTCTAATTGAATCTCAGTAGGAAGAAGTTAGAAAATCACAACATGATCGAGTATACATACACACACACATATATACATATATAAGAAAATTAAATAATATTTAAACTATTATGAAACTTATTTCTTACAAAATCACTTTCATTTAATGAAACATCTATTTCAAAACTATCAAAACATATTTATTTAATATTCTTTTATTTTTGAGGCATTATTGTTTTATTGTTTTCAGGTAAGAAATTTTTTTACTTTATAATGTTTTTCTATTTTTTTTTTTATTTTTGAAATGCAACAAATTTTGTTTTCTTTTCAAGTAAGATAGCATAATATTGACTTACAAAATAATTTTCATGTCTTGTCTCAGAACAACATAAAACTCCTCTAAAATCAATAATAGAAACATTAAAGTGAAAACTAACCTCAAAGTGATCCATATCTTTCAAATAAAATTATAATATAATATAAATTCTTTTGGCACTGTCAGCGTGGTTTGATGTACTAAGCATACGAAGAGAAATTAAACCAATGACCTTTTTATGAAAGGTATGACTTCAATAATATTTGAAATGTTCGATTTATGTTGCTCAAAATGTAGATGTTTGAAAAAAATACTAATAATTCTTACTCGTGGAGTCTCAATGATGATTACGATGTGGATAGTGAATTTTACCTGAGAGATCACGTACAAATAATTGTCAAGACAACATTTATAAAGAATAAAACAAACTATAGGGAAAAAAAGATACTACAATATAATTTAATTATAAATTTTTATTTTACATTAATTTTTTCTTTATGACTTAAAATGATGTAAATATTCCTGTATAATAGAATACGAATATTTGAGCAGCGTTTCTATATATATATATATTATAGTTGAAATTTATCATCTAATACAGTTTAGGTGATAGACAATTTTAAAATTCATACGCTTTTATAATTTCTCTCGTATGTAAATCCCAGAAATATAATGAACTAATATTTGTTATTTTTTATAAAATAGTAACCAAATGTACATAACAAACTATCTCAACTGAAATGCGAATTCGCTCATTATTCTAAGAAATGTAAATCAGGTCATTACATTTTAAAAAAGAATGAGGAATGTGCCAATAAGAATTTTTCGTTCTTATCTTAGCCAAAAGTGTGAAACATGAACAATAATAAATTTCTAAGAGAGTCAGTAAATTACAACCTTTGCATTAAAAAGTTAAATTGTAAATTTAGATGAACGTTAAAATTTCTTATTTTGTTTATTTCATTTTTTCAGATTGAAGATGATTTCGTGCAAGAGAGTGGTTGAAAATGTTATCTTCATTCATAGAAATAACTTACCTCAGTTCTACAAGAAACTGTTTCCACGGTTTAAACCCGTCACACGGGGAAAACTTTAGCATGGCGCCAAGGCTCCCCTTCACCTCTATAATTGTATAGATGCCCTAAATTTTTACGGCATCACCTTCTTACCCATTAACCACTATAATGATTTACAAATACATTTGCAAAAAATTCACATTGAGGGTAATCCTTTTCTCTTTAAGACCGTCCGCAACCAAAAAAATCTCAAAAATATAGAAACATATTTTGAGCAGACAAGGAACTGTAAATTACCAAAAATACAGTAAAGTTTCTTATGAAACGAAAATGGACTATTTCTTATGACTTTTACCAACGGATCTAATATCCAGCCAAAGCGAATGACTTTCGGTAAGACCTAGTTTCAGGAAAATATGTACTTGTAAGAATAAAAGCCTACTTGTTTAGTGAAGTTGGACAAGTCCCACGACTTTTTTCATCAATTTTAACAGTAAATTTGCCCTCTCTTAAAATTCATGACATGATCATCATTTCACGACGCTCCTTCCAACCTTTCCTTAAAACGGATGGTGTCTATAAGGATAATTCAAATATTGAAAGAACGATCAAATCCTGTTTTATCATAGAAGTAGTGGTCACAGTTGCTTCCCCAATAGCGAGCTCTTCCATACGTCTTTATTTCTAAAAGGTAATCGTCCGGTGTCTCAAAAATAGAATTGTTTATTAATTCTTTTAATGTGGGTACTATTAGGTAAGATATAACATGATGGTATCTCTACTCATAAGTAATATCCATTACACTGTTACAAACAATTGCAATGCACCATATGAGTACTTTATTTAGTTGAATTGGATTTCATAACGCAAGCCAAAATGGGAGCCCAAAAGAATAGTTACAATCCGGCCCACTCGGGAAGAGAACAAAAGGATAGTAACCCTAAATCGAGAATCTTCTCTGTGAATATGTGTGCCAATTCATTACCGCGCCTCTTCACATATTGTAGCCGACACACCTCCATCTCCTTAGCCAGATTAACGAACTCCTCCATATTTCTTTTCAAATCTTATGAGAGTTATCTGATAGCTTCTCCTCCTCCATTTCGTAGAAAGAATCTGAAATCCTGGATGTAGTCGCTCTTCCAAAGTTGCATGTCTGAGATATGCTTCATATGCAAGGAGCAAGCCTATATTGATTGCTATAATCTCCTATCTGACGAGAGAGGAGAAAAAAAAGATATGTTTTGTTGTGCCGATTATGAGCTCACCGGCAGAGTTTCTGATGGCGACACCCATTCCACACCTCTTTCCTTATTAGAGCAAGCTCTGTCGCAATTAATTTTAACAAGACCTGGATCTGGAGGGGTCCATTAGTATTGACTGATACATATTTCGTTTGTCCGAATCTGGGATTCATCCACGGCAATGTTGGTGCTACTAGAAAAAGATAAGAACTCTTCTCCTTTTTCTATAGATCTCCTTACCTTTGAAGCTCTTATTATTGAATCATGTCTCATTTGTACTACTCCAAAGTGCCCAATTCTGAAATGTACCATTTGTGTTGCAGGGAAGGGATGCTTGAAAGAAGATCGACACTTGTCTACTCTCTAAAGTTCACCAAGCGAGAGTCGATGGTTATTTCAGAAAGACGCCATACCTCTACAGCCATTTTACACCTCATAAAAATATGATTGACACTTTCGGCGTCTTGGTGACACATTTGGCACTGCACATGGATTCTAATACCCCGATGGTTCAGATTAACAGCAACTGGTAAGGCGTCTCTCCATCCCTGCCAAGCTGGAAAGAACTCCATTTTAAGTTTTTTCTTGTTCCAATACTCTTTTAGCCAGCTCTCCTCTTCCTCTTTCGAAGATTGACCCACTGAAAATTTGTTTGCGCATAACAACTTGTAAACAGAAAAGACGAAGTATTCACCATTTTCGTAGAAGAACCTGAAGTTGATGTCAAGGCCTGGGGTTTCTGGAATGGCGATCTGGAGGATGTTTTCTACATCACCAAGATTCAGGTACAATTTGAGTCGTTCTTTGTCCCAGGTTCTGTCTTGTTGGATGAATTATGCAACTGCTAGCACAACATTATTTGTACTTCGCATACTGAATTTTAAAAGTGGTGGGTCTTGGGATCAATCTATATGTGAACAAATCATATGTGGTACCACATCTTATTTTCTTAACCAGCCCATTGGAGAGAAGATCGCTCTTTGCAATAATACCATGGAATCCAAATTAATTTGCATGATACTTTTTAGGAGGTTGATCCATGAGTTTACAGTCTTTGAAGTATTAAGCTTTACAAACTCTATCGATAAAATTTGTAGGATGTAGATAATCTTCCACCGACTGTTTAGCAAAGAGTGAAACACTTAAGCACCACATATATTTGAACCCTAGACCTCCCTCGGCCTTTCTGAATTTTAGTTACTCCCAACCAGCACAATGCATGTTATTTTTATGAAAAAGTTTTTCCGTTCAAAGCACGTACCTTTTGGGAGTACGAAATAACCCATTGAGTAGTTGTGGATATTTCCAAACCTTCAGCCTTATGTTTACCCTCACTATTAAGGACTGAAAAATATTTTCTTCTCTTTCCCTATCATGGTTGGGCCAAATTAACTTTCATGTTTCTATGCCACCGGGATGCCACAAAGCTAAGTAAGGGCCCGATTATCTTCAGCAGAGCTGTTCCCTGGAAAAGCAATTGTTGACTTCTGATAGTTTACCAGCTTTCCCGAGGCATAGGCATAATACCGTTAAACTCTAGTGAGAATGTAACTTCATAAGGGACTACCTTTGTAAAAATTAGTCTTTTGTTAGATAAAAAAAGGTGCATCAATGATGTTCTTTTTATGTAAAACTTCCGTAAGACTTCGAGAACAGTGTCTCGCTCACGAAGAGCAAAAGATAGGTGATTAAGGACACCCCTGTCTTAAGCCAATCTAAAGTACGACCCTTCCTACTACATTACCCTTGACAATCGAACTGTAGATAACCGTAATAACACACTTATAATAAGTTCACTCTACTTAAAGCCGAAACCCAAATGTTCTAGGATTGCTTGTAGAAATCCAACTTAACGCAATCGTACACTTTTCTTATGATACGTTTGATAGAAACAGAGCCAATTTTTCTTTTAGGTCGTGTTTCCATAGAGTGGATTAGCTCGAACTCCGTGAGCACATTGTCAAGAATCTGTCTCCCGGGGACGAAAGCGCTCTCAATTTCAAAGATCAAGCTAGGTAACATGTTTTCTGGCGGATCATTTTCACTTAGGATATAATCTTTTAAACACAACAAAATAAACTGATATGGTAGATATATGTAGGTTTATGAACCTGTTTTACCTTCGAAATAATTGAAAGTAGGATATGGTTTAACTCCTCGAGTGAGCCACTCTTGTTGAAAAAAGAAGGCACTTTTCTTTGACGTCCCTTCCAACGACCGGCTAGAATATCTGGTAGAGTACTTGGAGAATCTTTCATGACTTGGGGAATTTTGGGAGGCCATTCCATGTCAAGAAAAAGGTATTTCCTCCCTAGTGAATAGAATATCTAAACTCTCCCGCAAATCACTAAACAAATGTTCCTCCACACGTGCTACCATGGCCTTCGTTTGTTGTAACAGAAATCCTGTTTCAAAGCTTTGATACCAGTTTGTTATAACCTGGGGGTATTCAAGCAAGAACGATGAAACGAAATCAAGAAGGAGATAGATATTTAACGTAGTTCACTAAGGAATTTGCAACGAATCCGGTAGCTACCTCCACGGCCAGAACCAGAATCGAATACATTCACTGAGAAAGCCGGACCGAATGTATTCTCGATGCGCCCAATTGCGCAAAATAGATGCACCATGACGAGTGCCCAGATGTCATTCAGCCTAGATGCACCAATGACGAGTGCCACAAATTTTGATGCCAGATGCCCCCGTATGCCTCAGCCAGAAACAGATTGCGCCAGATGCGAGCTCAATGCGTTTCATGGTACACGCTCAAACAACGGATGAATGCCAGAACACACCCGTGCATAATGCGCGCCAGTTTCAAGGTCATATGCGCGTGCAAAAAATTTCACGCTCCAGATGCTCCGTGTCGTTGCTCCAACTCCAACGAGTTCCTTCAACGCATGAGCCATCACGTGGTTCAATTCACACTCTAGATTCTACACTCCCGGAGCAAGATTGCGCCTGAATGTCAATCCCCATAACGCCATATGCGCATGAACCGCCAGATTCGTGCCAGTACCAAACGCGTGCTGGATTTGCCAGATCCCTTGCACGCCTAA
The DNA here is from genome assembly GCA_023055425.1 of Linanthus parryae. Taxonomy (NCBI): domain Eukaryota; kingdom Viridiplantae; phylum Streptophyta; class Magnoliopsida; order Ericales; family Polemoniaceae; genus Linanthus; species Linanthus parryae. The sequence goes on along the minus strand of JALGPY010000013.1, from coordinate 8,937,445 downwards.
CCAGATGCATGCCAGATTACTCTGACAGGAGCCTCGATAGCATCCTGCGCGGGGCTTCAGATGGCGGGTGTATCCGCTTCTCTCTCACGAACAGATCAATCTTGATCGCCAAACCAAACATCATTCCTGGCGGAATCTCGAAATCCTACTCCGGATAGCATGCTCCCCTGAATCGCGAAACCGTAGCTTTGAGTTTCACAAAGATCTTGAAACCTGGCTCTAATACAAGTTTTTTAAAACTGGTGATCCCCTTGACCTTGCACTGTTACCATTTGGTTGTAACATAACTCCTGTTTGAGAGCTCTTATATCAAATTGTTATAACGTGGGGGTATTCAAGCAAGAACCATGAAACAAAATCAAGAACGAGACTAATATTAACGTGGTTCACTAACGAATTCGCAAACGAACTCAGTAGCTACCTCCACGTCAGATATTTTATTGTGAAGAGAACCCGATTACAATGCACGCGATGGCCACAACGAGCAGGGCGGCCACCCACCCGACCCACACACACAAAAGCTTCTCAAAGCACCAAACAAATAAACGCGTGTGTGGGTATTGCTACCGTATTACTACACTCAGTGCCTTTATTTAGGCTATAAGGAAACAATCTAAAGATAATTTTGGCACCAAGCCAAACATCACCGCCCCAGTAGTTGTTTGCTGCATTTAGACTTTAATTCAATCCCAACAAGGTCTATGCTCTGTTTGGATCACTAGTGGAAAAGAGTTCCTTAAAAGTAATCTTCAACGGTACGGGCGATGCCTTCATCTTCATCTTGCCATATACCATGCTCGTATTCGATACCAGACAGTCGGTTCATATGATTCTTAATAGACAATTTTTTATGAAAGAATCTTGTATATAGATCACCAAGCTTCATCCAAGGGATTTGCTATCTCTGACTCCACACGACTCCTTCCCTGAGTAGGAGGTCTGCAATTTCCTTCTTCAAATTATCCTTCTCCGTCAAATTGGCAGAATATTGGGGTTGCATTTCGAGGTTATCCTTGCGGTCCTTGAGTAGAGAAATCTGTCTCTTTAAATTACCAAATTTTTCCTCTTCCACCTCTTTAAATCTATAACAAAACCGCAGTTCTTGCTGGGGAAATGAACGCCTTACCTTCTACAAGATTCTTCAGCTAATATATTTCACTCTACTTGATGACGTCACATATTTTCAAACGAAAACCTTCTGACCAACTTCTTCTTATTCCAACACTTTTCATCGCATTTAATTGTGATGAGAAATGGTCTGACACTTCTGCTAAAAGATCGAAAACTCGAGCTCACCGGAACTGCTCAATCAAAATGTAATTTACTACAATCTATCAAGATGTTTTCTATTAGCGCCTTCATCAGACTTGTTGTTTCACCATGTATGTGAAGGACTAGAACTTTCTACATTAGTTTCAAAATATGACATCACATAATTACATTCTCATTTTGTCTCCAAGATATCTTATAGGAATATCACTGTACAACAGTTGTATTCTCTTTCAAGATATATAATTGTTAGGCAATTGATGAAAAAAGCTTTCAGAATTGATGCTGAAAATCTCCCAAAAGTGTATAAATTAACACTGTAAATATGCTCTTAGTAACCAAAATCAAGCTTCATACAATTTGTTTGCCTCATTTTAGCTATCTTTAGCCACGACAAGAAAGAAGGTGCACCTCGTATTCATCACCAACGAAAACTCAAGGAAAGCAGCCTATGAGAAATGGAAGAAGGGATTAACGAACAAGGTTAGGGAGCTAATTAATCTTTGTGGAATTGATTACAACCCTTATGATACCGAAACAAATGTTTAACAAAACCTTTCTAGAGGTCAACGAGTGTTGGCACAGTTCAAAAGGATGCCTGAAAAGGATACAAGCAAGGAGATGATATATGTAGAGAGTTTCATCAAGACATAAATTACGAAGCCAGGGAGTAGCTGAAGAAGCAATGGAAGGAGAAATGAGAGAAGGGGATAACAGAGTTCATGTACCAGTGTATGGCTAGTAGGGAGGGAAAACACATCTTAAATTTGAGGGATTTGCGTGATCTTGGGTGGGTTATTATTCAACCAAATTTATAAGAGGATCTTGTCACCGAAGAAACCTGATAGACCATCTTCTTCATCCCAAATTGTTCGAGCAGTGGTGAATACTGGAATTTGTACTTTCCATCAATGGGAGTAGAATGGAGCCATAAATTTGACCACTGCAGCTGTGCAAAACGAAGGCCAAAATGCTTTGCACACTTCATGAGCAACCCTAATCCAATGGGGCTCGACGTCCCTGATCAGATGACTCTACACCCATTAGGAGATAAACAATCTTATGCTATGTGGCAAGTGTCTTCCTTATTTAACTGAAATAGAGATCCCACAAATTCTTAGTTTTGTTCCGATTGCTTTACATTAATTTTTTCAGAATGCTTCATAAATTACATGTCTCTGTATCTGAATAATAATAATAATAATAATAATAATAATAATAATAATAATAATAATAATAATAATAATAATAATAATAATAATAATAATAATAATAATACATAATTGTTTCCTACAATTGAGTTAGCCTTGGTGAAATCATATTCAGAAGCACCGTCAACCAATGTTTCAATCGACTATATTCCCTTAGTTTTTAATGTCTTGAGCTCTAGCAGGAAGTAACCCATACATGTGTCCCATAGAATATTTTTCGCTTCTCCCCTTATGTGCCAATGCTACGAATCTTTGTTAATATAAACCATGCAATGTCAAAAATCAGAAAAACAAATTCACAGGTCAATTTAATAAATATTCGTAGACATTGGGACATAAATTGAGAAGAAAAAATTATTGTATGCGATACCTGTAAGGGTTACTTCCTCCTAGAGATCAATATATTGAGAACTTAGGGAATCTAGTCAATTGAAAAATATATATAGGTTAATCGTGCTTGAGAATAGGATTTTACCCGGACCATAAAAAAATAAATAGGACTAAGTCAATTGTAAGAAACTATTTTGTTTTTTCATTATTATTAGAATCCCAATACATGCAATGTATTTAGCATTCTGAAAACCAAAAATATACAGAGAACAGAAAGAAAATAGGAATTTCTGGAATCACTATTTTAGTGAAAGAAGAAAGGCACTGGCCACATAGCATTTGGTTGTTGATCACCTAACGGGTGCACATTCATCTGATCGGGGCAGTGAAACCCCATCGGATTTGGGTTGTTCATGAAGTGTACAAAGCATGGAGGCATTTGTTGTACAAAGCATGGAGGCATTTGATGGAAAAAAATAACTCCAGTATCTACCACTGGTGGAACCATTTGGGAAGAAGAAGAAGATGGGCTATAAGGTTTCTTCAGTGAGGTGATCTTCTTATAAATTTCATTGAGCTTTTCATGTATAACCCACCCAAAATCACGCAAATCCCTCACATTTAAGTTATGCTGCCCGCCCATACACTTAAACATTACCTGCGTAATCTTTTTCTCTTGGTTCTCGTTGTATTGCTTCTTTAGCTACGCACCGGCTTCATATGCTTGATGAAACTCTCTTAATTCATCATCATCTTGCTTTCCTCCATTTCAGGCATCCTCTTGAACTGTGCAAGCAGTCGTTTGACACCAGATGGGTTTGGCCAAACTTCAGGTTGGGAATCATAAGGGCTGTAAATGATTGCACAAGCATCGATTCCACAAAGAATAGTTGGCTCGCTAACCTTCTTCATCAAGCCAATCTTCCTTTTTATTATAAGTTGCTTTCCTTGAGGAGTCGTTGGTCATGAATGCAAGATTCACCTTCTTTCTTGTCATGGCGTAAGATCATTCCAAGGAAGTAAAAAAATTGTACAAAACTTACTTTTGGTTTCTAAGAGTATATACACAGTTCTAATTTATTCATCTTTTGGAGATTTCCAACAACAATGTTTGAAGATTTTAAGTCAATTGTCTAATAAATATTTACATTAAAAGAGAATACAACATTTATACAGTCACATTCCCATATAATGGCTTAGTTTGACAAAGATAGATTATTAGATAGATTATTGAATGAGTGGTTCAGATTGAGTGTTTTTGTCTCTCTCTCCTCATCTCAACCACACATTCAATAATCTATCCAATAATCTATCTGTGCCAAACTAGGCCAATATCGAGGAGACAAAATGGAAATTTCAGTATTTTATGTGATATTTAATAGTTAGCGCAGAAGGTACAGCTCGGCTCTTGTGTGAGTTTTTTTTTCGTTTTAGGTTCGAATGAGGAAAATTTTCCTTGCCCGATTGTCAAGATGATGTTTTGATGTCTAAATTCGCAAATCTTATATACTCTAAAAAGTCCAAGAGCTCAAAATGTTTAACACTATGAAATGTTTTCTTTGTTTTCTACATTGTTTTATTTGCCAAATATACTATTTCTTGTTTTGAATATTTGACCACTACATTATTCCTATTAGATGTCATTAATTTCTATTTTAATGGTCAATACATACTCCTCTTCCTCGTCTTCTTCAATTTTTTTCTTCTTTTGTACCCTACAAAATTGTTACTTTTGTTTTTTCTACATAAATTATGTAAATCCTATCTTTTACTTCTACACTTCTCTTTCCTTTTTGGGATATTTATCACCTTTTTGTTTTCCAAAACTTTTTAAACCAAGATTCATCGAATTATGAAGAAGGAAGTTAAAGTGATGATTGTCAGCGTCTTGCTTTAATTTTGAATATCAACGGTAAGCAAAAATGTATGCTTGTTCGTGGTCTTTATTTTTCATATGTGGGTGTAGAAATTTAATGGAATCATCAGTTTAACTTCCTTCTTCATAATTCGATGAATCTTGGATTAAAAAGTTTTGGAAAACAAAAAGGTGATAATTATCCCAAAAAGGAAAGAGAAGTGTAGAAGTAAAAAAAGGATTTACATAATTTATGAAGAAAAAACAAAAGTAACAATTTTGTAGGGTACAAAAGAAGAAAAAAATTGAAGAAGACGAGGAAGAGGAGTATGTATTGACCAATCAAATAGAAATTAATGACATCTAATAGGAATAATGTAGTGGTCAAATATTCAAAACACGAAATAGCATATTTGGCAAATAAAACAATGTAGAAAACAAAGAAACCATTTCATATTGATAAACATTTTGAGCTCTTGGACTTTTTGGAGTATATAAAATTTGCGAATTTAGACATCAAAATATCATCTTGACAATCGGGCAAGCAAAATTTTCCTCATTCGAACCTAAAACGAAAAAAAAATCTCACACAAGAGTCGAGCTATACCTTCTGCGCTAACTATTAAATATCACATAAAATACTGATTCCTATTTTGTCTCCTCGATATTGTATGGGAATGTGACTGTATAAATGTTGTATTCTCTTTCAAGGTAAATATTTATTAGACAATTGACTTAAAATCTTCAAACATTGTTGTTTGAAATCTCCAAAAGGTGAATAAATTAGAACTGTGTATATACTCTTAGAAACAAAAAGTAAGTTTTGTTCAATTTGTTTACTTCCTTGGAATGATCTTACGCCATGACAAGAAAGAAGGTGAATCTTGCATTCATGACCAACAACTCCTCAAGGAAAGCAACTTATAATAGAAGGAAGATTGGCTTGATGAAGAAGGTTAGCGAGCTAACTACTCTTTGTGGAATAGATGCTTGTGCAATCATTTACAGCCCCTATGATCCCCGACGTGAAGTTTGGCCAAACCCATCTGGTGTCAAACGACTGCTTCCACAGTTCAAGAGGATGCCTAAAATGGAGGAAAGCAAGAAGATCATGAATCAAGAGAGTTTTATCAAGCATATGAAGCCGGTGCGTAGCTAAAGATGCAATACAAGGAGAACCAATAGAAAGAGATTACGCAGGTAATGTTTAAGTGTATGGGCAGGCAGCATAACTTAAATTTGAGTGATTTGCGTGATTTTGGGTGGGTTATACATGAAAAGCTCAATGAAATTTATAAGAGGATCACCTCACTGAAGAAACCTTATCGCCCATCTTCTTCTTCTTTCCAAATGGTTCCACCAGTGGTAGATACTGGAGTTATTTTTTTCCATCAACAAAAGGAGAATCCAGCCATGAATTTGACCACGGCAGCTCTACAACAAATGCCTCCATGCTTTGCACACTTCATGAACAACCCAAATCCGATGGGGTTTGACTGCCCCGATCAGATGAATGTGCACCCGTTAGGTGATCAACAACCAAATGCTATGTGGCCAGTGCCTTTCTTCTTTCACTAAAATAGTGATTCCAGATATTCCTATTTTATTTCTGTTCTCTGTATATTTTTGTTTTCAGAAGGCTACATACATTGCATGTCTTGGGATTCTAATAATAATGAAAAAACAAAATGGTTTCTTACAATTGACTTAGTCCTATTTATTTTTTTCTGGTCCTAGTAAAATTCTATTCTCAAGCACGATTAACCTATATATATTTTTCAATTGACTAGATTCCCTAAGTTCCCGATATCTTGATCTCTAGGAGGAAGTAACCCTTACAGGTATCACATACAATAATGTTTGCTTCTCAATTTATGTCCCAATGGCTAAGAATATTTATTAAATTGACCTGTCAATTTGTTTTTCTGATTTTTGACATCGCATGGTTTATTTTAACAAAGATTCGTGGGCATTGGCACATAGGGGGAGAAGCGACAAATATTCTATGGGACACATGTATGGGTTACTTCATGTATAGTCGATTGAAACATTGGTTAACGGTGCTTCCGAATATGAATCTATATAACAATATAGGACTGATCGGATATGCTATCCCGAAAATGTCTTAATTCAACCAAACAAGGCACAGACCATCCAAACAGGGGATAGACGTTCCAAAAACAAACGAAAGAGAAAGCCCCTTTTCTCTTCTACCAGTATGTGTTAGTTATCCTCAGCAGCTTACTCCACTCTCTTTGTGGCCCCATCTACTGAACACTCCCAGTACAATGTGGGAGTGTTTTGAAATTCAAAAACTCTCTTCAGACATGGTATCCCATCGGGGCTAGGGCTCTAGACCACTGTTTCACTCTAGACTTCTGTCCCCAACTTTCTCCTTCTATCAGTCTGATCTCTCTCTCGCTTCTCTCTCTTTTTCAACCCAATCTGCTCTCTCGCTCATCAATAGCGTCGTTCAAAAATGGAGTTCCTTGGTGAGTTTAGATTCTCAATCTGATCCTCTCTAGACGACACCCTGCTCCCGCTCCTCAAGAAGGTAATTCCTCATGCTCCCTCTCTCCGATTTTTCTTATCCATTTATTTACAGGTTCTAGGGTTCCTCAGGTGATGGAGGTTGAGATACGTGAGATGCCCTCAAAGAGGTATACTTTTCATCTACCCTTTCTTCTTTTGCGAATCAAAACTTGACACTGTTTGTGTATTAGTTCTGATATGTTCAGTTTATCTGTAATTGAATTTTGGGAGATTATTTTCACGGTAATGTTTTTGAAAAGTTTTTCTCTTTTGTATTTGGCTCCACTATTTTGATTAATCAGATTAGTGTTTTTTTTTTCAGTTGATACGTACATGTTTGTATGAACATCGAGATTACGAGACAATTATTAGGTTACCTAAACGTTTTTAGAAAAGCCCATACCAATGAAGAGAATGGGGGAAGTAAGGTTTAAGGGAGTCTTTGAGGAAAGTTTCAAGGAACTTCATAGGAGATGAGACATTGACACTACCTGAGAATGGATGAGGGAGTTAAGTATACTTACGACCAAGAATAGGTAGAGCTTAATTTTTGATGAGATTCAAAGATTTTGGTAGATTATGCCAGCTTAATCTAATGGGATTCAAAGATTTTGGGGTCAATTTTATCCTTTTGGGTTCCAAGTGAAGATTTTGTTTATCAAAATAATTTCATGTTGATTTAATTTGATTTTGTAGGTGAATGGAGACAGCAAAGAACGTGTATTCTTGACTTTTACGAACTACTGAATGAGTTCCTCAAATAGATAAATTTAGTCAGTTTCTCACTCATCACGTAGAGGTTATCTTTTTTTCGTTTTTTTTTTTTTTTTTTTGTTGAATTTCAATTTGAAGTTGTTTTGCCCTGTGTGATGAGGGAATTGGCTGGAATGGATTTCAGAATAGTGACTTCCTGGAGCATGTAGTTTCTGTCTAATGTTGGTGCAGCTCTTAAACAGACATTTGGAGGGTTAATGTGATATTGATACACTTCTTGAGAGGTGTTGTCCCTCTTCTCTTGCCTGATGAATTTCTAAAATATGTATGAGATCGTGCTCTCTTCTCTTGCCCAAAGCATTTCCTAAAATGTGTGTGAGATCAGGGCTACTGGTAGATGCTTTGCATAGTATCTTAGAGAAGAAGGTGAATGATACATGTCATGGAAGGTAGATTCTTTGCATCTCCACAAACGGAAGGACCAAAACTGATTGCTAAATAAGACCAAACACAAACTTATAACTTGGTGTTGGTGTTCTGGTAAAAGATCATTAATAATAAACTGATTTCTTTTGTATCTCAAGTAATATTAAAACTCTATTTTCCATTTACAAACAGACGTGTTCTATTCTTTTTTTTCTTTTTTTGTTTGAATACTGAGTTTGATGATTCGATTAATTCTCTATGGATCCTGTCATGGAACCTTTGTCCGGTTTATCATGGAGTGTTCGTTAATAATGGTGAAAACTTTGTTGCTAAACTATCAGTCTAAATTCTTTGAGATAGGATCAGTATTACCTACGGGTGAATAGGTTGAAGGTAAAAATTTATCTTATAACCCACACATCTATTCACTAAAGGTTCTCTCAGCTTGGGGGGAACGTGAAATTTCTCTCGAAATATGATCTAAGACCCTCTATTTCCTTGCCGGTAAACTAGAAAACGGTTTAATCTACCTATATCCTTAATCTGTCCTTGGTCTGTGCAATGTATTACTTACATTATCTTTTTACCTTCAACTATAATTACAGTTCTCTTTTAGCCTCATTGCACATGATGTATTCGATCAAATGCTTATGTGCAGGTATAAGTACTTGAAGCGGACATGTTAATTTTCATAGCCAGTCTTACCTTAGCCACTTGGTGGTTCATTGCCTTAATACTCCATATCGACTTTGTGATTCCCTGCAGTCCACCATAGTAACCTTCCCCAATCTCCTTATCTTCCCGTCGATAGTATGTTCTGTTTGTTCGAGATTCAAGCATGGGCATCATACTAGCTTTATAGATTGGTGCTTACTTTTGGCCAATGTATATATGCATCGGTATGAACTGTGTCTACAATGTGATGAAGGGGGTGTGGTCTTCATTGGTGGTAGTTCTACCCAACTTTTACGTTTAAGATTTTGTATGAAATCAAAGTATTTTGTAAATCTCTAGAACATGATGAATGTTCCTCCCTCAGTGCGATATAATTGATGTGTTTCAAAATGTCAATTGCCATGTTTTGAGGCATTGATATTGTGTTTGGATTATTATGTTTTCATTTACAGCCTACATATTTTTTAATGAAAAAGCAAACAATTGTTCTGCCAAATCTTCTGACAGGTTTAGTCATTGTTTTCATGAGCCACAATTGATGGATTATTATGTTTACATTATTAGGATCATTAGTCATTTTGATTGAAAAATCAGTCTTATTCTGCCAAACATTGTGATCGCTACTGTTTTCATAAGTCTTTCTGACAAGATTTTGACAGATACGACCTGGAATATTTTTATTTACCGGCTCATTCATTATGAGTGTTTCTTCTATTTTTAGACTCTGGTTCCTGCAGTGGTTTTTCTAAAATTCAAATTTACATAGTGGTGAGAATGGGTAGTGCCTTGAGGGCACGGGGGTATTCACTAGTTCACCAATGCTAACTCAATTGTAGGAAACAATTATTATTATTATTATTATTATTATTATTATTATTATTATTATTATTATTATTGTTATTATTATTATTATTATTTTTCTTATTATACAGAGACATGTAATTTATGAAGCATTCTTTAAAAATTAATATAAAGCAATCGGAAACAAACTAGGAACTTGTAGGATCTCTATTTCAGTGAAAGAAGGAAGACACTTGCCACATAGCATAAGATTGTTTATCTCCTAATGGGTGTAGGGTCATCTGATCAGGGACGTCGAGCCCCATTGGATTAGGGTTGCTCATGAAGTGTGCAAAGCATTGTGGCCTTTGCTGCACATCTGCAGAGGTCAAATTTATGGCTCCATTCTACTCCCATTTATGGAAAGTACAAATTCCAGTATTCACCACTGCTGGAACAGTTTGGGAAGAAAAAGATGGTCTATCAGGTTTCTTCGGTGACAAGATCCTCTTATAAATTTGGTTGAATAATAACCCACCCTAGATCACGCAAATCCCTCAAATTTAAGATGTGTTTTCCCGCCCTACTAGCCATAAACTGGTACATGAACTTTGTTATCCCCTTCTCTCATTTCTCCTTATATTGCTTCTTGAGCTGCTCCCTGGCTTCGTAATTTGCGTCTTGATGTTACTCTCTACATACATCATCTCCTTGCTTTTATCCTTTTCAGGCATCCTTTTGAACTGTGCCAACACTCGTTGACCTCTAGAAAGGTTTTTTTAAACATTTGTTTCGGTATCATAAGGGTTGTAAATTATTGCACAAGCATAAATTCCACAAAGATTAATTAGCTCCCCAACCTTGTTCGTATATCCCTTCTTCCTTTTCTCATAGGCTGCTTTCCTTGAGTCTTCGTTGGTGATGAATACGAGGTGCACCTTCTTTCTTGTCATGGCTAAAGATAGCTAAAATGAGGCAAACAAATTGTATGAAGCTTGTTTTTGGTTTCTAAGAGCATATTTACAGTGTTAATTTATACACTTTTTGGAGATTTCCAACATCAATTCTGAAAGAGAATACAACTGTTGTACAGTGATATTCCTATAAGATATATTGGAGACAAATTGAGAATGTAATTATGTGATGTAATATGTAGAAACTAATGCATAAAGTTCTAGTCCTTCACATACATGGTCAAACAACAAGTCTGATGAAGGCGCTAATAGAAAACATCTTGATAGATTGTAGTAAATTACATTTTGATTGAGCAGTTCCGGCGAGCTCCAGTTTTTAATCTTTCAGCAGAAGTGTCAGACAATTTCTCATCACAATTATATGCGATGAAAAGTGTTCGAATAAGAAGAAGTTGGTCATAAGGTTTCAGTTTGAAAATATGTGACGTCATCAACTAGAGTGAAATATATTAGTTGAAGAATGTTGTAGAAGGTAAGGTTTCCATTTGCCCAGCAAGAACTGCGGTTTTTTTATAGATTGAAAGAGGTGGAAGAGGAAAAATTTGGTAATTTAAAGAGACAGATTTCTCTACTCAAGGACCGCAAGGATTACCTCGAAATGCAACCCCAATATTTTTCCAATTTGACGGAGAAGGATCTTTTGAAGAAGGATATTGCAGACCTCCTACTCAGGGAAGGAGTCATGTGGAGTCAGAGATAACAAATCCCTTGGATGAAGCTTGGTGATCTATATACAAGATTCTTTCATAGAAAATTGTCTATTAAGAACCATATGAACTGAATGTCTGGTATCGAATACAATCATGGTATATGGCAAGATGAAGATGAAGGCATCGCCCGTAACGTTGAAGATTATTTTTAAGGACCTCTTTTCCACTAGTGATCCAACCAGAGCATAGACCTCGTTGGGTTTGAATTAAAGTCTAAATGAAGCAAACAACTACTGGGGCGGTGATGTTTGGCTTGGTGCCAATATCATGTTTAGATTGTTTACTGATAGCCTAAATAAAGGCACTCGGTGTAGTAATACGGTAGCAATACCCACACACGCGTTTATTTGTTTGGTGCTTTGAGAAGCTTTTGTGTGTGTGGGTCGGGTGGGTGGCCGATGTGCTCGTTGAGGCCATCGCGTGCATTGTAATCGGGTTCTCGTCACAATAAAATATCTGACGTGGAGGTAGCTACTGAGTTCGTTGCGAATTCGTTAGTGAACCACGTTAATATTAGTCTCGTTCTTGATTTTGTTTCATCGTTCTTGCTTGAATACCCCCACGTTATAACAATTTGGTATTAGAGCTCTCAAATAGGAGTTACGTTACAAAAAAATGGTAACAGAGCCAGGTCAAGGGGATCGCCAGTTTTAAAAAACTGGTATTAGAGCCCTGTTTCAAGATCTTGGTGAAACTCAAAGCTAGGTTTCGCGATTCAGGGGAGCATTCTATCCCGAGTAGGACTTCGAGATTCCACCAAGAATGATGTTTAGTTTGGCAATCAAGATCAATCTGTTCGTGAGAGAGAAGCGGATACACCCGCCATCTGAAGCCCCGCGCAGGTTGCCATCAAGGTTCCTGTCAGAGTAATCTGGCATGCATCTGATTAGGCGTGCAAGTGATCTGGAAAATCCAGCACGCGTTTGGTACTGGCACGAGTCTGGCGGTTCACGCGCATATGGCGTTATGGGGATTGACGTTTTGGCGCAATCTGGCTCCGGGAGTGTAAAATCTAGAGTGTGAATTGAATCTGGTGATGGCTCATGCGTTGAAGGAACTCGTTGGAGTTGGAGCAACCACATGGAGCATCTGGAGCGTGAAATTTTTTTGCACGCGCATATGATCTTGGTTCTGGCGCGCATTATGCACGGGTGTGTTCTGGCGTTCATCTGTTGTTTGAGCGTGTACCATGAAACGCATTGAGCTCGCATCAGGCACAATCTGTTTCTGGATGAGGCATACGGGGGGCATCAGGAATGAAAAATTGTGGCACTCGTTATTGGTGCATCTAGGCTGAATGACATCTAGGCACTCGTCATGGTGCATCTATTTTGCGCAATTGGGCGCATCGAGAATACATTCGGTCCGGCTTTCTCATTGAATGTATTCGATTCTGGTTCTGGCCATGGAGGTAGCTACCGGATTCGTTGCAAATTCCTTAGTGAACTACGTTAAATATCTATATCCTTCTTGATTTTGTTTCATCGTTCTTGCTCGAATACCCCCAGGTTATAACAAATTGGTATCAAAGCTTTGAAACAGGAGTTATGTTACAACAAACGAAGCCCCTGGTTGCACGTGTGGAGGAACATTTGTTTATTTATTTGCGAGAGAGTATAGATATTCTATTCACTAGGGAGGAAATACCTTTTTCTTGACATGGAATGGCCTCCCAAAATTCCCCAAGTCATGAAGGATTCGCCAAGTACTCTACCAGATATTCTAGCCGGTTGTTGGAAGGGACGTCAAAGAAAAGTGCCTTCTTTTTTCAACAAGAGTGGCTCACTCGAGGAGTTAAACCATAGAACAAGAGTGGCTCACTCGAGGAGTTAAACGCAGTTCTTGCTAGGGAAATGAGCGCCTTACCTTCTACAACATTCTTCAGCTAATATATTTCACTCTAGTTTATGACGTCACATCTTTTTAAAATAAAACCTTCTGATCAACTTCTTCTTATTCGAACACTTTTCATCACATATAATTGTGATGAGAAATGATCTGACACTTCTTCTGAAAGATCGGAAACTCGAGCTCGCCGGAATTGCTCAATCAAAATGTAATTTACTACAAATCTATCAAGATGTTTTCTATTAGCGCCTTCATCAGACTTGTTGTTTGACCATGTATGTGAAGGACGAGAACTTTATGCATTAGTTTCTACATATTACATCACATAATTACATTCTCAATTTGTCTCCAATATATCTTATAGGAATATCACTGTACAACAGTTGTATTCTCTTTCAAGATATATAATTGTTAGGCAACTGATGAAAAAAGCTTTCAGAATTGATGTTGGAAATCTCCAAAAAGTGTATAAATTAACACTGTAAATATGCTTTTATTAAACCAAAAACAAGCTTTCATAACAATTTGTTTGCCTCATTTGAGCTATCTTTAGCTATGACAAGAAATAAGGTTCACCTCGCATTCATCACCAACGAAAACTCAAGGAAGGCAGCCTATGAGAAATGGAAGAAGGGATTAATGAACAAGTTTAGGGCGCTAATTAATCTTTGTGGAATTGATGCTTGTGCAATAATTTACAGCCCTTATGATACCAAACCAAATGTTTAACAAAACCTTTCTAGAGGTCAACGAGTGTTGGCACAGTTCGAAAGGATGCCTGAAAAGGATAAAAGCAAGGAGATGATATATGTAGAGAGTTTCATCAAGACGCAAATTACGAAGACAGTTAGCAGCTGAAGAAGCAATAGAAGGAAAAATGAGAGAAGGGGATTACTTAGTTCATTTACCAGTGTGGCTAGTAGAGTGGGAAAACACATCTTAAATTTGAGGGATTTGCGTGATCTAGGGTGAGTTATTATTGAAAAGCTCAACCAAATTTATCATAGGGGCTCGATGTCAGGAGCAAACCAAATCGAATGGGGCTCGACGTCCCTGCTCAGATGACTCTACACCCATTGGGAGATAAACAATCTCATGCTATGTGGCAAGTGTCTTCCTTCTTTCACTGAAATAGAGATCCCACAAATTCTTAGTTTGTTTCCGATTGCTTTATATTAAGTTTTTCAGAATACTTCATAAATTACATTTATCAGTATTTGATGGAAGAAGGGATTAATGAACAAGTTTAGGGCGCTAATTAATCTTTGTGGAATTGATGCTTGTGCAATAATTTACAGCCCTTATGATACCGAACCAAATGTTTAACAAAACCTTTCTAGAGGTCAACGAGTGTTGGCACAGTTCAAAAGGATGCCTGGAAAGGATAAAAGCAAGGAGATGATGTATGTAGAGAGTTTCATCAAGACGCAAATTACGAAGACAGTGAGCAGCTGAAGAAGCAATAGAAGGAGAAATGAGAGAAGGGGATTACTGAGTTCATTACCAGTGTGGCTACTAGGGCGGGAAAACACATCTTAAATTTGAGGGATTTGCGTGATCTAGGGTGAGTTATTATTGAAAAGCTCAACCAAATTTATCAGAGGATCTTGTCACTGAAGAAACCTGATAGACCATCTTCTTCTTCCCAAATTGTTCCAGCAGTGGTGAATTTTGGAATTTGTACTTTCCATTAATGGGAGTAGAATGGAGCCATGAATTTGACTACTGCAGCTGTGCAGCAAAGGCCACAATGCTTTGCACACTTCATGAGCAAACCAAATAGAATGGGGCTCGACGTCCCTGATCAGATGACTCTACACCCATTGGGAGATAAACAATCTCATGCTATGTGGCAAGTGTCTTCCTTCTTTCACTGAAATAGAGATCCCATAAATTCTTAGTTTGTTTCCGATTGCTTTATATTAATTTTTTCAGAATACTTCATAAATTACATGTATCAGTATTTGAATAATAATAATAATATAATTGTTTCCTACGATTGAGTTAGCCTTTGTGAAATCATATTCAGAAGCACCGTTAACCAATGTTTCAATAGACTATATTCCCTTAGTTTTTAATGTCTTGAGCTCTAGCAGGAAGTAATCCATACATGTGTCCCATAGAATATTTGTCGCTTCTCCCCCTATGTGCCAATTCCTACGAATCTTTGTTAAAATAAACCATGCAATGTCAAAAATCAGAAAAACAAATTGAGAGGTCAATTTAATAAATATTGTAGCCATTGGGACATAAATTGAGAAGCAAAAAGTATTGTATGTGATACCTGTAAGGGTTACTTCCTCCTAGAGATCAAGAAATTGAGAACTAAGGGAATCTAGTCAATTGAAAAATATATATAGGTTAATCGTCCTTGAGAATAGGATTTTACCAGGACCAGAAAAAAATAAATAGGACTAAGTAAATTGTAAGAAACTATTTTATTTTTTCATTATTATTAGAATCCAAGGACATGCAATTTATTTAGCATTCTGAAAAAAAAAAAAATATACAGAGAACAGAAAGAAAATAGGAATTTCTGGAATCACTATTTTAGTGAAAGAAGAAAGGCACTGGCCACATAGCATTTTGTTGTTGATCACCTAACGGGTGCACATTCATCTGATTGGGGCCGTCAAACCCCATTGGATTTGGGTTGTTCATGAAGTGTGCAAAGCATGGAGGCATTTGTTGTAGAGCTGCCGTGGTCAAATTCATGTATGGATTCTCCTTTTGTTGATGGAAAAAATAACTCCAGTATCTACCACTGGTGGAACAATTTGGGAAGAAGAAGAAGATGGCCGATAAGGTTTCTTCAGTGAGGTGATCCTCTTATAAATTTCATTGACCTTTTCATTGATAACCCACCCAAAATTACGCAAATCCCTCAAATTTAAGTTATGCTGCCCGCCCATGCACTTAAACATCACCTGCGTAATCTCTCTCTCTTGGTTCTCCTTGTATTGCTTCTTTAGCTACGCACCGGCTTAATATGCTTGATTAAACTCTCTTGATTCATCATATTCTTGCTTTCCTCCATTTCTGGCATCCTCTTGAACTGTGCAAGCAGTCGTTTGACACCAGATGGGTTTGGCCAAACTTCAGGTTGGGAATCATAGGGGCTGTAAATGATTGCACAAGCATCGATTCCACAAAGAGTAGTTAGCTCGCTAACCTTCTTCATCATGCCAATCTTCCTTTTATTATAAGTTGCTTTCCTTCAGGAGTCATTGGTCATGAATGCAAGATTAACCTTCTTTCTTGTCATGGCGTAAGATCATTCCAAGGAAGTAAACAAATTGTACAAAACTTACTTTTGGTTTGTAAGAGTATATACACAGTTCTAATTTATTAACTTTTTGGAGGTTTCCAATAACAATGTTTGAAGATTTTAAGTCAATTGTCTAACAAATATTTACCTTGAAAGAGAATACAACATTTACACAGTCACATTCCCATACAATATCCAGGAGACACAATGGGAATTTCAGTATTTTATGTGATATTTAATAGTTAGCGCAGAAGGTACAACTCGACTCTTGTGTGACTTTTTTTTCGTTTTAGGTTCGAATAAGGAAAATTGTGGTTGCCCCATTGTCAAGTGTTTTTACGTCTAAATTCGCACATCTTATCTTATATATCTCTACTATACTCTAAAAAGTCCAAGAGCTCAAAATGTTTAACACTATGAAATGTTTTCTCTGTTTTCTACATTGTTTTATTTGCCAAATATACTATTTCGTGTTTTCAATATTTGACCACTACATTATTCCTGTTAGATGTCAACAATTTCTATTTGATTGGTCAATGCATACTCCTATTCCTCGTCTTCTTCAGTTTTCTTCTTCTTTTGTACCCTACAAAATTGTTACTTTTGTTTTTTCTTCATAAATTATGTAAATCCTATCTTTTGCTTCTACACTTCTCTTTCCTTTTTGGGATATTTATCACCTTTTTCTTTTCCAAAACTTTTTAAACCAAGATTCATCGAATTATGAAAAAGAAAGTTACACTGATGATTGTCAGCGTCTTGCTTTAATTTTGAATATCAACGGTAAGCAAAAATGTATGCTTGTTCGTCTTCTTTATTTTACATATGTGGGTGTAGAACTTTAATGGAATCCTTCACATGAATGTCTTGATCAAGGGTATTATAGGTTAGGTCTATTTTCAGAAATCAAATTAGAATTAAACTTGATCGATAGATTCATGCCAATGTCTAAAAAATATGTGATTGATTTTGATATACTGAGACTAATGTTTCTATTATTTTTATTCAAACCCAGATATGATGCTACTCGTGCAACAATTTTCATGGGAAATAGAATAACAGAATGATTTGGTCCACCTGGATCAAGGTTTGCAATTCATTCTCTGTGAGGGTACGGGTTCTCTTCACTTTTCATGTTTCGTTTGAGAATTTTATTGTAACGATGCCGTTGTAGAAGTACCAACCAATTATAAAAGCCTCCAATTATGCCCACTGTTAATCATTCTTCCACCTAAGTTCAAATTTTCGGTAATGAAGGTGTTAGAATTTTTGGTGATTCAAGCCCCTAGCCTACACTTGGACGAAGCGGCGAAGCAATGACGAAGCGGCCAAAATAACGAATTAATAAATATATGTTGGTTCTATAACTTCTATGTTCCTGAAATAAATGCATGTTCATAGCAGAACAGAAACACACAATTGAATTTTGTCTCAGAAAAGTGGAAAAATGCAACAATTTTTTGATCTTGCAGAAATCGAAAAAAAAAAACAAAACAAAAAAAAATCTTAACAAAAACAATCAGTTTCTTCCCTTCACTGGAAAAAGGGACCAGGCCACAAAGCACTAGGATTTTGTTCACCAAATGGAGGCATGTTCGTCAGATCATCACCGCGGAATCCCATCTGGTTGGGGTTGTTCATCAAGTCCGCAAACGATTGAGGCCTCTGCTGCATTGCCTCCCTTGTCATGTCCATGGTTGGATTCTCTTCTTGTCGATGGAATGTTCTAACTCCAGTGTCCACCAATGCGGGAACCATTTGAGTAGAAGACGAAGAAGACGAGCCGTTAGATTTCTTCATTGACGTGATCTTGTTATCGATTTCCTTCATCTTTTGATCGATAACCTACCCTAGATCATGCAAGTCCCCCAAATTGAAATTCTCTAGCCCAGCTCTACCATTCAGGCACTGGTACATGACCTCCGTCATCTCTTTCTCCCGATTCTCCTTGTATTGTTTTTTCAGCTGCTCACTGGCTTTCGAGATCCGCTGCTTGATGAAACTCTCTTGGTTCATCATCTTCCTGCTTTGTTCCATTTCAGGCATCATCTTGAATTGTTCCAGCACTTGTTCGACACCCGACGGGTTTGGCCAAACTTCAGGCTGGGAATCGTAGGGGCTGTAGATAATAGCATAAGCTTTGATTCCACAAAGGGTTGTTTGTTCGGTAACCTTCTTCATCAAGCCCTTCTTCCTTTTCTTGAAAGTAGCTTTCCTTGAGGAGTCGTTCGATATGAATGCCAGGATCACCTTCTTTCTTGTCATGGCTGAAGATAACTCCAAAGAAGTATTTAAATTGTAACAAAACTGTATAAAGCTTTGGATTGGTTTCTATCAGCATATGGACAGTGCTAATTTATAAAAAATTTGGAAATTGCAACATTAATGTTTGAAGGTTTTATGTTCATTCTTAAAAAGAAATATCACATTCATAGAATTTCACATTTTATATTATAAGTACATGTTGAAAACAAATTATGGAACGCAACATGTTAGAAGGACTGTTATAATGTTACAACTTATTCAGCGCACGAATGAGGAATATTTAGAGTGCGTTAGTTAATAAGAGGATACTTTGATGTCTATTTTCAGATAGGCACATTAAAGTTTACACGACATTCACAAGTAATTAACATATGATTCTATCTTTATACATAAGATAAAGATTGGGAGATGCTCTTTCCTTTTTAAGTTAGTAAAAAATAATAAGTTGATTTTAAGTCCTGAGTCTCTTAAATTTACTTGAAAATCATCTACTTTATCAATGTGGCCAGGCCAGCGGATGAACAACACATTTAAAAAGATCAACGGCGATGGCAAGATCAGCGATTTATTTTTTCCATTTTTTATTTTTTGTGATTAAGAACTTCCAAATTTTGAATGATGGATATACTGGAATTTTCTAAAGACTTCTCGCAGCGTTTTGAAGTTCCAGTTTACGTAAACCACAACTTTGAAACACTGCGAGTACTTTAGTACAGTCTACAAGAACTTTAAAACGTTGCGAGTTGTCTTTAAGAAATTCCATAATTGATTAAGAATACATAAAATTTGTTTATTGCAGCTAAATTCACGATGTCCAGAAGTTTATAGGTTCGTACTCTTCCAAAATATCGTCTACAATAGAGAAATCCATGATGATGACCCCTTCATTCCGCAATCAAGATCTTCTAATAATTTTTTATCATCCCCCACCACACAAAGATTTTGGATCCCTTTCTACACTGCAAAATAGATACCTTTAAATACGACCATTGCTTCAGATTATCTTGCATCGGTACATGCTCTTAGCGGAAAACATATTTTACCCATACAAGCACCCATTTCAACTCTGGGAACAGCACTGCATGTACCCTTTCCCGTGGACAGTTCAAAATCACCATCACAATTTAGCTTTACGAAACCACTCTTCATGAGCTGCCACCTCCCGTATGTGTCCGCATGACCCGCAGCACAATTATACTCTTGAGCCTGCTAAAGCTCCGCTAGCCGAGCATGAACCTTTTACACAATCAATCCACGAGATTTTGGATTTCATTCAAACACTGTAGCATTTCTATTCTCCTTGATTTTCCATAATGCCACGCAAAAGATTCATCAATTTTCCTCCATAAAGCTCATAATTGATTGAGATACCCACATAGATAAATCAATCTTTTTCCTCGCCACCAGTTGTTGGAATCCAAGACGATTCCAAACTTATGTCGCACTGCATTCATAGAATACTAGGTAAAACCCCGCGCGATGCGCGGGTCTAACATGAGTTAAATTTGTTCACTTTTAAGAAAATAATAATTAAATAAATGTATCTAATTATATAAGGTAAAATCTTATGAAAACCGATAATTCAATTTCTCTGTCTTAATGTTAAGTATGAACTGTGGAAGTTTTTATGAAGATGATGAAAGACACTGGTAAAATATGTTCAAAGCTCCAAGGCCTTGAAGGTCTATATCTGCATATATATTGATTAAGTATTGTTTAGCAATTTTGTGTATGCAGGCTTAGCATTGGATCAGATGTTGGTTAAATGTGTCTGAAAAAAACTTTTCGACTATATCTATATGTTTCTAACACTCGGAGGCTTCACAGCGTTAATGAATCAAGTATTTGAAAGCTATAAGCTTAAAACTGTGAAGAATGTCACTGATCTCCAAGGCCTTGAGATTTTCCTTGAGCTGCTGACAGTCTTATTTAGTTCAACTGATTATTTCTTGCAGGATGTTACATGTGGTAATGTGATTGGTTACTGACTTGCTATAAGTCTTAATCATAATTTTATCATTATCTTATATATATATATATATTACTGATCTGGTATTAATCTTAATATCAAAATTTTGGCCTAGTTTATTGCAGAAACTGTTATGCCAAACAGTCAGTAATATTTTCTGGATTTTGTTTGACCTTGAAATCTAGTTTGTTGCAGAGTTTTTTGATGTTAAAACCCTTCACAAAAAACTATAATGGCTATCCATTCATAGTTGTTGATAGAAGCATGTTTGGGAGAGGATTTATAGGGGGACATTTCCTAAAATCGCTCATTTAGTTACCACTGTTTGTTATAAGCTTTAGTTTGAATTTAAAAGAGAGAAGACTGACAGAGGACTTATCATTCAGAAAGTAATAGTGTTTAGTGTCGTGGAGCTCATACAATCAACTCTTCAATCAATGAAGTTATTAACACTATTGGAGAAGGAGATAAATCATCCGGATATCTGATGAACACATTCAAGCTTCACTGATTACCTCACAAACTTAGAAGTTTAGTTACTCAAGTCAACAACAAGTGGTTCTTATTGTTTCAACATAGTGTAGCTGTTACTAGATAGTTTGGGAACCACAAGCTGTATAGGTGTAAGCAGTTCACTTAGGCTTCAGATCTAGGGCTAAATCTGGGTGATTAATATGAAGTGTTTACCAAATCCTAGAGGGATCAGATCCCTCAAGCAGAGACAAGGCCCAATCTGGGTGATTACTTTACAGTATTGTTCTTTATTACTGCAAAATATCTAGCTCAAAACGGTTGTTCAAATTCTTGAAGTATTTTACAGCTCAAGGCCTTGAAGCTTGCACTAGTTCTTAGTAAGCTTCCGTCTTTTATCAAAACTCCTCCAAGTCCTTGTGATTCAATTGGTGTCTTATCTTAATTTTTCAAAAGACTATGTTCTAGAAAAAGTTTCCATACTCTATTCAACCCCCCTTCTAGAGTATTTGATCATGGGTTTATACTTTCATTACAAACTTTCAATTGGTATCAGAGCTTGGGTCACTTCTAAAGATCTAACAATCTTGTGACAATGTGTAATGTAGGTGATGGTGGATTCTTGCAGGGAAGGGCAGCTGCGTACAAGGGAATTCTAGGAGAAGATCCAAGTGTACACCTGCAATAGGGGATAAGGACAAGAATAGAAATCATAGAGAGATTGTAGGTGCGTGTAGGCAAATAGTAACCACTTGTTAACTGTTCTTGAGAGAGAGACAGTATAATGACTAGCGAAAGATCCGAGAGTTGCCATAGAAGTCTAAAGTTCCTATATATAGTAGGTAATGGACCGCTACGAGGGGTTAGTGCGCCCATGAATGGCGGCAAGATATTCGCCTCGTAACGGCACGTTCGACCGTATATATAGGGCACGTTACACGATTGCCCACATATGTAGGGGACCATTGCATAATCGACCGCAATTATGGGACACATGGTCATTAAATCTCTCAGACAGTTACCAACGGTCGTGCGCGAGCGTGGTGGTTGATCTCGCGCGACGTTTCTTACTTTGAATTCCAAGCCACTAAGTCCCTACAACTCCCGCGCAGTTAGTATCACGGAAACCCTGTCTTGCAACTCCCATATGGACAAGCTCGAATGTAATTATATGCAAATCATAAATATATACACGGAGTACCATTAGATATGCTAGGTGTCTGCGACGTGGACGATGGTTGATCTGCTCATAACGCACTATCTACATTAGCCCCCTTTTGTGCATATGTCATGCGCGTCGTTCGATAATCGCGCAAAATCAGTCGTGCGTAGCTCCATGAACCATTATCATTGCCTAGGTATTCGTAACGTCGTAGCCTTTAATAGGGCTTGTCCGTTGCGCGGCTAATCAGACGCCATCCACATTTTTTTTTTCCATTTTTTAGGCAAAAATGATTCGAATAGATCCAATAATTCGCAAATTTTGCCGATTTTTGAGGTGACGCCAAATCAGCAAATCTGAAAGGGTCACAACCCTTTGAGGGCCTATATAAACCCCTTTACTATAACGATTAGAACATTTCCACCATTGTTGCTATCAAAGTTTTATGAGCCAGAGAGAACCCAGCAACAAGTTCAGATCTTCGATCAAATTCTTGACAGCATCACTCAAGCAGTTCAATTACTGAAGAAACAACGAGGTTAGCAGTTATCATCATTCGTTTCATGTTTTGAAATCGGATAAAAGAAAATAGGCATGCAACCCAATCTGGGTTTAGCGTTCATACTTGATCTTGGCATGCAACCAACAGTCTTTTAATTTCGCATTTGTACTCATCCACTACAACTGAAATAAAATTTTCAACGACGTGCAGTATTGTCATCAATGGATCTAAACACGATTTCACCAAATCTTTGGAGGGAAATTACAATAACATGAAATAGTTGTGGTAAAAATTTTACTAAATTTTCACTTCAAAAGTTCAAATATTAATTTTTTGAGTGGCGGGTACTAATATTTCACTAAAGATTTTGGAGGGAGAATTAGAAATTCACGAAAAATTGAGCAAAAATTAACCAAACCAAAAAAAACACTCCTCCCTCCTGGATCGATCCAACTTAGTCAATTTGAATCTAGCATCCCCTCAATCTTCCTCCCACCACCACTGTCGTCTCACTCGCTCTGTCTATCCGAACGACTGTCGTCCACTCAGCATAGATCACCCAACCCCCTCATTGTTTCTCCGCCGCAGCGGAATCTTTCTTCCATATTCTTCTCTCTTTCCCTCTTCGATCTAACACCGGTCGCTCTCTCTCCCACCTTCACCGCCGTGTCTCAAAGGTTCAATTAATCGGCCAATTTACTGGATTCGTGGTCCATAAGGTTCAGGTAAACTCCTTTAGTTCATTCGCAAATCTTCTATTACTGATTCATTCTGACTTGCTTTTTTCCTCGACTCAATTTGCGTTCTTATTTGCTGAGATGAGCACCCAGTGGTGAGGGTCTTAAATCGGTTAAATCTCGATTTCTTTCTAATCCTGATTCAAATGTTCTCTTAGGTTAATCTCTCTTCGAAATCACTTTATAATTTGTATATTGAGAAAGACCTCAGTTGAACCTTGATTTGAGTCAGACTTTTCTAATTCTATATACTTTCGTTTAATTTTTCATACATTATTGATGTTAATTGCAGGAATGGTTTACTTTATGATTTACATGGTAGCTCACTAAGCATATATCACGAGTTTTCAGTTTTGTGACCATATTGGCATGTTGATTGGTTTCCTAGGATTTACTCTAAAGAAATCGATTTTGCTTCGATGCCTTCTAATAATGGCACATAATTGAGACTTGAAATACCTTCCTCTGGATCTCTCTCTAAATTCAATTTCACTGAAGCTCTATTCAGTTTCATCATGCATTTGCTCTGATTCATATTTTCCGACGATAATGTAGTGAAAGGCATTGAACTGTTTATATCATATGAAATAGGAAGTATACTTCCTGCTACACCTTTTCAACTAAAGACTTCTCGCAGTGTTTTTTAAGTTCTAGTTTACGTAAGCTTGTACTTTAAAACACTGCGAGCAGGGTCGTCCCTAGCTTTTATGGGGCCCTAGTCGAATTCTATACTTGAGTCCCTTATAAATAAATATACAATAATTTTCATCTCGATCAAGTTATAAAATGTAGAAGTATGTGTATAATTAGACCTCCAATATTTAGTTTGACATAATGACTAATTAAAAATACGAGAAAAATATTAGAAGTCTATCAAAGTAATAAGTCATTTTGCAGTTAGAGTGGTAGCTCAAGTGGTAGAGCTTTGGAAGCCCCTGCATGAGGTCCCGGGTTCAAATCCCGTTGATGACAAAAATAATTTTTCAAAAAAAAAAGTAATAAGTCATTTTGGTATCATAGTTTGCCAAAACAATTATCCCTTCCTGTTTCAGTGTCATTGTTGATCAATATCTTTGGTGTATGTGTTTAACTCTCTTTATTTTTATATTTGTGGTATTTCTCACATCAATTTTAATATTTAATAATTGGCAACAAACATATTGTGATCAATATTACCAAAAAGTAGATAGTATGTAGAATTTAGAAGAAAATTTAGTCCAACTGGAAGAGTTCATAATTGAGGAGCAAATCAATACTTTCACATCATGCCCCCATATGTTTGTGAAACTATGAGGCCCCTCCCCCAGTGGGGGCCCTAGGCAAGCAAATAGTTTGCCTAAGGGTAGAGATGGGCATGACTGCGAGTACTTTAGTATAGTCCACTGCAACTTTAAAACGTAGCGAGATGTCTTTAGGAAATTCCATAATTGATTAAGCATAAGCAAAATTTGTTCATAGCCGCTAAGTTGACGATGTCAAGATGTTTATTGGTGCGTAATCTTCCAAAATATCATCTACGGTAGAGATATCCTTGATGATGCCCCGCTTCATTCCGCAATCAAGATCTTCTAATAATTGTTTATCATCCCATTCTACACAAAGATTTTCGATCCCTTTCTACACTGCAAAATGAATACCTTTACATACGGCCATTGCTTCTGATTATCTCACATTGCAACATGCTCCTCGCAGAAAACATCTTGCACCCATAGAAACACCCAGGTCGACTCTGAGAACAGCACTGCATGTACCCTTTCCCGTGGACCGTTTAAAAGCACCATCACAATTTAGCTTTACAGAACCACTCTTCATGAGCTGCCACCTCCCGTATGTGCCCGCATGACCCGCAGCTCAGTTCCACTCTTGAGCCTGCGGAAGCTCCATAGCCGAGCATGAACCTTGTACACAATCTGCCCACGAGATTTTGATTTCCTTCTAACACCCTAGCGTTTCTATTTTCCCATATCTCTCATAATACCACGCAAAAGATTCTATCAACTTTCCTCCACAAAAGCTCATAATTTGTTGATTAACCCACATAGATAAATCAATCTTTTTCCTCCGCACCAACAGTTGGAACCCAAGCCGATTTCAAATTTCCTTTTTTTGCATTGCATTTATAGAATACAAGGAGATATCCCGCGCGATGCGTGGGTCTGCCATGAGTTCAATTTTGTTTCACTTTGAAGAAAATTATAATTAAATAAATGTATCTAATTATGTTAGGTAAAATCTTATGAAAACAATGCAACAAATTTGACCAGAATTTCTGGGAAGTAACCTCTAAGAAGAGCATGTTAATTTTTTGTTCCAATCGTGTTGTTGAAATTTAATTCTAATTGAATCTCAGTAGGAAGAAGTTAGAAAATCACAACATGATCGAGTATACATATATATATATATATATATATATATATATATATATATAAGAAAATGAAATAAA
Source organism: Linanthus parryae (assembly GCA_023055425.1). NCBI lineage: Eukaryota > Viridiplantae > Streptophyta > Magnoliopsida > Ericales > Polemoniaceae > Linanthus > Linanthus parryae. Next base: position 8,911,304 of record JALGPY010000013.1, on the reverse strand, counting down.
ATTTAAACTATTATGAAACTTATTTCTTACAAAATCACTTTCATTTAATGAAACATCTATTTCAAACATGAACAATAATAAATTTCTAAGAGAGTCAGTAAATTACAACATTTAAATTAAAAAGTTATATTGTAAATTTAGATGAACATTAAATTTTCTTGTTTTGTTTATTTCATTTTTTCAGATTGAAGATGATTTCGTACAAGAGTGTGGTTGAAAATGTTATCTTGATTCATAGAAATAACTTACCTCAGTTCTACAAGAGGCTGTTTCCACGGTTTGAACCCGTCACAAGGGGAAAACTTTACCATTGCGCCAAGGCTCCCCTTCACCTCTATAATTGTATAGATGCCCTAAATTTTTACAGCATCACCTGCTTACCCATTAACCACTATAATGATTTACAAATACATTTGCAAAAAATTCACATTGAGGGTAATCATTTTTCTCTTTAAGACCGTCCGCAACCAAAAAAATCTCAAAAATATAGAAACATATTTGAGCAGACAAGGAACTGTAAATTACCAAAAATACAGTAAAGTTTCTTATGAAACGAAAATGGACTATTTCTTATGACTTTTACCAACGGATCTAATATCCAGCCAAAGCCAATTACTTTCGGTAAGACCTAGTTTCGGGAAAATATGTACTTGTAAGAATAAATGCCTTCTTCTTTAGTGAAGTTGGACAAGTCCCACGACTTTTTTCATCAATTTTTACAGTAAATTTGCCTTCTCTTAAAAATTCATAACATGATCATCATTTCACGACACTCCTTCCAACCTTTCCTTAAAAAAGGATTGTATCTATAAGGATAATTCAAATATTGAAAGAACAATTAAATCCTGTTTTATCATAGAAGTAGTGGTCACAGTTAGCTTCCCCAATAGCGAGCTCTTCTACGTCTTTATTTCTAAAAGGTAATCGTCCGGTGTCTAAAAAATAGAATTGTTTATTAATTCTTTTAATGTGGGTACTATTAGGTAAGATATAACATGATGGTGTCTCTACTCATAACTAATATCCATTACACTGTTACAAACAGTTGCAATGCGCCATATGAGTACTTTATTATTAAATCATGTCTCATTTGTACTACTCCAAAGTGTCCAAATCTGAAATGTACCATTTGTGTTGCAGGGAAGGGGTGCTTGAAAGAAGATCGACACCATCTACTCTCCAAAGTTAACCAGGCAAGAGTCGATGGTTATTTCAGAAAGACGTCATACCTCTACAACCATTTTACACCTCATAAAAATATGATTGACGCTTTCGGCGTCTTGGTGACACCTTTGGCACTGCACATGGATTATAATTCCCTGATGGTTCAGATTAACAGCAACTGGTAAGGCGTCTCTCCATCCCTGCCAAGCTGGGAAGAACTCCATTTCATGTTTTTTCTTGCTCCAATACTCTTTTAGCCAGCTCTCCTCTTCCTCTTTCGAAGATTGACCCACTGAAAATTTGTTTGCGCATAACAACTTATAACCAGAAAAGACGAAGTATTCACCATTTTCATAGAAGAACCTGAAGTCCATGTCAACGCCTGGGGTTTCTGGAATGGCGATCTGGAGGATGTTTTCTACATCACCAAGATTCAGGTACAATTTGAGTCGTTCTTTCTCCCAGGTTCTGTCTTGTTGGATGAATTATGCAACTGGTAGCACAACATTATTTGTACTTCGCATACTGAATTTGAAAGTGGTGGGTCTTGGGATCAATCTATATGTGAATAAATCATATTTGGTACCACATATTATTTTCTTAACCAACCCATTGGAGAGAAGATCTCTCTTTCCAATAATACCATGGAATCCAAAGTATACTGCATGATACTTTTTAGGAGGTTGATCCATGAGACCACAGTCTTTGAAGTATTTGGCTTTATAAACTCTATCGATAAAATTTGTAGGATGTAGATAATCTTCCACCGATTGTTTAGCAAGAAGTGAAACACTTAAGCACCACATATATTTGAACCCTAGACCTCCCTCCGCCTTTCGGAATTTTAGTTACTCCCAACCAGCCCAATGCATGTTATTTTTATAAAAAAAAAAATCCGTTCAAAGCACGTACCTTTTTGGACTACGAAACAACCCATCGAGTAGTTGTGGATATTTTTTGCTACAACTCTTATAAGGGCCTCTTTTCCAGTTTCGGAAAGAGAATTCTATTTCCAAACCTTCAGCCTTATGTTTACCCTCACTATTAAGGACAGAAAAATATTTTCTTCTCCTTCCTTATCATGGTTGAGCCTAAGTAACTTTCATGCCACTGGGATGCCACAAAGCAAACTGTCGGCCTGATGATCTTCAGCAGAGGTGTTCTCTGAAAAAGCAATTGTTGACTTCTGATAGTTTACCAACTCTCTCGAGGCATAGGCATAATATTGTTAAACTCTAGTGAGAATGTAACTTCATTAGGGACTGCCTTTGTAAAAATTAGACTTTTGTTAGAAGAAAAAGGTGCATCACTGATGTTCTTTTTATGTAGACCCTCCGAAAGACTTCGAGAACAATGTCTCGCTCACCAAGAGCAAAAGATAGGTGATTAAAGGACACCCCTGTCTTAAGCCTATCTAAAGTACGACCCTTCCTACTACATTACCACTGACAATCGAACTGTAGATAACCGTAATAACACACTTATAATAAGTTCACTCTACTTAAATCTGAAACCAAAATGTTCTAGAATTGCTTGTAGAAATCCAACTTAACGCAGTCGTACACTTTGCTTATGATACGTTTGATAGAAACAGACCCAATTTTTCTTTTATGTCGTGTTTCCATAGAGTGGATTAGCTCGAACTTCGTGAGAACATTATCTGTAATCTGTCTCCCGGGGACGAAAGCGCTCTCAATTTCAAAGATCAAGCTAGGTAACATGTTTTTCTGACGGCTCATTATCACTTTGGATATAATCTTTTAAACACAAAAAAATAAACTAATATGGTAGAGATCTGTAGGTATATGAACATGTTTTACCTTCAGAATTATGGAAGGTAGGATATGGTTTAACAACGCGACTGAGCCACTCTTGTTGAAAAAAGAAGGCACTTCTCTTTGACGTCCCTTCCAACGACCGGCTAGAATATCTAGTAGAGTACTTGGCGAATCCTTCATGACTTGGGGAATTTTGGGAGGCCATTCCATGTCGAGAAAAAGGTATTTCCTCCGTAGTGAATAGAATATCTAACCTCCCCCGCAAATCACTAAACAAATGTTCCTCCACACGTGCTACCATGGGCTTCGTTTGTTGTAACAGAACTCCTGTTTCAAAGCTCTGATACGAGTTTTTATAACCTGGGGGTATTTGAGCAAGAACGAGGAAATGAAATCAAGAAGGAGATAGATATTTAACGTGGTTCACTAAGGAATTTGCAACGAATCCGGTAGCTACCTACACTGCCAGAAAGAGAATCGAATACATTCACAAAGAAATTCGGACCGAATGTATCTTCGATGCGCCCACCATGACGAGTTCCCAGATGCACCAATGACGAGTGCCACAAATTTTCATGCAAGATGCCCCCCGTATGCCTCAGCCAGAAACAAATTGCGCAAGATGTGAGCTCAATGCGTTTCATGGTACACGCTCAAACAACAGATGCACGCTTTAACAGACCCGTGCAGGTTGGGCGCCAGAACCAAGATCATATGAGCGTGCAAAAAATTTTACGCGCCAGATGCTCTATGTCGTTGCTCCAACTCCAACGAGTTCCTTCAACGCATGAGCCATCACCAGATTCAATTGACACTCTAGATTCTCCACTCCCGGAGACAGATTGCGACTGAACGTCAATCCCCATAACGCCATATGCGGTTGAACCGCCAAATTCGTGCCAGTACCAAACGCGTGCTAGATTTGCCAGATCCCTTACACGCCTAATGAGATACATGGCAAATTACTCCGACAGGAGCCTGGATGGCATCCTCCGCGGGGCTTCAGATGGCAGGTGTATCCGCTTCTCTCTCACGAACAGATCGATCTTGATCGCCAAACAAAACATCATTCCTGGCGGAATCTCGAAATCCTACTCCAGATAGCATGCTCCCCTGAATCGCGAAACCCTAGCTTTGAGTTTCACCTAGATCTTGAAACATGGCTCCAATACCAGTTTGTTAAAACTGGTGATCCCCTTGACGTGGCTCTGTTTCAATTTTGTTGTAACATAATTCCTATTTGAGAGCTCTGATACCAAATTGTTATAACGTGGGGGGTATTCAAGCAAGAACACTTTCTTTTTAATCCGGCTCGCTCCCGGCTATAGTACCAAACGAGGATGACTACCTTCTTCGTCCCGCTCGTTCGCCCCTCTCACTACCGTAACGTAACTACTCGAAAGTTGTACCCTCTCCACACCTTATTAAATAAAGAGGCACCCTTTTGCCAAAGAAGTAGGCATCGCTCTTGCAAAATAAGCAAGAGATTAATCGCCGGGAAATAAAAAAAAGAGCACTCCTTTTACAAAAGGTGAAAAAAATACAGTACCAGTTAGTTAGAGTAATACATTCTTGTAAAACAAAAGAATATAGGCTGGTAAAGACAATAGCTACTATGGATGCATCGCATCGAGCGCTAATACCTTGGTCCAAGCCCCCTGACTTCCCCCGATTCTGGGTAGAAGGCTTTCAAATTCCCCTCTGATAGTTGGGTTCATGTAATTTTGAAATGAGAGCTATATCCTTCTATGGCTGTCAAGCACAGTAGAGCCAAGGGCGCTTTTCGATATCCAATCAAGCCAGTGCTTTTTTTGGTTGGTTATCGGGATGAAACAAAATCAAGAAGCAGTCTAATATTAACGTGGTTCACTAACGAATTCGCAACGAACTCATTAGCTACCTCCACGTAAGATATTTTATTGTGAAGAGAACCTGATTACAATGCACGCGATGGCCACAACAACCACGTCGGCCACCCACCCGACCCACACACAAAAGCTTCTCAAAGCACCAAACAAATAAACGCGTGTGTGGGTATTGCTACTGTATTACTACACCCAGTGCCTTTATATAGGCTATCAAGAAACAATCTAAAGATGATTTTGCTGCATTTAGACTTTAATTCAAACCCAACGAGGTCTATGCTCTGGTTGGATCACTTGTGGAAAAAATGTCCTTAAAAATAATTTTCAACGTTACGGGCAATGCCTTCATCTTCATCTTGCCATATACCATGATCGTATTCGATACCAGACATTCAGTTCATATGGTTCTTAATAGATAATTTTCTATGAAAGAATCTTGTATATAAATCACCACGCTTCATCCAAGGGATTTGTTATCTCTGACTCCACAAGACTCCTTCCCTTAGTAGGAGGTCTGCAATTTCCTTCTTCAAATGATCCTTCTCCATCAAATTGGCGGAATATTGGGGTTGCATTACGAGGTTATCCTTGCGGTCCTTGAGTAGAGAAATCTGTCTCTTTAAATTACCAATTTTTTCCTCTCCCACCTCTTTAAATCTATAACAAAACGCAGTTCTTGCTGGGGAAATGAACGCCTTACCTTCTACAACATTCTTCAGCTAATATATTTCACTCTAGTTGATGACGTCACATCTTTTCAAACTGAAACCTTCTGACCAACTTCTTCTTATTCGAACACTTTTCATCACATATAATTGTGATGAGAAATGATCTGACACTTCTGCTGAAAGATCGGAAGCTCGAGCTCGCCGGAATTGCTCAATAAAAATGTAATTTACTACAAATCTATCAAGATGTTTTCTATTAGCGCCTTCATCAGACTTGTTGTTTGACCATGTATGTGAAGGACTAGAACTTTCTGCATTAGTTTCTAAATATAACATCACATAATTACATTCTCATTTTGTCACCAATATATCTTATAGGAATATCACTGTACAATAGTTGTATTCTCTTTCAAGATATATAATTGTTAGGCAATTGATGAAAAAAGCTTTCAGAGTTGATGTTGGAAATCTCCAAAAAGTGTATAAATTAACACTGTAAATATGCTTTTATTAAACCAAAAACAAGCTTTCATACAATTTGTTTGCCTCATTTGAGCTATCTTTAGCCATGACAAGAAAGAAGGTTCACCTCGCATTCATCACCAACGAAAACTCAAGGAAGGCAGCCTATGAGAAATGGAAGAAGGGATTAATGAACAAGTTTAAGGCGCTAATTAATCTTTGTGGAATCGATGCTTGTGCAATAATTTACAGCCCTTATGATACTGAACCAAATGTTTAACAAAACCTTTCTAGAGGTCAACGAGTGTTGGCACAGTTCAAAAGGATGCCTGAAAAGGATAAAAGCAAGGAGATGATGTATGTAGAGAGTTTCATCAAGACGCAAATTACGAAGACAGTGAGCAGCTGAAGAAGCAATAGAAGGAGAAATGAGAGAAGGGGATTACTGAGTTCATTTACCAGTGTGGTTAGTAGGGCGGGAAAACACATCTTAAATTTGAGGGATTTGCGTGATCTAGGGTGGGTTATTATTGAAAAGCTCAACCAAATTTATCAGAGGATCTTGTCACTGAAGAAACCTGATAGACCATCTTCTTCTTCCCAAATTGTTCCTGCAGTGGTGAATACTGGAATTTGTACTTTCCATTAATGGGAGTAGAATGGAGCCATGAATTTGACCACTGCAGCTGTGCACCAAAGGCCACAATGCTTTGCACACTTCATGAGCAAACCAAATAGAATGGGGCTCGACGTCCCTGATAAGATGACTCTACACCCATTGGGAGATAAACAATCTCATGCTATGTGGCAAGTGTCTTCCTTCTTACACTGAAATAGAGATCCCACAAATTCTTAGTTTGTTTCCGATTGCTTTATATTAAATTTTTCAGAATACTTCATAAATTACATGTATCAGTATTTGAATAATAATAATAATAATAATAATAATAATAATAATAATAATAATAATAATAATAATAATAATAATAATACATAATTGTTTCCTACGATTGAGTTAGCCTTGGTGAAATCATATTCGGAAGCACCGTTAACCAATGTTTCAATCGACTATATTCCCTTAGTTTTTAATGTCTTGAGCTCTAGCAGGAAGTAACCCATACATGTGTCCCATAGAATATTTGTCGCTTCTCCCCCTATGTGCCAATGCCTACGAATCATTGTTAAAATAAACCATGCAATGTCAAAAATCAGAAAAACAAATTGACAGGTCAATTTAATAAATATTTTAGCCATTGGGACATAAATTTGAGAAGCAAAAAATATTGTATGTGATACCTGTAAGGGTTACTTCCTCCTTAGAGATCAAGACATTGAGAACTAACGGAATCTAGTCAATTGAAAAATATATATAGGTTAATAGTCCTTGAGAATAGGATTTTACCAGGACCAGAAAAAAATAAATAGGACTAAGTCAATTGTAAGAAACTATTTTGTTTTTCCATTATTATTAGAATCCAAGGACATGCAATTTATTTAGCATTCTGAAAACAAAAATATACAGAGAACAGAAAGAAAATAGGAATTTCTGGAATCACTATTTTAGTGAAAGAAGAAAGGCAATGGCCACATAGCATTTTGTTGTTGATCACCTAACGGGTGCACATTCATCTGGTCGGGGCTGTCAAACCCCATTGGATTTGGGTTGTTCATGAAGTGTGCAAAGCAATGAGGCAATTAATGTAGAGCTGTCGTGGTCAAATTCATGTATGGATTCTCCTTTTGTTGATGGAAAAAAATAACTCCAGTATCTACCACTGGTGGAACCATTTGGGAAGAAGAAGAAGATGGGCGATAAGGTTTCTTCAGTGAGGTGATCCTCTTATAAATTTCATTGAGCTTTTCATGTCTAACCCACCCAGAATCACGCAAATCCCTCAAAACTAAGTTATGCTGCCGGCCCATGCACTTAAACATCACCTGCGTAATCTCTTTCTCTTGGTTCTCCTTGTATTGCTTCTTAAGCTACGCACCGGCTTCATATGCTTGATTAAACTCTCTTGATTCATCATATTCTTGCTTTCCTCCATTTCTGGCATCCTCTTGAACTGTGCAAGCAGTCGTTTGACGCCAGATGGGTTTGGCCAAACTTATGGTTGGGAATCATAGGTTCTGTAAATGATTGCACAAGCATCGATTCAACAAAGAGTAGTTAGCTCGCTAAATCTTCCTTTTATTATAAGTTGCTTTCCTTGAGGAGTCGTTGGTCATGAATGCATGATTCACCTTCATTCTTGTCATGGCGTAAGATCATTCCAAGGAAGTAAACAAATTGTACAAAACTTACTTTTGGTTTGTAAGAGTATATACACAGTTCTTATTTATCCACTTTTTGGAGATTTCCAACAACAATGTTTGGAGATTTTAAGTCAATTGTCGAACAAATATTTACCTTGAAAGAGAATACAACATTTACACAGTCACATTCCCATACAATATCCAGGAGATAAAATGGGAATTTCAGTGTTTGATGTGATATTTAATAGTTAGCGCAGAAGGTACAGCTCGACTCTTGTGTGACATTTTTTTTCGTTTTAGGTTCGAATGAGGAAAATTTTGCTTGCCCCATTGTCAAGATGATGTTTTGATGTCTAAATTCCCAAATCTTATATACTCTAAAAAGTCCAAGAGCTCAAAATGATTAACACTATGAAATGTTTTCTTTGTTTTCTACATTGTTTTATTTGCCAAATATACTATTTCGTGTTTTGAATATTTGACCATTACATTATTCCTATTAGATGTCATTAATTTCTATTTGATTGGTCAATACATTCTCCTCTTCCTCGTCTTCTTCAATTTTTTTCTTCTTTTGTACCCTACAAAATTGTTACTTATGTTTTTTCTTCTTAAACTATGTATATCCTATCTTTTACTTCTACACTTCTCTTCCCTTTTTGGGATATTTATCACGTTTTTGTTTTCCAAAACTTTTTAAACCAAGATTCATCGAATTATGAAGAAGGGAGTTAAAGTGATGATTGTCAGCGTCTTGCTTTAATTTTGAATATCAACTGTAAGCAAAAATGTATTCTTGTTCGTGGTCTTTATTTTTCATATTTGGGTGTAGAACTTTAATGGAATCCTTCACATGAATGTCTTGATCAAGGGTATTATAGGTTAGGTTTATTTTCAAATATCAAATTAGAATTAAACTTGATCGATTCATGCCAATGTCTAAACTGAGACTTATGTTTCTATTATTTTTCTTCAAACCCTGATATGATGCTACTCGTGCAACATTTTTCATGGGAAATAGAATAACAGAATGATTTGGTCCACCTGGATCAAGGTTTGCAATTCTTTCTCTGTGAGGGTAAGGGTTTTCTTCACTTTTCATGTTTCATTTGAGAATTTTATTGTAACGATGCCGTCGTAGAAGTACCAACCAATTAGAAAAGCCTCCAGTTATGCCCACTGTTAATCATTCTTCAACCTAAGGTCAAATTTGCGGTAATGAAGGTGTTAGAATTTTTTGGTGATTCAAGCCCCTAGCTTACACTTGGACGATGCGGCGAAGCAATGAAGAAGCGGCCAAAAAAACGAATTAATAAATATATGTCGGTTCTATAACTTCTATGTTCCTGAAATAAATGCATGTTCATAGCAGAACAGAAACACACAATTTAATTTTGTTTCAGAAAAGGGGAAAAAATGCAACAATTTATTGATCTAGCATAAATCGCAAAAAGACAAACAAAAAAAATGCTAAACAAAAACAATCAGTCTCTTCCCTTCACTGGAAAAGGGGACCAGGCCACACAGCACTAGGATTTTGATCACCAAATGGAGGCATGTTCGTCAGATAATCACCTCGGAATCCCATCTGGTTGGGGTTGTTCATCAGGTCCGCAAACGATTGAGGCCTCTGCTGCATTGCCTCCCATGTCATATCAATGGTTGGATTCTCTTCTTGTCGATGGAATGTTCTAACTCCAGTGTCCACCAATGCAGGAACCATTTGAGTAGAAGACGAAGAAGACGAGCCGTTAGATTTCTTCATTGACGTGATCTTGTTATCGATTTCCTTCATCTTTTGATCGATAACCCACCCTAGATCATGCAAGTCCCCAAAATTGAAATTCTCTAGCCCAGCCCTACCATTCAGGCACTGGTACATGACTTCCGTCATCTCTTTCTCCCGATTCTCCTTGTATTGTTTTTTCAGCTACTCACTGGCTTTCGAGATCCGCTGCTTGATGAAACTCTCTTGGTTCATAATCTTCTTGCTTTATTCCATTTAGGGCATCATCTTGAATTGTGCCAGCACTCGTTCGACCCCCGACGGGTTTGGCCAAACTTCAGGCTGGTAATCGTAGGGGCAATAGACAATAGCACAAGCCTCGATTCCACAAAGGGTTGTTAGTTCGGTAACCTTCTTCATCAAGCCTTTCTTCCTTTTCTTGAACGTAGCTTTCATTGAGGAGTCGTTGGAGATGAATGCGAGCGTCACCTTCTTTCTTGTCATGACTGAAGATAACTCCAAAGAAGTAATGAAATTGCAACAAAACTGTATAAAGCTTTGGATTGGTTTCTATGAGCATATGGACAGTGCTAATTTATAAATTTTTTTGAAATTGCAACATTAATGTTTGAAGCTTTTATGTTCGTTCCCTATAATATATTTTCCTTAAAAAGAAATATCACATTCATATAATTTCACATTTTATATTATAAGTACATGTTGAAAACAAATTAGGGAACACAACATGTCAGAAGGACTGTTATAATGTTACAACTTATAAGAGGATACTTTGATGTCTATTTTCAGATAGGCACATTAAAGTTTACACGACATTCACAAGTAATTAACATATGATTCTATCTTTATACATAAGATAAAGCTTGGGAGATGTTCTTTCCTTTTTAAGTTATTACAAAATAATAAGTTGATTCTAAGTTCTGAGTCTCTTAAATTTACTTGAAAATCATCTTCTTTATCAATGTGGCCAGGCCAGCAGTTGAACAACACATTTAAAAAGATCAACGCAGGCAGTTGCGAGAGCAAGATCAGCGATTTATTTTTTTTTTTATTTTTTTTTTTTTGTGATTAAGAACTTCCAAATTTTGAATGATAGATATACAGTAATTTGTTGAGTAAAGTACAACTTTTTTTGTGCGAATTTTCTACTTTTTTAATGAATTTTATTTATGCTTAATCAATTATGGAATTTTATAAAGACTTCTCGCAGCGTTTTGAAGTTCTAGTTTACGTAAACTACCACTTTGAAACACTACGAGTACTTTAATACAGTCTACAAGAGCTTTAAAACGTTGCGAGATGTCGTTAGGAAATTCCATAATTGATTAAGAATATATAAAATTTGCTTATAGCCGCTAAATTCACGATGCCCAGAAGTTTATAGGTGCGTAATCTTCCAAAATATCATCTACGATAGAGATATCCATGATGATATCCCCCTTCATTCCTCAATCAAGATCTTCTAATAACTGTTTATCATCCCCCACCACACAAAGATTTTGGATCCCTTTCTACACTGCAAAATGAATGCCTTTACATACGGCCATTGCATCTGATTATATTGCATTGGTACATTCTCTTAGCGGAAAACATCTTGCACCCATACAAGCACCCATATCGACTCTGAGAACAGCACTGCATGTACCCTTTCCCGTGGACAGTTCAAAAGCACCATCCCAATTTAGCTTTACAAAACCACTCTTCAAGAGCTGCCACCTCCCGTATGTGTCCGCATTCTTAGCATTCAAAGCTCCAAGGCCTTGAATCTATATGTGCATTTATATTGATTAAATATTGTTTACCAATCTTGTGTATGCAGGCTTAGCATTCGATCAGTTGTTGGTTAAATGTGTCTGACAAATATTTTTTGACTATATCTATGTGTTTCTAACACTCGGAGGCTTCACAGCGTTAATGAATCAAGCATTGAAAGCTGTAAGCTTAAAACCGTGAAGAATGTCACAAAGCTCCAAGGCCTTGAGATTCCATGAGCTGCTGACAGTCTTATTTAGCTTAACTCATTATTTCTTGCAGGATGTTACATGTGGTAATGTGATTGGTTACTGACTTGCTATAAGTCTTAATCATAATTTTATCATTATCTTATATATATTACTGATCTGGTATTAATCTTGATATCAAAATTTTGGCCTAGTTTATTGCAGAAACTGTTATGCCAAACAGTCAGTAATATTTTCTTGATTTTGTTTGACCTTGAAATCAAGTTTGTTGCAGAGTTGTTTGTTGTTAAAACCCCTCACAACAAACTATAATGGCTATCCATTCATAGTTGTTGATAGAAGCATGTTTGGGAGAGGATTTGTAGGGGGACATTTCCTAAAATCGCTCATTTAGTTACCACAGTTTGTTATAAGCTTTAGTTTGAATTTAAAAGAGTGAAGACTGACAAAGGACTTATCATTCAGAAAATAATAGTGTTTAGTGTCGTGGAGCTCATACAATCAACTCTTCAATCAATGAAGTTATTAACACTATTGGAGAAGGAGATAAATCATCCTGATATCTGAAGATCACATTCAAGCTTCACTGCTTACCTCACAAACTTAGAAGTTTAGTTGTTCAAGTCAACAACAAGAGGTTCTTATTGTCTCAACAGATTGTAGTTGTTACTAGATAGTTTGGGAACCACAAGCTGTATAGGTGTAAGCAGATCACTTAGGCTTCAGATCTAGGGTTAAATCTGGGTGATTAATAAGAAGTGTTTTCCAAATCCTAGAGGGATCAGATCCCTCAAGCAGAGACAAGGCCCAATCTTGGTGATTACTTTACAGTATTGTTCTTTGTCACTGCAAACTATCTAGCTCTAAACAGGTTGTTCAAAGTCTTGAAGTATTTTACAGCTCAAGGCCTTGAAGCTTTCACTAGTTCTTAGTTAGCTTCCGTCTTTTATCAAAACTCCTCCAAGGCCTTGAGATTCAATCGGTGTCTTATCTTAATTTTTCAAAAGACTAAGTTCTAGAAAAAGTTTCCATACTCCATTCAACCCCCCCTTCTAGAGTATTTGATCCTGAGTTTATACTTACATTACAAACTTTCAATTGGTATCAGAGCTTGGGTCACTTCTAAAGATCTAACAATCTTGTGACAATGAGTAATGTAGGTGAGGGTGGATTCTCGCAGGGGAAGGGCAGTTGCGTACAAGGGAATGCTAGGAGAAGATCCAAGTGTACACCTGCAATAGGTGAAAAGGACAAGAATAGAAATCACAGAGAGATTGTAGGTGAGTGTAGGCAAATAGTAACCACTTGTTAACAGATCTTGAGAGAGAGACAGTATAATGACTAGCGAAAGATCCGAGAGTTTCCATAGAAGTCTAACGTTCCTATATATAGTAGCGAATTGACCGTTACGAGGGGTTAGTGCGCCCATGAATGGCGGCAAGATATTCGCCTCGTAACGGCACTTTCGACCGTATATATAGGGCACGTTACACGATTGTCCACATATGTAGGGGACCATTACATGATCGACCGCAATTATGGGACACATGGTCATTAAATCTCTCAGACAGTTACCAACGGTCGTGCGCGAGCGTGGTTGTTGATCTCGCACGACGTTTATTACTTTGAATTCCAAGCCACTAAGTCCCTACAACTCCCGCGCTGTTAGCATCGCGGCAACCCTGTCTCGCAACTCCCATATGGACAAGCTCGAATGTAATTATATGCAAATAATAAATATATGATGGGGTGTACACGGAGTACCATTAGATATGCTAGGTGTCTTCCACGTGGACGATGGTTGATCTGCTCATAACGCACTATCTACATTAGCCCCCTTTTGTGCATATGTCACGCGCGTCGTTCGAAAATCGCGCAAAATCAGTCGTGCGTAGCTCCACACGTGTTTTTGAATCTGGGAAACTTTAACTTCGAAAACCCTAGGCCCCATGAACCATCATCATTGCCTAGGTATTCGTAACGTCGTAGCCTTTAATAGGGCATGTCCGTTGCGCGGCTAATCAGACGCCATCCACATTTTTTTTTCCATTTTTCGAGGCAAAAATGATTCGAATAGATCCGATAAGTCGCAAATTTTGCCGATTTTTGAGGTAACGCCGATTCAGCAAATCTGAAAGGGTCACAACCCTTTGAGGGCCTATAAAAACTCCTTTACTATAACGATTATAACATTTCCACCATTGTTGCTATCAATGTTTTATGAGCCAGAGAGAACCCAGCAGCAAGTTCATATCTTCGATCAAATTCTTGACAACATCACTCAAGCAGTTAAATCACTGAAGAAACAACGAGGTTAGCAATTATCATCATTCATTTCATGTTGTGAAATCAGATAAAAGAAAATAGGCATGCAACCCAATCTGGTTTTAGCGTTCATACTTGTTCTTGGCATGCAACCCAACAGTCTTTTAATTTTGCATTTGTACTCATCCACTACAACTGAAATAAAATTTTCAACGACGTGCAGTATTGTCATAAATGGATCGAAACACGATTTCACCAAATCGTTGGAGGGAAATTACAATAACATGAAATAGTTGTGGTAAAAATTTTACTAAATTTTCACTTCAAAAGTTAAACTATTAATATTTTGAGCGGCGGGTACTAATGTTTCACTAAAGATTTTGGAGGGGGAATTAGAAATTCACGAAAAAAGTTGAGCCAAAATTAACCAAACCAAAAAAAAAAACACTCCTCCCTCCTCGATCGATCCAACTTAGTCAATTCCAACCTAGCATCCCCTCCATCTTCCTCCCGCCACCACTGTCGTCTCACTCGCTCTGTCTCTCTGAACGACCGTCGTCCACTCAGCATAGATCACCCAACCCCCTAATTGTTTCTCCGCCGCATCAGAATCTCTCTTCCATATTCTTCTCTCTTTCCCTCTTCGATCTAACACCGGTCGCTCTCTCTCCCACCTTTACCGCCGAGTCTCCAAGGTTCAATTAATCGGCCAATTTACTGGATTCGTGGTCCATAAGGTTCAGGTAAACTACTTTAGTTCATTCGCAAATCCTCTATTACTGATTCATTCTGACTTGCTTCTTTCCTCGACTCAATTTACGTTCTTATTTGCTGAGATGCGCACCCAGTGGTGAGGTTGTGAAATCGGTTAAATCTCGATTTCTCTCTAATCCTGATTCAAATGTTCTCTATAGGTTAATCTCTAATAACTTAATAATTTGTAAGTTGAGAAAGACCTCAGTTAAACCTTGATTTGAGTCAGACCTTTCTGATTCTATATACTTTCGTTTTTCATACATTATTGATGTTTATTGCAGAAATGGTTTACTTTGTGATTTACATGGTAGCTCACTGAACATATATCAGGAGTTTTCAGTTGTTTGACCATATTGGCATGTTGAATTGGTTTCCTAGGATTTAGCCTAAAGAAATCGATTTTGCTTCGATGCCTTCTAATAATGGCAACTAATTGAGACTTCAAATACCTTCCTCTGGATCTCTCTCTAAATTCAATTTCATTGAAGCTCCATTCTGTTTCATCATGCATTTGCTCTGATTCATATTCATCGACGATAATGTAGTGAAAGGCATTGAACTGTTTATATCATATGAAATAGGAAGTATTCTTCCTGCTACACCTTTTCAACTAAAGACTTCTCGCATTGTTTTTTAAGTTCTAGTTTACGTAAGCTAGTACTTTAAAACACTGCGAGCAGGGCCATCCCTAGCTTTTATGGGGCCCTAGTCGACTTCTATACTTGAGTCCCTTATAAATAAATAATACAATAATTTTCATCTCGATCAAGTTATAAAATGTAGACGTATGTGTATAATTAGACCTCCAATATTTAGTTTGACATAATGACTAATTAAAAACACGAGAAAAATATTAGAAGTCTATGAAAGTAATAAGTCATTTTGCAGTTAGAGTGGTAGCTCAAGTGGTAGAGCTTTGGAAGCCCCTGCATGAGGTCCCGGGTTCAAATCCCGGTGATGACAAAAATAATTTTTCAAAAAAAAGTAATAAGTCATTTTGGTATCATATTTTACCAAAACAATTATCCCTTCCTTTTTCAGTGTCATTGTTGATCAATATCTTTGGTGTATGTGTTTAAATCTCTTTAGTTTTATATTTGTTGTATTTCTAACATCTATTTTAATATTTAAAAATTGGCAAGAAACATATTGTGATCAATATTACCAAAAAGTAGATAGTATGTGGAATTTAGAAGAAAATTTAGTCTAACTGGAAGAGTTCATAATTGAGGAGCAAATCAATACTTTCACATCATGCCCCCATATGTTTGTGAAACTATGTGGCCCCTCCCCCAGTGGGGCCCTAGGCAAGCGAATAGTTTGCCTAAGGGTAGAGATGGGCATGTTTGCGAGTACTTTAGTATAGTCCACTGCAACTTTAAAACGTAGCGAGATCTCTTTAGGAAATTCCATAATTGATTAAGCATAAGCAAAATTTGTTCATAGCCGCTATGTTGACGATGTCAAGATGTTAATTGGTGCGTAATCTTCCAAAATATCATCTATGGTAGAGATATCCTTGATGATGCCCCGCTTCATTCCGCAATCAAGATCTTCTAATAATTGTTTATCATCCCATTCTACACAAAGACTTTTGATCCCTTTCTACACTGCAAAATGAATAACTTTACATACGGCCATTGCTTCTGATGATCTCGCATTGCAACATGCTCCTCGCGGAAAACATCTTGCACCCATAGAAACACCTAGGTCGACTCTGAGAACAGCACTGCATGTACCCTTTCCCGTGGACCGTTTAAAAGCACCATCACAATTCAGCTTTACAGAACCACTCTTCATGAGCTGCCACCTCCCGTATGTGTCCGCATGACCCGCACCTCAGTTCCACTCTTGAGCGTGCGAAAGCTCCATAGCCGAGCATGAACCTTGTACACAATCTGCCCATGAGATTTTGATTTCCTTCAAACACGCTAGCGTTTCTATTTTCCCATATCTCCCATAATACCACGCAAAAGATTCTATCAACTTTCCTCCACAAAAGCTCATAATTTGTTGATTAACCCACATAGATAAATCAATCTTTTTCCTCCGCACCAACTGTTGGAACCCAAACCGATTTCAAATTTCCTTTTTTGCACTGCATTTATAGAATACAAGGAGATATCCCGCGCGATGCGTGGGTCTGCCATGAGTTCAATTTTTTTCACTTTGAAGAAAATTATAATTAAATAAATGTATCTAATTATTTAATGTAAAATCTTATGAAAACAATGCAACAAATTTGACCAGGATTTCTGTGAAGTAACCTCTAAGAAGAGCATGTTAATTTTTTGTACCAATCGTGATGTTGAAATTGGATTCTAATTGAATCTCCGTAGGAAGAAGTTAGAAAATCACAACATGATCGAGTATACATATATATATATACATATATATATATAAGAAAATGAAATAAAATTTAAACTATTATGAAACTTATTTCTTACAAAATCACTTTCATTTAATGAAACATCTATTTCAAACATGAACAATAATAAATTTTTAAGAGAGTCAGTAAATTACAACCTTTACATTAAAAAGTTAAACTGTAAATTTAGATGAACATTAAATTTTCTTGTTTTATTTATTTCATTTTTTCAGATTGAAGATGATTTCGTGCAAGAGAGTGGTTGAAAATGTTATCTTCATCCATAGAAATAACTTACCTCAGTTCTACAAGAAGCTGTTTCCACGGTTTGAACCCGTCACACGGGGAAAACTTTACCATCGCGCCAAGGCTCCACTTCACCTCTATAGTTGTATAGATGCCCTAAATTTTTACGGCATCACCTGCTTACCCATTAACCACTATAATTATTTACAAATACATTTGCAAAAAATTCACATTGAGGGTAATCCTTTACTCTTTAAGACCGTCCGCAACCAAAAAAGATCTCACAAATTTATAAACATATTTGAGCAGACAAGGAACTGTAAATTACCAAAAATACAGTAAAGTTTCTTTTGAAACGAAAATGGACTATTTATTATGAGTTTTACCAACAAATCTAATATCCAGCCAAAGCCTATGAATTTCGGTAAGACCTAGTTTCAGGAAAATATGTACTTGTAAGAATAAAAGCCTACTTCTTTAGTGAAGTTGGACAAGTCCCACGACTTTTTTCATCAATTTTTACAGTAAATTTGCCCTCTCTTAAAATTCATAACATGATCATCATTTCACGACACTCCTTCCAACCTTTCCTTAAAAAGGATTGTATCTATAAGGATAATTCAAATATTGAAAGAACAATCAAATCCTGTTTTATCATAGAGGTAGTGGTCACAGTTAGCTTCCCCAATAGCGAGCTCTTCCATACGTCTTTATTTCTAAAACGTAATCGTCCGGTGTCTAAGAAATAGAATTGTTTATTAATTCTTTTAATGTGGGTACTATTAGGTAAGATATAACATGATGGTGTCTCTACTCATAACTAATATCCATTACACTGTTACAAACAGTTGCAATGCACCATATGAGTACTTTATTTAGTTGAATTGGATTTCATAACGCAAGCCAAAATGGGAGCCCAAAAGAATAGTTACAATTCGGCCCACTCGGGCAGAGAACAAAAGGATAGTAACCCTTCTGTGTGAATATATGTGCCAATTCATTACCACGCACATATTGTAGCCGACACACCTCCATTTTCTTTGCCAGATTAACGAACTCCTCCATATTTCTTTTCATATCTAATGAGAAATATCTGATAGCTTCTCCTCTTTCCTTTCGTAGGAACAATCTGAGAGCCTGGATCTAGTCGCTCTTCAAAAGTTGCATGTCTGAGATATGCTTCATATGCAAGAAGAAAGCCTATCTTGATTGCTATGTTCTCCTATCTGACGAGAGAGGAGAACAAAAAGATACATTGTGTTGTGCCGATTATGAGATCATCGGCCGAGTTTCTGATGGCGACACCCATTCCACACCTCTTTCCTTATTAGAGCAAGCTCTGTCGCAATTAATTTTAACAAGACCTGGATATGGAGGGGTCCATTAGTATTGACTGATACATATTTCATTTCTCGGAATCTAGGATTTATCCACGGCGATGTTGGTGCTACTAGAAAAAGATAAGAACTCTTATCCTTTTTCTATAGATCTCCTAACCTGTGAAGCTCTTATTATTAAATCATGTCTCATTTGTACTACTCCAAAGTGTCCAAATCTGAAATGTACCATTTGTGTTGCAGGGAAGGGGTGCTTGAAAGAAGATCGACACCATCTACTCTCAAAAGTTAACCAGGCGAGGGTCGATGGTTATTTCAGAAAGACGCCATACCTATACAACCATTTTACACCTCATAAAAATATGATTGACGCTTTCGGCGTCTTGGTGACACCTTTGGCACTGCACATGGATTCTAATTCCCCGATGGTTCAGCTTAACAACTGGTAAGGCGTCTGTCCATCCCTGCCAAGCTGGGATGAACTCCATTTCAAGTTTTTTCTTGCTCCAATACTCTTTTAGCCAGCTCTCCTCTTCCTCTTCCGAAGATTGACCCACTGAAAATTTGTTTGCGCATAACAACTTATAACCAGAAAAGACGAAGTATTCACCATTTTTGTAGAAGAACCTGAAGTCGATGTCAATGGAATGGCGATCTGGAGGATGTTTTCTAATCACCAAGATTCAGATACAATTTGAGTCGTTCTACCTCCCAGGTTCTGTCTTGTTGGATGAATTATGCAACTGGTAGCACAACATTGTACTTCGCATATTGAATTTGAAAGTGGTGGGTCTTGCGATCAATCTATATGTGAATAAATCATATGTGGTACCACATCTTATTTTCTTAACCAGCCCATTGGAGAGAAGATCTCTCTTTCCAATAACACCATGGAATCCAAAGTATACTGCATGATACTTTTTAGGAGGTTGATCCATGAGATCACAGTCTTTGAAGTATTTGGCTTTATAAACTCTATCGATAAAATTTGTAGGATGTAGATAATCTTCCACCGATTGTTTAGCAAGAAGTGAAACACTTAAGCACCGCATATATTTGAACCCTAGACCTCCCTCCGCCTTTCTGAATTTTAGTTACTCCCAACCAGCCCAATGCATGTTATTTTTATGAAAAAAAATTTTCGTTCAAAGCACGTACCTTTTGGGAGTACGAAACAACCCATTGAGTAGTTGTGGATATTTTTTGCTACAACTCTTATAAGAGCCTCTTTTCTAGTTGCGGAAAGAGACTTTTATTTCCAAACCTTCAGCCTTATGTTTACCCTCACTATTAAGGACAGAAAAATATTTTCTTCTCCTTCCTTATCATGGTTGAGCCTAAGTAACTTTCATGTTTCTATGCCACCGGATGCCACAAAGCTAACTGACGGCCTGATGATCTTCAGCACAGGTGTTCTCTTAAAAAGCAATTGTTGACTTCTGATAGTTTACCAAATCTCTCGAGGCATAGGCATAATACCGTTAAACTCTAGTGAGAATGTAACTTCATTAGGGACTGCCTTTGTAAAAATTAGTCTTTTGTTAGAGAAAAAAGGTGCATCAATGATGTTATTTTTATGTAGACCCTCCGTAAGACTTCGAGAACAGTGTCTCGCTCACCAAGAGCAAAAGATAGGTGATTAAAGGACACCCCTGTCTTAAGCCTATCTAAAGTACGACCCTTCCTACTACATTACCACTGACAATCAAACTATAGATAACCGTAATAACACACTTATAATAAGTTCACTCTACTTATAAGTTCACTCTACTTAAATCTGAAACAAAAATGTTCTAGAATTGCTTGTAGAAATCCAACTTAACGCAGTCGTACACTTTGCTTATGATGCGTTTCATAGAAACAGAGCCAATTTTTCTTTTATGTCGTGTTTCCATAGAGTGGATTAGCTCAAACTTCGTGAGAACATTATCTGTAATCTGTCTCCCGGGGACGAAAGCGCTCTCAATTTCAAAGATCAAGCTAGGTAACATGTTTTTCTGACGGCTCATTATCACTTTGGGTATAATCTTTTAAACACAAAAAAATAAACTAATATGGTAGAGATCTGTAGGTTTATGAACCTGTTTTACCTTCAGAATAATGGAATGTAGGATATGGTGTAACACCGCGACTGAGCAACTCTTGTTGTAAAAAGAAGGCCCTTCTCTTTGACGTCCCTTCCAACGATCGGGTAGAGTATCTGGTAGAGTACTTGGCGAATCCTTCATGACTTGGGGAATTTCGGGAGGCCATTCCATGTCGGGAAAAAGGTATTTCCTCCGTAGTGAATAGAATATCTAACCTCCCCCGCAAATCACTAAACAAATGTTCCTCCACACGTGCTACCATGGGCTTCGTTTGTTGTAACAGAACTCCTGTTTCAAAGCTCTAATACCAATTTGTTATAACCTGGGGGTATTCGAGCAAGAACGAGGAAACGAAATCAAGAAGGAGATAGATATTTAACGTGGTTCACTAAGGAATTTGCAACGAATCCGGTAGCTACCTACACTGCCAGAAATAGAATCGAATACATTCACAAAGAAAGTCGGACCGAATGTATTCTCGATGTGCCCACCATGACGAGTGCCCAGATGTCATTCATCCTAGATGCACCAATGACGAGTGCCACAAATTTTCATGCAAGATGCCCCCCGTATGCCTCAGCCAGAAACAGATTGCGCAAGATGTGAGCTCAATGCGTTTCATGGTACACGCTCAAACAACAGATGCACGCCTTAACAAACCCATGCATAATGGGCGCCAGAACCAAGATCATATGCGCGTGCAAAAAAATTCACGCGCCAGATGCTCTATGTCGTTGCTTTAACTCCAACGAGTTCCTTCAACGCATGAGCCATCACCAGATTCAATTCACACTCTAGATTCTCCACTCCCGGAGGCAGATTGCGCCTGAACGTCAATCCCCATAACGCCATATGCGCGTGAACCGCCAGATTCCATATGGCATCCTCCGCAGGCTTCAGATGGCAGGTGTATCCGCTTCTCTCTCACCAACAGATCAATCTTGATCGCCAAACCAAATATTATTCCTGGCAGAATCTCGAAATCCTACTCCGGATAGCATGCTCCCCTGAATCGCGAAACCCGAGCTTTGAGTTTCACCTAGATCTTGAAACATGGCTCTAATACCAGTTTGTTAAAAATGGTGATCCCCTTGACCTGGATCTATTTCCATTTTGTTGTAACATAACTCCTATTTGAGAGCTCTGATACCAAATTGTTATAACGTGGGGGTATTCAAGCAAGAACGATAAAACAAAATCAAGAACCAGTCTAATATTAACGTGGTTCACTAACGAATTCGCAACGAACTCAGTAGCTACCTCCACGTCAGATATTTTAGTGTGAATAGAACCTGATTACAATGCACGCGATGGCCACAATAACCATGTCGGCCACCCACCCGACCCACACACAAAAGCTTCTCAAAGCACCAAACAAATAAACGCGTGTGTGGGTATTGCTACTGTATTACTACACCCAGTGCCTTTATATAGGCTATCAAGAAACAATATAAAGATGATTTTGCTGCATTTAGACTTTAATTCAAACCCAACGAGGTCTATGCTCTGGTTGGATCACTAGTGGAAAAAAGGTCCTTAAAAATAATCTTCAACGGTACGGACGATGCCTTCATCTTCATCTTGCCATATACCATGATCGTATTCGATACCAGACATTCGCTTCATATGGTTCTTAATAGACAATTTTCTATGAAAGAATCTTGTATATAGATCACCAAGCTTCATCCAAGGGATTTGTTATCTCTGACTCCACATGACTCCTTCCCTAAGTATGACGTCACATCTTTTCAAACTGAAACCTTCTGATCAACTTCTTCATAATCGAACACTTTTCATCCCATATAATTGTGATGAGAAATGATCTGACACTTCTGCTGAAAGATCGGAAACTCGAGCTCTCCGGAACAGCTCAATCAAAATGTAGTTTACTACAAATCTATCAAGATGTTTTCTATTAGCGCCTTCATCAGACTTGTTGTTTGACCATGTATAAGAAGGACTAGAACTTTCTGCATTAGTTTCTAAATATAACATCACATAATTACATTCTCATTTTGTCACCAAGATATCTTATAGGAATATCACTGTACAATAGTTGTATTCTCTCTCAAGATATATAATTGTTAGGCAATTGATGAAAAAAGCTTTCAGAATTGATGTTGGAAATCTCCAAAAAGTGTATAAATTAACACTGTAAGTATGCTCTTATGAAACCAAAAACAAGCTTTCATACAATTTGTTTGCCTCATTTGAGCTATCTTTAGCCATGACAAGAAAGAAGGTTCACCTCGCATTCATCACCAACGAAAACTCAAGGAAGGCAGCCTATGAGAAATGGAAGAAGGGATTAATGAACAAGTTTATGGCGCTACTTAATCTTTGTGGAATTGATGCTTGTGCAATAATTTACAGCCCTTATGATACCGAACCAAATGTTTAACAAAACCTTTCTAGAGGTCAACGAGTGTTGGCACAGTTCAAAAGGATGCCTGAAAAGGATAAAAGCAAGGAGATGATGTATGTAGAGAGTTCAAGACGCAAATTACGAAGACAGTGAGCAGCTGAAGAAGCAATAGAAGGAGAAATGAGAGAAGGGGATTACTGAGTTCATTTACAAGTGTGGCTAGTATGGCAGGTTATTATTGAAAAGCTCAACCAAATTTATCAGAGGATCTTGTCACTGAAGAAACCTGATAGACCATCTTCTTCTTCCCAAATTGTTCCAGCAGTGGTGAATACTGGAATTTGTACATTCCATTAATGGGAGTAGAATGGAGCCATGAATTTGACCACTGCAGCTGTGCAGCAAAGGCCACAATGCTTTGCACACTTCATGAGCAAACCAAATCTAATGGGGCTCGACGTCCCTGATCAGATGACTTTACACCCATTGGGAGATAAACAATCTCATGCTATGTGGCAAGTGTCTTCCTTCTTTCACTGAAATAGAGATCCCACAAATTCTTAGTTTGTTTCCGATTGCTTTATATTAATTTTTTCAGAATACTTCATAAATTACATGTATCAGTATTTGAATAATAATAATAATAATACATAATTGTCTCCTACGATTGAGTTAGCCTTGGTGAAATCATATTCGGAAGCACCGTTAACCAATGTTTCAATCGACTATATTCCCTTAGTTTTTAATGGCTTGAGCTCTAGCAGGAAGTAACCCATACATGTGTCCCATAGAATATTTGTCGCTTCTCCCCCTATGTGCCAATGCCTACGAATCTTTGTTAAAATAAACCATGCAATGTCAAAAATCAGAAAAACAAATTGACAGGTCAATTTAATAAATATTGTAGCCATTGGGACATAAATTGAGAAGCAAAAATTATTGTATGTGATACCTGTAAGGGTTACTTCCTCCTAGAGATCAAGACATTGAGAACTAAGGGAATCTAGTCAATTCAAAAATATATATAGGTTAATCGTCCTTGAGAATAGGATTTTACAAGGGCCAGAAAAAAATATATAGGACTAAGTCAATTGTAAGAAACTTTTTTGTTTTTTCATTATTATTAGAATCCAAGGACATGCAATTTATTTAGCATTCTGAAAACAAAAATATACAGAAAACAGAAAGAAAATAGGAATTTCTGGAATCACTATTTTAGTGAGAGAAGAAAGGCACTGGCCACATAGCATTTTGTCGTTGATCACCTAACGGGTGCACATTCATCTGATCGGGCCGTCAAACCCCATCGGATTTGGGTTGTTCATGAAGTGTGAAAAGCATGGAGGCATTTGTTGTAGAGCTGCCGTGGTCAAATTCATGTATGGATTCTCTTTTTGTTGATGGAAAAAAATAACTCCAGTATCTCCCACTGGTGGAACAATTTGGGAAGAAGAAGAAGAAGATGGGCGATAAGGTTTCTTCAGTGAGGTGATCCTCTTATAAATTTCATTGAGATTTTCATGTATAACCCACCCAAAATCACGCAAATCCCTCAAATTTAAGTTATGCTGCCCGCCCATGCACTTAAACATCACCTGCGTAATCTCTTTCTCTTGGTTCTCCTTGTATTGCTTCTTTAGCTACGCACGGGCTTCATATGCTTGATTAAACTCTCTTAATTCATAATATTCTTGCTTTCCTCCATTTCTGGCATCCTCTTGAACTGTGCAAGCAGTCGTTTGACACGAGATGGGTTTGGCCAAACTTCAGGTTGGGAATCATAGGGGCTGTAAATGATTGCACAAGCATCGATACCACAAAGAGTAGTTAGCTCGCTAACCTTCTTCATCAAGCCAATCTTCCTTTTATTATAAGTTGCTTTCCTTGAGGAGTCGTTGGTCATGAATGCAAGATTCACCTTCTTTCTTGTCATGGCGTAAGATCATTCCAAGGAAGTAAACAAATTGTACAAAACTTACTTTTGGTTTGTAAGAATATATACACAGTTCTAATTTATTCACTTTTTGGAGATTTCCAACAACAATGTTTGAAGATTTTAAGTCAATTGTCTAACAAATATTTACCTTGAAAGAGAATACAACATTTACACAGTCACATTCCCATACAATATCCAGGAGACAAAATGGGAATTTCAGTATTTTATGTGATATTTATTAGTTAGCGCAGAAGGTACAGCTCGACTCTTGTGTGACATTTTTTTTCGTTTTAGGTTCGAATGAGGAAAATTTTGCTTGCCCCATTGTCAAGTGTTTTTATGTCTAAATTCGCACATCTTATCTTATATATCTCTACTATACTCTAAAAAGTCCAAGAGCTCAAAATGTTTAACACTATGAAATGTTTTCTCTGTTTGCTACATTGTTTTATTTGCCAAATATACTATTTCGTGTTTTCAATATTTGACCACTACATTGTTCCTATTAGATGTCAACAATTTCTATTTGATTGGTCAATACATACTCCTCTTCCTCGTCTTCTTCAATTTTCTTCTTCTTTTGTACCCTACAAAATTATTACTTTTGTTTTTCTTCATAAATTATGTAAATCATATCTTTTGCTTCTACACTTCTCTTTCCTTTTTGGGATATTTATCACCTTTTTATTTTCCAAAACTTTTTAAACCAAGATTCATCGAATTATGAAGAAGGAAGTTACTTATGATTATCAGCGTCTTGCTTTAATTTTGAATATCAACGGTAAGCAAAAATGTATGCTTGTTCGTGGTCTTTATTTTTCATATGTGGGTGTAGAAATTTAATGGAATCCTTCACATGAATGTCTTGATCAAGGGTATTACAGGTTAGGTTTATTTTCATATATCAAATTAGAATTAAACTTGATCGATTCATGCCAATGTCTAAAAAAAATGTGATTGATTTTGATATACTGAGACTAATGTTTCTATTATTTTTCTTCAAACCCTGATATGATGCTACTCGTGCAACATTTTTCATGGGAAATAGAATAACAGAATGATTTGGTCCACCTGGTGTTAGGATCGACTCGGAGCGATATAACAACGCAACGAAAAGCAAAACGAAATCACACGAACAAGAACACGACGATTTACGTGGTTCACCAAATTGGCTACATCCACGGTCCACACCCACTTCACTATGATGAATGAATGAAAAGTACAAAAGATCTCTCAGCCTCTCTCTGTGATGTGATATCCTAACCCTAGGCTAGGTTAATTTATATAGAGATATTAATACATGAATTGCTTGTAAGCCCCTCTAATTTAGACTAGGTTACAAAACAGTCTTCACACTTAACAATCTCCCACTTGAAGACTGATTAACTCTGAGTGTACTTCTCCCAGCTTCAATTCAACATCTTCCATGAGTGTAGACTTGGCCCCTCATCATGCAACTAGGCCAACCGAAGCCGAGCAGGTTCTCAGCTTCTCCAAGGTCACAACCTTGGTAAACAAATCCGCAGGATTCTGGCTCGTGTGAATCTTCTCCAATTTGATCACGTCTTTCTCCAATAATGAACGAATGAAGTGATACGTGATGTCGATATGTTTCGTCCTTGCATGAAAAGTGGAATTCTTCGCCAGATGAATTGCACTCTGACTGTCACTATACAGCTTACAACTCCTCTGCTTCTTCCCAAGTTCCCTCAAGAAACTCTGTAGCCAAACCTTCTCTTTGCACGCTTCCATAGCTGCTACATATTCGGCTTCAGTAGTAGATAGGGCAACAATTTTCTGCAACCTCAAAACCCAACTGACTGCTCCACTGCCAAGTGTAAACACATAGCGTGTAGTGCTCTTTCTTCTGTCCACATCACCAGCCATATCAGAATCAACGTACCCTTTCAAACTGATCTCTGACCCTCCATAAAACAAAGCTACATCCTGTGTACCTCTCAGATACCTGAAAATCCACTTCACAGCTCTCCGATGCTCCTTACCGGGATTTCTCATGAATCTGCTAACAACTCCCACTGCTTGGGCAATATCTGGACGTGTGCACACCATAGCATACATCAAGCTTCCCACAGCAGATGCATAAGGAACTTTAGCCATGTAGTCCTTCTCCTCATCTGTAGCTGGCCTCTGGTCTTTCGAAAGTTTGAAGTGACTCGCCAACGGAGTACTCACTGGTTTAGCATCATGCATGTTAAACCTCTTCAAGACTTTCTGAACATAATTAGCTTGTGACAAAACTAGCTTCTTGCCAATTCTATCCCTGTTGATTCTCATGCCAAGGATTTGCTTCGCAGGTCCCAAATCCTTCATTGAGAACTCTTTAGATAAGCTCTCTTTCAGCTTCTGAATTTCCCCCATGCTTGATCCTGCAACAAGCATATCATCCACATATAACAAGAGAATAGTGTAAGAATTCTTGAACCTCTTGAAGTAGCAACAGTGATCCCCGTGACACTTCTTGTATCCTTGCCTAGACATGAAGTTATCAAACTTCTTGTACCACTGCCTCGGTGCCTGCTTCAAGCCATACAAACTCTTCCTTAGTTTGCACACCATATTCTCTTTACCTGCTGCTTTGTACCCTTGTGGCTGTACCATATAGATGTCTTCTTCTAAATCCCCATGTAGAAAGGCTGTCTTGACATCTAACTGCTCAAGGTGCAAATCTTCAACTGCCACAATGCTAAGTACCGTGCGGATGGTGGAAATCTTCACAACTGGAGAGAAGATTTTAGTGAAGTCTACGCCTGCTTTCTGATGAAATCCTTTCACCACCAGTCTAGCCTTGTACCTCTTTGATCCATCATGCTCCTCCTTAAGTCTGTAAACCCACTTGTTGTGCAAAGCCTTCTTCCCTCGGGGCAACTCCACAAGATCCCATGTCTTATTGGAGTACAGAGACTGCATCTCATCATTCATTGCATGCCCCCACTTGACTCTGGCTTCACTCTGAACAGCTTGCTCGAAGCTCTCGGGTTCACCACTATCTGTGAGCAAAAGATATGACAGTAATGATAAATAACGAGCTGGAGTCTTACCTTTAGTCGACCTTCCTGAAACTCTTCGTGTTGGAGCGACCGCTTCAACTTCTGAGCTTTGTACTGGAGCAGGGGCTTCAACTTGTGGCTGGACATCTCCAATCTCAAGCTCTACCGTTTCCTTCTCATCTGAAACCTGTCCCTGTTTCCAATCCTTGTACATAACTGATTCGTTAAATACCACATCCATGCTTCTAACAGCCTTGTGCTTAACGAAATCCCAAAATCGATAGCCAAAACTGTTAATGCCATATCCGATAAACGCGCACTTCTTCGACTTAGGATCTAACTTGGACCTCTGTTCTGCATCAACATGAACATAAGCGGTACATCCAAATGTTCTCAAATGCGACAAACATACCTGGTTTCCTGTCCAAGCTTCCTCAGGCAACCCAAAATCTAGTGCTGTTGATGGACCTCTGCTGATTAAGTATGCAGCTGTGTTCACTGCCTCAGCCCAAAATGACTTAGGCAATCCAGCGTGTATCCTCATGCACCTGGCACGCTCTGTGAGTGTCCTATTCATGCGCTCTGCAACTCCATTATGTCTAGGCGTGTTTGGAATTGTCTTCTGTCTCTTCATGCCGTTCTCTGCGCAGAACTCCTCAAACTCATTGCTGCAATACTCGCCACCATTGTCAGATCTCAAACACTTAAGTTTCCGACCTGTCTCGTTTTCAACAGTAGCCTTCCACTTCTTAAATACATCAAACACATCTGATTTGTGCTTCAAGAAGTAAACCCATAGTTTTCTAGTGGCATCATCAATAAAAGTACCAAATTAAGACGCACCTCCATTAGAAGCTACATTCGCTGGACCCCATACATCTGTATGCACTAACTCCAACCTGTTGAGCTTTCTACCGCGGCTAACTTTGGTGAAGCTGACTCTCTTCTGCTTCCCGTATACACAATCCTCGCAAAACTCCAAATCAAGTTCCTTCAAACCCTTGAGCTTTCCTGTTTTGAGCATTATCTGCATGCCCTTCTCACTCATGTGTCCTAGCCTGTGGTGCCAAGTACTTGCGCCAATATCAGAAGATGCGACAGCTATGGTACCGTCCGTTCCTGAAGTCACATACAAAGTACCCTCCTTATTACCATGTGCGATCACCATAGATCCTATTGTTGCTTTCCAGGAATCAACTCCAAAAGTAGTTTTGCAACCTGATGCTGCAAGCTGGCCTACCGAGATAAGATTCCTCTTCAACATCGGAACATGTCTGACATCAGTCAACTGCAAAGCTGTTCCATTATCCAAGTTCAATTGGATTTCTCCCTTCCCAACAATCTTACATGCCTCATCGTCTCCGAGATACACCTTCCCGAAATCACCCTGCACGTAATTATGAAGAATATCCTTTCTACCTGTCGCATGGAACGAAGCACCAGAATCGACCACCCACACATCCTCCTATGAGGATACAGATAATATTAATGTTTCAGGATCGCTTTCAGAAATATTAATAGAATCATTACCTTTGTGGCTGTCTGACTTCTTCTTGCTCGGATTCTTGCACTCCCTTGCAAAATGTCCGCTTTCACCGCAGTTGTAGCACTCGATGTCCTTAATGTCCTTTTTCTTCCACTTTGACTTTGACTTTGACTTAGATCGACCTCGACCCTTGTTTCCGTTCTTCCTGTGTGCTGATCTCCCTCTCTGCTCGACATACAACGCACCATCAGAGGATTTGCTAGATCCACTGCTCTTCCTGCGCATCTCTTCACTGAGTACCGTGCTCACCACGTTGTCGTACCCTAGCTTGTCTTTTCCAGCAGAATTGCTCACGGCAGTCACTACGCCACCCCAACTCTTGGGTAACCCGGACAGAACCAACAGTGCCTTCATCTCGTCGTCAAAGCATGTAATCCCGACGGATTCCAACTGGCTTATGACGATGTTCAGCTCGTTCAGGTACTGGGAAACATTACCACTCTCGGTCATCCTCATGTCAAAGAGCTTCTGCATGAGAAACACCTTGTTCGCTGCTGAAGGTTTCTCATACATTTGTGAGAGAGCATCCATCAAACCCTTCGTCGTCGTTTCTTTCGCCACATTGAACACAACTGACGATGCGAGACTCAATCTCAGAAGTCCTAGAGCTTTTCTGTCCAATATCTTCCACTGTTCGTCTTTAATTTCGCTTGGTTTCTTCTCAACTCCGTCCAACGGCAAGTACAAGTCCTTCTAATACAAATAGTCTTCTATCTGCATCTCCCATAAGCTGAAATTCGTCCCGTCGAATTTCTCAATCTTGAATCTTCCGTCGTCCGCCATCACTCCCACTCAAACCGTGCAGAATATCACTAATCTGACTTAACCAACAGATCCGAAACGTCCAAAAACCCCTAGTTTGACTCCTGTTTCAAGTCAATCGGATTCCTGAGCGCTGAGATACGTCTAAAACAAACTCAAACCACTAGCGCGCGAATTGGAGCACGGAGTACCGCGTGCGAGAAGCACCGGATAGCTTCCCACGTGCAGCAGCCCTGCTGCTTCTTTTCTCCAACGCACTGAGTACTCCTTCAGCCACACAAGTAGCAGCAAGTAGACCCACGTGGAGTACTAGCACCAAACTTTGGTGCCCTTTTTTTTCTTTTCTGGTCCGCGACGAAACAACCAAGCCACCCAAGTGATCTCAAGAACAACTAATAACTACTAATAAAATAATGTACTCAGAATTTATTAACCAATAGTTACCTGTTCTTCTCACGCCCAACCAACCGCACAAGCAACGCAGCTCGCTCGGTGACGAAACCTTTTCGCCGACGAATTAAAAAAAAAAGGTCTCACTGATTTTCTGCCATTGCCGCTACTTCGCTTTATTGCAAAAAAACAAAATCTTCAATTCTCTGCACCGTTTTGACGTGGCTCTGATACCAGTTGTTAGGATCGACTCGGAGCGATATAACAAGGCAACGAAAAGCAAAACGAAATCACACGAACAAGAACACGACGATTTACGTGGTTCACCAAATTGGCTACATCCACGGTCCACACCCACTTCACTATGATGAATGAATGAAAAGTACAAAAGATCTCTCAGCCTCTCTCTGTGATGTGATACCCTAACCCTAGGTTAGGTTAATTTATATAGAGATAGGAAGAACGGAAACAAGGGTCGAGGTCGATCTAAGTCAAAGTCAAAGTGGAAGAAAAAGGACATTAAGGACATCGAGTGCTACAACTGCGGTGAAAGCGGACATTTTGCAAGGGAGTGCAAGAATCCGAGCAAGAAGAAGTCAGACAACCACAAAGGTAATGATTCTATTAATATTTCTGAAAGTGATCCTGAAACATTAATTTTATTTGTATCCTCAAAGGAGGATGTGTGGGTGGTCGATTTTGGTGCTTCGTTCCATGCGAAAGGTAGAAAGGATATTCTTCATAATTACGTGCAGGGTAATTTCGGGAAGGTGTATCTCGGAGACGATGAGGCATGTAAGATTGTTGGGAAGGGAGAAATCCAATTGAACTTGGATAATGGAACAGCTTTGCAGTTGACCGATGTCAGACATGTTCCGATGTTGAAGAGGAATCTTATCTCGGTAGGCCAACTTGCAGCATCAGGTTGCAAAACTACTTTTGGAGTTGATTCCTGGAAAGTAACAAGAGGATCTATGGTGATCGCTCACGGTAAGAAGGAGGGTACCTTGTATGTGACTTCGGGAACGGACAGTACCATAGCTGTCGCGTCTTCTGATATTGGCGCAAGTACCTGGAACCACAGGCTAGGACACATGAGTGAGAAGGGCATGCAGATAATGCTCAAAACAGGCAAGCTCAAGGGTTTGAAGTTACTTGATTTGGAGTTTTGCGAGGATTGTGTCTACGGGAAGCAGAAGAGAGTCAGCTTCACCAAAGTTAGTCGCGGTAGAAAGCTCAACAGGTTGGAGTTAGTGCATACAGATGTATGGGGTCCAGCGAATGTAGCTTCCAATGGAGGTGCGTCTTACTTTGATACTTTTATTGATGATGCCACTAGAAAACTATGGGTTTACTTCTTGAAGCATAAATCAGATGTGTTTGATGTGTTTAAGAAGTGGAAGGCTACTATTGAGAATGAGACAGGTCGGAAACTTAAGTGTTTGAGATCTGACAATGGTGGCAAGTATTGCAGCAATGAGTTTGAGGAGTTCTGCGCAGAGAACGGCATCAAGAGACAGAAGACAATTCCAAACAAGCCTAGACAGAATGGAGTTGCAGAGCGCATGAATAGAACACTCGCAGAGCGTGCAAGGTGCATGAGGATACACGCTGGATTGCCTAAGTCATTTTGGGCTGAGGCAGTGAACACAGCTGCATACTTAATCAACAGAGGTCCATCGACAGCACTAGATTTTGGATTGCCTGAGGAAGCTTGGACAGGAAAACAGGTATGTTTGTCACATTTGAGAACATTTGGATGTACCGCTTATGTTCATGTTGATGCAGAACAAAGGTCCAAGCTAGATCCTAAGTCGAAGAAGTGCGCGTTTATCGGATATGGCATGAACAGTTTTTGCTATCGATTTTGGGATTTCGATAAGCAGAAAGTTGTTAGAAGCATGGATGTGGTATTTAACGAGTCAGTTATGTACGAGGATTGGAAACAGGGACAGGTTTCAGATGAGAAGGAAACGGTAGAGCTTGAGATTGGAGATGTCCAGCCACAAGTTGAAGCCCCTGCTCCAGTACAAAGCTCAGAAGTTGAAGCGGTCGCTCCAACACGAAGAGTTTCAGGAAGGTCGACTAAAGGTAAGACTCCAGCTCGTTATTTATCATCACTGTCATATCTTTTGCTCACAGATAGTGGTGAACCCGAGAGCTTCGAGGAAGCAGTTCAAAGTGAAGCCAGAGTCAAGTGGGAGCATGCAATGAATGATGAGATGCAGTCTCTCTACTCCAATAAGACATGGGATCTTGTGGAGTTGCCTCGAGGGAAGAAGGCTTTGCACAACAAGTGGGTTTACAGACTTAAGGAGGAGCATGATGGATCAAAGAGGTACAAGGCTAGACTTGTGGTGAAAGGATTTCAGCAGAAAGCAGGTGTAGACTTCACTGAAATCTTCTCTCCAGTTGTGAAGATTTCCACCATCCGCACGGCACTTAGCATTGTGGCAGTTGAAGATTTGCACCTTGAGCAGTTAGATGTCAAGACAGCCTTTCTACACGGGGATTTAGAAGAAGACATCTATATGGTACAGCCACAAGGATACAAAGAAGCAGTTAAAGATAATATGGTGTGCAAACTAAGGAAGAGTTTGTATGGCTTGAAGCAGGCAACGAGGCAGTGGTACAAGAAGTTTGATAACTTCATGTCTAGGCAAGGATACAAGAAGTGTCAAGGGGATCACTGTTGCTACTTCAAGAGGTTCAAGAATTCTTACACTATTCTCTTGTTATATGTGGATGATATGCTTGTTGCAGGATCAAGCATGGGGGAAATTCAGAAGCTGAAAGAGAGCTTATCTAAAGAGTTCTCAATGAAGACTTTGGGACCTGCAAAGCAAATCCTTGGCATGAGAATCAACAGGGATAGAATTGGCAAGAAGCTAGTTTTGTCACAAGCTGATTATGTTCATAAAGTCTTGAAGAGGTTTAACATGCATGATGCTAAACCAGTGAGTACTCCGTTGGCGAGTTACTTCAAACTTTCGAAAGACCAGAGGCCAGCTACAGATGAGGAGAAGGACTACATGGCTAAAGTTCCTTATGCATCTGCTGTGGGAAGCTTGATGTATGCTATGGTATGCACACGTCCAGATATTGCCCAAGCAGTGGGAGTTGTTAGCAGATTCATGAGAAATCCCGGTAAGGAGCATTGGAGAGCTGTGAAGTGGATTTTCAGGTATCTGAGAGGTACACATGATGTAGCTTTGTGCTATGGAGGGTCAGAGATCAGTTTGAAAGGGTATGTTGATTCAGACATGGCTGGTGATGTGGACAGAAGAAAGAGCACTACAGGCTATGTGTTTACACTTGGAAGTGGAGCAGTCAGTTGGGTTTCGAGGTTGCAGAAAATTGTTGCCCTATCTACTACTGAAGCCGAATATGTAGCAGCTACGAAAGCATGCAAAGAGATGGTTTGGCTACAGAGTTTCTTGAGGGAACTTGGGAAGAAGCAGAGGAGTTGTAAGCTGTATAGTTACAGTCAGAGTGCAATTCATCTGGCGAAGAATTCCACTTTTCATGCAAGGACGAAACACATCGACATCAGGTATCACTTCATTCGTTAATTATTGGAGAAAGACGTGATCAAATTGGAGAAGACTCACACGAGCCAGAATCCTGCGGATAAGTTTACCAAGGTTGTGACCTTGGAGAAGCTGAGAACCTGCTCGGCTTCGGTTGGCCTAGTTGCATGATGAGAGGCCGAGTCCACACTCATGGAGGATGTTGAATTGAAGCTGGGAGAAGTACACTCAGAGTTAATCAGTCTTCAAGTGGGAGATTGTTAAGTGTGAAGACTGTTTTGTAACCTAGTCCAAATTAGAGGGGCTTACAAGCAATTTCATATTAGTTATCTCTATATAAATATTAACCTAGCCTAGGGTTAGGACATCACATCACAGAGAGAGGCTGAGAGATCTTTTGTACTTTTTTATTCGTTCATCATAGTGAAGTGGGTGTGGACCGTGGATGTAGCCAATTTGGTGAATCACGTAAATCGTCTTGTTCTTGTTCGTGTGATTTCGTTTTGCTTTTCGTTGCGTTTTTATATCGCTCCGAGTCGATCCTAACACATTTGTATTGACTGATACATATTTCATTTCTCGAAATCTAGGATTTATCCACGGCGACGTTGGTGCTACTAGAAAAAGATAATAACTCTTCTCCTTTTTCTGTAGATCTCCTTACCTGTGAAGCTCTTATTATTAAATCATGTCTCATTTGTACTACTCCAAAGTGTCCAAATCTGAAATGTACCATTTGTGTTGCAGGGAAGGGGTGCTTGAAAGAAGATCGACACCATCTACTCTCAAAAGTTAACCAGGCGAGGGTCGATGGTTATTTCAGAAAGACGCCATACCTCTACAACCATTTTACACCTCATAAAAATATGATTGACGCTTTCGGCGTCTTGGTGACACCTTTGGCACTGCACATGGATTCTAATTCCCCGATGGTTCAGCTTAACAACTGGTAAGGCGTCTGTCCATCCCTGCCAAGCTGGGATGAACTCCATTTCAAGTTTTTTCTTGCTCCAACACTCTTTTAGCCAGCTCTCCTCTTCCTCTTCCGAAGATTGACCCACTGAAAATTTGTTTGCGCATAACAACTTATAACCAGAAAAGACGAAGTATTCATCATTTTCGTAGAAGAACCTGAAGTCGATGTCAATGGAATGGCGATCAGGAGGATGTTTTCTACATCACCAAGATTCAGGTACAATTTGAGTCGTTCTTCCTCCCAGGTTTTGTCTTGTTGGATAAATTATGCAACTTGTAGCACAACATTGTACTTCGCATATTGAATTTGAAAGTGGTGGGTCTTGGGATCAATCTATATGTGAACAAATCATATGTGGTACCACATCTTATTTTCTTAACCAGCCCATTGGAGAGAAGATCTCTCTTTCCAATAATACCATGGAATCCAAAGTATACTGCATGATACTTTTTAGGAGGTTGATCCATGAGATCACAGTCTTTTAAGTATTTGGCTTTATAAACTCTATCGATAAAATTTGTAGGATGTAGATAATCTTCCACCGATTGTTTAGCAAGAAGTGAAACACTTAAGCACCGCATATATTTGAACCCTAGACCTCCCTCCGCCTTTCTGAATTTTAGTTACTCCCAACCAGCCCAATGCATGTTATTCTTATGAAAAAAATTTTCCGTTCAAAGCACGTACCTTTTGGGAGTACGAAACAACCCATTGAGTAGTTGTGGATATTTTTTGCTACAACTCTTATAAGAGCCTCTTTTCCAGTTGCGGAAAGAGAATTCTATTTCGAAACCTTCAGCCTTATGTTTACCCTCACTATTAAGGACAGAAAAATATTTTCTTCTCCTTCCTTATCATGGTTGAGCCTAAGTAACTTTCATGTTTCTATGCCACCGGATGCCACAAAGCTAACTGACGGCCTGATGATCTTCAGCAGAGGTGTTCTCTGAAAAAGCAATTGTTGACTTCTGATAGTTTACCAACTTTCTCGAGGCATAGGCATAATACCGTTAAACTCTAGTGAGAATGTAACTTCATTAGGGACTGCCTTTGTAAAAATTATTCTTTTGTTAGAGAAAAACGGTGCATCAATGATGTTCTTTTTATGTAGACCCTCCGTAAGACTTCGAGAACAGTGTCTCGCTCACCAAGAGCAAAAAACAGGTGATTAAAGGACACCCCTGTCTTAAGCCTATCTAAAGTACGACCCTTCCTACTACATTACCACTGACAATCGAACGGTAGATAACCGTAATAATACACTTATAATAAGTTCACTCTACTTATAAGTTCACTCTACTTAAATCTGAAACAAAAATGTTCTAGAATTGCTTGTAGAAATCCAACTTAACGCAGTCGTACACTTTGCTTATGATACGTTTCATAGAAACAGAGCCAATTTTTCTTTTATGTCGTGTTTCCATAGAGTGGATTAGCTCGAACTTCGTGAGAACATTATCTGTAATCTGTCTCCCGGGGACGAAAGCGCTCTCAATTTCAAAGATCAAGCTAGGTAACATGTTTTTCTGACGGCTCATTATCACTTTGGGTATAATCTTTTAAACACAAAAAAATAAACTAATATGGTAGAGATCTGTAGGTTTCTGAACCTGTTTTACCTTCAGAATAACGGAATGTAGGATATGGTTTAACAACGCGACTGAGCCACTCTTGTTGTAAAAAGAAGGCACTTCTCTTTGACGTCCCTTCCAACGACCGGCTAGAATATCTGGTAGAGTACTTGGCGAATCCTTCATGACTTGGGGAATTTCGGGAGGCCATTCCATGTCGGAAAAACGGTATTTCCTCCGTAGTGAATAGAATATCTAACCTCCCCCGCAAATCACTAAACAAATGTTCCTCCACACGTGCTACCATGGGCTTCGTTTGCTGTAACAGAACTCCTGTTTCAAAGCTCTGATACCAGTTTGTTATAACCTGGGGGTATTCGAGCAAGAACGAGGAAACGAAATCAAGAAGGAGATAGATATTTAACGTGGTTCACTAAGGAATTTGCAACGAATCCGGTAGCTACCTACACTGCCAGAAACAGAATCGAATACATTCACAAAGAAAGTCGGACCGAATGTATTCAGATGTGCCCACCATGACGAGTGCCCAGATGTCATACATCCTAGATGCACCAATGACGAGTGCCACAAATTCTCATGCAAGATGCCCCCCGTATGCCTCAGCAAGAAACAGATTGCGCAAGATGTAAACTCAATGCGTTTCATGGTACACGCTCAAACAACAGATGCACGCCTTAACAAACCCGTGCATAATGGGCGCCAGAACCAAGATCATATGCGCGTGCAAAAAATTTCACGCGCCAGATGCTCTATGTCGTTGCTCCAACTCCAACGAGTTCCTTCAACGCATGAGCCATCACCAGATTCAATTCACACTGTAGATTCTCCACTCCCGGAGGCAGATTGCGCCTGAACGTCAATCCCCATAACGCCATATGCGCGTGAACCGCTAGATTCGTGCCAGTACCAAACGCGTGCTGGATTTGCCAGATCCCTTACACGCCTAATGAGATGCATGGCAGATTACTCCGACAGGAGCCTGGATGGCATCCTCCGCGGGGCTTCAGATGGCAGGTGTATCCGCTTCTCTCTCACGAACAGATCGATCTTGATCCCAAAACCAAACATTAATCCTGGCGGAATCTCGAAATCCTACTCCGGATAGCATGCTCCCCTGAATCGCGAAACCCTAGCTTTGAGTTTCACCTAGATCTTGAAACATGGCTCTAATACCAGTTTGTTAAAACTGGTGATCCCCTTGACCTGGTTCTATTTCCATTTTGTTGTAAAATAACTCCTATTTGAAAGCTCTGATACCAAATTGTTATAACGTGGGGGTATTCAAGCAAGAACGATAAAACAAAATCAAGAACCAGTCTAATATTAACGTGGTTCACTAACGAATTCGCAACGAGCTCAGTAGCTACCTCCACGTCAGATATTTTATTGTGAAGAGAACCTGATTACAATGCACGCGATGGCCACAACAACCACGTCGGCCACCCACCCGACCCACACACAAAAGCTTCTCGAAGCACCAAACAAATAAACGCGTGTGTGGGTATTGCTACTGTATTACTACACCCAGTGCCTTTATATAGGCTATCAAGAAACAATCTAAAGATGATTTTGCTGCATTTAGACTTTAATTCAAGCCCAACGAGGTCTATGCTCTGGTTGGATCACTTGTGGAAAAAAGGTCCTTAAAAATAATCTTCAACGGTACGGGCGATGCCTTCATCTTCATCTTGCCATATACCATGATCGTATTCGACACCAGACATTCGGTTCATATGGTTCTTAATAGACAATTTTCTATGAAAGAATCTTGTATATAGATCACCAAGCTTCATCCAAGGGATTTGTTATCTCTGACTCCACATGACTCCTTCCCTAAGTAGGAGGTCTGCAATTTCCTTCTTCAAATGATCCTTCTCCGTCAAATTGGCGGAATATTGGGGTTGCATTTTGAGGTTATCCTTGCGGTCCTTGAGTAGAGAAATCTGTCTCTTTAAATTACAAACTTTTTCCTCTCCCACCTCTTTAAATCTATAACAAAACGCAGTTCTTACTGGGGAAATGAACGCCTTACCTTCTACAACATTCTTCAGCTAATATATTTCACTGTAGTTGATGACGTCACATCTTTTCAAACTGAAACCTTCTGATCAACTTCTGCTTAATCGAACACTTTTCATCCCATATAATTGTGATGAGAAATGATCTGACACTTCTGCTGAAAGATCGGAAAATCGAGCTCTCCGGAACTGCTCAATCAAAATGTAACTTACTACGAATCTATCAAGATGTTTTCTATTAGAGCCTTCATCAGACTTGTTGTTTGACCATGTATGTGAAGGACTAGAACTTTCTGTATTAGTTTGTAAATATAACATCACATAATTACATTCTCATTTTGTCACCAAGATATCTTATAGGAATATCACTGTACAATAGTTGTATTCTCTTTCAAGATATATAATTGTTAGGCAATTGATGAAAAAAGCTTTCAGAATTGATGTTGGAAATCTCCAAAAAGTGTATAAATTAACACTGTAAGTATGCTCTTATTAAACCAAAAACAAGCTTTCGTACAATTTGTTTGCCTCATTTGAGCTATCTTTAGCCATGACAAGAAAGAAGGTTCACCTCGCATTCATCACCAACGAAAACTCAAGGAAGGCAGCCTATGAGAAATGGAAGAAGGGATTAATGAACAAGTTTATGGCGCTAATTAATCTTTGTGGAATTGATGCTTGTGCAATAATTTACAGCCCTTATGATACCGAACCAAATGTTTAACAAAACCTTTCTAGAGGTCAACGAGTGTTGGCACAGTTCGAAAGGATGCCTGAAAAGGATAAAAGCAAGGAGATGATGTATGTAGAGAGTTTCAACAAGACGCAAATTACGAAGACAGTGAGCAGCTGAAGAAGCAATAGAAGGAGAAATCAGAGAAGGGGATTACTGAGTTCATTTACAAGTGTGGCTAGTAGGGCGGGAAAACACATCTTAAATTTGAGGGATTTGCGTGATCTAGGGTGGGTTATTATTGAAAAGCTCAACAAAATTTATCAGAGGATCTTGTCACTGAAGAAACCTGATAGACCATGTTCTTCTTCCCAAATTGTTCCAGCAGTGGTGAATACTGGAATTTGTACTTTCCATTAATGGGAGTAGAATGGAGCCATGAATTTGACCACTGCAGCTGTGCAGCAAAGGCCACAATGCTTTGCACACTTCATGAGCAAACCAAATCGAATGGGGCTCGACGTCCCTGATTAGATGACTTTACACCCATTGGGAGATAAACAATCTCATGCAATGTGGCAAGTGTCTTCCTTCTTTCACTGAAATAGAGATCCCACAAATTCTTAGTTTGTTTCCGATTGCTTTATATTAAATTTTTTCAGAATACTTCATAAATTACATGTATCAGTATTTGAATAATAATAGTAATAATACATAATTGTTTCCTACGATTGAGTTAGCCTTGGTGAAATCATATTCGGAAGCACCGTTAACCAATGTTTCAATCGACTATATTCCCTTAGTTTTTAATGGCTTGAGCTCTAGCAGGAAGTAACCCATACATGTGTCCCATAGAATATTTGTCGCTTCTCCCCCTATGTGCCAATGCCTATGAATCTTTGTTAAAATAAACCATGCAATGTCAAAAATCAGAAAAACAAATTGACAGGTCAATTTAATAAATATTGTAGCCATTGGGACATAAATTGAGAAGCAAAAATTATTGTATGTGATACCTATAAGGGTTACTTCCTCCTAGATCTCAAGACATTGAGAACTAAGGGAATCTAGTCAATTCAAAAATATATATAGGTTAATCGTCCTTGAGAATAGGATTTTACCAGGACCAGAAAAAAATAAATAGGACTAAGTCAATTGTAAGAAACTATTTTGTTTTTTCATTATTATTAGAATCCAAGGACATGCAATTTATTTAGCATTCAGAAAACAAAAATATACAGAGAACAGAAAGAAAATAGGAATTTCTGGAATCACTATTTTAGTGAGAGAAGAAAGGCACTGGCCACATAGCATTTTGTTGTTGATCACCTAACGGGTGCACATTCATCTGCTTGGGGCCGTCAAACCCCATCGGATTTGGGTTGTTCATGAAGTGTGAAAAGTATGGATGCATTTGTTGTAGAGCTTCCGTGGTCAAATTCATGTATGGATTCTCCTTTTGTTGATGGAAAAAAATAACTCCAGTATCTACCACTGGTGGAACAATTTGGGAAGAAGAAGAAGATGGGCGATAAGGTTTCTTCAGTGAGGTGATCCTCTTATAAATTTCATTAAGCTTTTCATGTATAACCCACCCAAAATCAGGCAAATCCCTCAAATTTAAGTTATGCTGCCCGCCCATGCACTTAAACATCACCTGCGTAATCTCTTTCTTTTGGTTCTCCTTGTATTGCTTCTTCAGCTACGCACCGGCTTCATATGCTTGATTAAACTCTCTTGATTCATCATATTCTTGCTTTCCTCCATTTCAGGCATCCTCTTGAACTGTGCAAGCAGTCGTTTGACACCAGATGGGTTTGGCCAAACTTCAGGTTGGGAATCATAGGGGCTGTAAATGATTACACAAGCATCGATTCCACAAAGAGTAGTTAGCTC
The DNA here is from genome assembly GCA_023055425.1 of Linanthus parryae. Taxonomy (NCBI): domain Eukaryota; kingdom Viridiplantae; phylum Streptophyta; class Magnoliopsida; order Ericales; family Polemoniaceae; genus Linanthus; species Linanthus parryae. Next base: position 8,869,655 of record JALGPY010000013.1, on the reverse strand, counting down.
GCTAACCTTCTTCATCAAGCCAATCTTCCTTTTATTATAAGTTGCTTTCCTTGAGGAGTCGTTGGTCATGAATGCAAGATTCACCTTCTTTCTTGTCATGGCGTAAGATCATTCCAAGGAAGTAAACAAATTGTACAAAACTTACTTTTGGTTTGTAAGAGTATATACACAGTTCTAATTTATTCACTTTTTGGAGATTTCCAACAACAATGTTTGAAGATTTTAAGTCAATTGTCTAACAAATATTTACCTTGAAAGAGAATACAACATTTACACAGTCACATTCCCATACAATATCCAGGAGACAAAATGGGAATTTCAGTATTTTATGTGATATTTATTAGTTAGCGCAGAAGGTACAACTCGACTCTTGTGTGACATTTTTTTTCGTTTTAGGTTCGAATGAGGAAAATTTTGCTTGCCCCATTGTCAAGTGTTTTTATGTCTAAATTCGCACATCTTATCTTATATATCTCTACTATACTCTAAAAAGTCCAAGAGCTCAAAATTTTTAACACTATGAAATGTTTTCTCTGTTTGCTACATTGTTTTATTTGCCAAATATACTATTTCGTGTTTTCAATATTTGACCACTACATTGTTCCTATTAGATGTCAAAAATTTCTATTTGATTGGTCAATACATACTCCTCTTCTCGTCTTCTTCAATTTTCTTCTTCTTTTGTACCCTACAAAATTGTTACTTTTGTTTTTCTTCATAAATTATGTAAATCCTATATTTTGCTTCTACACTTCTCTTTCCTTTTTGGGATATTTATCACCTTTTTCTTTTCCAAAACTTTTTAAACCAAGATTCATCGAATTATGAAGAAGGAAGTTACACTGATGATTATCAGCGTCTTGCTTTAATTTTGAATATCAACGGTAAGCAAAAATGTATGCTTGTTCATGGTCTTTATTTTTCATATGTGGGTGTAGAACTTTAATGGAATCCTTCACATGAATGTCTTGATCAAGGGTATTATAGGTTAGGTTTATTTTCCGAAATCAAATTAGAATTAAACTTGATCGATTGATTCATGCCAATGTCTAAAAAAAATGTGATTGATTTTGATATACTGAGACTAATGTTTCTATTATTTTTCTTCAAACCCTGATATGATGCTACTCGTGCAACATTTTTCATGGGAAATAGAATAACAGAATGATTTGGTCCACCTGGATCAAGGTTTGCTATTCTTTCTCTCTGAGGGTACGGGTTCTCTTCACTTTTCATGTTTCATTTGAGAATTTTATTGTAACGATGCCGTTGTAGAAGTACCAACCAATTAGAAAAGCCTCCAATTATGTCCACTCTTAATCATTCTTCCACCTAAGATCAAATTTTCGGTAATGAAGGTGTTATAATTTTTTGGTGATTGAAGCCCCTAGCCTACACTTGGACGAAGCGGCGAAGCAATGACGAAGCGGCCAAAATAACGAATTAATAAATATATGTTGGTTCTATAACTTCTATGTTCCTGAAATAAATGCATGTTCATAGCAGAACAGAAACACACAATTGAATTTTATCTCAGAAAAGGGGAAAAAAATGCAACAATTTATTGATCTTGCAGAAATCGCAAAAAAAAAAAAAAAAAAAAAAAAAAATGCTAAACAAAAACAATCAGCTTCTTCCCTTCACTGGAAAAAGGGACCAGGCCACACAGCACTAGGATTTTGATCACCAAATGGAGGCATGTTCGTCAGATCATCACCGCGGAATCCCATCTGGTTGGGTTGTTCATCAAGTCCGCAAACGATTGAGGACTCTGCTGCATTGCCTCCCTTGTCAAATCCATGGTTGGATTCTCTTCTTGTCGATGGAATGTTCTAACTCCAGTGTCCACCAATGCTGGAACCATTTGAGTAGAAGACGAAGAAGACGAGCCATTAGATTTCTTCATTGACGTGATCTTGTTATCGATTTCCTTCATCTTTTGATCGATAGACCACCCTAGATCATGCAAGTCCCCCAAATTGAAATTCTCTAGCCCAGCCCTACCATTCAGGCACTGGTACATGACCTCCGTCATCTCTTTCTCCCGATTCTCCTTGTATTGTTTTTTTCAGCTGCTCACTGGCTTTCGAGATCCGCTGCTTGATGAAACTCTCTTGGTTCATCATCTTCCTGCTTTGTTCCATTTCAGGCATCATCTTGAATTGTTCCAGCACTTTTTCGACCCCCGACGGGTTTGACCAAACTTCAGGCTGGGAATCGTAGGGGCTGTAGACAATAGCACAAGCCTCGATTCCACAAAGGGTTGTTAGTTCGGTAACCTTCTTCATCAAGCCCTTCTTCCTTTTCTTGAACGTAGCTTTCCTTGAGGAGTCGTTCAAGATGAATGCGAGGGTCACCTTCTTTCTTGTCATGGCTGAAGATAACTCCAAAGAAGTAATGAAATTGTAACAAAACTGTATAAAGCTTTGGATTGGTTTCTATGAGCATATGGACAGTGCTAATTAATAAAAAAATTGGATATTGCAGCATTAATGTTTGAAGCTTTTATGTCACATTCATAGAATTTCACATTTTATATTATAAGTACATGTTGAATACAAATTAGGGAACGCAACATGTCAGAAGGACTGTTATAATGTTACAACTTATTCAGCGCACGAATGAGGAATATTTAGAATGCGTGAGTTAATAAGAGGATACTTTGATGTCTATTTTAAGATAGGCACATTAAAGTTTACATGACATTCACAAGTAATTAACATATGATTCTATCTTTATACATAAGATAGAGATTTGGAGATGCTCTTTCCTTTTTAAGTTAGTACAAAATAATAAGTTGATTTTAAGTCCTGAGTATTTACTTGAAAATCATCTACTTTATCAATGTGGCCAGGCCAGCGGTTGAACAACACATTTAAAAACATCAACGCAGGCAGTGGCGATGGCAAGATCAGCTATTTATTTTTTCCATTTTTTATATTTTGTTATTAAGAACTTCCAAATTTTGAATGATGGCTATACAGTAATTTGTTGAGTAAAGTAGAACTTTTTTTGGGTTAATTTCCTATTCTTTTAATGAATTTTATTTATGCTTAATCAATTATGGAATTTTCTAAAGACTTCTCGCAGCGTTTTGAAGTTCCAGTTTACGTAAACTACAACTTTGAAACACTGCGAGTACTTTAGTACAATCTACAAGAACTTTAAAACGTTGCGAGATGTCTTTAAGAAATTCAATAATTGATTAAGAATAAATAAAATTTGTTTATTGCATCTAAATTCACGATGTCCAGAAGTTTATAGGTGCGTAATCTTCCAAAATATCGTCTACAATAGAGAAATCCATGATGATGACCCCTTCATTCCGCAATCAAGATATTCTAATAACTGTTTATCATCCCCCACCACACAAAGATTTTGGATCCCTTTCAACACTGCAAAATGAATACCTTTAAATACGACCATTGCTTCAGATTATCTTGCATTGGTACACGCTCTTAGCGGAAAACATCTCTTACCCATATAACCACCCATATCGACTCTGGGAACAGCATTGCATGTACCCTTTCCTGTGGACAGTTCAAAATCACCATTACAATTTAGCTTTACGAAACCACGCTTCATGAGCTGCCACCTCCCGTATGTGTCCGCATGACCCGCAGCTCAATTATACTCTTGAGCCTGCGAAAGCTCCGCTAGCCGAGCATGAACCTTTTACACAATCAATCCACGAGATTTTGGATTTCATTCAAACACTGTAGCATTTCTATTATCCTTGATTTTCCATAATGCCACGCAAAAGATTTATCAATTTTCCTCCATAAAGCTCATTATTGATTGAGATACCCACATAGATAAATCAATCTTTTTCCTCGCCACCAGTTGTTGGAATCCAAGCCGATTCCAAACTTTTGTCGCACTGCATTCATAGAATACTAGGCAATACCCCGCACGATGCACGGGTTTGCCATGAGTTAAATTTGTTCACTTTTAAGAAAATAATAATTAAATAAATGTATCTAATTTTATAGGTAAAATCTTATGAAAATCGATAATTCAATTTCTCTGTCTTAATGTGAAGTATGAGCTGTGGAAGTTTTTATGAAGATGATGAAAGACACTGGTAAAATATGTTCAAAGCTCCAAGGCCTTGAAGGTGTATATCTGGATATATATTGATTAAGTATTGTATAGCAATCTTGTGTATGCAGGCTTATTATTGGATCAGATGTTGTTTAAATGTGTCTGAAAAATACTTTTCGAATATATCTATGTGTTTCTAATACTCGGAGGCTTCACTGCGTGAATGAATCAAGTATTAGAAAGCTATAAGCTTAAAACTGTGAAGAATGTCAATGATCTGCAAGGCCTTGAGATTTTCCTTGAGCTGCTGACAGTCTTATTTAGCTCAACTGATTATTTCTTGCAGGATGTTACATGTGGTAATGTGATTGGTTACTGACTTGCTATAAGTATTAATCATAATTTTATCATTATCTTATATGTATTACTGATCTGGTATTAATCTTGATATCAAAATTTTTGCCTAGTTTATTGCAGATACTGTTATGCCAAACAGTCAGTAATATTTTTTGGATTTTGTTTGACCTTGAAATCAAGTTTTTTGCAGAGTTGGTTGTTGTTAAAACCCCTCACAACAAACTATAATTGCTATCCATTCATAGTTGATGATAGAAGCATGTTTGGGAGAGGATTTGTAGGGGGACATTTCCTAAAATCGCTCATTTAGTTACCACAGTTTGTGATAAGCTTTAGTTTGAATTTAAAAGAGAGAGGACTGACAGAGGACTTATCATTCAGAAAATAGTAGTGTTTAGTGTCGTGGAGCTCATACAATCAACTCTTCAATCAATGAAGTTATTAACACTATTGGAGAAGGAGATAAATCATCCTGATATCTGAAGAACACATTCAAGCTTCACTGCTTACCTCACAAACTTCGAAGTTTAGTTGTTCAAGTCAAAAACAAGAGGTTCTTATTGTTTCAACAGATTGTAGCTGATACTAGATAGTTTGGGAACCACAAACTGTATAGGTGTAAGCAGTTCACTTAGGCTTCAGATCAAGGGCTAAATCTGGGTGATTAATAAGAAGTGTTTTCCAAATCCTAGAGGGATCAGATCCCTCAAGCAGAGACAAGGCCCAATCTGGGTGATTACTTTACAGTATTGTTCTTTATCACTGCAAACTATCTAGCTCAAAACAGGTTGTTCAAAGTCTTGAAGTATTTTACAGCTCAAGGCCTTGAAGCTTTCACTAGTTCTTAGTAAGCTTCCGTCTTTTATCAAAACTCCTCCAAGGCCTTGAGATTCAATCGGTGTCTTACCTTAATTTTTCAAAAGACTAAGTTTTTAAAAAAGTTTCCATACTCTATTCAACCCTCCCCCCCTTCTAGAGTATTTGATCATGGGTTTATACTTACATTACAAACTTTCAATTGGTATCAGAGCTTGGTCACTTCTAAGGATCTAACAATCTTGTGACAATGAGTAATGTCGGTGATGGTGGATTCTCGCATGGTAGGGCAGCTGTGTACAAGGGAATGCTAGGAGAAGATCCAAGTGTACACCTGCTATAGGGGATAAGGACAAGAATAGAAATCACAGAGAGATTGTAGGTGAGTGTAGGCGAATAGTAACCACTTGTTAACTGTTCTTGAGAGAGAGATAGTATAATGACTAGCGAAAGATCCGAGAGTTGCCATAGAAGGCTAACGTTCCTATATATAGTAGGGAATTGACGGTTACGATGGGTTAGTGCGCCCATGAATGGCGGCAAGATATTCGCCTCGTAACGGCACGTTCTACCGTATATATAGGGCACGTTACACGATTGTCCACATATGTAGGGGACGGTTACATGATCGATCGCATTTATGGGACACATGGTCATTAAATCTCTCAGACAGTTACCAACGGTCGTGCGCGAGCGTGGTTGCTGATATCGCGCGACGTTTCTTCCTTTGACCTCCAAGCCACTAAGTCCCTCCAACACCTGCGCAGTTAGTATCGCGGGCGACCCTGTCTCGCAATTCCCATATGGACAAGCTCGAATGTAATTATATGCAAATCATAAATATATGATAGGGTGTACACGGAGTACCATTATATATGTTAGGTGGCTGCCACGTGGACGATGTTTGATCTGCTCATAACGCACTATCTAAATTAGCCCCCTTTTGTCAAATGTCATGCTCGTCGTACGAAAATCGCGCAAAATCAGTCGTGCATAGCTCCACACGTGTTTTCGAATCTTGGAAACTTTAAGTTCGAAAACCCTAGGCCCCATGAACCATCATCATTGCCTAGCGTCGTAGCCTTTAATAGGGCATGTCCGTTGCGCGGCTAATCAGACGCCATCCACATTGTTTTTCCATTTTTCGAGGCAAAAGTTATTCGAATAGATCCGATAAGTCGCAAATTTTGCCGATTTTCAAGGTAACGCTGATTCAGCTAATCGGAAAGGGTCACAACCCTTCGAGGGCCTATATAAACCCCTTTACTATAACGATTAGAATATTTCCACCATTGTTGCTATCAAAGTATTATGAGCCAGAGAGAACCCAGCAGCAAGTTCAGATCTTCGATCAAATTCTCGACAGCATCACTCAAGCAGTTCAATCACTGAAACAATGAGGTTAGCAATTCTCATCATTCGTTTCATTTTCTTAAATCGGATAAAAGAAAATAGGCATGCAACCCAATATGGGTTTAGCGTTCATACTTGTTCTTGCCATGCAACCTAACAGTCTTTTAATTTTGCATTTGTACTCATCCACTACAACTGAAATAAAATTTTCAACGACGTGCAGTATTGTCGTCAATGGATCTAAACACAATTTCACCAAGTCTTTGGAGGGAAATTACAATATCATGAAATAATTGTGGTAAAAAAATTTACAAAATTTTCACTTCAAAAGTTCAACCATTAATATTTTGAGCTGCAAGTACTGAATATTTCTCTAAAGATTTTGGTGGGGAATTAGAAATTCATGAAAAAAGTGGAGCCAAAATTAACCAAACCAAAAAAAAAACTCCTCCCTCCTGGATCGATCCAACTTAGTCAATTCCAACCTAGCATCACCTCCATCTTCTTCCCGCCACCACTTTCCTCTCACGCTCTGTCTCTCCAAACGACTGTCGTCCACTCAGCATAGATCACCCAACCCCCTCATACTTTCTCCGCCGCATCGAAATCTCTCTTCCATATTCTTCTCTCTTTCCATCTTCGATCTGACACCGGTCGCTCTCTCTCCCACCTTCACTGCCGAGTCTCCAAGGTTCAATTAATCGGCCAATTTAGTGGATTCGTGTCCATAAGGTTCAGGTAAACTCCTTCAGTTCATTCGCAAATCTTTTATTACTGATTCATTCTGACTTGCTTCTTTCCTCGACTCAATTTGTGTTCTTATTTGCTAAGATGCGCACCCAGTGGTGAGCGTTTGATATTGGTTAAATCTTGATTTCTCTCTAATCCTGATTCAAATGTTCTCTATAGGTTAATCTCTCTTCTAAATCACTTAATAATTTGTATGTTGAGAAAGCCCTTAGTTGAACCTTGATTTGAGTCAAACCTTTCTGATTCTGTATACTTTCGTTTAAGTTTTCATACATTATTGATGTTAATTGCAGGCATGGTTTACTTTATGATTTACACACTGAACATATATCACGAGTTTTCAGTTGTGTGACCTTATTGGCATGGTGAATTGGTTTCCTAGGATTTAGCCTAAAGAAATCGATTTTGCTTCGATGCCTTCGAATAATGGAACAATATTGAGACTTAAAGTACCTTCCTCTGGATCTCTCTCTAAATCCAATTTCGCGGAAGCTCCATTCAGTTTCATCATGCATTTGCTCTGATTCATATTCATCGGCGATAATGTAGTGAAAGCCATTGAACTGTTTATATCATATGAAATAGGAAGTATACTTCTTGCTATGCATTTTCAACAAAAGACTTCTTGCAGTGTTTTTTAAGTTCTAGTTTACGTAAGCTAGTACTTTAAAACAGTGAGAGTACTTTAGTATAGTCCACTGCAACTTTAAAACGTCGCGAGATGTCTTTAGGAAATTCCATAATTGATTAAGCATAAGCAAAATTTGTTCATAGCCGCTAAATTCACAATTTCCAAATGTTTATAGGTGCGTAATCTTCCAAAATATCATCTACGGTAGAGATATCCTTGATGATGCCCCGCTTCATTCCGCAATCAAGATCTTCTAATAATTTTTTATCATCCAATTCCACACAAAGATTTTTGATCCCTTTCTACACTGCAAAATGAATAGCTTTACATACGGCCATTGCTTCTAATTATCTCGCATCGCAACATGCTCTTCGCGGAAAACATCTTGCACCTATACAAACACCTAGGTCGACTCTAAGAACATAACTGCATGTACCCTTTCCTGTGGGCCGTTTAAAAGCACCATCACAATTGAGCTTTACGGAACCACACTTCATGAGCTGCCACCTCCCGTATGTGTCCGCATGACCCGCAGCTCAGTTCCACTCTTGAGCCTGCGAAAGCTCCATAATCGAGTTGTTAGATTTAGGAAGCTCTGATACCACTTTGTTGGTTTTGGGAAGAAGAGATTAGTAGGCTAAGTGTTAGGTGGAAGAGGGAAGTGATGGAACTTGTAGAGTGAGAGAGTAGGACAATATGTGTAAGTACTTCAATTGATTTGGCTTGATACAAAATAGTGGATTACAACAATAAGATACACTCAATACATCACATAGAAGTCTTAATAGAAGACTTCATTGTAGAGACATTTAGGACACTTCATAGAGGACTTACTAGGAGACTTAATAGAAGACTCACTTGATGACTTACATAATGCTAGAGTACAAGTCCCTATTTATAGGGAGCGTAGGAGGATTCTAGATTACATCATCTAGTAATCTCTCCACCTAGAAGCATCTAAAGATATTTTGTAGGACTATTCTAGTGATACACATTACAACATTGTTCTAGACTTTTCTACCACCACACTAATTTATGAGTCTAATATTTCTAGTAGCCTCCACTAACTAGTACAATTATTATTGGGCTTCATGACATAACCCATGTAATAATTATGGACCACAAATGTAGTTGGGCTAAATCAAGTCTAGCCTCCAACACCACCTCTTAAACTTTATTTACCATTCAAGCTTCAAGGGGTAAATTAAAACTTCATGTTAGCTTCATCCCCTTCAATTGCAATGGTCTTCAAAGCCATCTCGGTGGAAGTGAGAATCTTGAACCTTTTCTTCTTCTTGATCTTACACTTCTTGACATTCTTGAGCAATGCCTTGAATTGGACAAGGTCTCTTGTCCCCATAATTTGAGACTTAATCTCCTTCATTGGGACTTCTACACTTGCATCAAAGAACTTCTCCATATTAACCTATCCGGTGTCAAATGTATAATTTTCTAGTCCAACTTGCATAGCAGGTCTTGTGACTTCGTCATCTTGTTCCTTATGGAATGACTTTATTTCTTACTCCATCTTGTCAACCGCACAATGATTTTCAAGTATTTCTTCATTGACAAGATCTTTAGATAGGGTAGGCATTACCTCTTGTTGGCTATCTTCTTGGACCTCCTTCATCAATTTTCCTCCATTGTCCTTATGGCCTTCTTCATCTTGAGTCTTTAAGGTCCTTTCTTCCTTTTTGTCTTCCATGACAAAATTCTCTTGATCCTCACGTGCCTCAACATCCTCCTTCTCGATGCAATTTTGCATCTATTCTACGTCAATGTCTCCTTGGTCTTCATGCTTCTCATCATGCTCGTCGTTGTTGGTGGAAAAAATCGTATATTTACTTGACACAATGGGGTCAAGTTTCATCCATGTTTCATTTGGAGATTTTGTAATCTCCTCAACTTCAACAACATATGATCTCCCCCTTGACTTCTTTCAACAAAATTCACTTTCTCGTGCGCATGGTTAGTGTTACTTCTATACTCGGAAGCATAATGACCAAAATCATAACATTTGTAACATAACACGTGAGATTTGTCATACCTTTGTCTTCCACCTGCTCTTGGTGTGTGTGAAATTTTGCCCATCTCTTCTTGATAAGATGGATTGTAATCTCCTTTTGCGTCTCTTCATCCTTTTCGATTTGCTTCATGTCCACCTCCTCCTCGTCATTCCTCATTGATATAGTTTCTTCTCCAACTTAGGTTGCTTTGTAGCACCATGGACTCTTCTTTTTTCCTCCTCTTCATTCTTTCCTCGTGAGCTTGTAGCGAGCCCATAAGTTCATCAATGGACAACTTGCTAACATATCAACATTCCTCAATGGCTACGACAACATGCTCAAAATCACAACGTAAAGAGCGTAATATTTTCTCAACAATATAAGTATCACTTAAACTTTCATCCCCATATCTATTCATTTGATTAGAATTGGCCAAAATACGAGAAAAATAATCCGAAATTGTTTCCGAATTATTCATATGAAGAGATTCAAACTCACCTCTAAGAATTCGGAGTTGAAACTTCTTGAATCTCTCACCACCCGTTTGAGAGTTTTGGAGAATCTCCCAAGCTTTCTTGGAGCTGGTTGCAAAAAATATCTTCTCAAGCATGTTGTCATCTAAGGAAGAATGAATGAGGGCAAGAGCTTTTTTATCTTTCTTACGTACCTCTTCTAATTCCTCTTTTTGAGTTGGACTCAAGTCTCCTTCAAGCGCTTAGTAGCCATTCTCCCCAACATCCCAAGCACCATGTGCGCCTAAAATGGCCTTCATGCGCAATGCCCATGTGAAATAGTTGTCTTTGGTGAGGCGAGCACATTGGACATAAACATTCGCCGTCTTGCTATCGACTTGGCTCTGATACCAATTTGTTAGATTTAGGAAGCTCTGATACCACTTTGTTGGTTTTAGGAAGAAGAGATTAGTAGGCTAAGTGTTAGGTGGAAGAGGGAAGTGATGGAACTTGTAGAGTGAGAGAGTAGGACAATATGTGGAAGAACTTCAATTGATTTGGCTTGATACAAAATAGTGGAGGAAAACTATAAGATACACTCAATAAATCACATAGAAGTCTTAATAGAAGACTTCATTCGAGAGACATTTAGGACACTTCATGGAGGACTTACTAGGAGACTTAATAGAAGACTCACTTGATGACTTACATAATGCTAGAGTACAAGTCCCTATTTATAGGGAGCGTAGGAGGATTCTAGATTACATCATATAGTAATCTCTCCACCTAGAAGCATCTAAAGATATTTTGTAGGACTATTCTAGTGATATACATTACAACATTGTTCTATACTTTTCTACCACCATACTAATTTATGAGGCTAATATTTCTAGTAGCCTCCACTAACTAGTACAATTATTATTGGGCTTCATGACATAACCCATGTAATAATTATGGACCACAAATGTAGTTGGGCTAAATCAAGTTTAGCCTCCAACACGAGCATGAACCTTGTACACAATCTGCCCACGAGATTTTGATTTCCTTCAAACACGCTAGCGTTTCTATTTTCCAAGATCTCCCATACTATCACGCAAAATATTCTATCAACTTTCCTCCACAAAAGCTCATAATTTGTTGAGATACCCACATAGATAAATCAATCTTTTTCCTCGGCACCAATTGTTGGAACCCAAGCCGATTTGAAATTCCGTTTTTCGCACTGCATTTATAGAATACAAGGAGATATCCCGCACGATGCGTAGGTCTGCCATGAGTTCAATTTTTTCCACTTTGAAGAAAAATATAATTAACTAAATGTATCTAATTTTATAAGGTAAAATCTTATGAAAACAATGCAACAAATTTGACCTGGATTTCTGGGAAGTAGCCTCTAAGAAGAGCATGTTAATTTTTTTGTACCAATCGTGTTGTTGAAATTGAATTGTAATTGAATCTCAGTAGGAAGAAGTTAGAAAATCACAACATGATCGAGTATACATACACATATATATATATAAGAAGATTAAATAAAATTTTAACTATTATGAAACTTATTTCTTACAAAATCACTTTCATTTAATGAAACATCTATTTCAAAACTATCAAAACATATTTATTTAATATTCTTTTATTTTTGAGGCACTATTGTTTTATTGTTTTGAGGTAAGAAATTTTTTTACTTTATAATGTTTTTGTTTTTTTTTGAAATGCAACAACTTTTGTTTTCTTTTCAAGTAAGATAGCATAATATTGACTTACAAAACAATTTTCATGTCTTGTCTCAAAACAATATAAAACTCCTCTAAAATCAAGAACGGAAACATTAAAGTGAAAACTAAGCTCAAAGTGATCCATATCATTCAAATAAAATTATAATATAATATAAATTCTTTTGGCACTGTCAGCGTGGTTTGATGTACTAAGCATACGAAGAGAAATTAAACCAATGACCTTTTTATAAAAGGTATGACTTCAATAATAATTGAAATGTTTGATTTATGTTGCTCAAAATGTACATGTTTGAAAAAAATACTAATAATTCTTACTCGTGGAGTCTCAATGATGATTACGATGTGGATAGTGAATTTTACCTGAGAGATCACGTACAAATAATTTTCACGACAACATTTATAAAGAATAAAACAAAATATATGGAAAAAAAGATACTACAATATAATTTAATTATAAATTTTTATCTTACATTCATTTTTTCTTTATGACTTAAAATGATGTAAATATTCCTCTATAATAGAATACGAATATTTGAGCAGCGTTTCTATATATATATATATATATATATATATATATATATATTATAGTTGAAATTTATCGTCTAATACAGTTTAGGTGATAGACAATTTTAAAATTCATACGCTTTTATAATTTCTCTCGTATGTAAATCCCAGAAATATAATGAACTAATATTTGTTAAAATTTATAAAATAGTAACCAAATGTACATAACAAACTATCTCAACTAAAATGCGAATTCGCTCATTATTCTAAGAAATGTAAATCAGGTCATTCCATTTTAAAAAAGAATGAAGAATGTGCCAATAAGAATTTTTCGTTCTTATCTTAGCCAAAAGTGTGAAACATGAACAATAATAAATTTCTAAGAGAGTCAGTAAATTAAAACCTTTGTATTAAAAAGTTAAATTGTAAATTTAGATGAACGTTAAAATTTCTTGTTTTTTTATTTCATTTTTTCAGATTGAAGATGATTTCGTGAAGGAGAGTGGTTGAAAATGTTATCTTCATTCATAGAAATAACTTACCTCAGTTCTACAAGAAACTGTTTCCACGGTTTGAACCCGTCACACGGGGAAAACTTTAGCATCGCGCCAAGGCTCCCCTTCACCTCTATAATTGTATAGATGCCCTAAATTTTTAGGGCATCACCTTCTTACCCATTAACCACTATAATGATTTACAAATACATTTGCAAAATATTCACATTGAGGGTAATCCTTTTTTCTTTAAGACCGTCCGCAACCAAAAAAATCTCAAAAATATAGAAACATATTTGAGCAGACAAGGAACTGTAAATTACCAAAAATACAGTACAGTTTCTTATGAAACAAAAATGGACTATTTCTTATGACTTCTACAAACGGATAATATCCAGCAAAGCCTAAGAATTTCGGTAAGACCTAGTTTCAGGAAAATATGTACTTGTAAGAATAAAAGCCTACTTTTTTAGTGAAGTTTGACAAGTCCCTCAGACTTTTTTCATCAATTTTTACAGTAAATTTTCCCTCTCTGAAAATTCATAACATGATCATCATTTCACGACACTCCTTCCAACCTTTCCTTAAAACGGATGGTATCTATAAGGATAATTCAAATATTGAAAGAACGATCAAATCTTGTTTTATCATAGAAGTAGTGGTCACAGTTAGCTTCCCCAATAGCGAGCTCTTCCATACGTCTTTATTTCTAAAAGGTAATCGTCCGGTGTCTCAAAAATAGAATTGTTTATTAATTCTTTTAATGTGGGTACTATTAGGTAAGATATAACATGATGGTGTCTCTACTCATAAGTAATATCCATTACACTGTTACAAACAATTGCTATGCACCATATAAATAATTTTTTTAGTTGAATTGGATTTCATAACGCAAGCCAAAATGGGAGCCCAAAAGAATAGTTACAAACCGGCCCACTCGGGCAGAGAACAAAAGGATAGTAACCCTAAATCGAGAATCGTCTCTGTGAATATGTGTGCCAATTCATTACTGCGCCTCTTCACATATTGTAGCCGACACACCTCCATATTTCTTTTCATATCTAATTATAGTTATCTGATAGCTTCTCCTCTGCCATTTTGTAGAAACAATCTGAGATCCTGGATCTAGTCGCTCTTCCAAAGTTGCATGTCTGAGATATGCTTCATATGCAAGGAGCAAGCCTATATTGATTGCTATAATCTCCTATCTGACGAGAGAGGAGAACAAAAAGATATGTTTTGTTGTGCCGATTATGAGCTCACCGGCCGAGTTTCTGATGGCGACACCCATTCCACACCTCTTTCCTTATTAGAGCAAGCTATGTCGCAATTAATTTTAACAAGACCTGGATCTGGAGGGGTCCATTAGTATTCACAGATACATATTTCGTTTGTCCGAATCTGGGATTCATCCACGGCGATGTTGGTGCTACTAGAAAAAGATAAGAACTCTTCTCCTTTTTCTGTAGATCTCCTTACCTTTGAAGCTCTTATTATTAAATCATGTCTCATTTGTACTACTCCAAAGTGCCCAATTCTGAAATGTACCATTTGTGTTGCAGGGAAGGGATGCTTGAAAGAAGATCGACACTTGTCTACTCTCTAAAGTTAACCAGGCTAGAGTCGATGGTTATTTCAGAAAGACGCCATACCTCTACAGCCATTTTACACCTCATAAAAATATGATTGACACTTTCGGCGTCTTGGTGACACATTTGACACTGCACATGGATTCTAATTCCCCGATGGTTCAGATTAACAGCAACTGGTAAGGCGTCTCTCCATCCCTACCAAGCTGGGAAGAACTCCATTTCAAGTTTTTTCTTGTTCCAATACTCTTTTAGCAAGCTCTCCTCTTCCTCTTTCGAAGATTGACCCACTGAAAATTTGTTTGCGCATAACAACTTGTAAACAGAAAAGACGAAGTATTCACCATTTTTGTAGAAGATTCTGAAGTTGATGTCAAGGTCTGGGGTTTCTGGAATGGCGATCTGGAGGATGTTTTCTACATCACCAAGATTCAGGTACAATTTGAGTCGTTCTTTGTCCCATGTTCTGTCTTGTTGGATGAATTATGCAACTGCTAGCACAACATTATTTGTACTTCGCATACTGAATTTAAAAGTGGTGGGTCTTGGGATCAATCTATATGTGAATAAATCATATGTGGTACCACATCTTATTTTCTTAACCAGCCCATTGGAGAGAAGATCTCTCTTTCAATAATACCATGGAATCCAAATTAAACTGCATGATACTTTTTAGGAGGTTGATCCATTAGATCACAGTCTTTGAAGTATTAAGCTTTACACAATCTATCGATAAAATTTGTAGGATGTAGATAATCTTCCACCGACTGTTTATCAAGGAGTGAAACACTTAAGCACCACATATATTTGAACCCTAGACCTCCCTCGGCCTTTCGGAATTTTAGTTACTCCCAACCAGCACAATGCATGTTATTTTTATGAAAAAGTTTTTCCGTTCAAAGCACGTACCTTTTGGGAGTACGAAACAACCCATTGAGTAGTTGTGGATATTTCCAAACCTTCAGCCTTATGTTTACCCTCACTATTAAGGACTGAAAAATATTTTCTTCTCTTTCCCTATCATGGTTGGGCCTAAGTAACTTTCATGTTTCTATGCCACCGGGATGCCAAAAAGCTAACTGAGGGCCCGATTATCTTCAGCAGAGTGTTCTCTGAAAAAGCAATTGTTGACTTCTAATAGTTTACCAGCTCTCCCGAGGCATAGGCATAATACCGTTAAACTCTAGTGAGAATGTAACTTCATTAGGGACTACCTTTGTAAAAATTAGTCTTTTGTTAGAGAAAAAAGGTGCATCAATGATGTTTTTTTTATGTAAATCTTCTTTAAAACTTCGAGAACAGTGTCTCGCTCACCAAGAGCAAAAGATAGGTGATTAAGGACACCCCTGTCTTAAGCCTATCTAAAGTACGACCCTTCCTACTACATTACCATTGACAATCGAAATTTAGATAACCGTAATAACACACTTATAATAAGTTCACTCTACTTAAAGCCGAAACCCAAATTTTCTAGGATTGCTTGTAGAAATCCAAATTAACGCAATCGTACACTTTTCTTATGATACGTTTGATAGAAACAGAGCCAATTTTTCTTTTAGGTCGTGTTTCCATAGAGTGGATTAGCTCGAACTCCGTTAGCACATTGTCAAGAATCTGTCTCCCGGGGACGAAAGCGCTCTCAATTTCAAAGATCAAGCTAGGTAACATGTTTTGTGGCGGTTCATTATCACTTAGGATATAATATTTTAAACACAACAAAATAAACTAATATGGTAGATATCTGTAGGTTTATGAACCTGTTTTACCTTCAAAATAATGGAAAGTAGGATATGGTTTAACTCCTCGGTGAGCCACTCTTGTTGAAAAAAGAAGGCACTTTTCTTTGACGTCCCTTCCAACGACTGGCTAGAATATCTGGTAGAGTACTTGGCGAATCCTTCATGACTTGGGAAATTTTGGGAGGCCATTCCATGTCGAGAAAAAGGTATTTCCTCCCTAGTGAATAGAATATCTAAACTCTCCCGCAAATCACTAAACAAATGTTCCTCCACACGTGCTACCATTGGCTTCGTTTGTTGTAACAGAAATCCTGTTTCAAAGCTTTGATACCAGTTTGTTATAACCTGGGGGTATTCAAGCAAGAACGATGAAACAAAATCAAGAAGGAGATAGATATTTAACGTAGTTCACTAAGGAATTTGCAACGAATCCGGTAGCTACCTCCACGGCCAGAACCAGAATCGAATACATTCACTGAGAAAGTCGGACCGAATGTATTCTCGATGCGCCCAATTGCGCAAAATAGATGCACCATGACGAGTGCCCAGATGTCATTCAGCCTAGATGCACCAATGACGAGTGCCAAAAATTTTCATGCCAGATGCCCCCCGTATGCCTCAGCCAGAAACAGATTGCGCCAGATGCGAGCTCAATGCGTTTCATGGTACACGATCAAACAACAGATGAATGCCAGAACACACCCGTGCATAATGCGCGCCAGTACCAAGGTCATATGCGCGTGCAAAAAATTTCACGCTTCAGATGCTCCTTGTCTTTGCTCCAACTCCAACGAGTTCCTTCAAAGCATGAGCCATCACGAGGTTCAATTCACACTCTAGATTCTACACTCCCGGAGCCAGATTTCGCCTGTACGTCAATCCCCATAAGGCCATATGCGCGTTAACCGCCAGATTCGTGCCAGTACCAAACGCTTGCTGGATTTGCCAGATCCCTTGCACGCCTAATCAGATGCATGCCAGATTACTCTGACAGGAGCCTGGATAGCATCCTGCGTGGGGCTTCAGATGGCGGGTGTATCCGCTTCTCTCTCACGAACAGATCGATCTTGATCGCCAAACCAAACATCATTCCTAGCGGAATCTCGAAGTCCTACTCGAGATATCATGCTCCCTTGAATCGCAAAACCGTAGCTTTGAGTTTCACAAAGATCTTGAAACCTGGCTCTAATACCAGTCTTTTAAAACTGGTGATCCCCTTGACCTTGCTCTGTTACCATTTTTTTGTAACATAACTCCTATTTGAGAGCTCTTATATCAAATTGTTATAACGTGGGGGTATTCAAGCAAGAACCATGAAACAAAATCAAGAACGAGACTAATATTAACGTGGTTCACTAACGAATTCACAACGAACTCAGTAGCCACATCCACGTCAGATATTTTATTGTGAAGAGAACCCGATTACAATGCACGCGATGGCCACAACGAGCAGGGCGGCCACCCACCCGACCCCACACACACAAAAGCTTCTCAAAGCACCAAACAAATAAACGCGTGTGTGGTTATTGCTACCGTATTACTACACCCAGTGCCTTTATTTAGGCTATAAGGAAACAATCTAAAGATGATTTTGGCACCAAGCCAAACATCACCGCCCCAGTAGTTGTTTGCTGCATTTAGACTTTAATTCAATCCCAACGAGGTCTATGCTCTGGTTGGATCACTAGTGGAAAAGAGGTCCTTAAAAGTAATCTTCAATGGTACGGGCGATGCCTTCATCTTCATATTGCCATATACCATGCTCGTATTCGATACCAGACAGTCGGTTCATATGATTCTTAATAGACAATTTCCTATGAAAGAATCTTGTATATAGATCACCAAGCTTCATCCAAGGGATTTGTTATCTCTGACTCCACATGACTCCTTCCCTAAGTAGGAGGTCTGCAATTTCCTTCTTCAAATTATCCTTCTCCGTCAAATTGGCAGAATATTGGGGTTGCATTCCGAGGTTATCCTTGCGGTCCTTGAGTAGAGAAATCTGTCTCTTTAAATTACCAAATTTTTCCTCTTCCACCTCTTTAAATCTATAACAAAACCGCAGTTCTTGCTGGGGAAATGAACGCCTTACCTTCTACAACATTCTTCAGCTAATATATTTCACTCTAGTTGATGACGTCACATATTTTCAAACGAAAACCTTCTTACCAACTTATTCTTATTCGAACACTTTTCATCGCATTTAATTGTGATGAGAAATGGTCTGACACTTCTGCTGAAAGATCGAAAAATCGAGCTCACCGGAACTGCTCAATCAAAATGTAATTTACTACAATCTATCAAGATGTTTTCTATTAGCGCCTTCATCAGACTTGTTGTTTCACCATGTATGTGAAGGACTAGAAATTTCTACATTAGTTTCTAAATATGACATCACATAATTACATTCTTATTTTGTCTCCAAGATATCTTATAGGAATATCACTGTACAACAGTTGTATTCTCTTTCAAGATATATAATTGTTAGGCAATTGATGAAAAAAGCTTTCATAATTGAGGTTGGAAATCTCCCAAAAGTGTATAAATTAACACTTTGAATATGCTCTTAGAAACCAAAAACAAGCTTCATACAATTTGTTCGCCTCATTTTAGCTATCTTTAGCCACGACAAGAAAGAAGGTGCACCTCGTATTCATCACCAACTAAAACTCAAGGAAAGCAGCCTATGAGAAATGGAAGAAGGGATTAACGAACAAGGTTAGGGGGCTAATTAATCTTTGTGGAATTGATGCTTGTGCAATAATTTACAACCCTTATGATACCGAAACAAATGTTTAACAAAACCTTTCTAGAGGTCAACGAGTGTTGGCACAGTTCAAAGGATGCCTGAAAAGGATAAAAGCAAGGAGATGATGTATGTAGAGAGTTTCATCGAGACGCAAATTACGAAGCCAGGGAGTAGCTGAAGAAACAATAGAAGGAGAAATGAGAGAAGAGGATAACAGAGTTCATGTACCAGTGTATGGCTAGTAGGGCGGGAAAACTAATCATAAAATTGAGGGATTTGCGTGATCTAGGGTGGGTTATTATTCAACCAAATTTATAAGAGGATCTTGTCACCGAAGAAACCTGATAGACCATCTTCTTCTTCCCAAATTGTTCCAGCAGTGGTGAATACTGGAATTTGTACTTTCCATCAATGGGAGTAGAATGGAGCCATGAATTTGACCACTGCAGCTGTGCAGCAAAGGCCACAATGCTTTGCACACTTCACGAGCAAACCAAATCGAATGGGGCTCGACGTTCCTGATCAGATGACTTTACACCCATTGGGAGATAAACAATCTCATGCTATGTGCCAAGTGTCTTCCTTCTTTCACTGAAATAGAGATCCCACAAATTCTTAGTTTGTTTCCGATTGCTTTATATTAATTTTTTCAGAATACTTCATAAATTACATGTATCAGTATTTGAATAATAATAATAATACATAATTTTCTCCTACGATTGAGTTAGCCTTGGTGAAATCATATTCGGAAACACCGTTAACCAATGTTTCAATCGACTATATTCCCTTAGTTTTTAACGGCTTGAGCTCTAGCAGGAAGTAACCCATACATGTGTCCCATAGAATATTTGTCGCTTCTCCCCCTATGTGCCAATGCCTACGAATCTTTGTTAAAATAAACCATGCAATGTCAAAAATCAGAAAAACAAATTGACAGGTCAATTTAATAAATATTGTAGCCATTGGGACATAAATTGAGAAGCAAAAATTATTGTATGTGATACCTGTAAGGGTTACTTCCTCCTAGAGATCAAGACATTGAGAACTAAGGGAATCTAGTCAATTCAAAAATATATATAGGTTAATCGTCCTTGAGAATAGGATTTTACCAGGGCCAGAAAAAAATAAATAGGACTAAGTCAATTGTAAGAAACTTTTTTGTTTTTTCATTATTATTAGAATCCAAGGACATGCAATTTATTTAGCATTCTGAAAACAAAATAATACAGAGAACAGAAAGAAAATAGGAATTTCTGGAATCACTATTTTAGTGAGAGAAGAAAGGCACTGGCCACATAGCATTTTGTTGTTGATCACCTAACGGGTGCACATGCATCTGATCGGGGCCGTCAAACCCCACGGATTTGGGTTGTTCATGAAGTGTGAAAAGCATGGAGGCATTTGTTGTAGAGCTGCCGTGGTCAAATTCATGTATGGATTCTCTTTTTGTTGATGGAAAAAAATAACTCCAGTATCTACCACAGGTGGAACAATTTGGGAAGAAGAAGAAGAAGATGGGCGATAAGGTTTCTTCAGTGAGGTGATCCTCTTATAAATTTCATTGAGCTTTTCATGTATAACCCACCCAAAATCACGCAAATCCCTCAAATTTAAGTTATGCTGCCCGCCCATGCACTTAAACATCACCTGCGTAATCTCTTTCTCTTGGTTCTCCTTGTATTGCTTCTTTAGCTACGCACCGGCTTCATATGCTTGATTAAACTCTCTTAATTCATCATATTATTGCTTTCCTCCATTTCTGGCATCCTCTTGAACTGTGCAAGCAGTCGTTTGACACCAGATGGGTTTGGCCAAACTTCAGGTTGGGAATCATAGGGGCTGTAAATGATTGCACAAGCATCGATACCACAAAGAGTAGTTAGCTCGCTAACCTTCTTCATCAAGCCAATCTTCCTTTTATTATAAGTTGCTTTCCTTGAGGAGTCGTTGGTCATGAATGCAAGATTCACCTTCTTTCTTGTCATGGCGTAAGATCATTCCAAGGAAGTAAACAAATTGTACAAAACTTACTTTTGGTTTGTAAGAGTATATACACAGTTCTAATTTATTCACTTTTTGGAGATTTCCAACAACAATGTTTGAAGATTTTAAGTCAATTGTCTAACAAATATTTACCTTGAAAGAGAATACAACATTTACACAGTCACATTCCCATACAATATCCAGGAGACAAAATGGGAATTTCAGTATTTTATGTGATATTTATTAGTTAGCGCAGAAGGTACAACTCGACTCTTGTGTGACATTTTTGTTCGTTTTAGGTTCGAATGAGGAAAATTTTGCTTGCCCCATTGTCAAGTGTTTTTATGTCTAAATTCGCACATCTTATCTTATATATCTCTACTATACTCTAAAAAGTACAAGAGCTCAAAATGTTTAACACTATGAAATGTTTTCTCTGTTTGCTACATTGTTTTATTTGCCAAATATACTATTTCGTGTTTTCAATATTTGACCACTACATTGTTCCTATTAGATGTCAACAATTTCTATTTGATTGGTCAATACATACTCCTCTTCCTCGTCTTCTTCAATTTTCTTCTTCTTTTGTACCCTAAAAATTGTTACTTTTGTTTTTCTTATAAATTATGTAAATCCTATCTTTTGCTTCTACACTTCTCTTTCCTTTTTGGGATATTTATCACCTTTTTCCTTTCCAAAACTTTTTAAACCAAGATTCATCGAATTATGAAGAAGGAAGTTACACTGGTGATTATCAACGTCTTGCTTTAATTTTGAGTATCAACGGTAAGCAAAAATGTATGCTTGTTCGTGGTCTTTATTTTTCATATGTGGGTGTAGAACTTTAATGGAATCCTTCACATGAATGTCTTGATCAAGTGTATTATAGGTTAGGTTTATTTTCAGAAATCAAATTAGAATTAAACTTGATCGATTGATTCATGCCAATGTCTAAAAAAATGTGATTGATTTTGATATACTGAGACTAATGTTTCTATTATTTTTCTTCAAACCCTGATATGATGCTACTCGTGCAACATTTTTCATGGGAAATAGAATAACAGAATGATTTGGTCCACCTGGATCAAGGTTTGCTATTCTTTCTCTGTGAGGGTACGGGTTCTCTTCACTTTTAATGTTTCATTTGAGAATTTTATTGTAACGATGCCGTTGTAGAAGTACCAACCAATTACAAAAGCCTCCAATTATGCCAACTGTTAATCATTCTTCCACCTAAGATCAAATTTTCGGTAATGAAGGTGTTAGAATTTTTTGGTGATTCAAGCCCCTAGCCTACACTTGGACGAAGCGGCGAAGCAATGACGAAGCGGCCAAAATAACGAATTAATAAATATATGTTGGTTCTATAACTTCTATGTTCCTGAAATAAATGCATGTTCATAGCAGAACAGAAACACACAATTGAAATTTGTCTCAGAAAAGGGGAAAAAAATGCAACAATTTATTGATCTTGCAGAAATCGCAAAAAAAAAAAAAAAAAAAAAAAAAAAAAAAAAAAAAAAATGCTAAACAAAAACAATCAGTTTCTTCCCTTCACTGGAAAAAGGGACCAGGCCACACAACACTAGGATTTTGATCACCAAATGGAGGCATGTTCCTCAGATCATCACCGCGGAATCCCATCTGGTTGGGTTGTTCATCAAGTCCGCAAACGATTGAGGACTCTGCTGCATTGCCTCCCTTGTCAAATCCATGGTTGGATTCTCTTCTTGTCGATGGAATGTTCTAACTCCAATGTCCACCAATGCTGGAACCATTTGAATAGAAGACGAAGAAGACGAGCCTTTAGATTTCTTCATTGACGTGATCTTGTTATCGATTTCCTTCATCTTTTGATCGATAGACCACCCTAGATCATGCAAGTCCCCCAAATTGAAATTCACTAGCCCAGCCCTACCATTCAGGCACTGGTACATGACCTCCGTCATCTCTTTCTCCCGATTCTCCTTGTATTGTTTTTTCAGTTAATCACTGGCTTTCGAGATCCGCTGCTTGATGAAACTCTCTTGATTCATTATCTTCCTGCTTTGTTCCATTTCAGGCATCATCTTGAATTGTTCCAGCACTTGTTCGACCCCCGACGGGTTTGACCAAACTTCAGGCTGGGAATCGTAGTGGCTGTAGACAATAGCACAAGCCTCGATTCCACAAAGGGTTGTTAGTTCGGTAACCTTCTTCATCAAGCCCTTCTTCCTCTTCTTGAACGTAGCTTTCCTTGAGGAGTCGTTCGAGATGAATGCGAGGGTCACCTTCTTTCTTGTCATGGCTGAAGATAACTCCAAAGAAATAATGAAATTGTAACAAAACTGTATAAAGCTTTGGATTGGTTTCTATGAGCATATGGACAGTGCTAATTTATAAAAAAATTGGAAATTGCAGCATTAATGTTTGAAGCTTTTATGTCACATTCATAGAATTTCACATTTTATATTATAAGTACATGTTGAAAACAAATTAGGGAACACAACATGTCAGAAGGGCTGTTATAATGTTACAACTTATTCAGCGCACGAATGAGGAATATTTAGAATGCGTGAGTGAATAAGATGATACTTTGATGTCTATTTTAAGATAGGCACATTAAAGTTTACATGACATTCACATGTAATTAACATATGATTCTATCTTTATACATAAGCTAAAGATTGGGAGATGCTCTTTCCTTTTTAAGTTAGTACAAAATAATAAGTTATTTTAAGTCCTGAGTCTCTTAAATTTACTTGAAAATCATCTACTTTATCAATGTGGCCAGGCCAGCGGTTGAACAACACATTTAAAAACATCAACGCAGGCAGTGGCGATGGCAAGATCAGCGATTTATTTTTTCCATTTTTTATTTTTTGTTATTAAGAACTTCCAAATTTTGAATGATGGATATAAAGTAATTTGTTGAGTAAAGTAGAACTTTTTTTGGGTTAATTTTCTATTCTTTTAATGAATTTTATTTATGCTTAATCAATTATGGAATTTTCTAAAGACTTCTCGCAGCGTTTTGAAGTTCCAGTTTACGTAAACTACAACTTTGAAACACTTCGTGTACTGTAGTACAGTCTACAAGAACTTTAAAACGTTGCCAGATGTCTTTAAGAAATTCCATAATTGATTAAGAATAAATAAAATTTGTTTATTGCAGCTAAATTCAAGATGTCCAGAAGTTTATAGGTGCGTAATCTTCCAAAATATCGTCTACGATAGAGATATCCATGATGATGACCCCTTTATTCCGCAATCAAGATCTTCTAATAACTGTTTATCATCCCCCACCACACAAAGATTTTGGATCCCTTTCAACACTGCAAAATGAATACCTTTAAATACGACCATTGCTTCAGATTATCTTGCATTGGTACACGCTCTTAGCGGAAAACATCTTTTACCCATATAACCACCCATATCGACTCTGGGAACAGCACTGCAGGTACCCTTTCCCGTGGACAGTTCAAAATCACCATCACAATTTAGCTTTACGAAACCACGCATCATGAGCTGCCACCTCTCGTATGTGTCCGCATGACCCGCAGCTCAATTATACTCTTGAGCCTGCGAAAGCTTCGCTAGCCGAGCATGAACCTTTTACACAATCAATCCACGAGATTTTGGATTTCATTCAAACACTGTAGCATTTCTATTATCCTTGATTTTCCGAAATGCCACGCAAAAGATTTATCAATTTTCCTCCATAAAGCTCATAATTGACTGAGATACCCACATAGATAAACAATCTTTTTCCTCGCCACCAGTTGTTGGAATCCAAGCCGATTCCAAACTTTTGTCGCACTGCATTCATAGAATACTAGGCAATACCCCGCACGATGCGCGGGTTTGCCATGAATTAAATTTGTTCACTTTTAAGAAAATAATAATTAAATAAATGTATCTAATTATATAGGTAAAATCTTATGAAAACCGATAATTCAATTTATCTGTCTTAGTGTGAAGTATGAACAATGAAAGTTTTTATGAAGATGATGAAAGACACTGGTAAAATATGTTCAAAGCTCCAAGGCCTTGAAGGTCTATATCTGCATATATATTGATTAAGTATTGTATAGCAAACTTGTGTATGCAGGCTTAGCATTGGATCAGATGTTGTTTAAATGTGTCTGAAAAATTCTTTTCGAATATATCTCTGTGTTTCTAATACTCGGAGGCTTCACAGCGTGAATGAATCAAGTATTAGAAGGCTATAAGCTTAAAACTGTAAAGAATGTCAATGATCTCCAAGGCCTTGAGATTTTCCTTGAGCTGCTGACAGTCTTATTTAGCTCAACTGATTATTTCTTGCAGGATGTTACATGTGGTAATGTGATTGGTTACTGACTTGCTATAAGTATTAATCATAATTTTATCATTATCTTATATATATTACTGGTCTGGTATTAATCTTGATATCAAAATTTTGGCCTAGTTTATTGCAGATACTGTTATGCCAAACAGTCAGTAATATTTTTTGGATTTTGTTTGACCTTGAAATCAAGTTTGTTGCAGAGTTGTTTGTTGTTAAAACCCCTCACAAAAAACTATAATGGCTATCCATTCATAGTTGTTGATAGAAGCATGTTTGGGAGAGGATTTGTTATAAGCTTTAGTTTGAATTTAAAAGAGAGAAGACTGACAGAGGACTTATCATTTAGAAAATAATAGTGTTTAGTGTCGTGGAGCTCATACAATCAACTCTTCAATCAATGAAGTTATTAACACTATTGGAGAAGGAAATAAATCATCCCGATATCTGAAGAACACATTCAAGCTTCACTGCTTACCTCACAAACTTAGAAGTTAAGTTGTTCAAGTCAACAACAAGAGGTTCTTACTGTTTCAAAAGATTGTAGCTGATACTAGATAGTTTGGGAACCACAAGCTGTATAGGTGTAAGCAGTTCACTTAGGCTTCAGATCTAGGGCTAAATCTGGGTGATTAATAAGAAGTGTTTTCCAAATCCTAGCGGGATCAGATCCCTCAAGCAGAGACAAGGCCCAATCTGGGTGATTACTTTACAGTATTGTTCTTTATCACTGCAAACTATCTAGCTCAAAACAGGTTGTTCAAAGTCTTGAAGTATTTTACAGCTCAAGGCCTTGAAGCTTTCACTAGTTCTTAGTAAGCTTCCGTCTTTTATCAAAACTCCTCCAAGGCCTTGAGATTCAATCGGTGTCTTACCTTAATTTTTGAAAATTCTAAGTTTTAAAAAAAGTTTCCATACTCTATTCAACCCCCCCCCCCCCCCCCCGTCTAGAGTATTTGATCATGGGTTTATACTTACATTACAAACTTTCAATTCTTATCAGAGCTTGGTCACTTCTAAGGATCTAACAATCTTGTGACAATGAGTAACGTATGTGATGGTGGATTCTCGCATGGTAGGGAAGCTGTGTACAAGGGAATGCTAGGAGAAGATCCAAGTGTACACCTGCTATAGGGGATAAGCACAAGAATAGAAATCACAGAGAGATTGTAGGTGAGTGTAGGCGAATAGTAACCACTTGTTAACTGTTCTTGAGAGAGAGACTGTATAATGACTAGCGAAAGATCCGAGAGTTGCCATAGAAGGCTAACGTTCCTATATATAGTAGGGAATTGACGGTTACGATGGGTTAGTGCGCCCATGAATGGCAGCAAGATATTCGCCTCGTAACGGCACGTTCTACCGTATATATAGGGCACGTTACACGATTGTCCACATATTTAGGGGACCGTTACATGATCGATCGCATTTATGGGACACATGGACATTAAATCTCTCAGACAGTTACCAACGGTCGTGCGCGAGCGTGGTTGCTGATCTCGCGCGACGTTTCTTCCTTTGACCACCAAGCTACTTATTCCCTACAACTCCTGCGCAGTTAGTATCGCGGGCAACTCTGTCTCGCAACTCCCATATGGACAAGCTCGAATGTAATTATATGCAAATCATAAATATATGATAGGGTGTACACGGAGTACCATTATATATGTTAGGTGGCTGCCACGTGGACGATATTTGATCTGCTCATAACGCACTATCTACATTAGCCCCCTTTTGTGCAAATGTCATGCTCGTCGTTCGAAAATCGCGCAAAATCAGTCGTGCATAGCTCCACACGTGTTTTCGAATCTTGGAAACTTTAAGTTCGAAAACCCTAGGCCCCATGAACCATCATCATTGCCTAGCGTCGTAGCCTTTAATAGGGCATGTCCGTTGCGCGGCTATTCAGACGCCATCCACATTGTTTTTCCATTTTTCGAGGCAAAAATTATTCGAATAGATCCGATAAGTCGCAAATTTTGCCGAATTTCAAGGTAACGCTGATTCAGCAAATCTAAAAGGGTCACAACCCTTCGAGGGCCTATATAAACCCCTTTACTATAACAATTAGAACATTTCTACCATTGCTACTATCAAAGTATTATGAGCCAGAGAGAACCCAGCAGCAAGTTCAGATCTTCGATCAAATTCTCGACAGCATTACTCAAGCAGTTCCCACTGAAACAACGAGGTTAGCAATTCTCATCATTCGTTTAATTTTTTGAAATCGGATAAAAGAAAATAGGCATGCAACCCAATCTGGGTTTAGCGTTCATACTTTTTCTTGGCATGCAACCCAACAGTCTTTTAATTTTGCATTTGTACTCATCCACTACAACTGAAATAAAATTTTCAACGACGTGCAGTATTGTCATCAATAGATCGAAACACGATTTCACCAAATCGTTTGAGGGAAATTACAATAACATGAAATAGTTGTGGTAAAAATTTTATAAAATTTTCACTTCAAAAGTTAAACTATTAATATTTTGAGCGGCGGGTACTAATATTTCACTAAAGATTTTGGAGGGGGAATTAGAAATTCACGAAAATGTGGAGCCAAAATTAACCAAACCAAAAAAAACACTCCTCCCTCCTGGATCGATCCAACTTAGTCAATTCCAACCTAGCATCCCCTCCATCTTCCTCCCGCCACCACTGTCGTCTCACTCGCTATGTCTCTCCGAACGACCGTCGTCCACTCAGCATAGATCACCCAACCCCCTCATTGTTTCTCCGCCGCATCGGAATCTCTCTTCCATATTCTTCTCTCTTTCCCTCTTCGATCTAACACCGGTCGCTCTCTCTCCCACCCTTACCGCCGAGTCTCCAAGGTTCAATTAATCGGCCAATTTACTGGATTCGTGGTCCATAAGGTTCAGGTAAACTCCTTTAGTTCATTCGCAAATCTTCTATTACCGATTCATTCTGACTTGCTTCTTTCCTCGACTCAATTTACGTTCTTATTTGCTGAGATGCGCACCCAGTGGTGAGGTTGTGAAATCAGTTAAATCTCGATTTCTCTCTAATCCTGATTCAAATGTTCTCCATAGGTTAATCTCTCTTCGAAAAATAACTTAATAATTTGTAAGTTGAGAAAGACCTCAGTTGAACCTTGATTTGAGTCAGACCTTTCTGATTCTATATACTTTCGTTTTTCATACATTATTGATGTTTATTGCAAGAATGGTTTACTTTATGATTTACATGGTAGCTCACTGAACATATATCACGAGTTTTCAGTTGTGTGACCATATTGGCATGTTGAATTGGTTTCCTAGGATTTAGCCTAAAGAAATCGATTTTGCTTCGATGCCTTCTAATAATGGCACCTAATTGAGACTTGAAATACCTTCCTCTGGATCTCTCTCTAAATTCAATTTCACTGAAGCTCCATTCAGTTTCATCATGCATTTGCTCTGATTCATATTCATCAACGATAATGTAGTGAAAGGCATTGAACTGTTTATATCATATGAAATAGGAAGTATACTTCCTGCTACACCTTTTCAACTAAAGACTTCTCGCAGTGTTTTTTAAGTTCTAGTTTACGTAAGCTAGTAATTTAAAACACTGCGAGCAGGGCCATCCCTAGCTTTTATGGGGCCCTAGTCGACTTCTATACTTGAGTCCCTTATAAATAAATTATACAATAATTTTCATCTCGATCAAGTTATAAAATGTAGACGTATGTGTATAATTAGACCTCCAATATTTAGTTTGACATAATGACTAATTAAAAATACGAGAAAAATATTAGAAGTCTATCAAAGTAATAAGTCATTTTGCAGTTAGAGTCGTAGCTTAAGTGGTAGAGCTTTGGAAGCCCCTGCATGAGGTCCCGGGTTCAAATCCCGGTGATGACAAAAATAATTTATCAAAAAAAAGTAATAACTCATTTTGGTATTATAGTTTGCCAAAACAATTATCCCTTCGTGTTTCAGTGTCATTGTTGATCAATATCTTTGGTGTATGTGTTTAAATCTCTTTATTTTTATATTTGTTGTATTTCTAACATCTATTTTAATATTTAAAAATTGGCAACAAACATATTGTGATCAATATTACCAAAAAGTAGTTAGTATGTAGAATTTAGAAGAAAATTTAGTCTAACTGGAAGAGTTCATAATTGAGGAGCAAATCAATACTTTCACATCATGCCCCCATATGTTTGTGAAACTATGAGGCCCCTCCCCCAGTGGGGCCCTAGGCAAGAAAATAGTTTGCCTAAGGGTAGAGATGGGCATGACTCACTACTAGAAAAACTGTTATAAACTACGGTTTTTTTTAAGACGGAAACAAAAACCGTAGTTAAAAAATAAAAAACGACGGTATAAATAAACTGTTGTAAAAACTTTATTGAAACTACAGTTTTTAATAGAACCGTAGTTTTTGGTTGTGTAATAATACGGTATAATTTTTACCGTCGGGAATAGGTTAGTTTAACCTACGGTTGGTTTACAAACCGTAGGTAAAAGAAATATTTAATATATTAATAATTAAAAATACATTGTTTTATACACGCCAATTGACGGTTTCTTCCTTTCATATCGTTCTAGGTTTCTCTCTTCCGGGCGGCACAGCGCGGAGAACCAATCGAAACGGCCGGCTTCTTCACAGTCACCAGTGAAGCGGCCGGCTTCTTCTCAGTCACCATTCAAGCGGCCGCATCCCAGGATTTCGTTGGAGCGGAGTACTGATTCCGCAGGTACGTCGTTGCTTCCATCGTTTGACTTAGTTTTCCTTCTTTTGACCTCTTCTTATTGTTTGTGTTCTTCAATTGTCGATTGCCGATTTCTGCAATTGAGTTTCGTTTTGGACTCAATGGGTGTTTATATATAGCAATTGATTGTCGCTTGTGGGGATACTGTGTTTAGTTTGGTTCGTATTTAGGGTTAATGGGTTTATAAAGGTTGTTGGCCTAAAATATATCAATTCCGGTTGCACAAACTTTCTGACGGGTAAACAGAGTGAAAAGGGAACTAATTAGGCTATAAACAGGTTTCTTGCCCCTTCCAGATGACTTCAATATGCGCAATTAGAACCAGAAGAGTGAAAAGGAACCTGTTTAGAACCTGTTTAGAATTGCTCTCCAACTTCTTCTGGTTAAATGAATTACAAGAATTCTTAACTGTGAGCACACATGACTTCAATACCCTTCAGTTAATCCTGCAATGTCATCTGTTTATGTTTCTCATCAAGTTTGACCACTCTAGGATGAGGTAGATAGAACTACATAGCACTGTCCTTACATAATCTAATGCAGACTCCGGACACTTGACAAAGATTAACTAACACTACGCTCCACTCTAGGATGATGCAATTTTTTTCTATAATATTTTCACGAGGTTTTATAGTAAAAATTGGTCTATAACACGGTGGTAAAATTATCAAAAAATCGTATCTTTATGCGATACAAAATACCCGGTCAAATAGATTATGATACGAGTTAAGATAGGGAGAAACAGAGTGACACTACGGCATTTACATGTATCTTTATATCTATTTTTTTGAAAGGACTCTACTTTTCTGTTTACTCTTGAGAATTTAATTTTAAGTTGATCAAAATTGAAGAAATCTTCCCATTGAATGATCCATCATCATATTAGTGAAGCTTAGTTGTACATATTGGTTCAAGAATTCATCTAGGAACCAACTACTACTATAATTCAAGTATATGCGTAGCAAGAACACGCGTGGGTAGTGTTTTTCTTTGGTGTTCCATTCGTTTAGTTTAAACATGTACATGCATACAACATGGAATATGAAGAGTCTGGTTAGAATCCGTTTGTGATAAAATGTTTTTCCATCACTTCTAAATATGGAGGAAATAAAAACCTTTGGAAAA
Source organism: Linanthus parryae (assembly GCA_023055425.1). Lineage (NCBI taxonomy): Eukaryota > Viridiplantae > Streptophyta > Magnoliopsida > Ericales > Polemoniaceae > Linanthus > Linanthus parryae. The sequence goes on along the minus strand of JALGPY010000013.1, from coordinate 8,838,301 downwards.
CACCAGGGAAAACGGGACATAAGGTTTCTTTTTTATAGAATAGATGCTTGACTATAAATTAATAATACCTAACTTTTCTTTCATAATAGATCAGTGATGAAGCTTGACTATAAATAATACCTAACTTTTCTTTTGTAATAGATCATTGATGCTTGACTTGACTGGATTGATGCTTGACGACATGGTAACTTGTCACATATTAGTGAAATAATAAATATTATTTTTAAGACACTTATTTTCTCTTAATTGTTAAATATTGTGTTTTTTACCGTTCATATTCTGATTTCAATAGTATTGAATATGTGTGATTTGGCTTATATAGGATTAACCAATCAATATGGATAAGAGTTGGATTCAGTCAGGCAAAGTTTCTTCAGCTCCTTTCTTAAGAGGTGTCTTAGAGTTCTTAGATTTTGCTTTCGCTCATAACAACGGTGGGACTAATATAACTTGTCCGTGCAAAAAGTGTTTAAACCGTTACTATGGTGATCGAAACTCGGTTTTGAAGCATGTCATATGCGATGGATTTGATAATTGCTACATAGTGTGGACAAATCATGGGGAGTCCCTCGACAGTACGAATGTCAGTGGACATGAGGAATATAACATAGGTGATGATATGATTAATATTGTTTACGATGGATTTGGGATTCCAAGTGATGAAAACACAACCATTGGGCCAAACGAGGAGACTCGAGAGTTCTATAACTTATTGGACGATGCAGAGAGAGAGTTGTATCCTGGTTGTAAGAGGTTCACCACTCTTTCTTTCCTTGTTCGCTTGCTACATTTCAAAGTAATGGACGGATGGAGTGATACATCGTTTAATAAATTGTTAACTTTGTTGAAAGAAGCATTCCCAGATGGTGAAACATTACCTGAGTCATATTATAAGGCTAAAAATTTTAGAGAGTCATTGGGGTTTAACTGTGTGAAGATTGATGCTTGTCCTAATGATTGTATGTTATATTGGAAGGAGAAAGAGAACCTTGATGCTTGTGATATTTGTAAAACACCAAGATATAAAGATGAAGGATGTGAAGGTGTTGATGGGAATCAGAAGAGAAAACGCATTCCGAAAAAGCAGATGCGGTATTTTCCTTTGAAACCAAGGCTTCGGAGGTTGTTCATGTCCTCAAAAACTGCGAAACTAATGCGGTGGCATTCAGAAGAACGAGAAGATGATGGGATACAAAGGCACCCGGCAGATTCTTTAGCTTGGAAGAGTTTTAACCAGAAACATCCTGATTTTGCAGGTGACCGTCGCAATGTTAGACTTGGTTTAGCATCGGATGGTTTCAATCCTTATAGAACCATAACTATCCCTCACAGCACATGGCCCGTTGTGTTGATTATTTACAATTATCCACCGTGGTTATGCATGAAACAGCCATCTTTGTTACTGTCAATGCTGATTGATGGGCCTAAGGAACCTGGAAATGATCTGGATGTGTACTTGCAACCGTTAATAGATGAATTGAAAGAATTGTGGGATGAAGGTATTCATACGTATGATGCAGAGAGTAAAGAAATGTTCCAACTACGGGCATCCCTTATGTGGACAATTAATTACTTTCCAGCATATGCAAACCTATCGGGGTGGAGCACGAGGGGTAAATATGCGTGTCCGGTATGTAACAAAGAAACTGATTTTCTCTGGTTGCCAAATGGTCATAAATTTTGCTATGCGGGTCATCGACGTTTTCTTCCCTAAAGCCATAGGATACGAAAAGATTCCAGTAACTTTTATAACAAAGTCGAGGACCATCCTAGGCCGCCTACCTTGTCTGGTGAAGATATTCTTAAACAGATTGGCGACATTCAGAATAGTTTTCGGAAAGGACAACCACACGGACAACCACAAGGACAACCACTTAAGAGAAACAGATCAAATAGTGACTCAACAAGTGAATCGGTTGCCGCTGAGAGCAACCCTTTTTATAACTGGAAGAAGAGGAGCATATTTTTTGATTTACCTTATTGGAAGGATAATTTGATTCGCCACAACCTTGATGTCATGCATATTGAGAAGAATGTATGTGAAAGTATACTTAACACGCTGTTGGATGTCAATAAAAAAAGTAAAGATGACTTGCGTGCTCGTCGTGACCTTGAAGAGTTGGGAATAAGGAAATCCCTTCATCCTGTGCCAATTGGAAATAGCAGATATGAATTACCCCCTGCAGCGTTTACAATGACTAAAGATGAGAAAACAGCTTTCTGCAAAGTACTGAAGAATGTTAAAGTTCCGGATAACTATTCTTCTAATATTTCTAAATGTGTCAATGTGAAGGAGAGAACAATCAAAGGCCTAAAGAGCCATGATTGCCATGTACTGATGCAACAATTACTGCCTATAGCCTTGAGGAAGGTCTTGCCTAAGAATGTAGCAAAGCCTTTAATTGAGTTGTGTGGGTTCTTTAGGAGGCTATGTTCAAAGGTGATGGATGTACCTGAAATTGAGCGTATGCAAGAACAAATAGAGTTGACTCTTTGCCAGCTTGAAAAGATATTTCCACCTTCTTTATTTGATATAATGCTGCATTTGCCAATCCATTTGGCAGAGGAGGCAAGAATTGCCGGGCCGGTTTGCTTTCGGTGGATGTACCCCGTTGAGAGGTACTTATTTATTAATTATGGTTTTGCAATTTTCACTCTGTCGACTCATTAATTATTAATACTGTGATGGAGTTATATAGGTACCTACTCACTTTGAAGCAATACGTACGACAACGGAATTTTCCTGAAGGATCTATTGCTCAAGGGTATTTTGGCAAAAGAGTGTGTTACATTTTGTAGTCGTTACCTCGATGATGATGTTGAGACAAAACTAACACGACCGTCAAGGTACAAGGAGGGTGGTAACGGGAAAGCAGAAATATTCAGATTAAGTAACATTGAGTATGAGCAAGCTCATCGATATGTCTTAGCCAACACTGATTCTGTCATACCATTCAAGCAGTAAGATAAATGCAAACCATAAACGTGTAGAATTTTATATTATTTAATACATCAACTTCATTTGTTATACTCTGGCTATTTGAACGTGTAGGATCCACATTGACCAGTTGAGGAATATGAATCGTCGGATTCGTTCTCACCAGCTCCAAACAAAACATAATGCTGAGTTTCCAAATTGGCTACGGAATTATGTAAGTCACCGTGTTAGGATTGTTGTATCTGAACTGTAAGATATAAACAAGTTATCCCCTTTATAATAAATATTTATATATTAACCCAGGTACAACAATTAGATGATCCAACAATTCCCGAAGAAGTTAAAGTCATAAGTAAAGGACCGGACGAGTGGGCTACAAGATATTCGAAAGGCTATACAATAAATGGATTTAAATTTCATGTTCAATCATATGGTTCTAGATTGAAAAGTCAAAACACAGGAGTGACGGTAAGGGCGTCAACTGAGAGTTATGCTTCAGTGAAGGATAATCGGCTAGAAATTTGAAGTACTACGGAAAATTGAAGGAAGTTATTCAGTTGACTAACTCCATGGATGTCAAATTTGACATGTTTAAGTGCATATGGGTGGACGGTGAGCACGGTGTGAAAGATGATGAATATAAATTCACGATGGTTAACTTCAATCGTCTTATGTACAAAAACAATGATATATTAGCAGAACCGTATATTTTTGCATCCCAAGCAGAGCAAGCTTGGTACGTGGAAGATGTAGTAGAGCCGGATTAGAGCGTAGTGGTGAATATGACTCCAAGAGACTTCTATGATATGTATGCAAAGGACGAATCAACAACTCTGCTAACTTGTCCGCAAGCCGAGCCATTTCAAAACCAAAATATGGATGACAATGAAGCAAATTTTAATGATGATACAAGATGGATGGGACAGCATACCAGCGGAGTCATAGTTGTTGATGATGGTAATGAAAAGCTTCCTACTACTGTGGAAGGTGACCTGGATAATGATATCGAGGACATGTATATCGGTGGTGGCGAAGAAGGCACAAAATCAGTTGACGAAGAAGGCGCAAAATCAGATTACGAAGAAGGCTCAGAATCAGATGAAGAAGAAGATGCAAATACAGAATATGATAGCGATTACATTTAGCTGATTATTCTTTTTTTTTTTTTTTGAATAGCTGGATTTTTTAATTTATGGTTATTCGGATTCTACAATTTCGTTAGTTGCGATTGAGTCTCGAACAGTTTTCCCAATAAGCTGACTGCTATGAAACTATTTTTTGAGAATATTCTACTGTACACGTCTGATTGCTTCATTGCTTGCTTATTTAATTATATATGCAATTGAAATGCAATGACAGTGGCAAACTTACTTTATTTAGTAACTCAGTTGCTTTTTTGTAAGAATTTGCATCTGAGTTGCTTCTGTAACAGTGGCAAACACTAGTACTCCCTGTTTTGTTTAATCTTTAAACTTATAATGTGATGTATGAACTTTCAATAAGTAGTGGATTAACTCCTTTCAATAATGCATTCATTTCTTGCAGGTAATCATGGTGGTAAAAAGAACTGCAAAGTGGCCTTGCCGAAATTTGCTAACAGATGAACCCCAACCTAAGCGTCTTTCTCCATCTCGGTCAGAAAATACCCTGCCTGAACACCAGCCAAATGCACCAGCACCTACGCATATGACACCACGTGAAACTACACAGTTTCATCACCTGCCCCTAGCACCATCACCTACACCGCCTCAAGCAACCTGCCCTGAAACTACCCAGATTCAGCAGCTGCCACCTGATGAATTTTCAGAACCGTTTGGAGTACGAGGTATTCCTGGTGATTAAATAACCTGTTGATTTTAGTGTTGTAGTCAGTACTTCATTTCATAGCATCTATTCTTCTATGTACTGAATGACTACAATTTGTTATTTTCTATAGGATTGTCGGCCTCCAATGATCCGAATAAGAAACGTAAAGGAAGATCAATCTCACAACCACTACCTGGTTGGACCGAAGGCACAGCAAAATTGAAAGTTCAATTCAATGAAAGATTTCAGCCAATAGGTCCAGATCAGGCAAAACTTGCAAGCCATTTAGGAATAATGGTGAGAAATGGAGTGAAATTTCCATTGATCTACACGTCATGGAAACATAAGGGGTTGGATGAAGGGAAGGAAGGTGCATGGAAACTAGTCAAGGTATGATGTTAAATAATCTTATATGGTAAAATCATATGTGTCTTCATAGTTTTATCATATGTGCATTTTTTGTTTCCAGTTATACCGTCTAGTTCATACGAACACTTGCCTACAACTAAAGGAAAAGAAGATAATATACATATCACACTCTCTTTGATTAGTACTTTGCTTGTTTATTTCTTTAAGTTAAGTTGTTTGTTTTTTATTCTCTGTTAGCATAAATTTCACAACTCTGTGATATGAATGAATCATAGGTGTGCCCTCAATACCTATCTCTATATCTACACCCATGTTGAATCTCAATCCCAATTCTCTCTATCAATCCATTATTTTCTCCCACTATAACTTCTCATCGGACTCAGCCAGGAAATCTAATCCCAAAATAATTTTCAATACAAATTTCACAACTCTGTGATATGAATGAACTTCACCTTCTCGCCACCTTGATACGAATTTGATAGCACAAACTTGTGTAAGGAATGGTAAAACTTAAAACAATTTTCATCATGGAGAAAGAATCTTCTACATTTATCAGTTTCATCTTATGTTTGACATGTCGAGAATGATCAACGACCGGGGAGGTTTGTATTAAGGGCTTAATGAATTGCGCTGTGACAAAAGAATGAGCCATGAGCTTCTTCTCTCATAAGTGTTTTTTGGTGAAAACTCCAAGTGGTCTATCTCTATCCTATATACCAACTGGGATTAGTATACGGACACGCATTAATGTCAGACTCGAGATCTATTACTTTCACATTAATGGTTGGTTACACTCAATTTCTCTTAAATGGAAGACGAAAATGTATGGCAGTGCTTGGAAATGGTTGAAGGTTTACTAACAAGTTGAGTTTTGATTTATTCTAAGATCTCAAAAACACAATCTAGGAACATTATGCATATATGCTTGCCCCCTGAGAATGTGAAAATTGTGTTAATTTTTTATACCAGTAGGTATCTTCGGTTGAACCCCCCTTTATGTGCAAGCCACCAACATCAAGAGATGCTTATAGACAGAGTATCATATCATGTGACAACTTCAGACATGTATTGAAATCAGTAGCTGTAGCAACATGGCTAAATGAAACTTTTCAACTGCCCTTATTTCCTTTCGTACAATATCTGTAATTAATCAAATTCAAGGACAAACCAAGTTGCGGACGATTTTTCATTTACAGCTCATAAAAGAGAGATATTCAGCTGACCGCACCGAGAGGGAAAAGGACAGTTTAGGACCAGATTCAGTAGCTGCAGCAACAGGGCTAAATCAAAATTTTATTACTGTTCCTAGATTTTCAGGGGGCAGGCATATCTTCTATATTGCAGAAATTGCATGTTTTCTAATTTGGAGTGTAACTTTCTCGTTTCCAACAGGCCAATATAGATGGAGATGTACCGGAAGAGTACAAGGAAATTTGTTTCAAAACCATGGACGAAATGTGGAGAGATTGGAAGGCAACAGTAAAAAGAAATCATTACTCACGTCATGACACTGACGAGGAGCGTCTAACTGATTGTCCGGATAGAGTTCTTCCCGAACATTGGCTAGCCTTAGTTAAATGGTTTGGTGAGGAGGAAGCAAAGGTAAAGTTTTGAATATCCTGTCAACATGTAGTATATTTCCACATAGACTGATATTGTACTATTTTATAATATAGGAGAAGAGCGAGACAAATAAGCAAAATAGACAAAAACCAATTGATCCCCCAAGAAGTGGCAGGACACCGTTACAACAAATTGCGCAAGATGTATTACCTCGGTTTGTTTTTATTTATTTGATACCCTTCTATACTGTAATGATAAATAATTGCATGTTGTACTAACGATGCAGTTAAAGGAAAAGGGATTTCCACATGATCGTCCGGCAATTTATATGAGGACACGGGAGGATGCGAACGGACAACCTAAAGATCCTGCTGCGGCTCCTTATCTGGTGAAATACTAAAATATGTTACTTAGTAGTGTTTAGTTATATAGAATTCCTATGCCAACTATATGTTGTAATAAATGCTCAATTATTTCAGGCGACGTTGAGGGAACATTTGAAAATTGGCACACCAGAGGAAGAACAAAACCAAGAGGTTCGTGAGCATCGCTTTGTTGAAACATTTGGGCCAGACAATCACGGTCGCGTGCGATGTATGGGTTCTGGCCTACGTCCGACAAAGGTGCTCGGCTCCTCGTCAATCCGCTTCAACAAACAAGTGGCTGAATTGGAGGTAAAAGTAGCTCAATTGGAAGCTGAAAACGCAGAGAGGCAAGCTCGGGAGGATGAAATGCAAAAATTATTTAAAACATGGGAAGCTCAGATGAAACATCTTGCAGGTGTAGTATGTTCGCTGACTGGAACATCGTTGGATGCACTGCCCATGCCATCTTTTGCACCACCGGTTGTGCCTTCATCTACTCCTTTTGAACCTACTGCCAGGACTACGCACCCGAAATTCGGTGGACAATCAAATCGACCTACACGAACTACCAACTTTAATCCTCCAGCACAAGTGGCTCACTCGAATATACCGCCGACAACGGCTACCTCAGAGAGCCATGCCTCATCTTCATGTCGCGTGCGACATGATAACTTTCAGGTAACTTTTAATTATCAATTTGTAAGATCATATGTAGTTCATTTTATCACTGAAATGATTGTAGTTGTTGTTGACATATGATTGGTTTATTTTGGAAAGGTTAGAGTAGGTGATATGGTAGAGCTAATCTCAATAGACAAGCCACGAACCGTTGTAGCACGTGGTCTCTTGTTGTCTATGAACCCCAATAAGATAGTACAGGGAGCTGCATTGGGTCCAGAGTTCTGTGAGGTGCAAATATCTCAGGTCGTGAAGTCAAATTTTCTTATGTTCAGACAGACTGGGAAGGAGACGAATTTGAAGAACATGACAGGAAAATCCGTTGCGTGGTCTGTGACAAATGTATGTGACACATGTTTAGCTTGGCTTTTATTACAACTGCATCACTTTTATGTAATTTGAGTTAATTATTTGCTTCACATTGGCAGGTCAAACGCGTCACTAAAAAGAAGAACAAGTAACGTACGGTTGATAATGAAGGTAAGAAATTAATGTTGATTTACATTTGAATTCATTGCATCCAAATTTCTCCTTCTGCAAGCTTTATTTTATGTGTTTTTGCACAGAGTAGTTTACTAGCATTCTAAGCACGTGTATACTAATCTTGTTGTTTTATTTTAAATTCCCCTTAATCCACATGCACAAGAGGTTCCTAGTGGTATTATTTTATGCGTTTTTGCAGACTACTTTACTGCTTCCCGTGAATGAAAATATTTTGCAACATTACACAATTTTTGGGGCTTCCTTTCTCAAAAACCATTCACCTGGGGACTGACAGTGCTTTATCGAAAGAAATAGAATGGCATCACATTGTTTATAAATACTAAAAAAAGTGGAAAAAGATGGTATAAAGGGAATTGCAGAAATACTCACGCAAAGCTAGTAGATTATACTCAAATCTTCTCTACTATTCTGGGATGATCTCAGGTCTATCCTCATATCATGTGGACTTAATTAACCTTTGAGGGGTAACATGACGGTCCCTGGAAATTTACTCTGTACTTACTCAAACCGTGGACTCGTGGTTTCTGATTAGGGAGGCCATAGGGGAGAAGGACCAGCGGGAGAAGGACCGGCGTCAATAGCTTTAGGAGGATAATCCCTAATCCGCACTTGTAAGTGCACTCATCATTGTACGCATAGAAAATAGCATAGTTAGTCAAAACCCCTCATTTTACAGAGAGGCAGTAATTATTCTTTACCTGATGTCCCAACTTTGAGACCTGGTAGCTTCAATTGGTTTCAGTTGAGTCACTTAATGGTCCCATATTGTGTGTTAGGGATTAGTACCATATTGGAAACCTATGACATGAACATGTGAATTGCTGCATTTTATCATAAGACCAACATGCATAAGTAAATGACTTGTACTGCTGATGTAGGCTGAAGGATGGTTGCTATAACAATTAATACAAGTTCACCTGAATAGGACAATTGAGTAGACAAAAGAGAAGCTCTAACTGAAGAGGGTAACTTTCATGTGTTTAGGGGTTCTTGCCATAGACCAGACCAATGTGACCATCAGATATCATGTTACAAGCACTTGATGTCCACATTGCTGCCTGAAATAGTTGTACACCCGGAAAGGTAGGAAGGACATATGTCGATACTAGCTGATTTCAGTCTTTGATTAATGTAGAACTATAAATGGACTGTTAGGTTTGCTACAGTCAGTGAGCTACCAGAACTGGAATGATGATTACCCAAAATTGTTTTACTATGTTTTGATAATTTTTCTTTTCAAGTAAATTCATATTCATTCTATTACTCTAAATGTTTCACTTTATCAAACTGCAAATCATGATTGTAGACAAATCATTCCATGATTATCTACTATTAGGATTGCCTTGATTACTCTGTTTTGGTAACCATTCAAACAACAGTCACACGACCGACTAGTAGATCGTTCTTACATTTTGGGATCCCATGCCTCGTTTTTAACCTGGGTTTCGTGTGAGATACAATAATAATGTGGCTGCTTTTGAGTTAGGGATAAGAAATTGTTGAATACTAACGATTATTTGAATATGAAGTGAGATTTGACTGAAGAGCAATAACGCTTAGATCTGAAATTTGTCCTTTTCTTTAATTCTAAGGAAAAATAAGTCATTTTGTTGCACATCTTTTTTTTTAATCAAAAGGAGAATTATAAGAGGATAGGAAATTTTTTATTGCCATCCACATCCCCCAATCTCATATTTTGATCGTGTGCTTTCGATCTATTCGTATATGGGTTGTGCATTGATAATGCTGTTGTTGTATGCAGGAGTTGATGTTGCGGCTGCGATCCTTCTTGCCATATATTTTTGCTGCTGCTGCTGATTTTGAACAAATGCTGCTGCTGCTGATTTTGAACAAATGCTGCTGCTGCTGATTTTGAACAACTGCTGCTGCTGCTGATTTTGAACAAATGCTGCTGTGTACAACTTTGAAGTTTTGTTAAACTTAGTATTTTGCTAATTGGACGAACACTGTTTTGTATTACCTGAACTTCAAATTTCTCATCTCCAGTTTTGACTGATGTTTAATGCTTGAATCAGTAGGTTTCATGTCCACATAATGGTTAATTAGATGGTTGTTTAAGAAGTCACCATCTTTTCATTACAGGTCCAGGTTTCATTACAGGTCCAGGTACCCAAAAAAAAAAAAACATTAACGGCGGTTTTTTACCGCCGTTTTAATCATTGCCTACGGTAAAAAATAAAAAATGCCCTTACAAAATTACCGTCGTTTAACTTTTTACCGGCAGTAAAGTTCAGCGCCGTGAATGTATTTACGACGGTACATACTGTCGCTTTAAATATATACTACGGTTGGCAATAACCGTTGTTTTTTGGTAAAACTACGGAAAAATTACCGTCTCTTAAGCCGAAATCCGAAGGAAATATAAACTGTCGTTTATATTCATATACGACGGTTCATTATCTACTGTCGTATATTTGTTCATAAACTACGGAATATTGTGAACCGTCGTTTAAAATGTTTTTGCTACGGTAAAATCCGTCGTTTAAGTATAACCGACGCCTTTCTTACGGACGGAACATAAAACCGTCGTATATCTTATAAACTACCGTTTTTTTACTTTTTCCTACGGTTAAATACCGTCGTTTATTACAATTTTTCCAGTAGTGACTGCGAGTACTTTAGTATAGTCCACTGCAACTTTAAAACGTAGCGAGATGTCTTTAGGAAATTCCATAATTGATTAAGCATAAGCAAAATTTGTTCATAGCCGCTAAGTTGACCATGTCAAGATGTTAATTGGTGTGTAATCTTCCAAAATATTATCTATGGTAGAGATATCCTTGATGATGCCCCGCTTCATTCCGCAATCAAGATCTTCTAATAATTGTTTATCATCCCATTCTACACAAAGACTTTTGATCCCTTTCTACACTGCAAAATGAATACCTTTACATACGGCCATTGCTTCTGATGATCTCGCATTGCAACATGCTCCTCGCGGAAAACATCTTGCACCCATAGAAACACCCAGGTCGACTCTGAGAACAGCACTGCATGTACCCTTTCCCGTGGACCGTTTAAAAGCACCATCACAATTCAGCTTTATAGAACCACTCTTCCTGAGCTGCCACCTCCCGTATGTGTCCGCATGACCCGCAGCTCAGTTCCACTCTTGAGCGTGCGAAAGCTCCATAGCCGAGCATGAACCTTGTACACAATCTGCCCACGAGATTTTGATTTCCTTCAAACACGCTAGCGTTTCTATTTTCCCATATCTCCCATAATACCACCCAAAAGATTCTATCAACTTTCCTCCACAAAAGCTCATAATTTGTTGATTAACCCACATAGATAAATCAATCTTTTTCCTCCGCACCAACTGTTGGAACCCAAGCCGATTTCAAATTTCCTTTTTTGCACTACATTTATAGAATACAAGGAGATATCCCGCGCGATGCGTGGGTTTGCCATGAGTTCAATTTTTTTCACTTTGAAGAAAATTATAATTAAATAAATGTATATAATTATATAAGGTAAAATCTTATGAAAACAATGCAACAAATTTGACCAGGATTTCTGGGAAGTAACCTCTAAGAAGAGCATGTTAATTTTTTGTACCAATCGTGTTGTTGAAATTGAATTCTAATTGAATCTCAGTAGGAAGAAGTTAGAAAATCACAACATGATCGAGTATACATATATATATATATATATATATATATAAGAAAATGAAATAAAATTTAAACTATTATGAAACTTATTTCTTACAAAATCACTTTCATTTAATGAAACATCTATTTCAAACATGAACAATAATAATTTTTAAGAGAGTCAGTAAATTACAACCTTTAAATTAAAAAGTTAAACTGTAAATTTAGAAGAACATTAAATTTTCTTGTTTTGTTTATTTCATTTTTTCAGATTGAAGATGATTTCGTGCAAGAGAGTGGTTGAAAATGTTATCTTCATCCATAGAAATAACTTACCTCAGTTCTACAAGAAGCTGTTTCCACGGTTTGAACCCGTCACACGGGGAAAACTTTACCATCGCGCCAAGGCTCCCCTTCACCTCTATAGTTGTATAGATGCCCTAAATTTTTACGGCATGACCTGCTTACCCATTAACCACTACAATTATTTACAAATACATTTGCAAAAAATTCACATTGAGGGTAATCCTTTTCTATTTAAGACCGTCCGCAACCAAAAAAATCTCAAAAATTTATAAACATATTTGAGCAGACAAGGAACTGTAAATTACCAAAAATACAGTAAAGTTTCTTATGAAACGAAAATGGACTATTTCTTATGACTTTTACCAACGGATCTAATATCCAGCCAAAGCCTATGAATTTCGGTAAGACCTAGTTTCAGGAAAATATGTACTTGTAAGAATAAAAGCGTACTTCTTTAGTGAAGTTGGACAAGTCCCACGACCTTTTTCATGAATTTTTACAGTAAATTTGCCCTCTCTTAAAATTCATAACATGATCATCATTTCACGACACGCCTTCCAAACTTTCCTTAAAAAGGATTGTATCTATAAGGATAATTCAAATATTGAAAGAACAGTCAAATCCTGTTTTATCATAGAAGTAGTGGTCACAGTTAGCTTCCCCAATAGCGAGCTCTTCCATACGTCTTTATTTCTAAGAGGTAATCGTCCGGTGTCTAAAAAATAGAATTGTTTATTAATTCTTTTAATGTGGGTACTATTAGGTAAGATATAACATGATGGTGTCTCTACTCATAACTAATATCCATTACACTGTTACAAACAGTTGCAATGCACCATATGAGTACTTTATTTAGTTGAATTGGATTTCATAACGCAAGCCAAAATGGGAGTCCAAATGAATAGTTACAATCCGGCCCACTCGGGCAGAGAACAAAAGGATAGTAACCCTTCTGTGTGAATATATGTGCCAATTCATTACCACGCACATATTGTAGCCGACACACCTCCATTTTCTTCGCCAGATTAACGAACTCCTCCATATTTCTTTTCATATCTAATGAGAAATATCTGATAGCTTCTCCACTTTCCTTTCGTAGGAACAATCTGAGAGCCTGGATCTAGTCGCTCTTCAAAAGTTGCATGTCTGAGATATGCTTCATATGCAAGGAGAAAGCCTATCTTGATTGCTATGATCTCCTATCTGACGAGAGAGGAGAACAAAAAGATACATTGTGTTGTGCCGATTATGAGATCATCGGCCGAGTTTCTGATGGCGACACCCATTCCACACCTCTTTCCTTATTAAAGCAAGCTCTGTCGCAATTAATTTTAACAAGACCTGGATCTGGAGGGGTCCATTAGTATTGACTGATACATATTTCATTTCTCGGAATCTAGGATTTATCCACGGCGATGTTGGTGCTACTAGAAAAAGATAAGAACTCTTCTCCTTTTTCTGTAGATCTCCTTACCTGTGAAGCTCTTATTATTAAATCATGTCTCATTTGTACTACTCCAAAGTGTCCAAATCTGAAATGTACCATTTGTGTTGCAGGGAAGGGGTGCTTGAAAGAAGATCGACACCATCTACTCTCAAAAGTTAACTAGGAGAGGGTCGATGGTTATTTCAGAAAGACGCCATACCTCTACAACCATTTTACACTTCATAAAAATATGATTGACGCTTTCGGCGTCTTGGTGACACCTTTGGCACTGCACATGGATTATAATTCCCCGATGGTTCAGATTAACAACAACTGGTAAGGCGTCTGTCCATCCCTGCCAAGCTGGGATGAACTCCATTTCAAGTTTTTTCTTGCTCCAATACTCTTTTAGCCAGCTCTCCTCTTCCTCTTTCGAAGATTGACCCACTGAAAATTTGTTTGCGCATAACAACTTATAACCAGAAAAGACGAAGTATTCACCATTTTCGTAGAAGAACCTGAAGTCGATGTCAATGGAATGGCGATCTGGAGGATGTTTTCTACATAACCAAGATTCAGGTACAATTTGAGTCGTTCTTCCTCCCAGGTTTTGTCTTGATGGATGAATTGTGCAACTGGTAGCACAACATTGTACTTCGCATATTGAATTTGAAAGTGGTGGGTCTTGGGATCAATCTATATGTGAATAAATCATATGTGGTACCACATCTTATTTTCTTAACCAGCCCATTGGAGAGAAGATCTCTCTTTCCAATAATACCATGGAATCCAAAGTGTACTGCATGATACTTTTTAGGAGGTTGATCCATGAGATCACAGTCTTTGAAGTATTTGGCTTTATAAACTCTATCGATAAAATTTGTAGGATGTAGATAATCTTCCACCGATTGTTTAGCAAGAAGTGAAACACTTAAGCACCGCATATATTTGAACCCTAGACCTCCCTCCGCCTTTCTGAATTTTAGTTACTCCCAACCAGCCCAATGCATGTTATTCTTATGAAAAAAAATTTCCGTTCAAAGCATGTACCTTTTGGGAGTACGAAACAACCCCTTGAGTAGTTGCGGATATTTTTTGCGGAAAGAGAATTCTATTTCCAAACCTTCAGCCTTATGTTTACCCTCACTATTAAGGACAGAAAAATATTTTCTTCTCCTTCCTTATCATGGTTGAGCCTAAGTAACTTTCATGTTTCTATGCCACCGGATGCCACAAAGCTAACTGACGGTCTGATGATCCTCAGCAGAGGTGTTCTCTGAAAAAGCAATTGTTGACTTCTGATAGTTTACCAACTCTCTCGAGGCATAGGCATAATACCGTTAAACTCTAGTGAGAATGTAACTTCATTAGGGACTGCCTTTGTAAAAATTATTCTTTTGTTAGAGAAAAACGGTGCATCAATGATGTTCTTTTTATGTAGACCCTCCGTAAGACTTCGAGAACAATGTCTCGCTCACCAAGAGCAAAAGACAGGTGATTAAAGGACACCCCTGTCTTAAGCCTATCTAAAGTACTACCCTTCCTACTACATTACCACTGACAATCGAACTGTAGATAACCGTAATAACACACTTATAATAAGTTCACTCTACTTATAAGTTCACTCTACTTAAATCTGAAACAAAAATGTTCTAGAATTGCTTGTAGAAATCCAACTTAACGCTGTCGTACACTTTGCTTATGATACGTTTCATAGAAACAGAGCCAATTTTTCTTTTATGTCGTTTTTCAATAGAGTGGATTAGCTCGAACTTCGTGAGAACATTATCTGTAATCTGTCTCCCGGGGACGAAAGCGCTCTCAATTTCAAAGATCAAGCTAGGTAACATGTTTTTCTGACGGCTCATTATCACTTTGGGTATAATCTTTTAAACACAAAAAAATAAACTAATATGGTAGAGATCTGTAGGTTTCTGAACCTGTTTTACCTTCAGAATAATGGAATGTAGGATATGGTTTAACAACGCGACTGAGCCACTCTTGTTGTAAAAAGAAGGCACTTCTCTTTGACGTCCCTTCCAACGACCGGCTAGAATATCTGGTAGAGTACTTGGCGAATCCTTCATGACTTGGGGAATTTCGGGAGGCCATTCCATGTCGGGAAAACGGTATTTCCTCCGTAGTGAATAGAATATCTAACCTCCCCCGCAAATCACTAAACAAATGTTCCTCCACACGTGCTACCATGGGCTTCGTTTGTTGTAACAGAACTCCTGTTTCAAAGCTCTGATACCAGTTTTTTATAACCTGGGGGTATTCGGGCAAGAACGAGGAAACGAAATCAAGAAGGAGATAGATGTTTAACGTGGTTCACTAAGGAATTTGCAACGAATCCGGTAGCTACCTACACTGCCAGAAACAGAATCGAATACATTCACAAAGAAAGTCGGACCGAATGTATTCTCGATGTGCCCACCATGACGAGTGCCCATATGTCATTCATCCTAGATGCACCAATGACGAGTGCCACAAATTTTCATGCAAGATGCCCCCCATATGCCTCAGCCAGAAACAGATTGCGCAAGATGTGAACTCAATGCGTTTCATGGTACACGCTCAAACAACAGATGCACGCCTTAACAAACCCGTGCATAATGGGCGCCAGAACCAAGATCATATGCGCGTGCAAAAAATTTCACGCGCCAGATGCTCTATGTCGTTGCTCCAACTCCAACGAGTTCCTTCAACGCATGAGCCATCACCAGATTCAATTCACACTCTAGATTCTCCACTCCTGGAGGCAGATTGCGCCTGAACGTCAATCCCCATAACGCCATATGCGCGTGAACCGCCAGATTCGTGCCAGTACCAAACGCGTGCTGGATTTGCCAGATCCCTTACACGCCTAATGAGATGCATGGCAGATTACTCCGACAGGAGCCTGGATGGCATCCTCCGCGGGGCTTCAGATGGAAGGTGTATCCGCTTCTCTCTCACGAACAGATCGATCTTGATCGCCAAACCAAACATCAATCCTGGCGGAATCTCGAAATTCTACTCCGGATAGCATGCTCCCCTGAATCGCGAAACCCTAGCTTTGAGTTTCACCTAGATCTTGAAACATGGCTCTAATACCAGTTTGTTAAAACTGGTGATCCCCTTGACCTGGATCTATTTCCATTTTGTTGTAACATAACTCCTATTTGAGAGCTCTGATACCAAATTGTTATAACGTGGGGGTATTCAAGCAAGAACGATAAAACAAAATGAAGAACCAGTTTAATATTAACGTGGTTCACTAACGAATTCGCAACGAGATCAGTAGCTACCTCCACGTCAGATATTTTATTGTGAAGAGAACCTGATTACAACGCACGCGATGGCCACAACAACCACGTCGGCCACCCACCCGACCCACACACAAAAGCTTCTCAAAGCACCAAACAAATAAACGCGTGTGTGGGTATTGGTACTGTATTACTACACCCAGTGCCTTTATATAGGCTATCAAGAAACAATCTAAAGATGATTTTGCTGCATTTAGACTTTAATTCAAACCCAACGAGGTCTATGCTCTGGTTGGATCACTTGTGGAAAAAAGGTCCTTAAAAATAATCTACCACGGTATGGGCGATGCCTTCATCTTCATCTTGCCATATACCATGATCGTATTCGATACCAGACATTCGGTTCATATGGTTCTTAATAGACAATTTTCTATGAAAGAATCTTGTATATAGATCACCAAGCTTCATCCAAGGGATTTGTTATCTCTGACTCCACATGACTCCTTCCCTAAGTAGGAGGTCTGCAATTTCCTTCTTCAAATGATCCTTCTCCGTCAAATTGGCGGAATATTGGGGTTGCATTTCGAGGTTATCCTTGCGGTCCTTGAGTAGAGAAATCTGTCTCTTTAAATTACAAACTTTTTCCTCTCCCACCTCTTTAAATCTATAACAAAACGCATTTCTTACTGGGGAAATGAACGCCTTACCTTCTACAACATTCTTCAGCTAATATATTTCACTGTAGTTGATGACGTCACGTCTTTTCAAACTGAAACCTTCTGATCAACTTCTTCTTAATCGAACACTTTTCATCCCATATAATTGTGATGAGAAATGATCTGACACTTCTGCTGAAAGATCGGAAACTCGAGCTCTCCGGAACTGCTCAATCAAAATGTAACTTACTACAAACCTATCAAGATGTTTTCTATTAGCGCCTTCATCAGACTTGTTGTTTGACCATGTATGTGAAGGACTAGAACTTTCTGTATTAGTTTGTAAATATAACATCACATAATTACATTCTCATTTTGTCACCAAGATATCTTATAGGAATATCACTGTACAATAGTTGTATTCTCTTTCAAGATATATAATTGTTAGGCAATTGATGAAAAAAGCTTTCAGAATTGATGTTGGAAATCTCCAAAAAGTGTACAAATTAACACTGTAAGTATGCTCTTATTAAACCAAAAACAAGCTTTCATACAATTTTTTTGCCTCATTTGAGCTATCTTTAGCCATGACAAGAAAGAAGGTTCACCTCGCATTCATCACAAACGAAAACTCAAGGAAGGCAGCCTATGAGAAATGGAAGAAGGGATTAATGAACAAGTTTATGGCGCTAATTAATCTTTGTGGAATTGATGCTTGTGCAATAATTTACAGCCCTTATGATACCGAACCAAATGTTTAACAAAACCTTTCTAGAGGTCAACGAGTGTTGGCACAGTTCGAAAGGATGCCTGAAAAGGATAAAAGCAAGGAGATGATGTATGTAGAGAGTTTCAACAAGACGCAAATTACGAAGACAGTGAGCAGCTGAAGAAGCAATAGAAGGAGGAATGAGAGAAGGGGATTACTGAGTTCATTTACAAGTGTGGCTAGTAGGGCGGGAAAACACATCTTAAATTTGAGGGATTTGCTTGATCTAGGGTGGGTTATTATTGAAAAGCTCAACAAAATTTATCATAGGATCTTGTCACTGAAGAAACCTGATAGACCATGTTCTTCTTCCCAAATTGTTCCAGCAGTGGTGAATACTGGAATTTGTACTTTCCATTAATGGGAGTAGAATGGAGCCATGAATTTGACCAATGCAGCTGTGCAGCAAAGGCCACAATGCTTTGCACACTTCATGGGCAAACCAAATCGAATGGGGCTCGACATCCCTGATTAGATGACTTTACACCCATTGGGAGATAAACAATCTCATGCTATGTGGCAAGTGTCTTCCTTCTTTCACTGAAATAGAGATCCCACAAATTCTTAGTTTGTTTCCGATTGCTTTATATTAAATTTTTTCAGAATACTTCATAAATTACATGTATCAGTATTTGAATAATAATAATAATAATACATAATTGTTTCCTACGATTGAGTTAGCCTTGGTGAAATCATATTCGGAAGCACCGTTAACCAATGTTTCAATCGACTATATTCCCTTAGTTTTTAATGTCTTGAGCTCTAGCAGGAAGTAACCCATACATGTGTCCCATAGAATATTTGTCGCTTCTCCCCCTATGTGCCAATGCCTATGAATCTTTGTTAAAATAAACCATGCAATGTCAAAAATCAGAAAAACAAATTGACAGGTCAATTTAATAAATATTGTAGCCATTGGGACATAAATTGAGAAGCAAAAATTATTGTATGTGATACCTATAAGGGTTACTTCCTCCTAGAGATCAAGACATTGAGAACTAAGGGAATCTAGTCAATTCAAAAATATATATAGGTTAATCGTCCTTGAGAATAGGATTTTACCAGGACCTGAAAAAAATAAATAGGACTAAGTCAATTGTAAGAAACTATTTGGTTTTTTCATTATTATTAGAATCCAAGGACATGCAATTTATTTAGCATTCAGAAAACAAAAATATACAGACAACAGAAAGAAAATATGAATTTCTGTAATCACTATTTTAGTGAGAGAAGAAAGGCACTGGCCACATAGCATTTTGTTGTTGATCACCTAACGGGTGCACATTCATCTGATTGGGGCCGTCAAACCCCATCGGATTTGGGTTGTTCATGAAGTGTGAAAAGCATGGAGGCATTTGTTGTAGAGCTGCCGTGGTCAAATTCATGTATGGATTCTCCTTTTGTTGATGGAAAAAAATAACTCCAGTATCTACCACTGGTGGAACAATTTGGGAAGAAGAAGAAGATGGGCGATAAGGTTTCTTCAGTGAGGTGATCCTCTTATAAATTTCATTGAGCTTTTCATGTATAACCCACCCAAAATCACGCAAATCCCTCAAATTTAAGTTATGCTGCCCGCCCATGCACTTAAACATCACCTGCGTAATCTCTTTCTTTTGGTTCTCCTTGTATTGCTTCTTTAGCTACGCACCGGCTTCATATGCTTGATTAAACTCTCTTGATTCATCATATTCTTGCTTTCCTCCATTTCTGGCATCCTCTTGAACTGTGCAAGCAGTCGTTTGACACCAGATGGGTTTGGCCAAACTTCAGGTTGGGAATCATAGGGGCTGTAAATGATTGCACAAGCATCGATTCCACAAAGAGTAGTTAGCTCGCTAACCTTCTTCATCAAGCCAATCTTCCTTTTACTATAAGTTGCTTTCCTTGAGGAGTCGTTGGTCATGAATGCAAGATTCACCTTCTTTCTTGTCATGGCGTAAGATCATTCCAAGGAAGTAAACAAATTGTACAAAACTTACTTTTGGTTTGTAAGAGTATATACACAGTTCTAATTTATTCACTTTTTGGAGATTTCCAACAACAATGTTTGAAGATTTTAAGTCAATTGTCTAACAAATATTTACCTTGAAAGAGAATACAACATTTACACAGTCACATTCCCATACAATATCCAGGAGACAAAATGGGAATTTCAGTATTTTATGTGATATTTATTAGTTAGCGCAGAAGGTACAGCTCGACTCTTGTGTGACATTTTTTTTCGTTTTAGGTTCGAATGAGGAAAATTTTGCTTGCCCCATTGTCAAGTGTTCTTATGTCTAAATTCGCACATCTTATCTTATATATATATCTACTATACTCTAAAATGTCCAAGAGCTCAAAATGTTTAACACTATGAAATGTTTTCTCTGTTTGCTACATTGTTTTATTTGCCAAATATACTATTTCGTGTTTTCAATATTTGACCACTACATTGTTCCTATTAGATTTCAACAATTTCTATTTGATTGGTCAATACATACTCCTCTTCCTCGTCTTCTTCAATTTTCTTCTTCTTTTGTACCCTACAAAATTGTTACTTTTGTTTTTCTTCATAAATTTTGTAAATCCTATCTTTTGCTTCTACACTTCTCTTTCCTTTTTGGGATATTTATCACCTTTTTCTTTTCCAAAACTTTTTAAACCAAGATTCATCGAATTATGAAGAAGGAAGTTACACTGATGATTATCAGCGTCTTGCTTTAATTTTGAATATCAACGGTAAGCAAAAATGTATGCTTGTTCGTGGTCTTTATTTTTCATATGTGGGTGTAGAACTTTAATGGAATCCTTCACATGAATGTCTTGATCAAGGGTATTATAGGTTAGGTTTATTTTCAGAAATCAAATTAGAATTAAACTTGATCGATTGTTTCATGCCAATGTCTAAAAAAAAAGTGATTGATTTTGATATACTGAGACTAATGTTTCTATTATTTTTCTTCAAACCCTGATATGATGCTACTCGTGTAACATTTTTCATGGGAAATAGGATAACAGAATGATTTGGTCCACCTGGATCAAAGTTTGCTATTCTTTCTCTGTGAGGGTACGGGTTCTCTTCACTTTTCATGTTTCATTTGAGAATTTTATTGTAACGATGCCGTTGTAGAAGTACAAACCAATTAGAAAAGCCTCCAATTATGCCCACTCTTAATCATTCTTCCACCTAAGATCAAATTTTCGGTAATGAAGGTGTTATAATTTTTTGGTGATTGAAGCCCCTAGCCTACACTTGGACGAAGCGGCGAAGCAATGACCAAGCGGCCAAAATAACGAATTAATAAATATATGTTGGTTCTATAACTTCTATGTTCCTGAAATAAATGCATGTTCATAGCAGAACAGAAACACACAATTGAATTTTGTCTCAGAAAAGGGGAAAAAATTCAACAATTTATTGATCTTGCAGAAATCGCAAAAAAAAAAAAAAAAAAAAAAAAAAAAAAAAAAAAAAAACAAACAAAACAAAACAAAACAAAAAAAATGCTTAACAAAAACAATCAGTTTCTTCCCTTCACTGGAAAAAGGGACCAGGCCACACAGCACTAGGATTTTGATCACCAAATGGAGGCATGTTCGTCAGATCATCACCGCGGAATCCCATCTGGTTGGGTTGTTCATCAAGTCCGCAAACGATTGAGGACTCTGCTGCATTGCCTCCCTTGTCAAATCCATGGTTGGATTCTCTTCTTGTCGATGGAATGTTCTAACTCCAGTGTCCACCAATGCTGGAACCATTTGAGTAGAAGACGAAGAAGACGAGCCGTTAGATTTCTTCATTGACGTGATCTTGTTATCGATTTCCTTCATCTTTTGATCGATAGACCACCCTAGATCATGCAAGTCCCCCAAATTGAAATTCTCTGGCCCAGCCCTACCATTCAGGCACTGGTACATGACCTCCGTCATCTCTTTCTCCCGATTCTCCTTGTATTGTTTTTTTCAGCTGCTCACTGGCTTTCGAGATCCGCTGCTTGATGAAACTCTCTTGGTTCATCATCTTCCTGCTTTGTTCCATTTCAGGCATCATCTTGAATTGTTCCAGCACTTGTTCGACCCCCGACGGGTTTGACCAAACTTCAGGCTGGGAATCGTAGGGGCTGTAGACAATAGCACAAGCCTCGATTCCACAAAGGGTTGTCAGTTCGGTAACCTTCTTCATCAAGCCCTTCTTCCTTTTCTTGAACATAGCTTTCCTTGAGGAGTCGTTCGAGATGAATGCGAGGGTAACCTTCTTTCTTGTCATGGCTGAAGATAACTCCAAAGAAGTAATGAAATTGTAACAAAACTGTATAAAGCTTTGGATTGGTTTCTATGAGCATATGGACAGTGCTAATTTATAAAAAAATTGGATATTGCAGCATTAATGTTTGAAGCTTTTATGTCACATTCATAGAATTTCACATTTTATATTATAAGTACATGTTGAATACAAATTAGGGAACGCAACATGTCAGAAGGACTGTTATAATGTTACAACTTATTCAGCGCACGAATGAGGAATATTTAGAATGCGTGAGTTAATAAGAGGATACTTTGATGTCTATTTTAAGATGGGCACATTAAAGTTTACATGACATTCACAAGTAATTAACATATGATTCTATCTTTATACATAAGATAGAGATTGGGAGATGCTCTTTCCTTTTTAAGTTAGTACAAAATAATAAGTTGATTTTAAGTCCTGAGTCTCTTAAATTTACTTGAAAATCATCTACTTTATCAATGTGGCCAGGCCAGCGGTTGAACAACACATTTAAAAACATCAACGCAGGCAGTGGCGATGGCAAGATCAGCTATTTATTTTTTCCATTTTTTATTTTTTGTTATTAAGAACTTCCAAATTTTGAATGATGGCTATACAGTAATTTGTTGAGTAAAGTAGAACTTTTTTTGGGTTAATTTTCTATTCTTTTAATGAATTTTATTTATGCTTAATCAATTATGGAATTTTCTAAAGACTTCTCGCAGCGTTTTGAAGTTCCAGTTTACGTAAACTACAACTTTGAAACACTGCGAGTACTTTAGTACAATCTACAAGAACTTTAAAACGTTGCGAGATGTCTTTAAGAAATTCCATAATTGATTAAGAATAAATAAAATTTGTTTATTGCAGCTAAATTCACGATATCCAGAAGTTTATAGGTGCGTAATCTTCCAAAATATCGTCTACAATAGAGAAATCCATGATGATGACCCCTTCATTCCGCAATCAAGATATTCTAATAACTGTTTATCATCCCCCACCACACAAAGATTTTGGATCCCTTTCAACACTGCAAAATGAATACCTTTAAATACGACCATTGCTTCAGATTATCTTGCATTGGTACACGCTCTTAGCGGAAAACATCTCTTACCCATATAACCACCCATATCGACTCTAGGAACAGCACTGCATGTACCCTTTCCTGTGGACAGTTCAAAATCACCATCACAATTTAGCTTTACGAAACCACGCTTCATGAGCTGCCACCTCTCGTATGTGTCCGCATGACCCGGAGCTCAATTATACTCTTGAGCCTGCGAAAGCTCCGCTAGCCGAGCATGAACCTTTTACACAATCAATCCACGAGATTTTGGATTTCATTTAAACACTGTAGCATTTCTATTATCCTTGATTTTCCATAATGCGACGCAAATGATTTGTCAATTTTCCTCCATAAAGCTCATTATTGATTGAGATACCCACACAGATAAATCAATCTTTTTCCTCGCCACCAGTTGTTGGAATCCAAGCCGATTCCAAACCTTTGTCGCACTGCATTCATAGAATACTAGGCAATACCCCGCACGATGCACGGGTTTGCCATGAGTTAAATTTGTTCACTTTTAAGAAAATAATAATTAAATAAATGTATCTAATTACATAGGTAAAATCTTATGAAAACCGATAATTCAATTTCTCTGTCTTAATGTGAAGTATGAACTGTGGAAGTTTTTATGAAGATGATGAAAGACACTGGTAAAATATGTTCAAAGCTCCAAGGCCTTGAAGGTCTATATCTGCATATATATTGATTAAGTATTGTATAGCAATTTTGTGTATGCAGGCTTAGCATTGGATCAGATGTTGTTTAAATGTGTCTGAAAAATACTTTTCGAATATATCTATGTGTTTCTAATACTCGGAGGCTTCACCGCGTGAATGAATCAAGTATTAGAAAGCTATAAGCTTAAAACTGTGAAGAATGTCAATGATCTCCAAGGCCTTGAGATTTTCCTTGAGCTGCTGACAGTCTTATTTAGCTCAACTGATTATTTCTTGCAGGATGTTACATGTGGTAATGTGATTGGTTACTGACTTGCTATAAGAATTAATCATAATTTTATCATTATCTTATATGTATTATTGATCTGGTATTAATCTTGATATCAAAATTTTTGCCTAGTTTATTGCAGATACTGTTATGCCAAACAGTCAGTAATATTTTTTGGATTTTGTTTGACCTTGAAATCAAGTGTGTTGCAGAGTTGTTTGTTGTTAAAACCCCTCACAACAAACTATAATTGCTATCCATTCATAGTTGTTGATAGAAGCATGTTTGGGAGAGGATTTGTAGGGGGACATTTCCTAATATCGCTCATTTAGTTACCACAGTTTGTTATAAGCTTTAGTTTGAATTTAAAAGAGAGAAGACTGACAGAGGACTTATCATTCAGAAAATAATAGTGTTTAGTGTCGTGGAGCTCATACAATCAACTCTTCAATCAATGAAGTCATTAACACTATTGGAGAAGGAGATAAATCATCCCGATATCTGAAGAACACATTCAAGCTTCACTGCTTACCTCACAAACTTATAAGTTTAGTTGTTCAAGTCAACAACAAGAGGTTCTTATTGTTTCAACAGATTGTAGCTGATACTAGATAGTTTGGGAACCACAAGCTGTATAGGTGTAAGCAGTTCACTTAGGCTTCAGATCTAGGGCTAAATCTGGGTGATTAATAAGAAGTGTTTTCCAAATCCTAGAGGGATCAGATCCCTCAAGCAGAGACAAGGCCCAATCTGGGTGATTACTTTACAGTATTGTTCTTTATCACTGCAAACTATCTAGCTGAAAACAGGTTGTTCAAAGTCTTGAAGTATTTTACAGCTCAAGGCCTTGAAGCTTCACTAGTTCTTAGTAAGCTTCCGTCTTTTATCAAAACTCCTCCAAGGCCTTGAGATTCAATCGGTGTCTTACCTTAATTTTTCAAAAGACTAAGTTTTTAAAAAAGTTTCCATACTCTATTCAACCCCCCCCCTTCTAGAGTATTTGATCCTGGGTTTATACTTACATTACAAACTTTCAATCGGTATCAGAGCTTGGTCACTTCTAAGGATCTAACAATCTTTTGACAATGAGTAATGTAGGTGATGGTGGATTATCGCATGGTAGGGCAGCTGTGTACAAGGGAATGCTAGGAGAAGATCCAAGTGTACACCTGCTATAGGGGATAAGGACAAGAATAGAAATCACAGAGAGATTGTAGGTGAGTGTAGGCGAATAGTAACCACTTGTTAACTGTTCTTGAGAGAGAGACAGTATAATGACTAGCGAAAGATCCGAGATTTTCCATAGAAGGCTAACGTTCCTATATATAGTAGGGAATTGACAGTTACGATGGGTTAGTGCGCCCATGAATGGCGGCAAGATATTCGCCTCGTAACGGCACGTTCTACCGTATATATAGGGCACGTTACACGATTGTGCACATATGTAGGGGACGGTTACATGATCGATCGCATTTATGGGACACATGGTCATTAAATCTCTCAGACAGTTATCAACGGTCGTGCGCGAGCGTGGTTGCTGATATCGCGCGACGTTTCTTCCTTTGACCTCCAAGCCACTAAGTCCCTACAACTCCTGCGCAGTTAGTATCGTGGGCAACCCTGTCTCGCAACTCCTATATGGACAAGCTCGAATGTAATTATATGCAAATCATAAATATATGATAGGGTGTACACGGAGTACCATTATATATGTTAGGTGGCTGCCACGTGGACGATGTTTGATCTGCTCATAACGCACTATCTACATTAGCCCCCTTTTGTCAAATGTCATGCTCGTCGTTCGAAAATCGCGCAAAATCAGTCGTGCATAGCTCCACACGTGTTTTCGAATCTTGGAAACTTTAAGTTCGAAAACCCTAGGCCCCATTTACCATCATCATTGCCTAGCGTCGTAGCGTTTAATAGGGCGTGTCCGTTGCGCGGCTAATCAGACGCCATCCACATTGTTTTTCCATTTTTCGAGGCAAAAGTTATTCGAATAGATCCGATAAGTCGCAAATTTTGCTGATTTTCAAGGTAACGCTGATTCAGCAAATCTGAAAGGTTCACAACCCTTCGAGGGCCTATATAAACCCCTTTACTATAACGATTAGAACATTTCCACCATTGTTGCTATCAAAGTATTATGAGCCAGAGAGAACCCAGCAGCAAGTTTAGATCTTCGATCAAATTCTCGACAGCATCACTCAAGTAGTTCAATCACTGAAACAACGAGGTTAGCAATTCTCATCACTCGTTTCATTTTTTTAAATCGGATAAAAGAAAATACGCATGCAACCCAATATGGGTTTAGCGTTCATACTTGTTCTTGCCATGCAACCTAACAGTCTTTTAATTTTTCATTTGTACTCATCCACTACAACTGAAACAAAATTTTCAACGACGTGCAGTATTGTCGTCAATGGATCTAAACACAATTTCACCAAGTCTTTGGAGGGAAATTACAATATCATGAAATAATTGTGGTAAAAAAATTTACAAAATTTTCACTTCAAAAGTTCAACCATTAATATTTTGAGCTGCAAGTACTGAATATTTCTCTAAAGATTTTGGTGGGGAATTAGAAATTCATGAAAAAAGTGGAGCCAAAATTAACCAAACCAAAAAAAAAACTCCTCCCTCCTGGATCGATCCAACTTAGTCAATTCCAACCTAGCATCACCTCCATCTTCTTCCCTCCACCACTTTCCTCTCACTCGCTTTGTCTCTCCAAACGACCGTCGTCCACTCAGCATAGATCACCCAACCCCCTCATACATTCTCCGCCGCATCGAAATCTCTCTTCCATATTCTTCTCTCTTTCCATCTTCGATCTGACACCGGTCGCTCTCTCTCCCACCTTCACCGCCGAGTCTCCAAGGTTCAATTAATCGGCCAATTTAGTGGATTCGTGTCCATAAGGTTCAGGTAAACTCCTTCAGTTCATTCGCAAATCTTTTATTACTGATTCATTCTGACTTGCTTCTTTCCTCGACTCAATTTTTGTTCTTATTTGCTAAGATGCGCACCCAGTGGTGAGGGTTTGAAATTGGTTAAATCTTGATTTCTTTCTAATCCTGATTCAAATGTTCTCTATAGGTTAATCTCTCTTCTAAATCACTTAATAATTTGTATGTTGAGAAAGCCCTCAGTTGAACCTTGATTTGAGTCAAACCTTTCTGATTCTGTATACTTTCGTTTAAGTTTTCATACATTATTGATGTTAATTGCAGGCATGGTTTAGTTTATGATTTACACACTGAACATATATCACGAGTTTTCAGTTGTGTGACCTTATTGGCATGGTGAATTGGTTTCCTAGGATTTAGCCTAAAGAAATCGATTTTGCTTCGATGCCTTCGAATAATGGCACAATATTGAGACTTAAAATACCTTCCTCTGGATCTCTCTCTAAATCCAATTTCGCGGAAGCTCCATTCAGTTTCATCATGCATTTGCTCTGATTCATATTCATCGGCGATAATGTAGTGAAAGCCATTGAACTGTTTATATCATATGAAATAGGAAGTATACTTCTTGCTATGCATTTTCAACAAAAGACTTCTTGCAGTGTTTTTTAAGTTCTAGTTTACGTAAGCTAGTACTTTAAAACACTGCGAGTACTTTAGTATAGTCCACTGCAACTTTAAAACGTCGCGAGATGTCTTTAGGAAATTCCATAATTGATTAAGCATAATCAAAATTTGTTCATAGCCGCTAAATTCACAATGTCCAGATGTTTATAGGTGCGTAATCTTCCAAAATATCATCTACGGTAGAGATATCGTTGATGATGCCCCGCTTCATTCCGCAATCAAGATCTTCTAATAATTTTTTATCATCCAATTCCACACAAAGATTTTTGATCCCTTTCTACACTGCAAAATGAATAGCTTTACATACGGCCATTGCTTCTGATAATCTCGCATCGCAACATGCTCTTCGCGGAAAACATCTTGCACCCATACAAACACCCAGGTTGACTCTAAGAACATAACTGCATGTACCCTTTCCCGTGGACCGTTTAAAAGCACCATCACAATTGAGCTTTACGGAACCACACTTCATGAGCTGCCACCTCCCGTATGTGTCCGCATGACCCGCAGCTCAGTTCCACTCTTGAGCCTGCGAAAGCTCCATAATCGAGCTGTTAGATTTAGGAAGCTCTGATACCACTTTGTTGGTTTTAGGAAGAAGAGATTAGTAGGCTAAGTGTTAAGTGGAAGAGGGAAGTGATGGAACTTGTAGAGTGAGAGAGTAGGACAATATGTGTAAGTACTTCAATTGATTTGGCTTGATACAAAATAGTGGATTACAACAATAAGATACACTCAATACATCACATAGAAGTCTTAATAGAAGACTTCATTGTAGTGACATTTAGGAAACTTCATAGAGGACTTACTAGGAGACTTAATAGAAGACTCACTTGATGACTTACATAATGCTAGAGTACAAGTCCCTATTTATAGGGAGCGTAGGAGGATTCTAGATTACATCATCTAGTAATCTCTCCACCTAGAAGCATCTAAAGATATTTTGTAGGACTATTCTAGTAATACACATTACAACATTGTTCTAGACTTTTCTACCACCATACTAATTTATGAGGCTAATATTTCTAGTAGCCTCCACTAACTAGTACAATTATTATTGGGCTTCATGACATAACCCATGTAATAATTATGGACCACAAATGTAGTTGGGCTAAATCAAGTTTAGCCTCCAACACCACCTCTTAAACTTTATTTACCATTCAAGCTTCAAGGGGTATATTAAAACTTCATTTTAGCTTCATCCCCTTCAATTGCAATGGTCTTCAAATCCATCTCGGTGGAAGTGAGAATCTTGAATCTTTTCTTCTTCTTGATCTTACACTTCTTGACATTCTTGAGCAATGCCTTGAATTGGACAAGGTCTCTTGTCCCCATAATTTGAGAATTAATCTCCTTCATTGGGACTTCTTCACTTGCATCAAAGAACTTCTCCATATTAACCCATCCGGTGTCAAATGTATAATTTTTTAGTCCAACTTGCATAGCAGGTCTTGTGACTTCGTCATCTTGTGCCTTATGGAATGACTTTATTTCTTTCTCCATCTTGTCAACCGCACAATGATTTTAAAGTATTTCTTCATTGACAAGATCTTTAGATAGGGTAGGCATTACCTCTTGTTGGCTATCTTCTTGGACCTCCTTCATCAATTGTCCTCCATTGTCCTTATGGCCTTCTTCATCTTGAGTCTTTAAGGTCCTTTCTTCCTTTTTGTCTTCCATGACAAAATTCTCTTGATCCTCACGTGCCTCAACATTCTCCTTCTCGATGCAATTTTGCATCTCTTCTACGTCAATGTCTCCTTGGTCTTCATGCTTCTCATCATGCTCGTCGTTGTTGGTGGAAAAAATCGTATCTTTACTTGACACAATGGGGTCAAGTTTCATCCATGTTTCATTTGGAGATTTTGTAATCTCCTCAACTTCAACAACATATGATCTCCCCCTTGACTTCTTTCAACAAAATTCACTTTCTCGTGCGCATGGTTAGTGTTCCTTCTACACTCGGAAGCATAATGACCAAAATCATAACATTTGTAACATAACACGTGAGATTTGTCATACCTTTGTCTTCCACCTTCTCTTGGTGTGTGTGAAATTTTGCCCATCTATTCTTGATAAGATGGATTGTAATCTCCTTTTGCGTCTCTTCCTCCTTTTCGATTTGCTCCATGTCCACCTCCTCCTCGTCATTCCTCATTGATATAGTTTCTTCTCCAACTTAGGTTGCTTCGTAGCACCATGGACTGTTCTTTTTTCCTCCTCTTCATTCTTTCCTCGTGAGCTTGTAGCGAGCCCATAAGTTCATCAATGGACAACTTGCTAACATCTCTACATTCCTCAATGGCTACGACAACATGCTCAAAATCACAACGTAAAGAGCGTAATATTTTCTCAACAATATAAGTATCACTTAAACTTTCATCCCCATATCTCTTCATTTGATTAGAAATGGCAAAAATACGAGAAAAATAATCCAAAATTGTTTCCGAATTATTCATATGGAGAGATTCAAACTCACCTCTAAGAATTCGGAGTTGAAACTTCTTGAATCTCTCACCACCCGTTTGAGAGTTTTGGAGAATCTCCCAAGCTTTCTTGGAGCTGGTTGCAAAAAATATCTTCTCAAGCATGTTTTCATCTAAGGAAGAATGAATGAGGGCAAGAGCTTTTTTATCTTTCTTACGTACCTCTTCTAATTCCTCTTTTTGAGTTGGACTCAAGTCTCCTTCAAGCGCTTAGTAGCCATTCTCCCCAACATCCCAAGCACCATGTGCGCCTAAAATGGCCTTCATGCGCAATGCCCATGTGAAATAGTTGTCTTTGGTGAGGCGAGGACATTGGACATAAACATTCGCCATCTTGCTATCGACTTGGCTCTGATACCAATTTGTTAGATTTAGGAAGCTCTGATACCACTTTGTTGGTTTTAGGAAGAAGAGATTAGTAGGCTAAGTGTTAAGTGGAAGAGGGAAGTGATGAAACTTGTAGAGTAAGAGAGTAGGACAATATGTGGAAGAACTTCAATTGATTTGGCTTGATACAAAATAGTGGAGGAAAACAATAAGATACACTCAATACATCACATTGAAGTCTTAATAGAAGACTTCATTCGAGAGACATTTAGGACACTTCATGGAGGACTTACTAGGAGACTTAATAGAAGACTCACTTGATGACTTACATAATGCTAGAGTACAAGTCCCTATTTATAGGGAGCGTAGGAGGATTCTAGATTACATCATCTAGTAATCTCTCCACCTAGAAGCATCTAAAGATATTTTGTAGGACTATTCTAGTGATATACATTACAACATTGTTCTAGACTTTTCTACCACCATACTAATTTATGAGGCTAATATTTCTAGTAGCCTCAACTAACTACTACAATTATTATTGGGCTTCATGACATAACCCATGTAATAATTATGGACCACAAATGTAGTTGGGCTAAATCAAGTTTAGCCTCCAACACGAGCATGAACCTTGTACACAATCTGCCCACGAGATTTTGATTTCCTTCAAACACGCTAGCGTTTCTATTTTCCAAGATCTCCCATACTATCACGCAAAATATTCTATCAACTTTCCTCCACAAAAGCTCATAATTTGTTGAGATACCCACATAGATAAATCAATCTTTTTCCTCGGCACCAACTGTTGGAACCTAAGCCGATTTGAAATTTCGTTTTTCGCACTGCATTCATAGAATACAAGGAGATATCCCGCACGATGCGTAGGTCTGCCATGAGTTCAATTTTTTCCACTTTGAATAAAATTATAATTAACTAAATGTATCTAATTTTATAAGGTAAAATCTTATGAAAACAATGCAACAAATTTGACCTGGATTTCTGGGAAGTAGCCTCTAAGAAGAGCATGTTAATTTTTTTGTACCAATCGTGTTGTTGAAATTGAATTCTAATTGAATCTCAGTAGGAAGAAGTTAGAAAATCACAACATGATCGAGTATACATACACAAATATATATATATATATATATAAGAAGATTCAATAAAATTTTAACTATTATGAAACTTATTTCTTACAAAATCTCTTTCATTTGATGAAACATCTAATTCAAAACTATCAAAACATATTTATTTAATATTATTTTATTTTTGAGGCATTATTGTTTTATTGTTTTGAGGTAAGAAATTTTTTTACTTTATAATGTTTTTTTTTTTTTAAATGCAACAACTTTTGTTTTCTTTTCAATTAAGATAGCATAATATTGACTTACAAAACAATTTTCATGTCTGGTCTCAAAACAACATAAAACTCCTCTAAAATCAATAACAGAAACATTAAAGTGAAAACTAAGCTCAAAGTGATCCATATCTTTCAAATAAAATTAAAATATAATATAAATTCTTTTGGCACTGTCAGCGTGGTTTGATGTAGTAAGCATACGAAGAGAAATTAAACCAATGACCTTTTTATAAAAGGTATGACTTAAATAATAATTGAAATGTTCGATTTATGTTGCTCAAAATGTAGATGTTTGAAAAAAATACTAATAATTCTTACTCGTGGAGTCTCAATGATGATTACGATGTGGATAGTGAATTTTACCTGAGAGATCACGTACAAATAATTATCACGACAACATTTATAAAGAATAAAACAAACTATATGGAAAAAAAGATACTACAATATAATTTAATTATAAATTTTTATTTTACATTCATTTTTTCTTTATGACTTAAAATGATGTAAATATTCCTCTATAATAGAATACGAATATTTGAGCGACGTTTCTATATATATATATATATTATAGTTGAAATTTATCGTCTAATACAATTTAGGTGATAGACAATTTTAAAATTCATACGCTTTTATAATTTCTCTCGTATGTAAATCCCAGAAATATAATGAACTAATATTTGTTAAAATTTATAAAATAGTAACCAAATGTACATAACAAACTATCTCAACTAAAATGCGAATTCGCTCATTATTCTAAGAAATGTAAATCAGGTCATTCAATTTTAAAAAAGAATGAAGAATGTGCCAATAAGAATTTTTCGTTCTTATCTTAGCCAAAAGTGTGAAACATGAACAATAATAAATTTCTAAGAGAGTCAGTAAATTACAACCTTTGTATTAAAAAGTTAAATTGTAAATTTAGATGAACGTTAAAATTTCTTGTTTTTTTTATTTCATTTTTTCAGATTGAAGATGATTTCGTGAAGGAGAGTGGTTGAAAATGTTATCTTCATTCATAGAAATAACTTACCTCAGTTCTACAAGAAACTGTTTCCACGGTTTGAACCCGTCACACCGGGAAAAATTTAGCATCGCGCCAAGGTTCCCCTTCACCTCTATAATTGTATAGATGCCCTAAATTTTTAGGGCATCACCTTCTTACCCATTAACCAATATAATGATTTACAAATACATTTGCAAAAAATTCACATTGAGGGTAATCCTTTTTTCTTTAAGACCGTCCGCAACCAAAAAAATCTCAAAAATATAGAAACATATTTGAGCAGACAAGGAACTGTAAATTACCAAAAATACAGTACAGTTTCTTATGAAACAAAAATGGACTATTTCTTATGACTTCTACAAACGGATAATATTCAGCAAAGCCTAAGAATTTCGGTAAGACCTAGTTTCAGGAAAATATGTACTTGTAAGAATAAGAGCCTACTTTTTTAGTGATGTTTGACAAGTCCCTCAGACTTTTTTCATCAATTTTTACAGTAAATTTGCCCTCTCTTAAAATTTATAACATGATCATCATTTCACGACACTCCTTACAACCTTTCCTTAAAACGGATGGTATCTATAAGGATAATTCAAATATTGAAAGAACGATCAAATCCTGTTTTATCATAGAAGTAGTGGTCACAGTTAGCTTCCCCAATAGCGAGCTCTTCCATACGTCTTTATTTCTAAAAGGTAATCGTCCGGTGTCTCAAAAATAGAATTGTTTAATAATTCTTTTAATATGGGTACTATTAGGTAAGATATAACATGATGGTGTCTCTACTCATAAGTAATATCCATTACACTGTTACAAACAATTGCAATGCACCATATAAGTACTTTATTTAGTTGAATTGGATTTCATAACGCAAGCCAAAATGGGAGCCCAAAAGAATAGTTACAAACCGGCCCACTCGGGCAGAGAACAAAAGGATAGTAACCCTAAATCGAGAATCATCTCTGTGAATATGTGTGCCAATTCATTACCGCGACTCTTCACATATTGTAGCCGACACACCTCCATCTCCTTAGCCAGATTAACGAACTCCTCCATATTTCTTTTCATATCTAATGAGAGTTATCTGATAGCTTCTCCTCTTCCATTTTGTAGAAACAATCTGAGATCCTGGATCTAGTCGCTCTTCCAAAGTTGCATGTCTGAGATATGCTTCATATGCAAGGAGCAAGCCTATATTGATTGCTATAATTTCCTATCTAACGAGAGAGGAGAACAAAAAGATATGTTTTGTTGTGCCGATTATGAGCTCACCCGCCGAGTTTCTGATGGCGACACCCATTCCACACCTCTTTCCTTATTAGAGCAAGCTATGTCGCAATTAATTTTAACAAGACCTGGTTCTGAAGGGGTCCATTAGTATTGACTGATACATATTTCGTTTGTCCGAATCTGGGATTCATCCACGGCCATGTTGGTGCTACTAGAAAAAGATAAGAACTCTTCTCCTTTTTCTGTAGATCTCCTTACCTTTGAAGCTCTTATTATTAAATCATGTCTCATTTGTACTACTCCAAAGTGCCCAATTCTGAAATGTACCATTTGTGTTGCAGGGAAGGGATGCTTGAAAGAAGATCGACACTTGTCTACTCTCTAAAGTTAACCAGGCGAGAGTCGATGGTTATTTCAGAAAGACGCCATACCTCTACAGCCATTTTACACCTCATAAAAATATGATTGACACTTTCGGCGTCTTGGTGACACATTTGGCACTGCACATGGATTCTAATTCCCCGATGGTTCAGATTAACAGCAACTGGTAAGGCGTCTCTCCATCCCTGCCAAGCTGGGAAGAACTCCATTTCAAGTTTTTTCTTGTTCCAATACTTTTTTAGCCAGCTCTCCTCTTCCTATTTCGAAGATTGACCCACTGAAAATTTGTTTGCGCATAACAACTTGTAAACAGAAAAGACGAAGTATTCACCATTTTTGTAGAAGAACCTGAAGTTGATGTCAAGGCCTGGGGTTTCTGGAATGGCGATCTGGAGGATGTTTTCTACATCACCAAGATTCAGGTACAATTTGAGTCGTTCTTTGTCCCATGTTCTGTCTTGTTGGATGAATTATGCAACTGCTAGCACAACATTATTTGTACTTGGCATACTGAATTTAAAAGTTGTGGGTCTTGGGATCAATCTATATGTGAATAAATCATATGTGGTACCACATCTTATTTTCTTAACCAGCCCATTGGAGAGAAGATCTCTCTTTGCAATAATACCATGGAATCCAAATTAAACTGCATGATACTTTTTAGGAGGTTGATCCATTAGATCACAGTCTTTGAAGTATTAAGTTTTACAAACTCTATCGATAAAATTTGTAGGATGTAGATAATCTTCCACCGACTGTTTAGCAAGGAGTGAAACACTTAAGCACCACATATATTTGAACCCTAGACCTCCCTCGGCCTTTCTGAATTTTAGTTACTCCCAACCAGCACAATGCATGTTATTTTTATGAAAAAGTTTTTCCGTTCAAAGCACGTACCTTTTGGGAGTACGAAACAACCCATTGAGTATTTGTGGATATTTCCAAACCTTCAGCCTTATGTTTACCCTCACTATTAAGGATGAAAAATATTTTCTTCTCTTTCCCTATCATGGTTGGGCCTAAGTAACTTTCATGTTTCTATGCCACCGGGATGCCAAAAAGCTAACTGAGGGCCCGATTATCTTCATCAGAGGTGTTCTCTGATAAAGCAATTGTTGACTTCTGATAGTTTACCAGCTCTCCCGAGGCATAGGCATAATACCGTTAAACTCTAGTGAGAATGTAACTTCATTAGGAATACCTTTGTAAAAATTAGTCTTTTGTTAGAGAAAAAAGGTGCATCAATGATGTTCTTTTTATGTAAATCTTCTTTAAGACTTCGAGAACAGTGTCTCGCTCACCAAGAGCAAAAGATAGGTGATTAAGGACACCCCTGTCTTAAGCCTATCTAAAGTACGACCCTTCCTACTACATTACCATTGACAATCGAACTGTAGATAACCGTAATAACACACTTATAATAAGTTCACTCTACTTAAAGCCGAAACCCAAATTTTCTAGGATTGCTTGTAGAAATCCAAATTAACGCAATCGTACACTTTTCTTATGATACGTTTGATAGAAACAGAGCCAATTTTTCTTTTAGGTCGTGTTTCCATAGAGTGGATTAGCTCGAACTCCGTGAGCACATTGTCAAGAATCTGTCTCCCGGGGACGAAAGCGCTCTCAATTTCAAAGATCAAGCTAGGTAACATGTTTTCTGGCGGTTCATTATCACTTAAGATATAATATTTTAAACACAACAAAATAAACTAATATGGTAGATATCTGTAGGTTTATGAACCTGTTTTACCTTCAAAATAATGGAAAGTAGGATATGGTTTAACTCCTCGAGTGAGCCACTCTTGTTGAAAAAAGAAGGCACTTTTCTTTGACGTCCCTTCCAACGAACGGCTAGAATATATGGTAGAGTACTTGGCGAATCCTTCATAACTTGGGAAATTTAGGGAGGCCATTCCATGTCAAGAAAAAGGTATTTCCTCCCTAGTGAATAGAATATCTAAACTCTCCCACAAATCACTAAACAAATGTTCCTCCACACGTGCTACCATTGGCTTCGTTTGTTGTAACAGAAATCCTGTTTCAAAGCTTTGATACCAGTTTGTTATAACCTGGGGGTATTCGAGCAAGAACGATGAAACGAAATCTAGAAGGAGATAGATATTTAACGTAGTTCACTAAGGAATTTGCAACGAATCCGGTAGCTACCTCCACGGCCAGAACCAGAATCGAATACATTCACTGAGAAAGCCGGAACGAATGTATTCTCGATGCGCCCAATTGCTCAAAATAGATGCACCATGACGAGTGCCCAGATGTCATTCAGCCTAGATGCACCAATGACGAGTGCCACAAATTTTCATGCCAGATGCCCCCCGTATGCCTCAGCAAGAAACAGATTGCGCCAGATGCGAGCTCAATGTGTTTCATGGTACACGCTCAAACAACAGATGAATGCCAGAACACACCCGTGCATAATGCGCGCTGGAACCAAGGTCATATGCGCGTGCAAAAAATTTCACGCTTCAGATGATCCTTGTCTTTGCTCCAACTCCAACGAGTTCCTTCAAAGCATGAGCCATCACGAGGTTCAATTCACACTCTAGATTCTACACTCCCGGAGCCAGATTTCGCCTGAACGTCAATCCCCATAACGCCATATGCGCGTGAACCGCCAGATTCGTGCCAGTACCAAACGCGTGCTGGATTTGCCAGATCCCTTGCACGCCTAATCAGATGAATGCCAGATTACTCTGACAGGATCCTGGATAGCATCCTGCGTGGGGCTTCAATTGGCGGGTGTATCCGCTTCTCTCTCACGAACAGATCGATCTTGATCGCCAAACCAAACATCATTCCTGGCGGAATCTCGAAGTCCTACTTGAGATATCATGCTCCCCTGAATCGCAAAACCGTAACTTTGAGTTTCACAAAGATCTTGAAATCTGGCTCTAATACCAGTCTTTTAAAACTGGTGAGAATCTTGACCTTGCTCTGTTACCATTTTGTTGTAACATAATTCCTATTTGAGAGCTCTTATATCAAATTGTTATAACGTGGGGGTATTCAAGCAAGAACCATGAAACAAAATCAAGAACGAGACTAATATTAACGTGGTTCACTAACGAATTCGCAACGAACTCAGTAGCTACCTCCACGTCAGATATTTTATTGTGAAGAGAACCCGATTACAATGCACGCGATGGCCACAACGAGCAGGGCGGCCACCCACCCGACCCACACACACAAAAGCTTCTCAAAGCACCAAACAAATAATTGCGTGTGTGGGTATTGCTACCGTATTACTACACCCAGTGCCTTTATTTAGGCTATAAGGAAACAATCTAAAGATGATTTTGGCACCAAGCCAAACATCACCGCCCCAGTAGTTGTTTGCTGCATTTAGACTTTAATTCAATCCCAACGAGGTCTATGCTCTGGTTGGATCACTAGTGGAAAAGAGGTCCTTAAAAGTAATCTTCAACGGTACGGGCGATGCCTTCATCTTCATCTTGCCATATACCATGCTCGTATTCGATACCAGACAGTCGGTTCATATGATTCTTAATAGACAATTTTCTATGAAAGAATCTTGTATATAGATCACCAAGCTTCATCGAAGGGATTTGTTATCTCTGACTCCACATGACTCCTTCCCTAAGTAGGAGGTCTGCAATTTCCTTCTTCAAATTATCCTTCTCCGTCAAATTGGCAGAATATTGGGGTTGCATTTCGAGGTTATCCTTGCGGTCCTTCAGTAGAGAAATCTGTCTCTTTAAATTACCAAATTTTTCCTCTTCTACCTCTTTAAATCTATAACAAAACCGCAATTCTTGCTGGGGAAATGAACGCCTTACCTTCTACAACATTCTTCAGCTAATATATTTCACTCTAGTTGATGACGTCACATATTTTCAAACAAAAACCTTCTGACCAACTTATTCTTATTCGAACACTTTTCATCGCATTTAATTGTGATGAGAAATGGTCTGACACTTTTGCTGAAAGATCGAAAACTCGAGCTCACCGGAACTGCTCAATCAAAATGTAATTTACTACAATCTATCAAGATGTTTTCTATTAGCGCCTTCATCAGACTTGTTGTTTCACCATGTATGTGAAGGACTAGAACTTTGTACATTAGTTACTAAATATGACATCACATAATTACATTCTTATTTTGTCTCCAAGATATCTTATCGGAATATCACTGTACAACAGTTGTATTCTCTTTCAAGATATATAATTGTTAGGCAATTGATGAAAAAAGCTTTCATAATTGATGTTGGAAATCTCCCAAAAGTGTATAAATTAACACTGTAAATATGCTCTTAGAAACCAAAAACAAGCTTCATACAATTTGTTTGCCTCATTTTAGCTATCTTTAGCCACGACAAGAAAGAAGGTGCACCTCGTATTCATCACCAACAAAAACTCAAGGAAAGCAGCCTATGAGAAATGGAAGAAGGGATTAACGAACAAGGTTAGGGGGCTAATTAATCTTTGTGGAATTGATGCTTGTGCAATAATTTACAACCCTTACGATACCGAAACAAATGTTTAACAAAACCTTTCTAGAGGTCAACGAGTGTTGGCACAGTTCAAAGAATGCCTGAAAAGGATAAAAGCAAGGAGATGATGTATGTAGAGAGTTTCATCGAGACGCAAATTACGAAGCCAGGAAGTAGCTGAAGAAGCAATAGAAGGAGAAATGAGAGAAGAGGATAACAGAGTTCATGTACCAGTGTATGGCTAGTAGGGCGGGAAAACAAATCTTAAATTTGAGGGATTTGCGTGATCTAGGGAGGGTTATTATTCAACCAAATTTATAAGAGGATCTTGTCACCGAAGAAACCTGATAGACCATCTTCTTCTTCCCAAATTGTTCCAGCAGTGGTGAATACTGGAATTTGTACTTTCCGTCAATGGGAGTAGAATGGAGCCATGAATTTGACCACTGCAGCTGTGCAGCAAAGGCCACAATGCTTTGCACACTTCATGAGCAACCCTAATCCAATGGGGCTCGACGTCCCTGATCAGATGACTCTACACCCATTAGGAGATAAACAATCTTATGCTATGTGGCAAGTGTCTTCCTTCTTTCACTGAAATAGAGATCCCACAAATTCTTAGTTTGTTTCCGATTGCTTTACATTAATTTTTTCAGAATGCTTCATAAATTACATGTCTCTGTATCTGAATAATAATAATAATAATAATAATAATAATAATAATAATAATAATAATAATAATAATAATAATAATAATAATAATTATACATAATTGTTTCCTACAATTGAGTTAGCCTTGGTGAAATCATATTCGGAAGCACCGTCAACCAATGTTTCAATCGACTATATTCCCTTAGTTTTTAATGTCTTGAGCTCTAGCAGGATGTAACCCATACATGTTTCCCATAGAATATTTTTCGCTTCTACCCCTATGTGCCAATGCCTACGAATCTTTGTTAAAATAAACCATGCATTGTCAAATATCAGAAAAACAAATTGACAGGTCAATTTAATAAATATTCGTAGACATTGGGACATAAATTGAGAAGAAAAAATTATTTTATGCGATACCTGTAAGGCTTACTTCCTCCTAGAGATCAAGATATTGAGAACTTAGGGAATCTAGTCAATTGAAAAATATATATAGGTTAATCGCGCTTGAGAATAGGATTTTACCAGGACCATAAAAAAATAAATAGGACTAAGTCAATTGTAAGAAACCATTTTGTTTTTTCATTATTATTAGAATCCCAAGACATGCAATGTATTTAGCATTCTGAAACCAAAAATATACAGAGAACAGAAAGAAAATAGGAATTTCTGGAATCACTATTTTTGTCAAAGAAGAAAGGCACTGGCCACATAGCATTTGGTTGTTGATCACCTAACGGGTGCACATTCATCTGATCGGGGTAGTCAAACCCCATCGGATTTGGGTTGTTCATGAAGTGTACAAAGCATGGAGGCATTTCTTGTAGAGCTGCCGTGGTCAAATTCATGGCCGGATTCTCCTTTTGTTGATGGAAAAAAATAACTCCAGTATCTACCACTGGTGGAACCATTTGGGAAGAAGAAGAAGATGGGCGATAAGGTTTCTTCAGTGAGGTGATCCTCTTATAAATTCATTGAGCTTTTCATGTATAACCCACCCAAAATCACGCAAATCCCTCATTAAGTTATGCTGCCCGCCCATACACTTAAACATTACCTGCGTAATCTCTTTTCTCTTGGTTCTCCTTGTATTGCTTCTTTAGCTACGCACCGGCTTCATATGCTTGATGAAACTCTCTTAATTCATCATCTTCTTGCTTTCCTCCATTTCAGGCATCCTCTTGAACTGTGCAAGCAGTCGATTGACACCAGATGGGTTTGGCCAAACTTCAGGTTGGGAATCATAGGGGCTGTAAATGATTGCACAAGCATCGATTCAACAAAGAGTAGTTGGCTCGCTAACCTTCTTCATCAAGCCAATCTTCCTTTTTATTATAAGTTGCTTTCCTTGAGGAGTCGTTGGTCATTAATGCAAGATTCACTTTCTTTCTTGTCATGGCGTAAGATCATTCCAATGAAGTAAACAAATTGTACAAAACTTACTTTTGGTTTCTAAGAGTATATACACAGTTCTAATTTATTCACCTTTTGGAGATTTCCAACAACAATGTTTGAAGATTTTAAGTCAATTGTCTAATAAATATTTACATTGAAAGAGAATACAACATTTATACAGTCACATTCCCATATAATGTCTTAGTTTGGCAAAGATAGATTATTAGATGGATTATTGAATGAGTGGTTGAGATTGAGTGTTTTTGTCTCTCCCTCCTCATCTCAACCACACATTCAATAATCTATCCAATAATCTATGTTTGCCAAACTAGGCCAATATCAAGGAGACAAAATGGAAATTCATTATTTTATGTGATATTTAATAGTTAGCGCAGAAGGTACAGCTCGGCTCTTGTCTGAGTTTTCTTTTCGTTTTAGGTTCGAATGAGGAAAATTTTCCTTGCCCGATTGTCAAGATGATGTTATGATGTCTAAATTCGCAGATCTTATATACTCTAAAAAGTCCAAGAGCTCAAAATTTTAACACTACGAAATGTTTTCTTTGTTTTCTACATTGTTTTATTTGCCAAATATACTATTTCTTGTTTTGAATATTTGACCACTACATTATTCCTATTAGATGTCATTAATTTCTATTTGATTGGTCAATACATACTCCTCTTCCTCGTCCTCTTCAATTTTTTTCTTCTTTTGTACCCAACAAAATTGTTACTTTTGTTTTTTCTACATAAATTATGTAAATCCTATCTTTTACTTCTACAATTCTCTTTCCTTTTTGGGATATTTATCACCTTTTTGTTTTCCAAAACCTTTTAAACCAAGATTCATCGAATTATGAAGAAGGAAGTTAAAGTGATGATTGTCAGCGTCTTGCTTAAATTTTGAATATCAACGGTAAGCAAAAAATTATGCTTGTTCGTGGTCTTTATTTTTCATATGTGGGTGTAGAACTTTAATGGAATCCTTCACATGAATGTCTTGATCAAGGGTATTATAGGTTAGTTTTATTTTCATATATCAAATTAGAATTAAACTTGATCGATTCATGCCAATGTCTAAAAAAAATGTGATTGATTTTGATATACTGAGACTAATGTTTCTATTATTTTTCTTTAAACCCTGATAGATGCTACTCGTGCAATATTTTTCATGGGAAATAGAATAACAGAATGATTTGGTCCACCTGTATCAAGGTTTGCAATACTTTCTCTGTGAGGGTACGGGTTCTCTTCACTTTTCTTGTTTCATTTGAAAAGTTTATTGTAACGATGCCGTTGTAGAAGTACCAACCAATTAGAAAAGCCTCCAATTATGCCCACTGTTAATCATTCTTCCACCTAAGATCAAATTTTCGGTAATGAAGGTGTTAGAATTTTTTAGTGATTCAAGCCCCTAGCCTACACTTGGACGAAGCGGCGAAGCAATGACGAAGCGGCCAAAATAACGAATTAATAAATATATGTTGGTTCTATGTTCTTGAAATAAATGCATGTTCATAGCAGAACAGAAACACACAATTGACCAGGCCACACAGCACTAGGATTTATTGCAACAATTTATTGATCTTGATCTTGCAGAATGTATTGATCTTGCAGAAATAGCAAAAAAACAAACAAAAAAAATGCTAAACAAAAACAATCAGTCTCTGCCCTTCAGTGGAAAAAGGGACCAGGCCACACAGCACTAGGATTTTGATCACCAAATGGAGGCATGTTCTGTTGGAATAGATGCCCTAGAGGCAATCGTAGATTTAGTATGATTGATGTTTTGGCTAGAATATTCATTTATTATTTATGGCGATATTTAATATAATGAAGTCCTTAGATAAATTGTGTTATTTATCTTAAATGTCCCTAGTCCATTATATTGATTAATAGGACAATCAAATATAGACTAGTATGTGGGTAGATTGATATGGAGATATCAAGTCTAACACATGGGTATGCATTAGGAGTAATGGCATACTGGATTGACCCACGACGAAAAGGATACATTAGATTAGGTGAAGTCACAATCTCTTTTCGTAGTGCTAATATTATTGCAATCCTTGGACTTGAAGTCACTAGATACTCTAGTTGTGAAATATTGCGCTTTGATGTTATCAAACGTTACACCGTAACTGGGTAATCATAAAGGTGGCTATCGGGCGTGATAGGAAGCAAGCTTAGAGATCTTAGTGATGTAGATAGGATTTGTCCCTCCCACATAATGGGGGTAAATATCCACGGCCACTCGAGGGATGAGGCTTATTGAATGTCTGGCCAGACTCAGATAAATTAATATAGAGATATTAATGTTATCTGCAAGCATAAGCATATTCCCAGGATCGAGGAACTATGGATTGGATATACGAGTGTGACAATTTATGTCTCGTGTCCAATCCGGATATGGAGACAAATGGATAATGCAATATGATATATTGGGCACAAAGGTTTGTCGGGATCACTGACTATTTCTATTG
Source organism: Linanthus parryae (assembly GCA_023055425.1). Classification (NCBI taxonomy): domain Eukaryota; kingdom Viridiplantae; phylum Streptophyta; class Magnoliopsida; order Ericales; family Polemoniaceae; genus Linanthus; species Linanthus parryae. The sequence goes on along the minus strand of JALGPY010000013.1, from coordinate 8,794,416 downwards.
GTTGGGTGGCATGGATGTGTTGCTAGACACCGCTCCATGTTAGTAATAGTTACTACCAACTATATAGAAACCTATGGGGTCACACGTCAAATAGAGTAGAGCTAGATTTGGGATTAATTAATATAGATTAATTAATAGAAGGATCATTGTGCAACACCTTGCAAACTTAGTAGGACTAATTTGCAGGAAGGGAATAATTCTAGTTCATCTAGAATTAGGAAACTCTTTTATGGAAACAACAAGGAGTTGTTGGAGTATATAAAGGAGGCTCTAGTTTCCTTCCCACTACATGAGTTATTATTAGACATAACACATAAAGAGTGGGAGAGAGCAAAAGAGAGAGCAAGACAAAGAGCTAGGGCCGAAACCCTAGCCCCCCGTCCGCCCCCTCTACCCGACGGCAAAAGGAGGCCGCCCCCTCCTTTCTTCCTTTGTTGCTTGGTTGCTTTGATCTTCTTCCCTCTTCCTCCGGGTTCAAGCTAGCACTTGTTGTGAAGGAAGAATCTAGATCTCACCTCTAGACGTGAATCAACCGTAGAGACGAGGACATCATTCTTCGTGTGATCTCACAAATCAAAAGGTACACATCTTCTATGACCTTAATCATGTTAGGATGTCTCTTCCTGTGATCCTTGGTGGGCTTTGAGTAGGATTAATTTTTGTTATTCCGCTGCGTTACCTACGTCAAAACCCAACAGTGGTATCAGAGCCACAGGTCGTAGAGCATAACATGATATTATGTGTTTACGATTTCAGTTCATACACCGTATTATTGTTTATTACGCGAAAACTGAAAAATTGGCATAGTAGATGCAATATTGAATTTGATTCAATCAAACAAGACCCAGTTTAACATTGGATGTTAGAATTGGTGAGTTTAATCACATAGGATGTGAATAATTGGGTTCTTGAAAAATTAGGGTTCATGGGCACATAATTGAAAAGGGGTTTTCAATTATGGAAACAAAATTATGGAAATAAATCCATATGGAAACAACCTTGCTTGGGCAACAAGGAAGGAGGAAGGGGACTCGAGCCGAAACCCTAGCCACCCGCCCCTCCCTGGGCGCCAAGTAAGGCCGCGTCCCCCTGGCGTGCGGCGGTCCTAGGGTTCGGGCCACTTGTTGGCTTGGACCCTTTGGACCGTTGTGAAACCCTAGTTACCCAATTTCATTAAAATTAAACAAGCGCGTTAAAAATTGGTTTTAACTGTATTATGTGCTTTATTGCATGGTGGATGGATATGGCCTAGGATTGTGGATGTTTATTTTTTTTGTGGTTTGGTTTACGGCCTGCGAGCTGATCAAATTAATGTAATAATTAATTAAGTTTTACGGCCTGCGAGTCGTTCTTTTTCTCCTCGACATGTGAGGCTTTTGCTATTTATTTATTCTAGATGTTAGGCTAGAATTAGAAATATTTAGATGATAGCCAAGAACATGGAGAAGAAGACCGGAGAACCAAAGGAGCCAAAAGACATCCCTAGGCGCGCAGCTATGGTGGAGCACATGGAGATGAGCTCGGCACTTTAGGGCAATTAGATATTATCATTGGCTTGATAATATCATTAGTCTAGGGGCCATATCCATGCCACGTTTTTTTATTTTGTGGATGTTTATTATTCATGCCTTGTTATTTATTTTTGTGTGTATGGCGCTACAAGCAAAACGATAACAAGATAATAATAAACAAGGTTGGTCTTTTATTGTGGATAGCCCAATCCAAATAAGTAGACCATGTTGATAAAGATCAACCAAACAAATTAAAAGAAATCCCTCAATTAAATATTGTGTTTTGCCTTCTCTTGCCTAAACACCCTTCATGATCCTGGCCTATTAAAATTCGGGCTTGCCAAAGCAAGGCGATTTTAATTTTTCATGATGTGTTGCGGACGACGCAAGCTAGTAATGCGTGTATGTTGAAAGCAAGAGGTTGGACGCAATTAGGCAAGAGTCAATTGGATTGATGAGCTTAGAGGCATGACAATTAGGAGTTATCCAATTGGATAAAGAATAAAAGAAATTTATTCACCTAATTGGACCAAGAGTTGCATGGGATGCAATTGGAATGGTTCCTACCTAAATAACCAATTCTTGGGTGACTTGCCAAAGCAAGCTCAAGAAGAAGTGAAAAGGGATCTTGGACCCACTAGAAAGTATAAAGATATTTTCCGCTTTAATAGTGAGGGCTATTAATCAGAGAAAAATAGTGGGAGCTATATTTAATGATCTAGCCATTGTTAAATATAGTTAAATTGTTCAAAATACTAAGTTGCATATTTCTCGTTTTGTAGAATTCCAAATGACAAACAACAACTCATCGAGTTCATCCCTACGATCTGTCCTTGAGAAGGATAAATTGTCTGGAACAAATTTCCTTGACTGGTACAGAAACTTGAGGATTGTCCTCAAGCAAGAAAAGAAGCTGTACGTCTTGGACACTCCGATTCCAGAGCCACCACAAGATGAGTCTCTACTAGCGGAAGTAAGGGCACGTCAGAAACATATTGATGATTCTAATGACGTGACTTGCCTCATGCTTTGCACCATGACTGGTGAGCTTCAGAAGCAACACGAGAACATGGAAGCCTATGATATGATCAGACACTTGAAACAATTGTTTCAAGAACAGGCAAGGCATGAGCGCTATGAAGTGTCTAAAGCGTTGTTCAAAAGCAGTCTTGCAGAGGGGAATCCAGTAGGCCCTCATGTACTCCGAATGATCGGGTACATAGAGAACCTTGAGAGACTGGGGTTCCCACTCGGCCAGGACTTGGCGACTGATCTCGTCTTGCAATCGTTGCCTGACAGTTATAATCAGTTCATTATGAACTATAATATGAATGAGATCACAAAGTCTTTGCCAGACCTATTGAACATGCTAAAGACAGCTGAGCAAAGCATCAATAAAGTCAAGGGCAAAGCCATAATGATGGTACACAAGAAGAAGAGCAAGTCAGTTGCATCTACTTCAAAAGGAAAACGCAAGAAAGTTGCGAAATCCAAGGATGCTTTAAAGCCTAGTGGAGGCGTGGCTAAAGGTGAATGTCACTACTGCAGCCAGTCGGGTCACGGGAGGAGGAATTGCCCTAAATATCTGGAGGATAAGAAGCTTGGAATAGTGATTCCACCACCACCAGGTATTTATGTTATAGACGTCAATCTCTCTATTTCATCATCCTGGGTATTAGATACCGGATGTGGTTCTCACATTTGTCGTAATGTGCAGGATTTGAAAAGAAGTAGAAGATTGCGAAAAGGGGAGATAGACTTGCGCGTCGGGAATGGAGCAAAGGTTGCTGCATTAGCTGTAGGCGTTTATGAGCTATCTTGGCCTTCTGGACTTATTTTAGAATTAGACAATTGCTTTTATGTGCCTGCTATGAGCAGAAACATTATTTCCGTTTCTTGTTTGGACAAAAGAGTTTTTCTATTTCAATAAAGGACAAGTGTTGCTCCATTTATTTTGATAGTATGCACTATTGTAGTGCGCATTTGTGTAATGGATTGTATATCCTTGATCTAAATAATCCAATCTATAACATAAATACTAAAAGGATTAAAACTAATGATTTAAATCCTACATATCTATGGCACTGTCGTTTAGGCCATATAAATGAGAAACGCATATCTAGACTCCATAAGGATGGACTTCTAGACTCATTTGATTTGGAATCATATGAGACATGTGAATCTTGTTTATTAGGAAAAATGACAAAGTCCCCTTTCAATAAGAAAGGAGAACGGACTAGTGAGTTATTGGCACTCATACATACTGATGTATGCGGACCATTCCCCACGCCTGCCAGAGGTGGTTATACCTACTTCATCACATTTACTGATGATTTCAGTAGATATGGATTTGTATACCTTATGAAGGAAAAATCGGAATCCTTTGAATTGTTCAAGGAATTCAAGAATGAAGTAGAGAAGAAACTTGGCAAGAGTATTAAAGCCCTACGATCGAATCGTGGAGGAGAATACTTAAGCCAAGAGTTTGATGAGTATCTTAGAGAGTGTGGGATAGTATCCCAGCTCACTCCACCCGGAACACCACAATGGAATGGTGTATCTGAGAGGAGAAATCGCACTCTATTAGATATGGTGCGATCTATGATGTCTCAAACAGATCTTCCGATATCCTTTTGGAAACATGCTCTAATGACGGCAGCTTTTACCATTAACCGTGTTCCATCCAAATCGGTCATGAAGACGCCATATGAGATATGGACTGGGAAGCGTCCCATTGTGTCGTTTATGAAGATTTGGGGCTGCGACGTCTATGTAAAGCGTTTACAGACAGACAAGCTCGGGCCTAAGGCGGATAAGTGTAAGTTTGTGGGATATCCTAAAGAGACTAAAGGATATTATCTCTATAACCCTACCGAGAACAGAGTGTTTGTTGCTCGGACCGGCGTGTTTCTAGAAAGAGAGTTAGTCTCTAAAGAAGCAAGTGGGAGGGTTGTAGAACTTGAAGAGATTCATGAACCACAAACCACTGAACCGATAATGGAACATGAACAGGAACCACAAGAAGTTGTGGAAGAGCCTGTTCACGTAACACAGGAACTCCGTAGATCAGGAAGAGTGCGTCATGAGCCAGAGAGGTATGGACTTCTCGTGACTGAGCCCGATGACGTACCACTCATGGATGATGAGCCTGCAAACTATGGAGAAGCCATGAGTGGCCCAGACTCTAAGAAGTGGCTAGAAGCCATGAGATCCGAAATGGATTCCATGTACACCAACAAAGTATGGACTTTGGTGGAACCACCCGAAGGGGCTCGACCCATAGGGTGCAAGTGGGTCTTCAAGAAGAAGACCGACATGGATGGCAAGGTAGTTGCCTATAAAGGGCGATTGGTGGCCAAAGGTTATAGACAAATTCATGGTATTGACTATGATGAGACCTTTTCACCAGTCGCCATGACTAAATCCATTCGAATCTTACTTGCTATTGCAGCATACTACGACTATGAGATTTTGCAAATGGATGTAAAAACAGCGTTCCTCTATGGGAACCTCCTTGAGGATGTGTACATGACACAACCAGAGAGTTTTGAGGATCCAGAGAATGCCCATAAAGTCTGTAAGCTGCAAAGGTCCATTTATGGATTAAAGCAAGCTTCTAGGAGCTGGAATAGACGTTTTGATGACGCGGTCAAAGAGTTTGGCTTCATCAAGAACGAAGATGAGCCTTGTGTTTACAAGAAGGTTAGTGGGAGCTCTATAGTATTTCTGGTCTTGTATGTGGATGACATACTAATCATTGGCAATGATATTCCTACTCTGCAATCTGTTAAAGATTGGCTAGGAAAGTGCTTTGCGATGAAAGACTTAGGAGACGCAGCCTATATACTTGGTATAAAGATCTATAGAGATAGATCTAAAAGGTTGCTTGGCCTAAGTCAGAGTACATACATTGACAAGGTGTTGAAGAGGTTCAACATGCAATATTCCAAGAAGGGATTCTTGCCCATGTCACATGGAGTCACTCTTTCCAAGAATGACTGTCCCTCCAATGAGATGGAGAAGGACCGCATGAGCAGGATACCCTATGCTTCGGCCATAGGATCCATCATGTACGCCATGCTATGTACTAGACCAGACGTATCATACGCGTTGAGTATGGTGAGCAGATATCAGTCCAATCCGGGTGAGAGTCACTGGATTGCTGTCAAGAACATCCTAAAGTACTTGAGAAGAACTAAGGATGTATTCTTGATATTTGGAGGAATGGAAGAGCTAAGTGTAAAGGGTTACACTGACGCAAGCTTCCAAACCGACAAGGATGATTACAGATCGCAGTCTGGATACGTGTTTTGCCTGAATGGAGGAGCTGTCAGCTGGAAGAGTTCCAAGCAAGGCACAGTTGCTGATTCTACAACAGAAGCTGAGTACATTGCTGCTGCGGAAGCGGCGAAAGAGGCAGTATGGATAAAGAAGTTTATCACTGAGCTCGGTGTGGTCCCTAGCATAGTAAATCCCATAGAGTTGTACTCTGACAACTCTGGGGAAATCGCACAGGCAAAGGAACCAATATCGCACGAAAAGTCAAAGCATGTACTTAGGAGATTCCATCTTATTCGTGATATGATCGATCGAGGAGATGTGAAGATATGCAAGATTCCGACGGATGACAACGTGTCAGATCCGCTCACGAAACCTCTTGCGCAGCGAAAGCATGAAGGGCACGCCAGATCTATAGGCATACGAGATGCGCCTGATTGGCTCTAGTGCAAGTGGGAGACTGTTGGAATAGATTCCCTAGAGGCAATCGTAGATTTAGTATGATTGATGTTTTGGCTAGAATATTCATTTATTATTTATGGCGATATTTAATATAATGAAGTCCTTAGATAAATTGTGTTATTTATCTTAAATTTCCCTAGTCCATTATATTGATTAATAAGACGATCAAATATAGACTAGTATGTGGGTAGATTGATATGGAGATATCAAGTCTAACACATGGGTATGCATTAGGAGTAATGGCATACTGGATTGACCCACGACGAAAAGGATACATTAGATTATGTGAAGTCACAATCGCTTTTCGTAGTGCTAATATTATTGCAATCCTTGGACTTGAAGTCACTAGATACTCTAGTTGTGAAATATTGCGCTTTGATGTTATCAAACGTTACACCGTAACTGGGTAATCATAAAGGTGGCTATCGGGCGTGATAGGAAGCAAGCTTAGAGATCGTAGTGATGTAGATAGGATTTGTCCCTCCCACATAATGGGGGTAAATATCCACGGCCACTCGAGGGATGAGGCTTATTGAATGTCTGGCCAGACTCAGATAAATTAATATAGAGATATTAATGTTATCTGCAAGCATAAGCATATTCCCAGGATCGAGGAACTATGGATTGGATATACGAGTGTGACTATTTATGTCTCGTGTCCAATCCGGATATGGAGACAAAGGGATAATGCAATATGATATATTGGGCACAAAGGTTTGTCGGGATCACTGACTATTTCTATTGGTTGGGTGGCATGGATGTGTTGCTAGACACCGCTCCATGTTAGTAATAGTTACTACCAACTATATAGAAACCTATGGGGTCACACGTCAAATAGAGTAGAGCTAGATTTGGGATTAATTAATATAGATTAATTTATAGAAGGATCATTGTGCAACACCTTGCAAACTTAGTAGGACTAATTTGCAAGGAAGGGAATAATTCTAGTTCATCTAGAATTAGGAAACTCTTTTATGGAAACAACAAGGAGTTGTTGGAGTATATAAAGGAGGCTCTAGCTTCCTTCCCACTACATGAGTTATTATTAGACATAACACATAAAGAGCGGGAGAGAGCAAAAGAGAGAGCAAGAAAAAGAGCTAGGGCCGAAACCCTAGCCCCCCGTCCGCCCCCTCTACCCGACGGCAAAAGGAGGCCGCCCCCTCCTTTTTGCCTTTGTTGCTTGGTTGCTTTGATCTTCTTCCCTCTTCCTCCGGGTTCAAGCTAGCACTTGTTGTGAAGGAAGAATCTAGATCTCACCTCTAGACGTGGATTAACCGTAGAGACGAGGACATCATTCTTCGTGTGATCTCACAAATGAAAAGGTACACATCTTCTATGACCTTAATCATGTTATGATGTCTCTTCCTGTGATCCTTGGTGGGCTTTGAGTAGGATTAATTTTTGTTATTCCGCTGCGTTACCTACGTCAAAACCCAACATGTTCGTCAGATCATCACCGCGGAATCCCATCTGGTTGGGGTTGTTCATCAAGTCCGCAAACGATTGAGGCCTCTGCTGCATTGCCTCCCTTGTCATATCCATGGTTAGATTCTCTTCTTGTCGATGGAATGTTCTAACTGCAGTGTCCACCAATGCTGGCACCATTTGAGTAGAAGACGAAGAAGACGAGCCGTTGATTTCTTCATTGACGTGATCTTGTTATCGATTTCCTTCATCTTTTGATCGATAACCCACCCTAGATCATGCAATTCCCCATAATTGAAATTCTCTAGCCCAGCCATACCATTCAGGCACTGGTACATGACCTACGTCATCTCTTTCTCCCGATTCTCCTTGTGTTGTTTTTTCAGCGGCTCACTGGCTTTCGAGATCCGCTGCTTGATGAAACTCTCTTGGTTCATCATCTTCTTGCTTTGTTCCATTTCAGGCATCATCTTGAATTGTGCCAGCACTCGTTCGACCCCCGACGGGTTTGGCCAAACATCAAGCTGGGAATCGTAGGGGTTGTAGACAATAGCACAAGCCTCGATTCCACAAAGGGTTCTTAGTTCGGTAACCTTCTTCATCAAGCCTTTCTTCCTTTTCTTGAACGTAGCTTTCCTTGAGGAGTCGTTGTAGATGAATGCGAGCGTCACCTTCTTTCTTGTCATGGCTGAAGATAACTCCAAAGAAGTAATGAAATTGTAACAAAACTGTATAAAGCTTTGGATTGGTTTCTATGAGCATATGGACAGTGCTAATTTATAAATTTTTTGGAAATTGCAACATTAATGTTTGATGCTTTTTTGTTCCTTACCTAAAATATATTTTCCTTAAAAAGAAATATCACATTCATAGAATTTCACATTTTATATTATAAGTACATGTTGAAAACAAATTAGGGAACGCAACATGTCAGAAGGACTGTTATAATTTTACAACTTATTCAGCGCATGGGTGAGGAATAGTTAGAATGCGTGAGTTAATAAGAGGATACTTTGATGTCTATTTTCAGATAGGCACATTAAAGTTTACACGAAATTCACAAGTAATTAACATATGATTCTATCTTTATACATAAGATAAAGCTTGGGAGATGTTCTTTCCTTTTTAAGTTATTACAAAATAATAAGTTGATTCTAAGTTCTGAGTCTCTTAAATTTACTTAAAAATCATCTACTTTATAAATGTGGCCAGGCCAGCAGTTGAACAACACATTTAAAAAGATCAACGCAAACAGTTGCGAGGGAAAGATCAGCGATTTATTTTTTCTATTTTTTATTTTTTGTGATTAAGAACTTTCAAATTTTGAATGATAGATATACAGTAATTTGTTGAGTAAAGTACAACTTTTTTTGTGCGAATTTTCTATTCTTTTAATGAATTTTATTTATGCTTAATCAATTATGGAATTTTCTAAAGACTTCTCGCAGCGTTTTGAAGTTCTAGTTTACTTAAACTACAACTTTGAAACACTGCGAGTACTTTAGTACAGTCTACAAGAACTTTAAAACGTTGCGAGATGTCGTTAGGAACTTCCATAATTGATTAAGAATACATAAAATTTGTTTATAGCCGCTAAATTCACGATGTCCAGAAGTTTATAAACTTCTATAAACTTCTACGAGTGTCCCATAGAATATTTGTCGCTTCTCCCCCTATGTGCCAATGCCTACGAATCTTTGTTAAAATAAACCATGCAATGTCCAAAATCAGAAAAACAAATTGACAGGTCAATTTAATAAATATTGTAGCCATTGGGACATAAATGGAGAAGCAAAAATTATTGTATGTGACACCTGTAAGGGTTACTTCCTCCTAGAGATCAAGACATTGAGAACTAAGGGAATCTAGTCAATTGAAAAATATATATAGGTTAATCGTCCTTGAGAATATGATTTTACCAGGACCAGAAAAAAAAAATAGGACTAAGCCAATTGTAAGAAACTATTTTGTTTTTTCATTATCATTATTATTAAAAAAATAGGACTAAGTTAATCGTCCTTGGTTTTGGGTTGTTCATGAAGTGTGCAAAGCATGGAGGCATTTGTTGTAGAGCTGCCGAGGTCAAATTCATGTATGGATTCTCCTTTTGTTGATGGAAAAATATAACTCCAGTATCTACCACTGGTGGAACAATTTGGGAAGAAGAAGAAGATGGGCGATAAGGTTTCTTCAGTGAGGTGATCCTATTATGAATTTCATTGAGCTTTTCATTTATAACCCACCCAAAATCACGCAAATCCCTCAAATTTAAGTTATGATGCCCGCCCATGGACATTAACCTCAGCTGCGTAATCTCTTTCTCTTGGTTCTCCTTGTATTGCTTCTTTAGCTACGCAGGGGCTTCATATGCTTGATTAAACTCTCTTATTCATCATATTCTTGCTTTCCTCCATTTCTGGCATCCTCTTGAACTGTGCAAGCAGTCGTTTGACACCAGATGGGTTTGGCCAAACTTCAGGTTGGGAATCATAGGGGTTGTAAATGTTTGCACAAGCATCGATTCCACAAAGAGTAGTTAGCTCGCTAACCTTCTTCATCAAGCCAATCTTCCTTTTATTATAAGTTGCTTTCCTTGAGGAGTCGTTGGTCATGAATGCAAGATTCACCTTCTTTCTTGTCATGGCGTAAGATCATTCCAAGGAAGTAAAGAAATTGTACAAAACTTACTTTTGGTTTGTAAGAGTATATACACAGTTCTAATTTATTAACTTTATGGAGGTTTCCAATAACAATGTTTGAAGATTTTAAGTCAATTGTCTAACAAATATTTACCTTGAAAGAGAATACAACATTTACACAGTCACATTCCCATATAATATCCAGGAGACAAAATGGGAATTTCTGTATTTTATGTGATATTTAATAGTTAGCGCAGAAGGTACAACTCGAATCTTGTGTGACTTTTTTTTCGTTTTAGGTTCGAATGAGGAAAATTTTGCTTGCCCCATTATCAAGTGTTTTTATGTCTAAATTCGCACATCTTATCTTATATATCTCTACTATACTCTAAAAAGTCCAAGAGCTCGAAATGTTTAACACTATGAAATGTTTTCTCTGTTTTCTACATTGTTTTATTTGCCAAATATACTATTTCGTGTTTTCAATATTTGACCACTACATTATTCCTATTAGATGTCAACAATTTCTATTTGATTGGTCAATACATACTCCTATTCCTCGTCTTCTTCAATTTTCTTCTTCTTTTGTACCCTACAAAATTGTTACTTTTGTTTTTTCTTCATAAATTATCTAAATCCTATCTTTTGCTTCTACACTTCTCTTTCCTTTTTGGGATATTTATCACCTTTTTCTTTTCCAAAACTTTTTAAACCAAGATTCATCGAATTATGAAAAAGGAAGTTACACTGATGATTTTCAGCGTCTTGCTTTAATTTTGAATATTAACGGTAAGCAAAAATGTATGCTTGTTCGTGGTCTTTATTTTTCATATGTGGGTGTAGAACTTTAATGGAATCTTTCACATGAATGTCTTGATCAAGGGTATTATAGGTTAGGTCTATTTTCAGAAATCAAATTAGAATTAAACTTGATCGAATGATTCATGCCAATGTCTAAAAAAAATGTGATTGATTTTGATATACTGAGACTAATGTTTCTATTATTTTTCTTCAAACCCTGATATGATGCTACTCGTGCAACATTTTTCATGGGAAATAGAATAACAGAATGATTTGGTCCACCTGGATCAAGGTTTGCAATTCTTTCTCTGTGAGGGTACGGGTTCTCTTCATTTTCATGTTTCATTTGAGAATTTTATTGTAACGATGCCGTTGTAGAAGTACCAACCAATTAGAAAAGCCTCCAATTATGCCCACTGTTAATCATTCTTCCACCTAAGATCCAATTATGCCCACTGTTAATCATTCTTCCACACAGCACTAGGATTTTGATCACCAAATGGAGGCATGTTCGTCAGATCATCACCGCGGAGTCCCATCTGGTTGGGGTTGTTCATCAAGTCCGCAAACGATTGAGGCCTCTGCTGCATTGCCTCCCTTGTCATGTCCATGGTTGGATTCTCTTCTTGTCGATGGAATGTTCTAACTCCAGTGTCCACCAATGCGGGAACCGTTTGAGTAGAAGACGAAGAAGACGAGCCGTTAGATTTCTTCATTGACGTGATCTTGTTATCCATTTCCTTCATCTTTTGATCGATAACCCACCCTAAATCATGCAAGTCCCCCAAATTGAAATTCTCTAGCCCAGCTCTACCATTCAGGCACTGGTACATGACCTCCGTCATCTCTTTCTCCCGATTCTCCTTGTATTTTTTTTTCAGCTGCTCACTGGCTTTCGAGATCCGCTGCTTGATGAACATATCTTGGTTCATCATCTTCCTGCTTTGTTCAATTTCAGGCATCATCTTGAATTGTTCCAGCACTTGTTCGACGCCCGACGGGTTTGGCCAAACTTCAGGCTGGGAATCGTAGGGGCTGTAGACAATAGCACAAGCCTCGATTCCACAAAGGGTTGTTAGTTCGGTAACCTTCTTCATCAAGCCCTTCTTCCTTTTCTTGAAAGTAGCTTTCCTTGAGGAGTCGTTCGAGATGAATGCGAGAGTCACCTTCTTTCTTGTCATTGCTGAAGATAACTCCAAAGAAGTAATTAAATTGTAACAAAACTGTATAAAGCTTTGGATTGGTTTCTATCAGCATATGGACAGTGCTAATTTATAAAAATTTTGGAAATTGCAACATTAATGTTTGAAGCTTTTATGTTCGTTCTTAAAAAGAAATATCACATTCATAGAATTTCACATTTTATATTATAAAGTACATGTTGAAAACAAATCAGGGAACGCAACATGTCAGAAGGACTGTTATAATGTTACAACTTATTCAGCACACGAATGAGGAATATTTAGAATGCGTGAGTTCATAAGAGGATACTTTGATGTCTATTTTCAGATAGGCACATTAAAGTTTACACGACATTCACAAGTAATTAACATATGATTCTATCTTTATACATAAGATAAAGATTGGGAGATGCTCTTTCCTTTTTAAGTTAGTAAAAAATAATATGTTGATTTTAAGTCCTGAGTCTCTTAAATTTACTTGAAAATCATCTACTTTATCAATGTGGCCAGGCCAGCGGTTGAACAACACATTTAAAAAGATCAACGAAGGCAGTGGCGATGGCAAGATCAGCGATTTATTTTTTCCATTTTTTATTTTTTGTGATTAAGAACTTCCAAATTTTGAATGATGGATATAAAGTAATTTGTTGAGTAAAGTGGAACTTTTCTTGGGTTAATTTTCTATTCTTTTAATGAATTTTATTTATGCTTGATCTGGAATTTCTAAAGACTTCTCGCAGCGTTTTGAAGTTCCAGTTTACGTAAACTACAACTTTGAAACACTGCGAGTACTTTAGTACAGTCTACAAGAACTTTAAAACGTTGCGAGATGTCTTTAAGAAATTCCATAATTGATTAAGAATACATAAAATTTGTTTATTGCAGCTAAATTCACGATGTCCAGAAGTTTATAGGTGCGTAATCTTCCAAAATATCGTCTACAATAGAGAAATCCATGATGAGGACCCCTTCATTCCGCAATCAAGATCTTCTAATAATTTTTTATCATCCCCCACCACACAAATATTTTGGATCCCTTTCTACACTGCAAAATGAATACCTTTAAATACGACCATTGCTTCAGATTATCTTGCATTGGTACATGCGCTTAGCGGAACACATCTTTTACCGATACAAGCACCCATATCGACTCTGGGAACAGCACTGCATGTACCCTTTCCCGTGGACAGTTCAAAATCACCATCACAATTTAGCTTTACGAAACCACTCTTCATGAGCTGCCACCTCCCGTATGTGTCCGCATGACCCGCAGCTCAATTATACTCTTGAGCCTGCGAATGCTCCGCTAGTCGAGCATGAACCTTTTACACAATCAATCCACGAGATTTTGGATTTCATTCAAACACTGTAGCATTTCTATTATCCTTGATTTTCCCTAATGCCACGCAAAAGATTCATCAATTTTCCTCCATAAAGCTCATAATTGATTGAGATACCCACATAGATAAATCAATATTTTTCCTCGCCACTAGTTGTTGGAATCCAAGCCGATTCCAAACTTTTGTCGCACTGCATTCATAGAATACTAGGTAATACACAGCGCGATGCGCGGGTCTTCCATGAGTTAAATTTGTTCACTTCTAAGAAAATAATAATTAAATAAATGTATCTAATTATATAAGGTAAAATCTTATGAAAACTGATAATTCAATTTCTCTGTCTTAATGTCAAGTATGAACTGTGGAAGTTCTTATGAAGATGATGAAAGACACTGGTAGAATATGTTCAAAGCTCCAAGGCCTTGAAGGTCTATATCTGCATATATATTGATTAAGTATTGTTTAGCAATCTTGTGTATGCAGGCTTAGCATTGGATCAGATGTTGGTTAAATGTGTCTAAAAAATACTTTTCGACTATATCTATGTGTTTCTAACACTCGGAGGCTTCACAGCGTGAATGAATCAAGTATTAGAAAGCTATAAGCTTAAAACTGTGAAGAATGTCACTGATCTCCAAGGCCTTGAGATTTTCCTTGAGCTGCTGACAGTCTTATTTAGTTCAGCTGATTATTTCTTGCAGGATGTTACATGTGGTAATGTGATTGGTTACTAACTTGCTATAAGTCTTAATCATAATTTTATCATTATCTTATATATATATTACTGATATAATATTTATCTTGATATCAAATTTCTGGCCTAGTTTATTGCAGAAACTGTTATGCCAAACAGTCAGTAATATTTTCTGGATTTTGTTTGACCTTGAAATCAAGTTTGTTGCAGAGTTGTTTGTTGTTAAAACCCTTCACAACAAACTATAATGGCTATCCATTCATAGTTGTTGATAGAAGCACGTTTGGGAGAGGATTTGTAGGGGGACATTTCCTAAAATCGCTCATTTATTTACCACAGTTTGTTATATGCTTTAGTTTGAATTTAAAAGAGAGAAGACTGACAGAGGACTTATCATTCAGAAAATAATAGTGTTTAGTGTCGTGGAGCTCATACAATCAAATCTTCAATCAATGAAGTTATTAACACTATTGGAGAAGGAGATAAATCATCCTGATATCTGAAGAACACATTCAAGCTTCACTGCTTACCTCACAAACTTAGAAGTTTAGTTATTCAAGTCAACAACAAGAGGTTCTTATTGTTTCAACAGAGTGTAGCTGTTACTAGATAGTTTGGGAACCACAAGTTGTATAGGTGTAAGCAGTTCACTTAGGCTTCAGATCTAGGGCTAAATCTGGGTGATTGATAAGAAGTGTTTTCCAAATCCTAGAGGGATCAGATCCCTCAAGCAGAGACAAGGCCCAATCTGGGTGATTACTTTACAGTATTGTTCTTTATCACTGCAAACTATCTAGGTCAAAACGGTTGTTCAAAGTCTTGAAGTATTTTATAGCTTAAGGCCTTGAAGCTTTCACTAGTTCTTAGTAAGCTTCCGTCTTTTATCAAAACTCCTCCAAGGCCTTGAGATTCAATTGGTGTCTTATCTTAATTTTTCAAAAGACTAAGTTCTAGAAAAAGTTTCCATACTCTATTCAACCCCCTTCTAGAGTATTTAATCATGGATTTATACTTTCATTACAAACTTTCAATTGGTATCAGAGCTTCGGTCACTTCTAAAGATCTAACAATCTTGTGACAATGAGTAATGTAGGTGATGGTGGATTCTCTCAGTGAAGGGCAGCTGCGTACAAGGGAATGCTAGGAGAAGATCCAAGTGTACACCTGCAATAGGGGATAAGGACAAGAATAGAAATCACAGAGAGATTGTAGGTGAGTGTAGGCAAATAGTAGCCACTTGTTAACTGTTCTTGAGAGAGAGACAGTATAATGACTAGCGAAAGATCCGAGAGTTGCCATAGAAGTCTAACCTTCCTAGATATAGTAGGGAATTGACCGTTACGAGGGGTTAGTGCGCCCATGAATGGCGCAAAGATATTCGCCTCGTAACGGCACGTTCGACCGTATATATAGGGCACGTTACACGATTGTCCACATATGTAGGGGACCATTACATTATCGACCGCAATTATGGGACACATGGTCATTAAATCTCTCAGACAGTTACCAACGGTCGTGCGCGAGTGTGGTTGTTGATCTCGCGCGACGTTTCTTACTTTGAATTCCAAGCCACTAAGTCCCTACAACTCCCGCGCAGTTAGTATCGCGGCAACCGTGTCTTGCAACTTCCATATGGACAAGCTCGAATGTAATTATATGAAAATCATAAATATATGATAGGGTGTACACGGAGTACCATTAGATATGCTAGGTGTCTGCGACGTGGACGATGGTTGATCTGCTCATAACGCACTATCTACATTAGCCCCCTTTTGTGCATATGTTACGCGCGTCGTTCGATAATCGCGCAAAATCAGTCGTGCGTAGCTCCATGAACCATCATCATTGCCTAGGTATTCGTAAAGTCGTAGCCTTTAATAGGGCATGTCCGTTGCGCGGCTAATCAGACGCCATCCACATTTTTTTGCCATTTTTTGAGGCAAAAATGATTCAAATAGATCCAATAAGTCGCAAATTTTGCCGATTTTTGAGGTAACGCCAATTCAGCAAATCTGAAAAGGGTCACAACCATTTGAGGGCCTATATAAACCCCTTTACTATAACGATTAGAACATTTCCACCATTGTTGCTATCAAAGTTTTATAAGCCAGAGAGAACCCAGCAGCAAGTTCAGATCTTCGATCAAATTCTTGACAGCATCACTCAAGCAGTTCAATCACTGAAGAAACAACGAGGTTAGCAGTTATCATCATTCGTTTCATGTTTTGAAATCGGATAAAAGAAAATAGGCATGCAACCCAATCTGAGTTTAGCGTTCATACTTGATCTTGGCATCTACTACAACTGAAATAAAATTTTCAACGACGTGCAGTATTGTCATCAATGGATCTAAACACGATTTCACCAAATCTTTGGAGGGAAATTACAATAACATGAAATAGTTGTGGTAAAAATTTTACTAAATTTTCACTTCAAAAGTTCAACTATTAATTTTTTGAGCGGCGGGTACTAATATTTCACTAAATATTTTGGAGGGGGAATTAGAAGTTCACGAAAAATTGGAGCAAAAATTAACCAAACAAAAAAAACACTCCTCCCTCCTGGATCGATCCAACTTAGTCAATTCCAATCTAGCATCCCCTCCATCTTCCTCCCGCCACCACTGTCGTCTCACTCGCTCTGTCTCTCCGAACGACCGTCGTCCACTCAACATAGAATACCCAACACCGTCATTGTTTCTCCGCCGCATCGGAATCTCTCTTCCATATTCTTCTCTCTTTCCCTCTTCGATCTAACACCGGTCGCTCTCTCTCCCACCTTCACCGCCGAGTCTCCAAGGTTCAATTAATCGGCCATTTCACTGGATCCGTGGTCCATAAGGTTCAAGTAAACTCCTTTAGTTCATTCGCAAATCTTCTATTACTGATTCATTATGACTTCCTTCTTTCCTCGACTCAATTTGCGTTCTTATTTGCTGAGATGCGCACCCAGTGGTGAGGGTGTGAAATCGGTTAAATCTTGATTTCTCTCTAATCATGATTCAAATGTTCTCTATAAGTTAATCTCTCTTCGAAATCACTTAATAATTTGTATGTTGAGAAAGACCTCAGTTGAACCTTGATTTGAGTCAGACCTTTCTGATTCTATATACTTTCGTTTATGTTTTCATACATTATTGATGTTAATTGCAGGAATGGTTTACTTTATGATTTACATGGTAGCTCACTAAGCATATATCACGAGTTTTCAGTTGTGTGACCATATTGGCATGTTGAATTGGTTTCCTAGGATTTAGCCTAAATAAATTGATTTTGCTTCGATGCCTTCTAATAATGGCACCTAATTGAGACTTGAAATACCTTCCTCTGGATCTCTCTCTAAATTCAATTTCATTGAAGCTCCATTCAATTTCATCATGCATTTGCTCTGATTCATATTTTTCGACGATAATGTAGTGAAAGGCATTGAACTGTTTATATCATATGAAATAGGAAGTATACTTCTTGCTACACCTTTTCAACTAAAGACTTCTCGCAGTGTTTTTTAAGTTCTAGTTTACGTAAGCTAGTACTTTAAAATACTGCGAGCAGGGTCGTCCCTAGCTTTTATGGGGCCCTAGTCGACTTCTATACTTGAGTCCCTTATAAATAAATAATACAATAATTTTCATCTCGATCAAGTTATAAAATGTAGACGTATGTGTATAATTAGACCTCCAATATTTATTTTTACATAATGACTAATTAAAAATACGAGAAAAATATTAGAAGTCTATCAAAGTAATAAGTCATTTTGCAGTTAGAGTGGTAGCTCAAGTGGTAGAGCTTTGGAAGCTCCTGCATGAGGTCCCGGGTTCAAATCCCGTTGATGACAAAAATAATTTTTCAAAAAAAAAAGTAATAAGTAATTTTGGTATCATAGTTTGCCAAAAGAATTATCCCTTCCTGTTTCAGTGTCATTGTTGATCAATATCTTTGGTGTATGTGTTTAACTCTCTTTATTTTCATATTTGTTGTATTTCTAACATCAATTTTAATATTTAATAATTGGCAACAAACATATTGTGATCAATATTACCAAAAAGTAGATAGCATGTAGAATTTAGAAGAAAATTTAGTCTAACCGGAAGAGTTCATAATTGAGGAGCAAATCAATACTTTCACATCATGCCCCCATATGTTTGTGAAACTATGAGGCCCCTCCCCCAGTGGGGGCCCTAGGCAAGCAAATAGTTTGCCTAAGGGTAGAGATGGGCATGACTGCGAGTACTTTATTATAGTCCACTGCAACTTTAAAACGTAGCGAGATGTCTTTAGGAAATTCCATAATTGATTAAGCATAAGTAAAATTTGTTCATAGCCGCTAAGTTGACGATGTCAAGATGTTTATTGGTGCGTAATCTTCCAAAATATCATCTACGGTAGAGATATCCTTGATGATGCCCCGCTTCATTCCGCAATCAAGATCTTCTAATAATTGTTTATCATCCCATTCTACACAAAGATTTTTGATCCCTTTCTACACTTCAAAATGAATACCTTTACATACGGCCATTGATTCTGATTATCTCTCATTGCAACATGCTCCTCGCAGAAAACATCTTGCACCCATAGAAACACCCAGGTCAACTCTGAGAACGGCAATGCATGTACCCTTTCCCGTGGACCGTTTAAAAGCACCATCACAATTTAGCTTTACAGAACCACTCTTCATGAGCTGCCACCTCCCGTATTTGTCCGCATGACCCGCAGCTCAGTTCCACTCTTGAGCCTGCAAAAGCTCTATAGCCGAGCATGAACGTTGTACACAATCTGCCCACGAGATTTTGATTTCCTTCAAACACGCTAGCTTTTCTATTTTCCCATATCTCTCATTATACCACGCAAAAGATTCTATCAACTTTCCTCCACAAAAGATCATAATTTGTTGATTAACCCACATAGATAAATCAATCTTTTTCCTCCGCACCAACTGTTGGAACCCAAGCCGATTTCAAATTTCCTTTTTCGCACTGCATTTATAGAATACAAGGAGATATTCCGCGCGATGCGTGGGTCTGCCATGAGTTCAATTTTTTTTCACTTTGAAGAAAATTATAATTAAATAAATGTATCTAATTATGTTAAGTAAAATCTTATGAAAACAATGCAACAAATTTGACCAGGATTTCTGGGAAGTAACCTCTAAGAAGAGCATGTTATTTTTTTGTACCAATCGTGTTGTTGAAAATGAATTCTAATTGAATCTCAGTAGGAAGAAGTTAGAAAATCACAACATGATCGAGTATAAATACATATATATATATATATAAGAAAATGAAATAAAATTTAAACTATTATGAAACTTATTTCTTACAAAATCACTTTCATTTAATGAAACATCTATTTCAAACATGAACAATAATAAATTTCTAAGAGGGTCAGTAAATTACAACCTTTAAATTAAAAAGTTAAATTGTAAATTTAGATGAACATTAAATTTTCTTGTTTTGTTTATTTCATTTTTTCAGATTGAAGATGATTTCGTGCAAGAGAGTGGTTGAAAATGTTATCTTCATTCATAGAAATAACTTACCTCAGTTCTACAAGAGGCTGTTTCCACGGTTTGAACCCGTCACACGGGGAAAACTTTACCATCGCGCCAAGGCTCCCCTTCACCTCTATAAATGTATAGATGCCCTAAATTTTTACGGCATCACCTGCTTACCCATTAACCACTATAATGATTTACAAATACATTTGCAAAAAATTCACATTGAGGGTAATCCGTTTTCTCTTTAAGACCGTCCGCAACCAAAAAAATCTCAAAAACATAGAAACATATTTGAGCAGACAAGGAACTGTAAATTACCAAAAATACACTAAAGTTTCTTATGAAACGAAAATGGATTATTTCTTATGACTTTTACCAACGGATCTAATATCCAGCCAAAGCCTATGACTTTCGGTAAGACCTAGTTTCAGGAAAATATGTACTTGTAAGAATAAAAGCCTACTTCTTTAGTTAAGTTCGACAAGTCCCACGACTTTTTTCATCAATTTGTACAGTAAATTTGCCCTCTCCTAAAATTCATAACATGATCATCATTTAACGACACTCCTTCCAACCTTTCCTTAAAAAGGATTGTATCTATAAGGATAATTCAAATATTGAAAGAACAATCAAATCCTGTTTTATCATAGAAGTAGTGGTCACAGTTAGCTTCCACAATAGCGAGCTCTTCCATACGTCTTTATTTCTAAAAGGTAATCGTCCGGTGTCTAAAAAATAGAATTGTTTATTAATTCTTTTAATGTGGGTACTATTAGGTAAGATATAACATGATGGTGTCTCTACTCATAACTAATATCCATTACACTGTTACAAACAGTTGCAATGCGCCATATGAGTACTTTATTTAGTTGAATTGGATTTCATAACGCAAGCCAAAATGGGAGCCCAAAAGAATAGTTACAATCCGGCCCACTCGGGCAGAGAACAAAAGGATAGTAACCCTAAATCGAGAATCTTCTGCGTGAATATATGTGCCAATTCATTACAACGCACATATTGTAGCCGACACACCTCCATCTTCTTCGCCAGATTAACGAACTCCTCCATATTTCTTTTCATATCTAATGAGAGATATCTGATAGCTTCTCCTCTTTCCTTTCGTAGGAACAATCTGAGAGCCTGGATCTAGTCGCTCTTAAAAAGTTGCATGTCTGATATATGCTTCATATGCAAGTAGAAAGCCTATCTTGATTGCTATGATCTCCTATCTGACGAGAGAGGAGAACGAAAAGATACATTGTGTTGTGCCGATTATGAGATCACCGACCGAGTTTCTGATGGCGACACCCATTCCACACCTCTTTCCTTATTAGAGCAAGCTCTGTCGCAATTAATTTTAACAAGACCTGGATCTGGAGGGGTCCATTAGTATTGACTAATACATATTTCGTTTCTCGGAATCTAGGATTCATCCACGGTGATGTTTGTGCTACTAGAAAAAGATAAGAACTCTTCTCCTCTTTCTGTAGATCTCCTTACATGTGAAGCTCTTATTATTAAATCATGTCTCATTTGTACTACTCCAAAGTGTCCAAATCTGAATTGTACCATTTGTGTTGCAGGGAAGGGGTGCTTGAAAGAAGATCGACACCATCTACTCTCCAAAGTTAACCAGGCGAGAGGCGATGGTTATTTCAGAAAGACGCCATACCTCTACAACCATTTTACACCTCATAAAAATATGATTGACGCTTTCGGCGTCTTGGTGACACCTTTGGCACTGCACATGGATTATAATTCCCTGATGATTCAGATTAACAGCAACTGGTAAGGCGTCTCTCCATCCCTGCCAAGCTAGGAAGAACTCCATTTCAAGTTTTTTCTTGCTCCAATACTCTTTTAGCCAGCTCTCCTCGTCCTCTTTCGAATATTGACCCACTGAAAATTTGTTTGCGCATAACAACTTATAACCAGAAAAGAAGAAGTATTCACCATTTTCGTAGAAGAAACTGAAGTCGATGTCAACGCCTGGGGTTTCTGGAATGGCGATCTGGAGGATGTTTTCGACATCACCAAGATTCAGGTACAATTTGAGTCGTTCTTTCTCCCAGGTTCTGTCTTGTTGGATGAATTATGCAACTGGTAGCACAACATTATTTGTACTTCGCATACTAAATTTGAAAGTGGTGGGTCTTGGGATCAATCTATATGTGAATAAATTATATGTGGTACCACATATTATTTTCTTAACCAACCCATTGGAGAGAAGATCTCTCTTTCCAATAATACCATGGAATCCAAAGTATACTGCATGATACTTTTTAGGAGGTTGATCCATGAGATCACAGTCTTTGAATTATTTGGCTTTATAAACTCTATCGATAAAATTTGTAGGATGTAAATAATCTTCCACCGATTGTTTAGCAAGAAGTGAAACACTTAAGCACCACATATATTTGAACCCTATACCTCCCTCCGCCTTTCGGAATTTTAGTTACTCCCAACCAGCCCAATCATGTTATTTTTATGAAAAAAAATTCCGTTCAAAGCACGTACCTTTTGGGAGTACGAAACAACCCATTGAGTAGTTGTGGATATTTTTTGCTACAACTTTTATAAGGGCCTCTTTTCCAGTTGCGGAAAGAGAATTCTATTTCCAAACCTTCAGCCTTATGTTTACCCTCACTATTAAGGACAGAAAAATATTTTCATCTCCTTCCTTATCATGGTTGAGCCTAAGTAACTTTCATGTTTCTATGCCACTGGGATGCCACAAAGCTAACTGACGGCCTGATGATCTTCAGCAGAGGTGTTCTCTGAAAAAGCAATTGTTGACTTCTGATAGTTTACCAGCTCTCTTGAGGCATAGGCATAATACCGTTAAACTCTAGTGAGAATGTAACTTCATTAGGGACTGCCTTTGTAAAAATTAGTCTTTTGTTAGAGAAAAAAGTTGCATCAATGATGTTCTTTTTATGTAGACCCTCCGTAAGACTTCGAGAACAATGTCTCGCTCACCAAGAGCAAAAGATAGGTGATTAAAGGACACCCCTGTCTTAAGCCTATCTAAAGTACGACCCTTCCTACTACATTACCACTGACAATTGAACTGTAGATAACCTTAATAACACACTTATAATAAGTTAACTCTACTTAAATCTGAAACCAAAATGTTCTAGAATTGCTTGTAGAAATCCAACTTAACGCAGTCCTACACTTTGCTTATGATACGTTTGATAGAAACAGACCCAATTTTTCTTTTTGTGTCGTGTTTCCATTGAGTGGATTAGCTCGAACTTCGTGAGAACATTATCTGTAATCTGTCTCCCGGGGACGAAAGCATTCTCAATTTCAAAGATCAAGCTAGGTAACATGTTTTTCTGACGGCTCATTATCAGTTTGGATATAATCTTTTAAACACAAAAAATAAACTAATATGGTAGAGATCTGTAGGTATATGAACATGTTTTACCTTCAGAATAATGGAAGGTAGGATATAGTTTAACACCGCGACTGAGCCACTCTTGTTGAAAAAAGAAGGCACTTCTCTTTGACGTCCCTTCCAACGACCGGCTAGAATATATGGTGGAGTACTTGGCGAATCCTTCATGACTTGGGGAATTTTGGGAGGCCATTCCATGTCGGGAAAAAGGTATTTCCTCCATAGTGAATAGAATATCTAACCTCCCCCGCAAATCACTAAACAAATGTTCCTCCACACGTGCTACCATGGGCTTCGTTTGTTGTAACAGAACTCCTGATACCAGTTTGTTATAACCTGGGGGTATTTGAGCAAGAACGAGGAAATGAATTCAAGAAGGAGATAGATATTTAACGTGGTTCACTAAGGAATTTGCAACGAATCCGGTAGCTACCTACACTGCCAGAAAGAGAATCGGATACATTCACAAAGAAAGTCGGACCGAATTTATTCTCGATGCGCCCACCATGACGAGTTCCCAGATGTCATTCATCCTAGATGCACCAATGACGAGTGCCACAAATTTTCATGCAAGATGCCCCCCCGTATGCCTCAGCCAGAAACAAATTGCGCAAGATGTGAGCTCAATGCGTTTCATGGTACACGTTCAAACAACAGATGCACGCCTAAACAGACCCGTGCATAATGGGCGCCAGAACCAAGATCATATGAGCGTGCAAAAAATTTCACGCGCCAGATGCTCTATGTCGTTGCTCCAACTCCAACGAGTTCCTTCAACGCATGAGCCATCACCAGATTCAATTGACACTTTAGATTCTCCACTCCCGGAGGCAGATTGCGCCTGAACGTCAATCCCCATAACGCCATATGCGCGTGAACCGCCAAATTCGTGCCAGTACCAAACGCGTGCTCGATTTGCCAGATCCTTTACACGCCTAATGCGATGCATGGCAGATTACTCCGACAAGAGCCTGGATGGCATCCTCCGCGGGGCTTCAGATGGCAGGTGTATTCGCTTCTCTCTCACGAACAGATCGATCTTGATCGCCAAACCAAACATCATTCCTGGCGGAATCTCGAAATCCTACTCCAAATAGCATGCTCCCCTGAGTCGCAAAACCCTAGCTTTGAGTTTCACCTAGATCTTGAAACATGGCTCTAATACCAGTTTGTTAAAACTGGTGATCCCCTTGACCTGGATCTGTTTCCATTTTGTTGTAACATAATTCCTATTTGAGAGCTCTGATACCAAATTGTTATAACGTGGGGGTATTCAAGCAAGAACGATGAAACAAAATCAAGTACCAGTCTAATATTAACGTGGTTCACTAACGAATTCGCAACGAACTCATTAGCTACCTCCACGTCAGATATTTTATTGTGAAGGGAACCTGATTACAATGCACGCGATGGCCACAACAACCATGTCGGCCACTGATTTATATGTTATATGTGAGTTAATATGTGGAATTTGACTATTTCTAACCCTAAGAGTGAAAAGTTGTGTTTCTAGCTTATTTGTGCATGCTTTCTCTCATATTTGCTATTATAATTGCACGGGTTGTTTAGTGTTGTGTATCTCAGGTAAAATAGGAGCGATGGAGTTTATGAGATGCTTGGATATGCTTGGAATGGAGCTACATCAAGAGGAGGAAAGGAGACGCACAAACGAAGCAAAGTTGGGAAAGTCACACAGGACCAGCCTGCACTCTTTTCGATGCCCAGAAAAATCTACATAGAATTTTGGAGCAATTCCTGCGTCATTGGAAAGTAGAAATCCGTAGATTTCCAACAATATATGGTAGGCCCGAAGACGAGTCCATATGAGGGAGATATAGCCCGCGCAAAATCAGCAAATAATTCTTGTCGAGAATTACAAAGTAGAGGGGCTTAAGTGCAAATTTCGGCCAAATAACTTAGAAATTCGTGCCCAGGGAATAAATCACGATTCTTAGACCTAAAACACGGGAAGAAGCTGATGGGTAACGATAGAGGGAGGCTAGGAGAGACGAGGATCATGGAGAACAACGTCCGAGTCGCCGAAACGCGATTTTCGTCGCAAGTTTGACTATCCCTCCTATCTTTTCTATTGTTTCTCAATAATATGAACTTGTTAGCTTATATTTTAAGATTATTTGAGTAGTTTTATTTGCTAGGCTCTATGGAGAGCCAAGTGATTTGTTAGACAAGTTTTCCGGATATGTGGATTGATTCGTGCTTATGGATTCATGTGATGGATTGATTTTATCTCGTTTGATGGATTGTTGAACTTGCCCTATTGACACGTGCTTGGTAGGATATGAATGATCATATGAGATGTTTCAACA
Source organism: Linanthus parryae (assembly GCA_023055425.1). Taxonomy (NCBI): domain Eukaryota; kingdom Viridiplantae; phylum Streptophyta; class Magnoliopsida; order Ericales; family Polemoniaceae; genus Linanthus; species Linanthus parryae. The sequence continues at coordinate 8,768,859 of JALGPY010000013.1, read as the reverse complement.
CATAATGTTTATCTTAGCTTAAAGTAATAATGAATTTGCTTCTTCTAGTAATCTTGTTCTTAATTTTATGCTACCTTAGCGTCATGAACTAGGGTATCTACTTGGTGAAAGATTGATGGACTGAGAGGTGAAGATTGATTAGCTTATGAATCTAGGATTGCTAGCAACCCCGTATCATGATGGACCGAAAGGAGAAATGTTAGGGTTTGGATCAAAATGTAGGATTATTCTTAATGCTTGTTAGGTGATATAGTTTATGGATCGACAAATGACGACTATTGAATCTAGCATAGACTTACATGAGATCGAAAGAAGATTGTGAGTAGTTAAACGTGATCAAGAGCATATTCAATATTACGTGTTTCAAAGCAATATCCGGAATTGTCTACTGCCCTAGGTGATCCATAGATCGCCTAGTCTTTATTCTTAGTTAATCAAACCATGTTTAATTATAAAAATCCAAAAATATTGTCTGTTAGTTAGTTTAATATAGTCACTTGATTGGGGGTGACAACTTCTCTAATCAACAACTTTCATCCTGTTATTTCAATTATACTCTCTAGATTTAATCTCTAATTAACAATAAACCCACTATCTGTCCTCGTGTGATTCGATAACTCGGGGTTGAAATACACTCCACTATATTACTTGGCCGTGCACTTGCGCATACACGTAAGAAATCGTGTCAAGTTTTTGGCGCCGTTGCCAGGGACAGCGGTTTATTTGTTAGTTAGAAATTTATTTGAGGAGTATTATTTATTTATTTATTTATTTATTTATTTTTTACCATCTATTCTTATCACCTCACATTATTTTTTGGAGATCTTTTGTGTGCAGGTATTTTGCTAAGCATGGGGGATAATAAAGAAGGACGTTTTGTTTGTTTAGCGGAACTGATTGATCGCGAGGATGGATTCTACCCTGAAGGAGATATTGCGGAATATTATGCCAACAAAAGCATGATGTATAGCCGCCAATACTTGCTTCATAAATTATTTGGAGAACTGGATAAGGGAATCAAAGAATTGAAACAGAGTGCAATGAGAACGGGGTTGGACGAGACAGAATTTAAAGCAAGACTTGACGAATTCTATACGATTTTCAATCTACATTCTATTGAAGAATGTGCTCCAACCTTCTCAAAGCCCGAAGAAGATGACGATGAGCCATTTTGTATCTTAAGTTGTCCAAACATTGATTCATGGCTTAAATAAAGTATGGAGGAGAAGCATGATTCTGTTTTCGGTGAGATTAAAAGTCTTCTTGATGCAATTAATATTGACGATCTTGACTCTCCGGTGGTGAATTTGATAGACCATATCGTGTGTGAGCTTGATGAAGATGTGAAAAACGTCGAAATTCAAGTTGTTGATGATTCGGGTGGTTCATGTAAAGGAGATGAAGGTATTCAAACTTTCGTTTTTTATGGCTTGCTGTTTGAATCTTCAATAAAAGTATCGCAAAGTGAGAGGACGATCAAAGAGGACATCAATCTCTTCTCACAACATGGGAGGCTTGAGATTATTTTTGAAATCATTATGATGCAGATTCTCATGAATTGGAAGAAGAACAAAAAGTCTACGACGAACAGTCACTTTGTCAACACTTGTTCATCATTTGTGAGATTTGGGATCCTTGTGCGAGTTTGTTTTTGCTCCAGGGAGAAGAGAATGAAAGAAAAACTATGGTGGAAGAAGAAGAAGTGGAAGGAAAAACGAACTGGAAGAAAAAAATGTTAAACTACCTTTGACAGATTTGACAGTCAGCTGCTTATGTTTAAACTGTTCATGCTCCATCGATTTGAGATTTAACAGTTCAAACCAAATACTGAACCCTGTCCATTCAGTTTAACTACAAACACCTCCCTATATTTTCTGAAACTACTCCACAGCCCCTCTTCTTCTTCCCAGCCGTCCCTCCCTGTGTGTTCTCTGCTCACAACCCGACACTCTGCTCACAACCCGACACACAGACCCCCATGAACTCCGACAAGAAACCAACCAGATCTTCCTCCTTCTCCGCCGCAACCCCAGTCACAGCCACCTGTGGCCTCTGACCCCACCGCAAGACCTCCTCTCTCACCGCCGTTCAACCACCCCTCTCTCTGCCCCAATCACCGCCCAAGATCCTACCTCCGGCCACCTACGATCCAAAGAATCAGAACAAAATCACAACCAAGCAGCACCTTCCCCTCTCCTCGCTTCAATCTTCAATCACTGCCTCCACCATAGTCGACCACCATCGAAGCCCAGAAACCATCGCATCCTTCTCTTCCGTTAAAATTCGAGACCCAATTCGACCCCCATTTGAATCAGAAAAACCCATAACACCGGCCACCATTCTTTCCGGCTGCTAGCTCCAAAAATACCTATTCGCGGATTGAGAGAACCCAGACGCCGCCCTCTTGTACGATTGAGACCCATCTGTCGGCATCCATGATTACCGACCACCTCTGTCGGCCCAATCAATCGACCAGCAGCAATCACCACCAGCGCCTACACCCACTGCCTCTATCTCTCGATTGAACCCGATAGCCCCAACTCGATTTCAACCAGCGAATACCTCTCAGCCACGACCTAAATTGAACCCAGAACCTCTGCTTTGAAAATCACCACCTCCACCTCCATTCACCACCACCGAGCTCCAATTCCACTGCCTGAAACACACGACTGTGCCCTCAATTGAAGAGAACCTCTCTTGATTTGCAACTCACTCTGCTGTTTCGAGGAAGGTTTTTAATAAATCTAGGTTACACTTTGAAGGAAAGAAGAGACTCTATTAATTGTGAAAATAGTTTCTTCCCTGCTTTAACATAAGTATTGTGTGTGACTTTGGACTGATCTCTTACGAGATGGTGGATTGAGCTTAACAGGGGTCTCCAATCGTGAATTATGAGAGGTAAAACATGCCAATTGCACCATGTCGGTTCAATATGACAGTTTGGTTGGTGGGACTTTTGAGAGGCCCAAGCAACGAGAGGATTATGCAGGAAATTGATCAGAATAGAGTGTCTGTCTGACTTTGAAAACAATGAGAAGTGTGACGAAGACATCGACCCCGGTGTGCTACTTGCGCACTCGACCTTTATGGGAGCTCGCATCACGAGTTCGGGGATTCTTCGTTCCTTTTTATTCAGCAACAAGGAACCAATCGACCCCGGTGTGTTTCACACACTCGACCGCAAGGGAGCTTGCATTTGTGCGCACAATCTTTGCTTGGGGATTTTTCTTGCTAATTCAGTCAGAACATATCGGATTTCGTCCCCGACCTTGTGTCGGTAGTGAGTATTCTTTTCTCTCTCTTTACTTACCGTTTAGGCACATCGTACTTGCTCTAGGATTTTATATTGACTACTTTGTCATGGTGCTTAGTCGCCGCTTGGATTAGCAGTTAGAATCCTAGGGAATACTTGAGTACTTGCTTAATTTCGGTAGACACAACTTTTCATGTGCACGTAGTTCGTTTTATCTCTATATTTGTTGAACTACCTTCTTGTGCCATGACTCTACCCCGAGTAGAATCACCGCTCCTCGCATTTGAATGCTGAGTCTTCTTGGTTAATTTCTAAATTCGTTGAGGACAACGACGTATTCTAGTGTGGGGGGAGTTTTAGTCTTGACTAGCCAGTCAGTGTTTGCATCGCCATGTTTGCATATAGTTGTTCGTGTCGTATTGTTTCTATTTATGTGGTCCGTGTCGTGATATTGTGATAGTATGTCATATTATGTTGTGTTAGTCGTGTTTATACTTGTTTGTGTTTGTGTTTAATATTGCACGTTTACTTATTTTAGTCTACCTACCCTATTGACTGTTTTGTGTAGTTTCGTTCGTGTTGGCTTGCATGTAATGTAGGGATTATATGAAAAAATCAAAAAAAAATCAAAAATTGGAAAATCCAAAAAAAAATGTTGAAAAAGAGAAAATTTTGAGAAAAGGGCAATCGAAAGAGGCAAAAGTTTGATAAATTGCGAAGTGTGAGGATTTTAGGCGTAGAGCATGATTTGCGACCGAGAGTGACGACGTGAGTCCCCCCTAGTAGGTATAGAGAGACTTTCTTTACGGGAGTGCCTACCTATTTTTAACACTTACATGATTTTCAAAATCCAAAATGTGTGCCTATTTTCTTACAAGAGTTGAGCTAGGTGTGAGCTAAACAAGCTGAACATCCATGTGTACGTCTTAGGTAGTCGCCAACCCGCCTCGTAGTGGCGCACGAAACAGCTGTGCGAGGACGTGTATTAGAGCACTCACTGCTTTTAGAACTCACCTTGTAGGACCATTAGACGCCCCCAATTTGAACCTTGGATTCTTGCTAGCCTTCGGACCTAGGGTGACGATTCTTGGCCTTCATCACAAATTGATTAGAATCACAAATTGAGGGGGTTCGATGAGGGAGTGATTATACATTTCGTTGAGTTCTACATCTTGCTTTCACTACATTGACTATCTACGAGGGGATGCGAGGGTGAGTGAGTAGGCTTGCGCACTTCGGTGTGGCGGTGTTCCATGCCACTACATCATGGACACTGTTGTGGAGAGCCGTGAGTGCGTGAATCTAATACGCACGGAATTGGGTTGGGTGAACTTAATTAGTGGATCGTGCTAGGTACCGATTTTGATTACTTTGGTGTAGGAGGATCGGTTGGATTAGGCACGAGATACATTCATCTTCGGGACTACTTGAGAAGGGGACGTGGTGACATTAGAGTGTGGGGGTGTCGACTTTTGACTTCGGACATTGAGTGTGAGCTTGCGACGACTCCACTCCCACAAATGTATTTCATTGATTTTGCGGCTTGGATTTGACACGGCTTTTGATTGAGTTAGGAGGAGATGATATTTTTATGTGATATTCATTCATCGATTTATGTGTATCCTTCTCCTAGCATATTTGATTAGTATTTGAAGACCACTCGGATATTATTGTTGGATTTTGATGGTATTTTGAGAGAATTGTGAAAGAAAAAAAATAAAAGAAAAAGAAAGAAAATAAAAAAAAAAAAGAGAAAAAGAAAAAGGAGAGATGAAATAAAGTTTGAGTTGGAATTGAATTGAAACGAGTGGTTGAGCTACTTTGACGACGAAGGTTCACGTTTCATGCACGACAAACGAGGATGGCCACGGAGATCACTAGTGTACCGGGGTTTGAGGGAATTGAGGGCCGGAGGTGGTGAGCTTTGGGTTTTGGTTTCTATCATCGTGGTGAGGGTGTGTGAGATGTGGGATTTGATGTGAGAATGTGACGCTTATGACTTTATTTCGACGAGATTATCTATATGTCCCTAAGCCTCATCACGTGAAAACCGTTAGCGGATTAGGAGCTCGGACCTTCGATGTGGCTTTGCCTAGCGTAGTCTCTTATTTCGTTGCACACGCGAAGAGGTAGCGTACTCTTGTACTTAGTAAAGTTAGGCTTTCTATACTAACTAGGGGAGAGTCTCGTTGTCGAATTTAGTTTCAACTCATGCTTTGTTCCTAGGATTCTCATCACTTCATGATACCCGATTTAAGCCAATGGAGATTGCCCGATCTCAACCAAAAAGATAAAAAGTGTGTTTTGTGTTTATATTTGTTTTTGTAGGATCGAGTCGTAGTTTGCGTTTGCATGATATTGTTGCATTGTCGAGTCTTGTGTCGTTTGCGTGTTGAGTCGGCTAGTAAATAGTGGTTTTACTCGGGACGAGCAAAAGGTAAGTGTGGGGATATTTGATAACTCACTTTTAGGAGTTATTTTTATACTTCCATAATACTTGTAATAGGCTTATTTCACATGATTTATATGTTATATGTGCGTTAATATGTGGAATTTGACTATTTCTAACCCTAAGAGTGAAAAGTTGTGTTTCTAGCTTATTTGTGCATGCTTTCTCTCATATTTGCTATTATAATTGCACGGGTTGTTTAGTGTTGTGTATCTCATGTAAAATAGGAGCAATGGAGTTTATGAGATGCTTGGATATGCTTGGAATGGAGCTAGATGAAGAGGAGGAAAGGAGACGCACAAACGAAGCAAAGTTGGAAAAGTCACACAGGACCAGCCTGCACTATTTTCAATTCACAGAAAAACCTACATAGAATTTGGGAGCAAGGCCTGCGTCATTGGAAAGTAGACATCCGTTGCTTTCCAACGATATATGGTAGGCCCGAAGACGAGTCCGTATGAGGGAGATATAGCCCGCGCAAAATCAGCAAATAATTCTGCTCGAGAATTACAAAGTAGAGGGGCTTAAGTGCAAATTTCGGCCAAATCACTTAGAAATTCGTGCCCAGGCAATAAATCACGATTCTTAGACCTAAAACACGGGAAGAAGCTGCTGGGGATTGATAGAGGGAGGCTAGGAGAGACGAGGATCATGGAGAACAACGCCGGAGTCGCCGGAACGCGATTTTCGTCGCAAGTTTGACTATCCTCCTATCTTTTCTATTGTTTCTCAATACTATGAACTTGTTATCTTATATTTTCTGATTATTTGAGTAGTTTTATTTGCTAGGCTCTATGGAGAGCCTAGGGATTTGTTAGACAAGTTTTACGGATATGTGGATTCATTCGTGCTTATGGATTCATGTGATGGATTGATTTTATCTCGTTTGATGGATTGAACTTGCACTATTGACACGTGCTTGGTAGGATATGAATGATCATATGAGATGTTTCAACACATAATGTTTATCTTAGCTTAAATTAATAATGAATTTGCTTCTTCTAGTAATCTTGTTCTTAATTTTATGCTAACTTAGCGTCATGAACGAGGGTATCTACTTGGTGAAAGATTGATGGACTGAGAGGTGAAGATTGATTAGCTTATGAATTTAGGATTGCTAGCAACCCCGTATCATGATGGACCGAAAGGCGAAATGTTAGGGTTTGGATCAAAACGTAGGATTATTCTTAATGCTTGTTAGGTGATATAGTTTATGGATCGACAGATGACGACTATTGAATCTTGCATAGACTTACATGAGAATGAAAGAAGATTGTGAGTAGTTAAACCTGATCAAGAGCATATTCAATATTACGTGTTTCAAAGCAATATCCGGAATTCTCTACTGCCCTAGGTGATCCATAGATCGCCTAGTCTTTATTCTTAGTTAATCAAACCTTGTTTAATTATAAAAATCCAAAAATATTGTCTGTTAGTTAGTTTAATATAGTCACTTGATTGGGGGTGACAACTTCTCAAATCAACAACTTTCCTCCTGTTATTTCAATTACACTCTCTAGATTTAATGTCTAATTAACAATAAACCTACTATCTGTCCTCGTGGGATTCGATAACTCGCGGTTGAAATACACTCCACTATATTACTTGACCGTGCACTTGCGCATACACGTAAGAAATCGTGTCAGCCTACCACCCGACCCACACACAAAAGCTTCTCAAAGCACCAAAAAAATAAACGCGTGTGTGGGTATTGCTACTGTATTACTACACCCAGTGCCTTTATATAGGCTATCAAGAAACAATCTAAAGATGATTTTGCTGCATTTAGACTTTAATTTAAACCCAACGAGGTCTATGCTCTGGTTGGATCACTTGTGGAAAAAAGGTCCTTAAAAATAATCTTCAACGTTACGGGCGATGCCTTCATCTTCATCTTGCCATATACCATGATCGTATTCGATACCAGACATTCGGTTCATATGGTTCTTAATATACAATTTTCTATGAAAGAATCTTGTACATAAATCACCGAGCTTCATCCAAGGGATTTGATATCTCTGACTCCACATGACTCCTTCCCTTAGTAGGAGGTCTGCAATTTCCTTCTTCAAATGATCCTTCTCCATCAAATTGGCGGAATATTGGGGTTGCATTTCGAGGTTATCCTTGCAGTCCTTGAGTAGAGAAATCTGTCTCTTTAAATTACCAATTTTTTCCTCTCCCACCTCTTTAAATCTATAACAAAACGCAGTTCTTGCTGGGGAAATGAACGCCTTACCTTCTACAACATTCTTCAGCTAATATATTTCACTCTAGTTGATGACGTCACATCTTTTCAAACTGAAACCTTCTGACCAACTTCTTCTTATTCGAACACTTTTCATCACATATAATTGTGATGAGAAATGATCTGACACTTCTTCTGAAAGATCGGAAGCTCGAGCTCGCCGGAACTGCTCAATCAAAATGTAATTTACTACACATCTATCAAGATGTTTTCTATTAGCGCCTTGATCAGACTTGTTGTTTGACCATGTGTGTGAAGGACTAGAACTTTCTGCATTAGTTTCTAAATATGACATCACATAATTACATTCTCATTTTGTCACCAAGATATCTTATAGGAATATCACTGTACAATTGTTGTATTCTCTTTCAAGATATGTAATTGTTAGGCAATTGATGAAAAAAGCTTTCAGAATTGATGTTGGAAATCTCCAAAAAGTGTATAAATTAACACTGTAAATATGCTCTTATTAAACCAAAAACAAGCTTTCATACAATTTGTTTGCCTCATTTGAGCTATCTTTAGCCATGACAAGAAAGAAGGTTCACCTCGCATTCATCACCAACGAAAACTCAAGGAAGGCAGCCTATGAGAAATGGAAGAAGGGATTAATGAACAAGTTTAAGGCGCTAATTAATCTTTGTGGAATTGATGCTTGTGCAATAATTTACAGCCCTTATGATACCGAACCAAATGTTTAACAAAACCTTTCTAGAGGTCAACGAGTGTTGGCACAGTTCAAAAAGGATGCCTAAAAGGATAAAAGCAAGGAATGATGTATGTAGAGAGTTTCATCAATACGCAAATTACGAAGACAGTGAGCAACTGAAGAAGCAATAGAAGGAGAAATGAGAGAAGGGGATTACTGAGTTCATTTACCAGTGTGGTTAGTAGGGCGGGAAAACACATCTTAAATTTGAGGGATTTGCGTGATCTAGGGTGGGTTATCATTGAAAAGCTCAACCAAATTTATCAGAGGATCTTGTCACTAAAGAAACCTGATAGACCATCTTCTTCTTCCCAAATTGTTCCAGCAGTGGTGAATACTGGAATTTGTACTTTCCATTCATCGGAGTAGAATGGAGACATGAATTTGACCACTGCAGCTGTGCAGCAAAGGCCACAATGCTTTGCACACTTCATGAGCAAACCAAATAGAATGGGGCTCGACGTCCCTGATCAGATGACTCTACACCCATTGGGAGATAAACAATCTCATGCTATGTGGCAAGTGTCTTCCTTCTTTCACTGAAATAGAGATCCCACAAATTCTTAGTTTGTTTCAAATTGCTTTATATTAATTTTTTCAGAATACTTCATAAATTACCTGTATCAGTATTTGAATAATAATAATAATAATAATAATAATAATACATAATTGTTTCCTACGATTGAGTTAGCCTTGGTGAAATCATATTTGGAAGCACCGTTAACCAATGTTTCAATCGACTATATTCCCTTAGTTTTTAATGTCTTGAGCTCTTGCAGGAAGTAACCCATACATGTGTCCCACAGAATATTTGTCGCTTCTCCCCCTATGTGCCAATGCCTACGAATCTTTGTTAAAATAAACAATGCAATGTCAAAAATCAGAAAAACAAATTGACAGGTCAATTTAATAAATATCGTAGCCATTGGGACATAAATTGAGAAGCAAAAAATATTGTATGTGATACCTATAAGGGTTACTTCCTCCTAGAGATCAAGACATTGAGAACTAAGGGAATCTAGTCAATTGAAAAATATATATAGGTTAATCGTCCTTGAGAATAGGATTTTACCAGGACCAGAAAAAAATAAATAGGACTAAGTCAATTGTAAGAATCTATTTTTTTTTTTCATTATTATTAGAATCCAAGGACATGCAATTTATTTAGCATTCTGAAAACAAAAATATACAGAGAACAGAAAGAAAATAGGAATTTCTTGAATCACTATTTTAGTGAAAGAAGAAAGGCAATGGCCACATAGCATTTTGTTGTTGATCACCTAACGGGTGCACATTCATCAGATCGGGGCCGTCAAACCCCATTGGATTTGGGTTGTTCATGAAGTGTGCAAAGCATGGAGGCATTTGTTGTAGAGCTGCCGAGGTCAAATTCATGTATGGATTCTCCTTTTGTTGATGGAATAAAATAACTCCAGTATCTACCACTGGTGGAACCATTTGGGAAGAAGAAGAAGATGGGCGATAAGGTTTCTTCAGTGAGGTGATCCTCTTATAAATTTCATTGAGCTTTTCATGTCTAACCCACCCAAAATCACGCAAATCCCTCAAATCTAAGTTATGCTGCCGGCCCATGCACTTAAACATCACCTGCGTAATCTCTTTCTCTTGGTTCTCCTTGTATTGCTTCTTAAGCTACGCACCGGCTTCATATGCTTGATTAAACCCTCTTTATTCATCATATTCTTGCTTTCCTTTATTTCTGGCATCCTCTTGAACTGTGCAAGCAGTCGTTTGACGCCAGATGGGTTTGGCCAAACGTCAGGTTGGGAATCATAGGGGCTGTAAATGATTGCACAAGCATCGATTCAACAAAGAGTAGTTAGCTCGCTAACCTTCTTCATCAAGCCAATCTTCCTTTTATTATAAGTTGCTTTCCTTGAGGAGTCGTTGGTCATGAATGCAAGATTCACCTTCGTTCTTGTCATGGCGTAAGATCATTCCAAGGAAGTAAACAAATTGTACAAAACTTACTTTTGGTTTGTAAGAGTATATACACAGTTCTTATTTATCCACTTTTTGGAGATTTCCAACAACAATGTTTGGAGATTTTAAGTCAATTGTCTAACAAATATTTACCTTGAAAGAGAATACAACATTTACACAGTCACATTCCCATAAAATATCCAGGAGACAAAATGGGAATTTCAGTATTTTATGTGATATTTAATAGTTAGCGCAGAAGGTACAACTCGACTCTTGTGTGACATTTTTTTTCATTTTAGGTTCGAATGAGGAAAATTTTGCTTGCCCCATTGTCAAGATGATGTTTTGATGTCTAAATTCGCAAATCTTATATACTCTAAAAAGTCCAAGAGCTCAAAATGTTTAACGCTATGAAATGTTTTCTTTGTTTTCTACATTGTTTTATTTGCCAAATATACTATTTCGTGTTTTGAATATTTGACCATTACATTATTCCTTTTAGATGTCATTAATTTCTATTTGATTGGTCAATACATACTCCTCTTCCTCATCTTCTTCAATTTTTTTCTTCTTTTATACCCTACAAAATTGTTACTTATGTTTTTTCTTCGTAAATTATGTAAATCCTATCTTTTACTTCTACACTTCTCTTTCCTTTTTGGGATATTTATCACCTTTTTGTTTTCCAAAACTTTTTAAACCAAGATTCATCGAATTATGAAGAAGGGAGTTAAAGTGATGATTGTCAGCGTCTTGCTTTAATTTTGAATATCAACTGTAAGCAAAAATGTATGCTTGTTCGTGGTCTTTATTTTTCATATTTGGGTGTAGAACTTTAATGGAATCCTTCACATGAATGTCTTGATCAAGGGTATTATAGGTTAGGTTTATTTTCAGATATCAAATTAGAATTAAACTTGATCGATTCATGCCAATGTCTAAAAAAAATGTGATTGATTTTGATATACTGAGACTTATGTTTCTATTATTTTTCTTCAAACCCTGATATGATGCTACTCGTGCAACATTTTTCATGGGAAATAGAATAACAGAATGATTTGGTCCACCTGGATCAAGGTTTGCAATTCTTTCTCTGTGAGGGTAAGGATTCTCTTCACTTTTCATGTTTCATTTGAGAATTTTATTGTAACGATGCCGTCGTAGAAGTACCAACCAATTAGAAAAGCCTCCAGTTATGCCCACTGTTAATTATTCTTCCACCTAAGATCAAATTTTCGGTAATGAAGGTGTTAGAATTTTTAGGTGATTCAAGCCCCTAGCCTACACTTCGACGAAGCGGCGAAGCAATGACGAAGCGGCCAAAATAAGGAATTAATAAATATATGTTTTTTCTATAACTTCCATGTTCCTGAAAATAAATGCATGTTCATAGCAGAACAGAAAAACATAATTGAATTTTGTCTCAGAAAAGGGGAAAAAATGCAAAAATTTATGGATCTTGCATAAATCGCAAAAAAACAAACAAAAGAAATGCTAAACAAAAACAACCAGTCTCTTCCCTTCACTGGAAAAAGGGACCAGCCCACACAGCACTAGGATTTTGATCACCAAATGGAGGCATGTTCGTCAGATAATCACCGCGGAATCCCATCTGGTTGGGGTTGTTCATCAAGTCCGCAAACGATTGAGGCCTCTGCTGCATTGCCTCACTTGTCATATCCATGGTTGGATTCTCTTCTTGTCGATGGAATTTTCTAACTCCAGTGTCCACCAATGCTGGAACCATTTGAGTAGAAGACGAAGAAGACGAGCCGTTAGATTTCTTCATTGACGTGATCTGGTTATCGATTTCCTTCATCTTTTGATCGATAACCCACCCTAGATCATGCAAGTCCCCAAAATTGAAATTCTCTATCCCAACCCTACAATTCAGGCACTGGTACATGACCTCCGTCATCTCTTTCTCCCGATTCTCCTTGTATTGTTTTTTCAGCTGCTCACTGGCTTTCGAGATCCGCTGCTTGATGAAACTCTCTTGGTTCATCATCTTCTTGCTTTGTTCCATTTAGGGCATCATCTTAAATTGTGCCAGCACTCATTCGACCCCCGACGGGTTTGGCCAAACTTCAGGCTGGGAATCTTAGGGGCTATAGACAATAGCACAAGCCTCGATTCCACAAAGGGTTGTTAGTCCGGTAACCTTCTTCATCAAGCCTTTCTTCCTTTTCTTGAACGTAGCTTTCATTGAGGAGTCGTTGGAGATGAATGCGAGCATCACCTTCTTTCTTGTCATGACAGAAGATAACTCCAAAGAAGTAATGAAATTGCAACAAAACTGTATAAAGCTTTGGATTGGTTTCTATGAGCATATGGACAGTGCTAATTTATAAATTTTTTTGAAATTGCAACATTAATGTTTGAAGCTTTTATGTTCGTTACCTAAAATATATTTTCCTTAAAAAAAAATATCACATTCATATAATTTCACATTTTATATTATAAGTACATGTTGAAAACAAATTAGGGAACGCAACATGTCAGAAGGACTGTTATAATGTTACAACTTATTCAGCTCACCAATGAGGAATATTTAGAATGCGTGAGTTAATAAGAGGATACTTTGATGTCTATTTTCAGATAGGCACATTAAAGTTTACACGACATTCACAAGTAATTAACATATGATTCTATCTTTATACATAAGATAAAGCTTGGGAGATGTTCTTTCCTTTTCAAGTTATTACAAAATAATAAGTTGATTCTAAGTTCTGAGTCTCTTAAATTTATTTGAAAATCATCTACTTTATCAATGTGGCCAGGCCAGCGGTTGAACAACACAATTAAAACGATCAACGTAGGCAGTTGCGAGGGCAAGATCAGCGATTTATTTTTTCTATTTTTTATTTTTTTGTGATTAAGAACTTCCAAATTTTGAATGATAGATATACAGTAATTTTTTGAGTAAAGTACAACTTTTTTTGTGCGAATTTTCTATTCGTTTAATGAATTTTATTTATGCTTAATCTATTATGGAATTTTCTAAAGACTTCTCGCAGCGTTTTGAAGTTCTAATTTACGTAAACTACAACTTTTAAACACTGCGAGTACTTTAATACAGTCTACAAGAACTTTAAAAAGTTGCGAGATGTCGTTAGGAAATTCCATAATTGATTAAGAATACATAAAATTTGTTTATTGCCGCTAAATTCACGATGTCCTGAAGTTTATAGGTGCGTAATCTTCCAAAATATCATCTACGATAGAGATATCCATGATGATGCCCCCCTTCATTCCGCAATCAAGATCTTCTAATAACTGTTTATCATCCCCCACCACACAAATATTTTGGATCCCTTTCTACACTGCAAAATGAATACCTTTACATACGGCCATTGCATCTGATTATATTGCATTGGTACATGCTCTTAGCGGAAACCATCTTGCACCCATACAAGCACCGAGATCGACTCTGAGAACAGCACTGCATGTACCCTTTCCCGTGGACAGTTCAAAAGCACCATCCCAATTTAGCTTTACAAAACCACTCTTCATGAGCTGCCACCTCCCGTATGTGTCCGCATGACCCGCAGCTCAATTCTACTCTTGAGCCTGCGAAAGCTCCGCTAGCCGAGCATGAACCTTTTACACAATCAATCAACGAGATTTTGTATTTCATTCAGACACTGTAGCATTTCTATCATCCTTGATTTTCCATAATGGCACGCAAAAGATTTATCAATTTTCCTCCAAAAAGCTCATAATTGATTGAGATACCCACATAGATAAATCAATCTTTTTCCTTGGCACCAATTGTTGGAACCCAAGCCGATTCCAAATTTTTGTCGCACTGCATTCATAGAATAGTAGGTGATACTCCGCGCGATGCGAATGTATCTAATTATATAAGGTAAAATATTATGAAAATAATAATTCAATTTCTCTGTCTTAATATGAAGTATGAACTGTGCAAGTTTTTATGAAGATGATGAATGACAGTGGTAAAATATGTTCAAAGATCCAAGGCCTTGAATCTATATGTGCATTTATATTGATTAAATATTGTTTAACATTCTTGTGTATGCAGGCTTAGCATTCGATCAGTTGTTGGTTAAATGTGTCTGATAAATATTTTTCGACTATATCATGTGTTTCTAACACTCGGATGCTTCACAGCATGAATGAATCAAGCATTGAAAGCTGTAAGCTTAAAACTGTGAAGAATGTCACAGAGCTCCAAGGCCTTGAGATTCCATGAGCTGCTGACAGTCTTATTTAGCTTAACTGATTATTTCTTGCAGGATGTTACATGTGATAATGTGATTGGTTACTGACTTGCTATAAGTCTTAATCATAATTTTATCATTATCTTATATATATTACTGATCTGGTATTAATTTTGATATCAAAATTTTGGCCTAGTTTATTGCAGAAACTGTTATGCCAAACAGTCAATAATATTTTCTTGATTTTGTTTGACCTTGAAATCAAGTTTGTTGCAGAGTTGTTTGTTGTTAAAACCCCTCACAACAAACTATAATGGCTATCCATTCATAGTTGTTGATAGAAGCATGTTTGGGAGAGGATTTGTAGGGGGACATTTCCTAAAATCGCTCATTTAGTTACAACAGTTTGTTATAAGCTTTAGTTTGAATTTAAAAGAGTGAAGACTGAAAGAGGACTTATCTTTCAGAAAATAATAGTGTTTAGTTTCGTGGAGCTCATACAATAACCTCTTCAATCAATGACGTTATTAACACTATTGGAGAAGGAGATAAATCATCCTGATATCTGAAGAACACATTCAAGCTTCACTGCTTACCTCACAAACTTATAAGTTTAGTTGTTCAAGTCAACAACAAGAGGTTTTTATTGTTTCAACAGATTGTAGCTGTTACTAGATAGTTTGGGAACCACAATATATATAGGTGTAAGCAGTTCACTTAGGCTTCACATCTAGGGCTAAATCTGGGCGATTAATAAGAAGTGTTTTCCAAATCCTAGAGGGATCAGATCCCTCAAGCAGAGACAAGGCCCAATCTTGGTGATTACTTTACAGTATTGTTCTTTATCACTGCAAACTATCTAGCTCAAAACAGGTTGTTCAAAGTCTTGAAGTATTTTACAGCTCAAGGCCTTGAAGCTTTCACAAGTTCTTAGTTAGCTTCCGTCTTTTATCAAAACTCCTCCAAGGCCTTGAGATTCAATCGGTGTCTTATCTTAATTTTTCAAAAGACTAAGTTCTAGAAAAATTTTCCATACTCCATTCAACCCCCCTTCTATAGTATTTGATCCAGGGTTTATACTTACATTACAAACTTTCAATTGGTATCAGAGCTTGGGTCACTTCTAAAGATCTAACAATCTTGTGACAATGAGTAATGTAGGTGATGGTGGATTCTCGCAGAGAAGGGCAGCTGCGTACAAGGGAATGCTAGGAGAAGATCCAAGTGTACACCTGCAATAGGGGATAAGGACAAGAATAGAAATCACAGAGAGATTGTAGGTGAGTGTAGGAAAATAGTAACCACTTGTTAACTGTTCTTGAGAGAGAGACAGTATAATGACTAGCGAAATATCCGAGAGTTGCCATAGAAATCTAACGTTCCTATATATAGTAGCGAATTGACCTTTACGAGGGGTTAATGCGCCCATGAATGGCGGCAAGATATTCGCCTCGTAACGGCACGTTAGACCGTATATATAGGACATGTTACACGATTGTCCACATATGTAGGGGACCATTACATGATCGACCGCAATTATGGGACACATGGTCATTAAAGCTCTCAGACTGTTACCAACGGTTGTGCGCGAGCGTGGTTGTTGATCTCGCGCGACGTTTCTTACTTTGAATTCCAAGCCACTAAGTCCCTACAACTCCCGCGCAGTTAGTATCGCGGCAACCCTGTCTCGCAACTGCCATATGGACAAGCTCGAATGTAATTATATGCAAATCATAAATATATGATGGGGTGTACACGGTGTACAATTGGATATGCTAGGTGTCTGCCACGTGGACGATGGTTGATCTGCTCATAACGCACTATCTACATTAGCCCCCTTTTGTGCACATGTCACGCGCGTCGTTCGGAAATCACGCAAAATCAGTCGTGCGTAGCTCCATACGTGTTTTTGAATCTGGGAAACTTTAAGTTCGAAAACCCTAGGCCCCATGAACCATCATCATTGCCTAGGTATTCGTAACGTCGTAGCCTTTAATAGGGCACGTCCGTTGCGCAGCTAATCAGACGCCATCCACATCTTTTTGCCATTTTTCGAGGCAAAAATGATTCGAATAGATCCGATTAGTCGCAAATTTTGCCGATTTTTGAGTTAACGCCGATTCAGCAAATCTGAAAGGGTCACAACCCTTTGAGGGCCTATAGAAACCCCTTTACTATAACGATTTAGAACATTTCCACCATTTTTGCTATCAAAGTTTTATGAGCCAGAGAGAACCCAGCAGCAAGTTCAGATCTTCGATCAAATTCTTGACAGCATCACTTAAGCAGTTCAATCACTGAAGAAACAACGAGGTTAGCAACTATCATCATTCGTTTCATATTGTGAAATCGGATAAAAGAAAATAGGCATGCAACCCAATCTGGGTTAAGCGTTCATACTTGTTCTTGGCATGCAACCCAACAGTCTTTTAATTTTGCATTTGTACTCATCCACTACAACTGAAATAAAATTTTCAACGACGTGCAGTATTGTCATCAATGGATCGAAACACGATTTCACCAAATCGTTGGAGGGAAATGACAATAACATGAAATAGTTGTGGTAAAAATTTTACAAAATTTTCACTTCAAAAGTTCAACTATTAATATTTTGAGCGGCGGGTAGTAATATTTCACTAAATATTTTGGAGGGGGAATTATAAATTCAAGAAAAAAGTGGAGCCAAAATTAACCAAACCAAAAAAAAAAACACTCCTCCCTCCTGGATCGATCCAACTTAGTCAATTCCAACCTAGCATCCCCTCCATCTTCCTCCCGCCACCACTGTCGTCTCACTCGCTCTGTTTCTCCGAACGACCGTCGTCCACTCAGCATAGATCACCCAACCCCCTAATTGTTTCTCCGCCGCATCGGAATCACTCTTCCATATTCTTCTCTCTTTCCCTCTTCGATCTAACACCGGTCGCTCTCTCTCCCACCTTTACCGCCGAGTCTCCAAGGTTCAATTAATCGGCCAATTTACTGGATTCGTGGTCCATAAGGTTCAGGCAAACTCCTTTAGTTCATTCGCAAATATTCTATTACTGATTCATTCTGACTTGCTTCTTTCCTCGACTCAATTTATGTTATTATTTGCTGAGATGCGCACCCAGTGGTGAGGTTGTGAAATCGTTTAAATCTCGATTTCTCTCTAATCCTGATTCAAATGTTCTCTATAGGTTAATCTCTCTTCGTAATAACTTAATAATTTGTAAGTTGAGAAAGACCTCAGTTGAACCTTGATTTGAGTCAGACCTTTCTGATTCTATATACGTTCGTTTAAGTTTTCATACATTATTGATGTTTATTGCAGGAATGGTTTACTTTATGATTTACATGGTAGCTCACTGAACATATATAACGAGTTTTCAGTTGTGTGACCATATTGGCATGTTGAATTGGTTTCCTAGGATTTAGCCTAAAGAAATCGATTTTGCTTCGATGCCTTCTAATAATGGCACCTAATTGAGACTTGAAATACCTTCCTCTGGATCTCTCTCTAAATTCAATTTCAATGAAGCTCCATTCACTTTCATCATGCATTTGCTCTGATTCATATTCATCGACGATAATTTAGTGAAAGGCATTGAACTATTTATATCATATGAAATAGGGAGTATACTTCCTGCTACACCTTTTCAACTAAAGACTTCTCGCAATGTTTTTTAAGTTCTAGTTTACGTAAGCTAGTACTTTAAAACACTGCGAGCAGAGCCATCCCTAGATTTTATGGGGCCCTAGTCGACTTCTATACTTGAGTCCCTTATAAATAAATAATACAATAATTTTCATCTCGATCAAGTTATAAAATGTAGACGTATGTGTATAATTAGACCTCCAATATTTATTTTGACATAATGACTAATTAAAAATACGAGAAAAATATTAGAAGTCTATCAAAGGAATAAGTCATTTTGCAGTTAGAGTGGTAGCTCAAGTGGTAGAGTTTTGGAAGCCCCTGCATGAGGTCCCGGGTTCAAATCCCGGTGATGAAAAAAATAATTTTTCAAAAAAAAAGTAATAAGTTATTTTGGTATCATAGTTTGCCAAAACAATTAACCCTTCCTGTTTCAGTGTCATTGTTGATCAATATCTTTGGTGTATGTGTTTAAATCTCTTTATTTTTATATTTTTTGTATTTCTAACATATATTTTAATATTTAATAATTGGCAACAAACATATTGTGATCAATATTACCAAAAAGTAGATAGCATGTAGAATTTAGAAGAAAATTTAGTCTAACTGGAAGAGTTCATAATTGAGGAGCAAATCAATACTTTCACATCATGCCCCCATATGTTTGTGAAACTATGAGGCCCCTCCCCCAGTGGGGGCCCTAGGCAAGCAAATAGTTTGCCTAAGGGTAGAGATGGGCATGACTGCGAGGCCCTAGGCAAGCAAATTCCATAATTGATTAAGCATAATCAAAATTTGTTCATAGCCGCTAAGTTGACGATGTCAAGATGTTAATTGGTGCGTAATCTTCCAAAATATCATCTACGGTAGAGATATCCTTGATGATGCCCCGCTTCGTTCCGCAATCAAGATCTTCTAATAATTGTTTATCATCCCATTCTACACTAAGATTTTTGATCCCTTTCTACACTCCAAAATGAATAACTTTACATACGGCCATTGCTTCTGATGATCTCGCATTGCAACATGCTCCTCGCAGAAAACATCTTGCACCCATAGAAACACCCAGGTCGACTCTGAGAACAGCACTGCATGTACCCTTTCCCGTGGACCGTTTAAAAGCACCATCACAATTCAGCTTTACAGAACCACTCTTCATGAGATGCCACCTCCTGTATGTGTCCGCATGACCCGCAGCTCAATTCCACTCTTGAGCGTGCGAAAGCTCCATAGCCGAGCATGAACCTTGTACACAATCTTCCCACGAGATTTTGATTTCCTTCAAACACGCTAGCGTTTTTATTTTCCCATATCTCCCATAATACCACACAAAAGATTCTATCAACTTTCCTCCACAAAAGCTCATAATTTGTTGATTAACCCACATAGATAAATCAATCTTTTTCCTCCGTACCAACTGTTGGAACCCAAGCCGATTTCAAATTATCTTTTTTGCACTGCATTTATAGAATACAAAGAGATATCCCGCGCGATGCATGGGTCTGCCATGAGTTCAATTTTTTTCACTTTGAAGAAAATTATAATTAAATAAATGTATCTAATTATATAAGGTAAAATCTTATGAAAACAATGCAACAAATTTGACCAGGATTTCTGGGAAGTAACCTCTAAGAAGAGCATGTTAATTTTTTGTACCAATCGTGTTGTTGAAATTGAATTCTAATTGAATCTCTGTAGGAAGAAGTTAGAAAATCACAACATGATCGAGTATATATATATATATATATATATATATATATATATAATATATATATATATATATATATATATATATATATATAAGAAAATGAAATAAAATTTAAACTATTTTGAAACTTATTTCTTACAAAATCACTTTCATTTAATGAAACATCTATTTCAAACATGAACAATAATAAATTTTTAAGAGAGTCAGTAAATTACAACATTTAAATTAAAAAGTTAAACTGTAAATTTAGATGAACATTAAATTTTCTTGTTTTGTTTATTTCATTTTTTTAGATTGAAGATGATTTCGTGCAAGAGAGTGGTTGAAAATGTTATCTTCATCCATAGATTGAAGATGATTTCCACGGTTTGAACCCGTCACACGGGGAAAACTTTACCATCGCGCCAAGTCTCCCCTTCACCTCTATAGTTGTATAGATTCTCTAAATTTTTACGGCATCACCTGCTTACCCATGAACCACTATAATTATTTACGAATACATTTGCAAAAAATTCACATTGAGGGTAATCCTTTTCTCTTTAAGACCGTCCGCAACCAAAAAAATCTCAAAAATATATAAACATATTTGAGCAGACAAGGAACTGTAAATTACCAAAAATACAGTAAAGTTTCTTATGAAACGAAAATGGACTATTTCTTATGACTTTTACCAACGGATCTAATATCCATCCAAAGCCTATGAATTTCGGTAAGACCTAGTTTCAGGAAAATATGTACTTGTAAGAATAAAAGCCTACTTCTTTAGTGAAGTTGGACAAGTCCCACGACTTTTTTCATCAATTTTTACAGTAAATTTGCCCTCTATTAAAATTTATAACATGATCATCATTTCACGACACTCCTTCCAACCTTTCCTTAAAAAGGATTGTATCTATAAGGATAATTCAAATATTGAAAGAACAATCAAATTCTGTTTTATCATAGAAGTAGTGGTCACAGTTAGCTTCCCCAATAGCGAGCTCTTCCATACGTCTTTATTTCTAAAAGGTAATCGTCCGGTGTCTAAAAAATAGAATTGTTTATTAATTCTTTTAATGTGGGTACTATTAGGTAAGATATAACATGATGGTGTCTCTACTCATAACTAATATCCATTACACTGTTACAAACAGTTGCAATGCACCATATGAGTACTTTATTTAGTTGAATTGGATTTCATAACGCAAGCCAAAATGGGAGCCCAAAAGAATAGTTACAATCCGGCCCACTCGGGCAGAGAACAAAAGGATTAACGAACTCATTACCACGCACATATTGTAGCCGACACACCATTTTCTTCGCCAGATTAACGAACTCCTCCATATTTCTTTTCATATGTAATGAGAAATATCTGATAGCTTCTCCTCTTTCCTTTCGTAGGAACAATCTGAGAGCCTGGATCTAGTCGCTCTTCAAAAGTTGCATGTCTGAGATATGCTTCATATGCAAGGAGAAAGCCTATCTTGATTGCTATGATCTCCTATCTGACGAGAGAGGAGAACGAAAAGATACATTGTGTTGTGCCGATTATGAGATCATCGGCCGAGTTTCTGATGGCGACACCCATTCCACACCTCTTTCCTTATTAGAGCAAGCTCTATCGCAATTAATTTTAACAAGATCTGGATCTGGAGGGGTCCATTAGTATTGACTGATACATATTTCATTTCTCGGAATCTAGGCTTTATCCACGGCGATGTTGGTGCTACTAGAAAAGGATAAGAACTCTTCTCCTTTTTCTGTAGATCTCCTTACCTGTGAAGCTCTTATTATTAAATCATGTCTCATTTGTACTACTCCAAAGTGTCCAAATCTGAAATGTACCATTTGTGTTGCTGGGAAGGGGTGCTTGAAAGAAGATCGACACCATCTACTCTCAAAAGTTAACCAGGCGAGGGTCGATGGTTATTTCAGAAAGACGCCATACCTCTACAACCATTTTACACCTCATAAAAATATGATTGACGCTTTCGGCGTCTTGGTGACACCTTTGGCACTGCACATGGATTCTAATTCCCCGATGGTTCAGATTAACAGCAACTGGTAAGGCGTCTGTCCATCCCTGCCAAGCTGGGATGAACTCCATTTCAAGTTTTTTCTTGCTCTAATACTCTTTTAGCCAGCTCTCCTCTTCCTCTTTCGAAGATTGACCCACTGAAAATTTGTTTGCGCATAACAACTTATAACCAGAAAAGACGAAGTATTCACCATTTTCGGAGAAGAACCTGAAGTCGATGTCATTGGAATGGCGATCTGGAGGATGTTTTCTACATCACCAAGATTCAGGTATAATTTGAGCCGTTCTTCCTCCCAGGTTCTTTCTTGTTGGATGAATTATGCAACTCGTAGGACAACATTATTTGTACTTCGCATACTGAATTTGAAAGTGGTGGGTCTTGGGATCAATCTATATGTGAATAAATCATATGTGGTACCACATCTTATTTTCTTAACCAGCCCATTGGAGAGAAGATCTCTCTTTCCAATAATACCATGGAATCCAAAGTATACTGCATGATACTTTTTAGGTGGTTGTCCATGAGATCATAGTCTTTGAAGTATTTGGCTTTATAAACTCTATCGATAAAATTTGTAGGATGTAGATAATCTTCCAACGATTGTTTAGCAAGAAGTGAAACACTTAAGCACCGCATATATTTGAACCCTAGACCTCCCTCCGCCTTTCAAAATTTTAGTTACTCCCAACCAGCCCAATGCATGTTATTTTTATGAAAAAAATTTTCCGTTCAAAGCACGTACCTTTTGGGAGTACGAAACAACCCATTGAGTAGTTGTGGATATTTTTTTTTCTACAACTCTTATAAGAGCCTCTTTTCCAGTTGCGGAAAGAGAATTCTATTTCAAAACCTTCAGCCTTATGTTTACCCTCACTATTAAGGACAGAAAAATATTTTCTTCTCCTTCCTTATCATGGTTGAACCTAAGTAACTTTCATGTTTCTATGCCACCGGGATGCCACATAGCTAACTGACGGCCTGATGATCTTCAGCAGAGGTGTTCTCTGAAAAAGCAATTGTTGACTTCTGATAGTTTACCAACTCTCTCGAGGCATAGGCATAATACCGTTAAACTCTAGTGAGAATGTAACTTCATTAGGGACTGCCTATGTAAAAACTAGTCTTTTGTTAGAGAAAAAAGGTGCATCAATGATGTTCTTTTTAAGTAGACCCTCCGTAAGACTTCGAGAACAGTGTCTCGCTCACCAAGAGCAAAATATAGGTGATTACAGGACACCCCTGTCTTAAGCCTATCTAAAGTACGACCCTTCCTACTACATTACCACTGACAATCGAACTGTAGATAACCGTAATAACACACTTATAATAAGTTCACTCTACTTATAAGTTCACTCTACTTAAATTTGAAACCAAAATGTTCTAGAATTGCTTGTAGAAATCCAACTTAACGCAGTCGTACACTTTGCTTATGATACGTTTCATAGAAACAGAGCCAATTTTTCTTTTATGTTGTGTTTCCATAGAGTGGATTAGCTCGAACTTCGTGAGAACATTATCTGTAATCTGTCTCCCGGGGACGAAAGCGCTCTCAATTTCAAAGATCAAGCTAGGTAACATGTTTTTCTGACGGCTCATTATCACTTTGGGTATAATTTTTTAAACACAAAAAAATAAACTAATATGGTAGAGATCTGTAGGTTTATGAACCTGTTTTACCTTCAGAATAATGGAATGTAGGATATGGTTTAACACCGCGACTGGGCCACTCTTGTTGTAAAAAGAAGGCACTTCTCTTTGACGTCCCTTCCAACGACCGGCTAGAATATCTGGTAGAGTACTTGGCGAATCCTTCATGACTTGGGGAATTTCGGGAGGCCATTCCATGTCCGGAAAAAGGTATTTCCTCCGTAGTGAATAGAATATCTAACCTCCCCAGCAAATCACTAAACAAATGTTCCTCCACACGTGCTACCATGGGCTTCGTTTGTTGTAACAGAACTCCTGTTTCAAAGCTCTTATACCAGTTTGTTATAACCTGGGGGTATTCGAGCAAGAACGAGGAAACGAAATCAAGAAGGAGATAGATATTTAACGTGATTCACTAAGGAATTTGCAACGAATCCGGTAGCTACCTACACTGCCAGAAACAGAATCGAATACATTCACAAAGAAAGTCGGACCGAATGTATTCTCGATGCGCCCACCATGACGAGTGCCCAGATGTCATTCATCCTAGATGCACCAATGACGGGTGCCACAAATTTTCATTCAAGATGCCCCCCGTATGCCTCAGCCAGAAACAGATTGCGCAAGATGTGAGCTCAATGCGTTTCATGGTACACGCTCAAACAACATATGCACGCCTTAACAAAACCGTGCATAATGGGCGCCAGAACCAAGATCATATGCGCGTGCAAAAAATTTCACGCGCCAGATGCTCTATGTCGTTGCTCCAACTCCAACGAGTTCCTTCAACGCATGAGCCATCACCAAATTCAATTCACACTCTAGATTCTCCACTCCCGGAGGCAGATTGCGCCTGAACGTCAATCCCCATAACGCCATATGCGCGTGAACTGCAGATTTGTGCCAGTACCAAACGCGTGCTGGATTTGCCAGATCCCTTACACGCCTAATGAGATGCATGGCAGATTACTCCGAAAGGAGCCTGGATGGCATCCTCCGCGGGGCTTCAGATGGCAGGTGTATCCGCTTCTGTCTCACAAACAGATCGATCTTGATCGCCAAACCAAACATCATTCCTGGCGGAATCTCGAAATCCTACTCCGGATAGCATGCTCCCCTGAATCGCAAAACCCTAGCTTTGAGTTTCACCTAGATCTAGAAACATGGCTCTAATACCAGTTTGTTAAAACTGGTGATCCCCTTGACCTGGCTCTGTTTCCATTTTGTTGTAACATAACTCCTATTTGAGAGCTCTGATACCAAATTGTTATAACGTGGGGGTATTCAAGCAAGAACGATAAAACAAAATCAAGAACCAGTCTAATATTAACGTGGTTCACTAACGAATTCGCAACGAACTCAGTAGCTACCTCCACGTCAGATATTTTATTGTGAAGAGAACCTGATTACAATGCACGCGATGGCCACAACAACCACGTCGGCCACCCACCCGACCCACACACAAAAGCTTCTCAAAGCACCAAACAAATAAACGCGTGTGTGGGTATTGCTACTGTATTACTACACCCAGTGCCTTTATATAGGCTATCAAGAAACAATCTAACGATGATTTTGCTGCATTTAGACTTTAATTCAAACCCAACGAGGTCTATCCTCTGGTTGGATCACTTGTGGAAAAAAGGTCCTTAAAAATAATCTTCAACGGTACGGGAGATGCCTTCATCTTCATCTTGCCATATACCATGATCGTGTTCGATACCAGGCATTGGGTTCATATGGTTCTTAATAGACAATTTTCTATGAAAGAATCATGTATATAGATCACCAAGCTTCATCAAAGGGATTTGTTATCTCTGACTCCACATGACTCCTTCCCTAAGTAGGAGGTCTGCAATTTCCTTCTTCAAATGATCCTTCTCCGTCAAATTGGCGGAATATTGGGGTTGCATTTCGAGGTTATCCTTGCGGTCCTTGAGTAGAGAAATCTGTCTCTTTAAATTACCAACTTTTTCCTCTCCCACCACTTTAAATCTATAACAAAACGCAGTTCTTACTGGGGAAATGAATGCCTTATCTTCTACAACATTCTTCAGCTAATATATTTCACTGTAGATGATGACGTCACAGCTTTTCAAACTGAAACCTTCTGATCAACTTCTTCTTAATCGAACACTTTTCATCCCATATAATTGTGATGAGAAATGATCTGACACTTCTGCTGAAAGATCGGAAACTCGAGCTCGCCGGAACTGCTCAATCAAAATGTAATTTACTACAAATCTATCAAGATGTTTTCTATTAGCGCCTTCATCAGACTTGTTGTTTGACCATGTATGTGAAGGACTAGAACTTTCTGTATTAGTTTGTAAATATAACATCACATAATTACATTCTCATTTTGTCACCAAGATATCTTATAGGAATATCACTGTACAATAGTTGTATTCTCTTTCAGGATATATAATTGTTATGCAATTGATGAAAAAAGCTTTCAGAATTGATGTTGGAAATCTCCAAAAAGTGTATAAATTAACACTGTAAGTATGCTCTTATTAAACCAAAAACAAGCTTTCATACAATTTGTTTGCCTCATTTGAGCTATCTTTAGCCATGACAAGAAAGAAGGTTCACCTCGCATTCATCACCAACGGAAACTCAAGGAAGGCAGCCTATGAGAAATGGAAGAAGGGATTAATGAACAAGTTTAGGGCGCTAATTAATCTTTGTGGAATTGATGCATGTGCAATAATTTACAGCCCTTATGATACCGAACCAAAAGTTTAACAAAACCTTTCTAGAAATCAACGAGTGTTGGCGCAATTCAAAAGGATGCCTGAAAAGGATAAAAGCAAGGAGATGATGTATGTAGAGAGTTTCAACAAGACGCAAATTACGAAGACAGTGAGCAGCTCAAGAAGCAATAATAGGAGAAATGAGAGAAGGGGATTACTGAGTTCATTTACCAGTGTGGCTAGTAGGGCGGGAAAACACATCTTAAATTTGAGGGATTTGCGTGATCTTGGGTGGGTTATTATTGAAAAGCTCAACCAAATTTATCAGAGGATCTTGTCACTGAAGAAACCTAATAGACCATCTTCTTCTTCCCAAATTGTTCCAGCAGTGGTGAATACTGGAATTTGTACTTTCCATTAATGGGAGTAGAATGGAGCCATGAATATGACCACTGCAGCTGTGCAGCAAAGGCCACAATGCTTTTCACACTTCATGAGCAAACCAAATCGAATGGGGCTCGACGTCCCTGATCAGATGACTCTACACCCATTGGGTGATAAACAATCTCATGCTATGTGGCAAGTGTCTTCCTTCTTTCACTGAAATAGAGATCCCACAAGTTCTTAGTTTGTTTCCGATTGCTTTATATTAATTTTTTCAGAATACTTCATAAATTACATGTATCATTATTTGAATAATAATAATAATAATAATACATAATTGTTTCCTTTGATTGAGTTAGCCTTGGTGAAATCATATTCGGAAGCACCGTTAACCAATGTTTCAATCGACTATATTCCCTTAGTTTTTAATGGCTTGAGCTCTAGCAGGAAGTAACCCATACATGTGTCCCATAGAATATATGTCGCTTCTCCCCCTATGTGCCAATGCCTACGAATCTTTGTTAAAATAAACCATGCAATGTCAAAAATCAGAAGAACAAATTGGCAGGTCAATTTAATAAATATTGTAGCCATTGGGACATAAATTGAGAAGCAAAAATTATTGTATGTGATACCTGTAAGGGTTACTTCCTCCTAGAGATCAAGACATTGAGAACTAAGGGAATCTAGTCAATTCAAAAATATATATAGGTTAATCGTCCTTGAGAATAGGATTTTACCAAGACCAGAAAAAAATAAATAGGACTAAGTCAATTGTAAGAAACTATTTTGTTTTTTCATTATTATTAGAATCCAAGGACATGCAATTTATTTAGCATTCTGAAAACAAAAATATACAGAGAACAGAAAGAAAATAGGAATTTCTGGAATCACTATTTTAGTGAGAGAAGAAAGGCACTGGCCACATAGCATTTTGTTGTTGATCACCTAACGGGTGCACATTCATCTGATCGGGGCCGTCAAACCCCAACGGATTTGGGTTGTTCATGAAGTGTGCAAAGCATGGAGGCATTTGTTGTAGAGCTGCCGTGGTCAAATTCATGCATGGATTCTCCTTTTGTTGATGGAAAAAAATAACTCCGGTATCTACCATTGGTGGAGCAATATGGGAAGAAGAAGAAGATGGGCGATAAGGTTTCTTAAGTGAGGTGATCCTCTTATAAATTTCATTGAGCTTTTCATGTATAACCCACCCAAAATCACGCAAATCCCTCAAATTTAAGTTATGCTGCCCGCCCATGCACTTAAACATCACCTGTGTAATCTCTTTCTCTTGGTTCTCCTTGTATTGCTTCTTTAGCTACGCACCGGCTTCATATGCTTGATTAAACTCTCTTGACTCATCATATTCTTGCTTTCCTCCATTTATGGCATCCTCTTGAACTGTGCAAGCAGTCGTTTGACACCAGATGGGTTTGGCCAAACTTCAGGTTGGTAATCATAGGGGCTGTAAATGATTGCACAAGCATCGATTCCACAAAGAGTAGTTAGCTCGCTAACCTTCTTCATAAAGCCAATCTTCCTTTTATTATAAGTTGCTTTCCTTGAGGAGTCGTTGGTCATGAATGCAAGATTCACCTTCTTTCTTGTCATGGCGTAAGATCATTCCAAGGAAGTAAACAAATTGTACAAAACATACTTTTGGTTTGTAAGAGTATATACACAGTTCTAATTTATTCACTTTTTGGAGATTTCCAACAACAATGTTTGAAGATTTTAAGTCAATTGTCTAAAAAATATTTACCTTTAAAGAGAATACAACATTTACACAGTCACATTCCCATACAATATCCAGGAGACAAAATGGGAATTTCAGTATTTTATGTGATATTTATTAGTTAGCGCAGAAGGTACAGCTCGACTCTTGTGTGACATTTTTTTTCGTTTTAGGTTCGAGTGAGGAAAATTTTGCTTGCCCCATTGTCAAGTGTTTTTATGTCTAAATTCGCACATCTTATCTTATATATCCCAACTATACTCTAAAAAGTCCAAGAGCTCAAAATATTTAACACTATGAAAAGTTTTCTCTGTTTTCTATATTGTTTTATTTGCCAAATATGCTATTTCGTGTTTTCAATATTTGACCACTACATTGTTCCTATTAGATGTCAACAATTTCTATTTGATTGGTCAATACATACTCCTCTTCCTCGTCTTCTTCAATTTTCTTCTTCTTTTGTACCCTACAAATTGTTACTTTTGTTTTTTCTTCATAAATTATGTAAATCCTATCTTTTGCTTCTACACTTCTCTTTCCTTTTTGGGATATTTATCACCTTTTTCTTTTCCAAAACTTTTTAAACCAAGATTCATCGAATTATGAAGAAGGAACTTACACTGATGATTATCAGCGTCTTGCTTTAATTTTGAATATCAAGGGTATTATGAAGAAGGAAGCAAAAATGTATGCTTGTTCGTGGTCTTTATTTTTCATATGTGGGTGTAGAACACTAATGGAATCCTTCACATGAATGTCTTGATCAAGGGTATTATAGGTTAGGTTTATTTTCAGAAATCAAATTAGAATTAAACTTGATCGATTGATTCATGCCAATGTCTAAAAAAAATGTGATTGATTTTGATATACTGAGACTAATGTTTCTATTATTTTTCTTCAAACCCTGATATGATGCTACTCGTGCAACATTTTTCATGGGAAATAGAATAACAGAATGATTTGGTCCACCTGGATCAAGGTTTGCTATTCTTTCTCTGTGAGGGTACGGGTTCTCTTCACTTTTCATGTTTCATTTGAGAATTTTATTGTAACGATGCCGTTGTAGAAGTACCAACCAATTAGAAATGCCTCCAATTATGCCCACTGTTAATCATTCTTCCACCTAAGATCAAATTTTAGGTAATGAAGGTGTTATAATTTTTTGGTGATTCAAGCCCCTAGCCTACACTTGGACGAAGCGGCGAAGCAATGACGAAGCGGCCAAAATAACGAATTAATTAATATATGTTGGTTCTATAACTTCTATGTTCCTGAAATAAATGCATGTTCATAGCAGAAGAGAAACACACAATTGAATTTTGTTTCAGAAAAGGGGAAAAAATGCAACAATTTATTGATCTTGCAGAAATAGCGAAAAAAAAATAAAAAAATGCTAAGCAAAAACAATCAGTTTCTTCCCTTCACTGGAAAAAGGGACCAGGCCAGACAGCACTAGGATTTTGATCACCAAATGGAGGCATGTTCGTCAGATCATCACCGCGGAATCCCATCTGGTTGGGTTGTTCATCAAGTCCGCAAACGATTGAGGACTCTGCTGCATTGCCTCCCTTGTCAAATCCATGGTTGGATTCTCTTCTTGTCGATGGAATGTTCTAACTCCAGTGTCCACCAATGCTGGAACCATTTGAGTAGAAGACAAAGAAGACGAGCCGTTAGATTTCTTCATTGACGTGATCTTGTTATCGATTTCCTTCATCTTTTGATCGATAGACCACCCTAGATCATGCAAGTCCCCCAAATTGAAATTCTCTAGCCCAGCCCTACCATTCAGGCACTGGTACATGACCTCCGTCATCTCTTTCTCCCGATTCTCCTTGTATTGTTTTTTCAGCTGTTCACTGGCTTTCGAGATCCGCTGCTTGATGAAACTCTCTTGGTTCATCATCTTCCTGCTTTGTTCCATTTCAGGCATCATCTTGAATTGTTCCAGCACTTGTTCGACCCCCGACGGGTTTGACCAAACTTCAGGCTGGGAATCGTAGGGGCTGTAG
Source organism: Linanthus parryae (assembly GCA_023055425.1). Lineage (NCBI taxonomy): Eukaryota > Viridiplantae > Streptophyta > Magnoliopsida > Ericales > Polemoniaceae > Linanthus > Linanthus parryae. The sequence continues at coordinate 8,738,235 of JALGPY010000013.1, read as the reverse complement.
ACAATAGCACAAGCCTCGATTCCACAAAGGGTTGTTAGTTCGGTAACCTTCTTCATCAAGCCCTTCTTCCTTTTCTTGAACGTAGCTTTCCTTGAGGAGTCGTTCGAGATGAATGCGAGGGTCACCTTCTTTCTTGTCATGGCTGAAGATAACTCCAAAGAAGTAATGAAATTGTAACAAAACTGTATAAAGCTTTGGATTGGTTTCTATGAGAATATGGACAGTGCTAATTTATAAAAAATTTGGAAATTGCAGCATTAATATTTGAAGCTTTTATGTCACATTCATAGAATTTCACATTTTATATTATAAGGACATGTTGAAAACAAATTAGGGAACGCAACATGTCAGAAGGACTGTTATAATGTTACAACTTATTCAGCGCACGAATGAGGAATATTTATAATGCGTGAGTTAATAAGAGGATACTTTGATGTCTATTTTAAGATAGGCACATTAAAGTTTACATGACATTCACAAGTAATTAACATATGATTCTATCTTTATACATAAGATAAAGATTGGGAGATGCTCTATCCTTTTTAAGTTAGTACTAAATAATAAGTTGATTTTAAGTCCTGAGTCTCTTAAATTTACTTGAAAATCATCTACTTTATCAATGTGGCCAGGCCAGCGGTTGAACAACACATTTAAAAACATCAACACAGGCAGTGGCCATGGCAAGATCAGCGATTTATTTTTTCCATTTTTTATTTTTTGTTATTAAGAACTTCCAAATTTTGAATGATGGATATACAGTAATTTGTTGAGTAAAGTAGAACTTTTTTTGGGTGAATTTTCTATTCTTTTAATGAATTTTATTTATGCTTAATCAATTATGGAATTTTCTAAAGACTTCTCGCAGCGTTTTGAAGTTCCAGTTTACGTAAACTACAACTTTGAAACACTGCGAGTACTTTAGTACAGTCTACAAGAACTTTAAAACGTTGCGAGATGTCTTTAAGAAATTCCATAATTGATTAAGAATAAATAAAATTTGTTTATTGCAGCTAAATTCACGATGTCCACAAGTTTATAGGTGCGTAATCTTCCAAAATATCGTTTACGATAGAGAAATCCATGATGATGACCCCTTCATTCCGCAATCAAGATCTTCTAATAACTGTTTATCATACCCCACCACACAAAGATTTTGGATCCCTTTCAAAACTGCAAAATGAATACCTTTAAATACGGCCATTGCTTCCGATTATCTTGCATTGGTACACGCGCTTAGCGGAAAACATCTTTTACCCATATAAGCACCCATATTGACTCTTGGAACAGCACTGCATGTACCCTTTCCCGTGGACAGTTCAAAATCACCATCACAATTTAGCTTTACGAAACCACGCTTCATGAGCTGCCACCTCCCGTATGTGTCCGCATGACCCGCAGCTCAATTACACTCTTGAGCCTGCGAAAGCTCCGCTAGCCGAGCATGAACCTTTTACAGAATCAATCCACGAGATTTTGGATTTCATTCAAACACTGTAGCATTTCTATTATCCTTGATTTTCCATAATGCCACGCAAAAGATTTATCAATTTTCCTCCATAAAGCTCATAATTGATTGAGATACCCACATAGATAAATCAATCTTTTTCCTCGCCAACAGTTGTTGGAATCCAAGCCGATTCCAAACTTTTGTCGCACTGCATTCATAGAATACTAGGCAATACCCCGCACGATGCGCGGGTTTGCCATGAGTTAAATTTGTTCACTTTTAAGAAAATATTAATTAACTAAATGTATCTAATTATATAGGTAAAATCTTATGAAAACCGATAATTCAATTTCTCTGTCTTAATGTGAAGTATGAACTGTGGAAGTTTTTATGAAGATGATGAAAGACACTGGTAAAATATGTTCAAAGCTCCAAGGCCTTGAAGGTCTATATCTGCATATATATTGATTAAGTATTGTATAGCAATCTTGTGTATGCAGACTTAGCATTGGATCATATGTTTGTTAAATGTGTCTGAAAAATACTTTTCGAATATATCTATGTGTTTCTAATACTCGGAGGCTTCACAGTGTGAACGAATTAAGTTATAGAAAGCTATAAGCTTAAAACTGTGAAGAATGTCAATCATCTCCAAGGCCTTGAGATTTTCCTTGAGCTGCTGACAGTCTTATTTAGCTCAACTGATTATTATTTCTTGCAGGATGTTACATGTGGTAATGTGATTGGTTATTGACCTGCTATAAGTATTAATCATAATTTTATCATTATCTTATATATATTACTGATCTGGTATTAATCTTGATATCAAAATTTTGGCCTAGTTTATTGCAGAAACTGTTATGCCAAACAGTCAGTAATTTTTTCTGGATTTTGTTTGACCTTGAAATCAAGTTTGTTGCAGAGTTGTTTGTTGTTAAAACCCCTCCCAACAAACTATAATGGCTATCCATTCATAGTTGTAGATAGAAGCATGTTTGGGAGAGGATTTGTAGGGGGAAATTTCCTAAAATCGCTCATTTAGTTACCACAGTTTGTTATAAGCTTTAGTTTGAATTTAAAAGAGAGAAGACTGGCAGAGGACTTATCATTCAGAAAATAATAGTTTTTAGTGTCGTGGAGCTCATACAATCAACTCTTCAATCAATGAAGTTATTAACACTATTGGAGAAGGAGATAAATCATCCCGATATCTGAAGAACACATTCAAGCTTCACTGCTTACCTCACAAACTTAGAAGTTTAGTTGTTCAAGTCAACAACAAGAGGTTCTTATTGTTTCCACAGATTGTAGCTGATACTAGATAGTTTTGGAACCACAAGCTGTATAGGTGTAAGCTGTTCACTTAGGCTTCAGATCTAGGTCTAAATCTGGGTGATTAATAAGAAGTGTTTTCCAAATCCTAGAGGGATCAGATCCCTCAAGCAGAGACAAGGCCCAATCTGGGTGATTACTTTACAGTATTGTTCTTTATCACTGCAAACTATCTAGCTCAAAACAGGTTGTTCAAAGTCTTGAAGTATTTTACAGCTTAAGGCCTTGAAGCTTTCACTAGTTCTTAGTAAGCTTCCGTCTTTTATCAAAACTCCTCCAAGGCCTTGAGATTCAATCGGTGTGTCTTATCTTTTTTTTTCAAAAGACTAAGTTCTAGAAAAAGTTTCCATACTATATTCAACCCCCCTTCTAGAGTATTTGATCCTGGGTTTATACTTACATTACAAACTTTCAATTGGTATCAGAGCTTGGGTCACTTCTAAAGATCTAACAATCTTGTGACAATGAGTAATGTAGGTGATGGTGGATTCTCGCAGGGAAGGGCAGCTGCGTAGAAGGGAATGCTAGGAGAAGATCCAAGTGTACACTTGCAATAGGGGATAAGGACAAGAATAGAAATCACAGAGAGATTGTAGGTGAGTGTAGGCAAATAGTAACCACTTGTTAACTGATCTTGAGAGAGAGACAGTATAATGACTAGCGAAAGATCCGAGAGTTGCCATACAAGTCTAACGTTCCTATATATAGTAGGGAATTGACCGTTACGAGGGGTTAGTGCGCCCATGAATGGCGGCAAGATATTCGCCTCGTAACGGCACGTTCGACCGTATATATAGGGCACGTTACACGATTGTCCACATATGTAGGGGACCATTACATAAATGACCGCAATTATGGGACACATGGTCATTACATCTCTCAGACAGTTACCAACGGTGTGCGCGAGCGTGGTTGTTGATCTCGCGCGACGTTTCTTACTTTGAATTCCAAGCCACTAAGTCCCTACAACTCCCGCGCAGTTAGTATCGCGGCAACCCTGTCTCGCAACTCCCATATGGACAAGCTTGAATGTAATTATATGCAAATCATAAAATATGATAGGGTGTACACGGAGTACCCTTAGATATGCTAGGTGTCTGCCACGTGGACGATGGTTGATCTGCTCATAACGCACTATCTATATTAGCCCCCTTTTGTGCATATGTCACGCGCGTCGTTCGATAATCGCGCAAAATCAGTCGTGCGTAGCTCCACACGTGTTTTTGAATCTGGGAAACTTTAAGTTCGAAAAACCTAGGCCCCATGAACCATCATCATTGCCTAGGTATTTGTAACGTCATAGCCTTTAATAGGGCATGTCCGTTGCGCGGCTAATCAGACGCCATCCACATTTTTTTTGCCATTTTTCGAGGCGAAAATGATTCGAATAGATCCGATAAGTTGCAAATTTTGCCGATTTTTTAGGTAACACCGATTCAGCAAATCTGAAAGGGTCACAACCCTTTGAGGTCCTATATAAACCCCTTTACTATAACGATTAGAACTTTTCCACCATTGTTGCTATCAAAGTTTTATCAGCCAGAGAGAACCCAGCAGCAAGTTCAGATCTTCGATCAAATTCTTGACAACATCACTCAAGCAGTTCAATCCCTGAAGAAACAACGAGGTTAGCAATTATCATCATTCGTTTCATGTTTTGAAATCGGATAAAAGAAAATAGGCATGCAACCCAATCTGGGTTTAGCGTTCATACTTGTTCTTGAAATGCAACCCAACAGTATTTTAATTTTGCATGTGTACTCATCCACTACAACTGAAATAAAATTTTCAACGAAGTGCAGTATTGTCATCAATGGATCGAAACACGATTTCACCAAATCGTTGGAGGGAAATTACAATAACATGAAATAGTTGTGGTAAAAAATTTACAAAATTTTCACTCCAAAAGTTCAACTATTAATATTTTGAGCGGCGGGTACTGATATTTCACTAAAGATTTTGGAGGGGGAATTAGAAATTCATGAAAAAAGTGGAGCCAAAATTAACCAAACCAAAAAAAAACACTCCTCCCTCCTGGATCGATCCAACTTAGTCAATTCCAACCTAGCATCCCCTCCATCTTCCTCCCGCCACCACTGTCGTCTTACTCGCTCTGTCTCTCCGAACGACCGTTGTCCACTCAGCATAGATCAGCCAACCCCCTCATTGTTTCTCCGCCGCATCGGAATCTCTCTTCAATATTCTTCTCTCTTTCCCCCTTTGATCTAACACCGGTCGCTCTCTCTCCTACCTTCACCGCCGAGTCTCCAAGGTTCAATTAATCGGCCAATTTACTGGATTCGTGGTCCATAAGGTTCAGGTAAACTACTTTAGTTCATTCGCAAATCTTCTATTACTGATTCATTCTGACTTGCTTCTTTCCTCGACTCAATTTGCGTTCTTATTTGTTGAGATGCGCACCCAGTGGTGAGGGTGTGAAATCGGTTAAATCTCGATTTCTCTCTAATCGTGATTCAAATATTCTCTATAGGTTAATCTCTCATCGAAATCACTTAATAATTTGTATGTTGAGAAAGACCTCAGTTGAACCTTGATTTGAGTCAGACCTTTCTGATTCTATATACTTTCGTTTAAGTTTTCATACATTATTGATGTTAATTGCAGGAATGGTTTACTTTATGATTTACATGGTAGCTCACTGAAGATATATCACGAGTTTTTTCAGTTGTGTGACCATATTGGCATGTTGAATTGGTTTCCTAGGATTTAGCCTAAAGAAATCGATTTTGCTTCGATGCCTTCTAATAATGGCACCTAATTGAGACTTGAAATACCTTCCTCTGGATCTCTCTCTAAATTCAATTTCATTGAAGCTCCATTCAATTTCATCATGCATTTGCTCTGATTCATATTTTTCGACGATAATGTAGTGAAAGGCATTGAACTGTTTATATCATATGAAATAGGAAGTATACTTCTTGCTACACCATTTCAACTAAAGACTTCTCGCAGTGTTTTTTAAGTTCTAGTTTACGTAAGCTAGTACTTGAAAATACTGCGAGCAGGGTCGTCCCTAGCTTTTATGGGGGCCCTAGTCGACTTCTATACTTGAGTCCCTTATAAATAAATAATACAATAATTTTCATCTCGATCAAGTTATAAAATGTAGACGTATGTGTATAATTAGACCTCCAATATTTATTTTTACATAATGACTAATTAAAAATACGAGAAAAATATTAGAAGTCTATCAAAGTAATAAGTCATTTTGCAGTTAGAGTGGTAGCTCAAGTGGTAGAGCTTTCGAAGCCCCTGCAGGAGGTCCCGGGTTCATATCCCGGTGTTGACAAAAATAATTTTTCAAAAAAAAGTAATAAGTCATTTTGGTATCATAGTTTGCCAAAACAATTATCCCTTCCTGTCAGTGTCATTGTTGATCAATATCTTTGGTGTATGTGTTTAAATCTCTTTATTTTTATATTTGTGGTATTTCTAACATCTATTTTAATATTTAAAAAATGGCAACAAACATATTGTGATCAATATTACCAAAAAGTAGATAGTATGTAGAATTTAGAAGAAAATTTCACATCATGCCCCCATATGTTTGTGAAACTATGAGGCCCCTCCCCCAGTGGGGGCCCTAGGCAAGCAAATAGTTTGCCTAAGGGTAGAGATGGGCATGACTGCGAGTACTTTAGTATAGTCCACTGCAACATTAAAACATAGCGAGATGTCTTTAGGAAATTCCATAATTGATTAAGTATAAGAAAAATTTGTTCGTAGCCGCTAAGTTGTCGACGTCAAGATGTTTATTGGTGCGTAATCTTCCAAAATATCATCTACGGTAGAGATATCCTTGATGATGCCCCGCTTCATTCCCCAATCGAGATCTTCTAATAATTGTTTATCATCCCATTCAACACAAAGATTTTTGATCCCTTTCTAAACTGCAAAATGAATACCTTTACATACGGCCATTGCTTCTGATTATCTCGCATTACAACATGTTTCTCGCGGAAAACATCTTACACCCATAGAAACACCCAGGTCGATTCTGAGAACAGCACTGCATGTACCCTTTCCCGTGGACCGTTTAAAAGCACCATAACAATTTAGCTTTACAGAACCACTCTTCATGAGCTGCCACCTCCCGTATGTGTCCGCATGACCCGCAGCTCAGTTCCACTCTTGAGCCTGCGAAAGCTCCATAGCCGAGCATGAACCTTGTACACAATCTGCCAACGAGATTTTGATTTCCTTCAAACACGCTAGCGTTTCTATTTTCCCATATCCCCCATAATACCACGCAAAAGATTCTATCAACTTTCCTCCACAAAAGCTCATAATTTGTTGATTAACCCAAATAGATAAATCAATCTTTTTCCTCCGCACCAACTGTTGAAACCCAAGCCGATTTAAAATTTCCTTTTTCGCACTGCATTTATAGAATACAAGGAGATATCCCGCGCGATGCGTGGGTCTGCCATGAGTTCCATTTTTTTCACTTTGAAGAAAATTATAATTAAATAAACGTATCTAATTATATAAGGTAAAATCTTATGAAAACAATGCAACAAATTTGACCAGGATTTCTGGGAAGTAACCTCTAAGAAGAGCATGTTAATTTTTTGTACCAATCGTGTTGTTGAAATTGAATTCTAATTGAATCACAGTAGGAAGAAGTTAGAAAATCACAACATGATCGAGTATACATACATACATATATATATATATATATATATATATAAGAAAATGAAATAAAATTTAAACTATTATGAAACTTATTTCTTACAAAATCACTTTCATTTAATGAAATATCTATTTCAAACATGAACAATAATAAATTTCTAAGAGAGTCAGTAAATTACAACCTTTAAATTAAAAAAGTTAAATTGTAAATTGAGATGAACATTAAATTTTCTTGTTTTGGTTATTTCATTTTTCAGATTAAAGATGATTTCGTGCAAGAGAGTGGTTGAAAATGTTATCTTCATTCATAGAAATAACTTACCTCAGTTCTACAAGAGGCTGTTTCCACGGTTTGAACCCGTCACACGGGGAAAACTTTACCATCGCGCCAAGGCTCCCCTTCACCTCTATAGTTGTATAGATGCCCTAAATTTTTACGGCATCACCTGCTTACCCATTAACCACTATAATTATTTACAAATACATTTGCAAAAAATTCACGTTGAGGGTAATCCTTTTCTGTTTAAGAACGTCCGCAACCAAAAAAATCTTAAAAACATAGAAACATATTTGAGCAGACAAGGAACTGTAAATTACCAAAAATACAGTAAAGTTTCTTATGAATCGAAAATGGACTATTTCTTATGACTTTTACCAACGGATCTAATATCCAGCCAAAGCCTATGAATTTCGCTAAGACCTAGTTTCAGAAAAATATGTACTTCTAAGAATAAAAGCCTACTTCTTTAGTGAAGTAGGACAAGTCCCCCGACTTTTTTCATCAATTTTTACAGTAAATTTGCCCTCTCTTAAAATTCATAACATGATCATCATTTCACGACACTCCTTCCAAACTTTCCTTAAAAAGGATTGTATCTATAAGGATAATTCAAATATTGAAAGAACAATCAAATCCTGTATTATCATAGAAGTAGTGGTCACAGTTAGCTTCCCCAATAGCGAGCTCTTCCATACGTCTCTATTTCTAAAAGGTAATCGTCCGGTGTCTAAAAAATAGAATTTTTTATTAATTCTTTTAATGTGGATACTATTAGGTAAGATATAACATGATGGTTTCTCTACTCATAACTAATATCCATTACACTGTTACAAACAGTTGCAATGCACCATATGAGTACATTATTTAGTTGAATTGGATTTCATAACGCAAGCCAAAATGGGAGCCCAAAAGAATAGTTACAATCCGGCCCACTCGGGCAGAGAACAAAAGGATAGTAACCCTAAATCGAGAATCTTCTGTGTGAATATATGTGCCAATTCATTACCACGCACATATTGTAGCCGACACACCTCCATGTTCTTCGCCAGATTAACGAACTCCATATTTCTTTTCATATCCAATGAGAGATATCTGATAGCTTCTCCTCTTTCCTTTCGTAGGAACAATCTGAGAGCCTGGATCTAGTCGCTCTTCCAAAGTTGCATGTCTGAGATATGCTTCATATACAAGGACAAAGCCTATCTTGATTGCTATGATCTCCTATCTGACGAGAGAGGAGAACAAAAAGATACATTGTGTTGTGCCGATTATGAGATCACCGGCCGAGTTTCTGATGGCGAAACCCATTCCACAACTCTTTCCTTATTTGAGCAAGCTCTGTCGCAATTAATTTTAACAAGAGTTGGATCTGGAGGGGTCCATTAGTATTGACTGATACATATTTCGTTTCACGGAATCTAGGATTCATCCACGGCGATGTTGGTGCTACTAGAAAAAGATAAGAACTCTTCTCCTTTTTCTGTAGATCTCCTTACCTTTGAAGCTCTTATTATTAAATCATGTCTCATTTGTACTACTCCAAAGTGTCCAAATCTGAAATGTACCATTTGTGTTGCAGGGAAGGGGTGCTTCAAAGAAGATCGACACCATCTACTCTCCAAAGTTAACCAGGCGAGGGTCGATGGTTATTTCAGAAATACGTCATACCTCTACAACCATTTTATACCTCATAAAAATATGATTGACGCTTTCGGCGTCTTGGTGACACCTTTGGCACTGCACATGGATTCTAATTCCCCGATGGTTCAGATTAACAGCAACTGGTAAGGCGTCTCTGTTGGGGAATTATTCGTCGAATTCCCCCCGCAACGGAAGCAAAAACAACGCGACACGATCACACACTACACACACGCAATTTAGGAGAAGGAAAACGATAACACGAGAATTAACGTGGTTCTGTCAAACCGACTACATCCACGGGAGGAGGAGAATTTCACTATATCAATGAGGGAATACATCGTAGGGGATAGACGGCTCAATCCGCGGACCACGTCGACGCGGTACTCTCATCCTCATGGCCTACAACCATGAAACCCTAACCTCACACATCCGCTCAAATATATCTCTCACCAATCTCTCTCAACTCGACTCAATTTGAAACAATAGCTAGCACCTCTATTTATACTAATATAGAGGAGGTGGAAAAGCCCACCAAGCCCAAGCTATCACCTCCTCAGAGATCACCTCCTCAGAGGACAAATCAGACGCATCGGGTACACCGATTCGTCTTGCGGAATTCTAGACAAAAACCAACAAACTCCACCTTGGCTTGAATTCTGCAAGCGCCAGCAAATTCCTCAGCCAACTCCGTTGTTGATGTCAACTCCGCCGTATCCGTCATGCTCCAACTGCATGGACCACCATCGCATCTCTACCGAGATGCTCTGCACCCCCTCCTAGGGCACGCCTAGCACCCCCGAAACGGGTGCGTCCCAAAGCATGAAACTTTGGGGAGTAGTGTGGCTCCATCTCTTTACCAGCTAGCTCATCACTGGAGAGTTCTCCACCAACCACGTCAAGTGCAAACGAGACTCGCTTCCTCTTCACTACGGCAGTAGTTTTCTTCATCACCATTCTCGTCACTTGAGCTCCGTCTCGAACAACCCGCAACTGCTGCATAGCCTGCACTATTTCCATGCTTCAGCGTCTTCACACGTTAACCACGTGTTTCTTCACGCCAGTCCTGAGTGCTTCTCCTTTCTCTATTGCTTCTCCTGTTCGACTACACGCCTTCACCAAGACGTCTTGCAAAGCCACCACTTTGCGAACCCGCCGCGACTTACATCTCTTCTTGCCTCGAGTTGCTCAAGAGTTATCGTCACGAACCACACACAGAGATATAAGGACGCTACCTCTGCCATGGCCTTGTCAACTGCGTCCACCGTCTCAATCTCTGCCCTGGAGCTTCTTGTGAATTTCCTTGCAATAGTTGCCCACGTCTCTGACTAGACTCCTCAACAATTGTTGCGTCTCGTGCTCAAAATCACACAAAGCCTATGCTTCTTGCCTATGTTGAACAGCAGATCCACCTGTCAACACACTCCCAAGCATGCATAGGTTGCCAATCGAATGTTCAATTAAGAAAACGCCTCTAATTGACCCCACCTGATTGGACTTGAACTTGATTGACCCTGATCGCATCCCGTCGTCTTCGATCTCGCCAACCGATACTGATTGATGCAGATCTTCTGAATCCACTAAGAATCTCAAAATTCTGACCGTACCGATGAATCCGCAACGTCCAAAAACATAGGGTTATACTCCTGACTCATCCCAATCCAATCTACAGGCACGTCGTAACCACGCAAACAAACGTTTGGACCGTTGGATATCACCGCAAACTTCCACGTCATCATTCTGCAAAATCCAACCAGTATTTGCAAAATTTGACCACGCCAATGCGTTCGGAGCGTCCTAAAACCTAGGGTTCACCTCCTGTTCGAGCCCAATCGGACTTACAGGCAGCTCAGAACAACCCAAACAAATTTGGACCACCCGATCGGGTCTTGGAGCACCGTGCATGCGCTGCACCCAACAACTTCTCGCTGCCTTCCTCCACCAGCAGCAGCAAGTCCAGCCAGCACACATGCACGTGACACACAAACAAGAAAGAAACCCAATTTGTTTCCTTTCTTTGTTCGTCCCTTTTTTTTGTTCTTTTCTTTTATTTTTCTTCGTCCTTTCACCTGCGTGCTCCACCCAGATCGTGAACCAGGCTCTGATACCACTTGTTGGGGAATTATTCGTCGAATTCCCGCCGCAACGGAAGCAAAAAACAACGCGACACGATCACACACTACACACACGCAATTTAGGAGAAGGAAAACGATAACACAAGAATTAACGTGGTTCGGCCAAACCGCCTACATCCACGGGAGGAGGAGAATTTCACTATATCAATGAGGGAATACATCGTAGGGGAGAGACGGCTCAATCCGCGGACCACGTCGACGCAGTACTCTCATCCTCATGGCCTACAAGCATGAAACCATAACCTCACACATCCGCTCAAAGATATCTCTCACCAATCTCTCTCAACTCGACTCAATTAGAAACAATAGCTAGCACCGCTATTTATACTAATATAGAGGAGGTGGAAAAGCCCACCAAGCCCAAGCTATCACCTCCTCAGAGATCACCTCCTCAGAGGACAAATCAGACGCATCGGGTACACCGATTCGTCATCCGGAATTCGAGACAAAACCCAACAGTCTCTCCATCCCTGCCAAGCTGGGAAGAACTCCATTTAGAGTTTTTTCTTGATCCAATACTCTTTAAGCAAGCTATCCTCTTCCTCTTTCGAAGATTGATCCACTAAAAATTTGTTTGCGCATAACAACTAATAACCATAAAATACAAAGTATTCACCCTTTTCGTAGAAGAACCTGAAGTCGATGTCAACGCCTGGGGTTTCTGGAATGACGATCTGGAGGATGTTTTCTACATCACCAACATTCAGGTACAATTTGAGTCGTTCTTTCTCCTAGGTTCTGTCTTGTTGGATGAATTATGCAACTGGTAGCACAACATTATTTTTACTTCGCATACTGAATTTGAAAGTGGTGGGTCTTGGGATCAATCTATATGTGAACAGATCATATGTGGTACCACATCTTATTTTCTTAACCAGCCCATTGGAGAGAAGATCTCTCTTTCCAATAATACCATGGAATCCAAAGTATACTGCATGATAATTTTTAGGAGGTTGATCCATGAGATCACAGTCTTTGAAGTATTTGGCTTTATAAACTCTATCGATAAAATTTGTAGGATGTAGATAATCTTCCACCGATTGTTTAGCAAGAAGTAAAACACTTAAGCACCACATATATTTGACCCCTAGACCTCCCTCCGCCTTTCTGAATTTTAGTTACTCCCAACCAGCCCAATGCATGTTATTTTTATGAAAAAAAATTTCCGTTCAAAGCACGTACCTTTTGGGAGTACGAAACAACCCATTGAGTAGTTGTGGATATTTTTGCTACAACTCTTATAAGGGCCTCTTTTCCAGTTGCGGAAAGAGAATTCTATTTCCAAACCTTCAGCCTTATGTTTACCCTCACTATTAAGGACAGAAAAATATTTTCTTCTCCTTCCTTATCATGGTTGAGCCTAAGTAACTTTCATGTTTCTATGCCACCGGGATGCCACAAAGCTAAGTGACGGCCTGATGATCTTCAGTAGAGGTGTTCTCTGAAAAAGCAATTGTTGACTTCTGATAGTTTACCAACTCTCTCGAGGCATAGGCATAATACCGTTAAACTCTAGTGAGAATGTAACTTCATTAGGGACTGCCTTTGTAAAAATTAGTCTTTTGTTAGAGAAAAAAGGTGCATCAAGGATGTTCTTTTTATGAAGACCCTCCGTAAGACTTCGAGAACAGTGTCTCACTCACCAAGAGCAAAAGATAGGTGATTAAAGGACACCCCTGTCTTAAGCCTATCTAAAGTACGACCCTTCCTACTACATTACCACTGACAATCGAACTGTAGATAACCGTAATAACACACTTATAATAAGTTCACTCTACTTATAAGTTCACTCTACTTAAATCTGAAACCAAAATGTTCTAGAATTGCTTGTAGAAATCCAACTTAACGCAGTCGTACACTTTGCTTATGATACGTTTGATAGAAACAGACCCACTTTTTCTTTTATGTTGTTTTTCCATAGAGTGGATTAGCTCGAACTTCGTGAGAAAATTATCTGTAATCTGTCTCCCGGGGACGAAAGCGCTCTCAATTTCAAAGATCAAGCTAGGTGACATGTTTTTCTGACGGCTCATTATCACTTTGGATATAATCTTTTAAACACAAAAAAATAAACTAATATGGTAGAGATCATCTGTAGGTTTATGAACCTGTTTTACCTTCAGAATAATGGAAGGTAGGTTTGGTTTAACACCGCGACTGAGCCACTCTTGTTGAAAAAAGAAGGCACTTCTCCTTGACGTCCCTTCCAACGACCAGCTAGAATATCTGGTAGAGTACTTGGCGAATAATTCATGACATGGGGAATTTTGGGAGGCCACTCCATGTCCGGAAAAAGGTATTTCCTCCGTAGTGAATAGAATATCTAACCTCCCCCACAAATCACTAAACAAATGTTCCTCCACATGTGCTACCATGGGCTTCGTTTGTTGTAACATAACTCCTGTTTCTAAAGCTCTGATACCAGTTTTTTATAACCTGGGGGTATTCGAGCAAGAACGAGGAAACGAAATCAAGAAGGAGATAGATATTTAACGTGGTTCACTAAGGAATTTGCAACGAATCCGGTAGCTACCTACACTGCCAGAAACAGAATCGAATACATTCAAAAAGAAATTCGGACCGAATGTATTCTCGATGCGCCCACCATGACGAGTGCCGAGATGTCATTCATCCTAGATGCACCAATGATGAGTGCCACAAATTTTCACACAAGATGCCCCCCGTATGCCTCAGCCAGAAACAGATTGCGTAAGATGTGAGCTCAATGCGTTTCATGGTACACGCTCAAACACTAGATGCACGTCTTAACAGACCCGTGCATAATGGGCGCCAGAACCAAGATCATATGCGCGTGCAAACAATTTCACGCGCCAGATGCTCTATGTCGTTGCTCCAACTCCAACGAGTTCCTTCAACGCATGAGCCATCACCAGATTCAATTCACACTCTAGATTCTCCACTCCCGGAACCAGATTGCGCCTGCACGTCAATCCCCATAACGGCATATGCGCGTCAACTGCCAGATTCGTGCCAGTACCAAACACGTGCTGGATTTGCCAGATCCCTTACACGCCTAATGAGATGCATGGCAGATTACTCCGACAGGAGCCTGGATGGCATCCTCCGCGGGGCTTCAGATGGCAGGTGTATCCGCTTCTCTCTCACGAACAGATCGATCTTGATCGCCAAACCAAACATCATTCCTGGAGGAATCTCGAAATCCTACTCCGGATAGCATGCTCCCCTGAATCGCGAAACCCTAGCTTTGAGTTTAACCTAGATCTTGAAACATGGCTCTAATACCAGTTTGCTAAAACTGGTGATCCCTTTGAACAGGCTCTGTTTCCATTTTGTTGTAACATAACTCCTATTTGAGAGCTCTGATACCAAATTGTTATAACGTGGGGGCATTCAAGCAAGAACGATGAAACAAAATCAAGAACAAGTCTAATATTAACGTGGTTTACTAATGAATTCGCAACGAAATCAGTAGCTACCTCTACGTCAGATATTTTATTGTGAAGAGAACCTTATTACAACGCACGCGATGGCCACAACAACCACGTCGGCCACCCACCCGACCCACGCACAAAAGCTTCTCAAAGCACCAAACAAATAAACGCGTGTGTGGGTATTGCTACTGTATTACTACACCCAGTGCCTTTATATAGGCTATCAAGAAACAATCTAAAGATGATTTTGCTGCATTTAGACTTTAATTCAAACCCAACGAGGTCTATCCTCTGGTTGGATCACTTGTGGAAAAAAGGTCCTTAAAAATAATCTTCAACGGTACGGGCGATGCCTTCATCTTCATCTTGCCATATACCATGATCGTATTCGATACCAGACATTGGGTTCATATGGTTCTTAATAGACAATTTTCTATGAAAGAATCATGTATATAGATCACCAAGCTTCATCAAAGGGATTTTCTATCTCTGACTCCACATGACTCCTTCCCTATGTAGGAGGTCTGCAATTTCCTTCTTCAAATGATCATTCTCCGTCAAATTGGCGGAATATTGGGGTTGCATTTCGAGGTTATCCTTGCGGTCCTTGAGTAGAGAAATCTGTCTCTTTAAATTACCAACTTTTTCCTCTCCCACCTCTTTAAATCTATAACAAAACGCAGTTCTTACTGGGGAAATGAACGCCTTACCTTGTACAACATTCTTTAGTTAATATATTTCACTCTAGTTGATGACGTCACATCTTTTCAAACTGAAACCTTCTGACCAACTTCTTCTTATTCGAACACTTTTCATCACATATAATTGTGATGAGAAATGATCTGACACTTCTGCTGAAAGATCGGAAACTCGAGCTCGCCGGAACCGCTCAATCAAAATGTAATTTACTACAATCTATCAAGATGTTTTCTATTACCGCCTTCATCAGACTTCTGGTTTGACCATGTATGTGAAGGACTAGAACTTTCTGCATTAGTTTCTAAATATAACTTCACATAATTACATTCTCATTTTGTCACCAAGATATCTTATAGGAATATCACTGTACAATAGTTGTATTCTCTTTCAAGATATATAATTGTTAGGCAATTGATGAAAAAAGCTTTCAGAATTGATGTTGGAAATCTCCAAAAAGTGTATAAATTAACACTGTAAATATGCTCTTATTAAACCAAAAACAAGCTTTCATACAATTTGTTTGCCTCATTTGAGCTATCTTTAGCCATGACAAGAAAGAAGGTTCACCTCGCATTCATCACCAACGAAAACTCAAGGAAGGCAGCCTATGAGAAATGGAAGAAGGGATCAATGAACAAGTTTAGGGCGCTAATTAATCTTTGTGGAATTGATGCTTGTGCAATAATTTACAGCCCTTATGATACCGAATCAAATGTTTAACAAAACCTTTCTAGAGGTCAACGAGTGTTGACACAGTTCAAAAGGATGCCTGAAAAGGATAAAAGCAAGGAGATGATGAATGTAGAGAGTTTCATCAAGACGCAAATTACGAAGACGGTGAGCAGTTGAAGAAGCAATAGAAGAAGAAATGAGAGAAGGGGATTACTGAGTTCATTTACCAGTGTGGCTAGTAGGGCGGGAAAAACACATCTTAAATTTGAGGGATTTGCGTGCTCTAGGGTGGGTTATTATTGAAAAGCTCAACCAAATTTATCAGAGGATCTTGTCACTGAAGAAACCTGATAGACCATCTTCCTCTTCCCAAATTGTTCCTGCAGTGGTGAATACTGGAATTTGTACTTTCCATTAATGGGAGTAGAATGGAGCCATTAATTTGACCAGTGCAGCTGTGCACCAAAGGCCACAATGCTTTGAACACTTCATGAGCAAACCAAATCGAATGGGGCTCAACGTCCCTGATCAGATGACTCTACACCCATTGGGAGATAAACAATCTCATGCTATGTGGCAAGTGTCTTCCTTCTTTCACTGAAATAGAGATCCCACAAATTCTTAGTTTGTTTCCGATTGCTTTATATTAATTTTTTCAGAATACTTCATAAATTACATGTATCAGTATTTGAATAATAATAATAACTAGTCGTTGTCCCGCGCTATGCGCGGTCTTACTATTTTTCTGAAGACTTGCATTACTTTTTCCTTTGTAGATTTATGAGTATTTTGTAATATTAAGTACCATTGTGTTCTACAATGTCATTCTCAAAAAAAAAAAAAAAATGACACTGTAAGTTAAATTTGGGAGGTATTTTATTATAAATTTATATAGAGAAATTTTCAAAATACGGTGAGAATGCCGCAATAATTATATTTTAAGGATTCTAGAAACTAACTTTAATGGAATAGTGGTTAGAATGTGTCCTCGAAACAGAATACGTTAGATGGACCAAAAACTTGTTATGAGAAATTGCTATCGCATATCACTCACTCTTTATTATATATTGAATTTCAACCATGTAGTTTTCCGTGAAAGTTGGTTTGGTTGGATCTCTGCATGTCTAGAATTTTCTTTCTTCTTTCTTTTTGTGACCTAGACAGTTAAAAAGTTATACAATTACTGCATTACGAAGTTGTTGATATAATCATATATTGGAAACCTTATTATTTTTCTATTTTAGTGTCTTTTCGAGTTTGCTCATGTATCTCAAAAATTAAAATCACTCAAGAATCTTTCTATTATAATTAGTTTGCAAACTTTTCCTTTCTGTGTTGAAATTAACACTTACATTGAGGATAGAAATTAACCCATTCAGATTCTCGTTTCTTTTTGGTGGATCAAATGTCTGAATAGAATTTTAGATCTTAGTAGTGACGGTTATTAACAAAAAGTAATCAGTAAAAACTTTGCCAAATTATCAGTTTCCGCAATAGTCAATAAAGATAATTTGAACTTGGGAACCTATATCAAACTATGCTAATATATTTCTCTATTTTATGTTTTGTTCTCTATCTATAAGGAACCGTAAATTAATGTCATCATCATTCTGTTAAAAAAATATTCAATGTTTGTCCATAAAGCAAGTTACTACGATTTTAACTTCCTCTTACCCATACATATTTCTGCTCATAGCCACTCCAGTTATTTAAATATATATTTAACTTGATCATATCTGCGTTGTACTTTGCATAGCACATGAGCAAGTTCTAACCGGGTTTGTTGATTTTACACATGCTTTATGGGTCGTTGTATGATGGACAACGTTCATGTTGATATCCTCCGAGAAAAGAGATATGTTTGCAACATTCAGGTCATGCCTTTTTCTCATCTACCAGATTTTTAGTGTTGAACATTTACTTAGGTTGAGGACATACAAAGTAATAAAATCTGTGATAGATAAAAGAGAAATGAAATGGCCCGAGGCAAATTTGCCAAAAGATAAGAAACTTGCAAGACTATGAATATTAAATGAACTAATATGATTTATGTATACCTGCCAAATGATATAACCCGTAAGAAACAGAACTCTCAAGGATGGAGGTAAACTTATTCCTGTCAATAGCACAACATTTCATACAACACAATGATTTTATAAAAAAGAAATGGTTAATTGATTCAATTTGAGTAGTCCTAAAAAAACTAAGATGATTTTTTGCGACCCAAGATCAAATTTGGCTAATAAAGTGAATCATGTTATTGACCACGGTACTGCTACACCTCAAATACTCATTCATCAAGTATGATGAGAGATTTTTTTAGGAATCGACTCATGTATGTTATTTGCATAGAGATGGCCGTGGACAAAACCTAAAAAGCTTTGTGCAGAGTGCCCATAGTATACCTCAGAAATAGTCATACCTTAAACGGCCAGGGGAACCATATATATGGATAAAGAACAAATTTGATAAATTATAGTGACACCGAACTTCTTATTCCATCATTCTCTGAGGGCAGGCCAAGCATAACTTCATGTGGAAAAATTACAACTATAGTATGAAGTACTAAAAAACTGGCATTCTTTGAAGCTAATAAGCTGCCAAACCTGCACATGGTTGACGATCATCTTCTTTAGCTTCAAATACCGGCCAAAAGACTAATGAAGAGTTGGCCTAAATGAGATAAGACACTAATTTTCCATGGCAAGTTAATGAATCAATATGGAATGAGTAGAGGTCGAAGAAATGAACCTTATTAGATAGGATAGACAGCCGCTTGAATACTCCAAAGGAGAAAAACATGTTCAAGCAATGATCTTTTCAATCTTTCCTCAAGCCGATGAATCTCCAGTTGCTTCATAAACCATCTAACTGGTTGTGCCAATAGAGCATCCATGTTTGTTCTCTTGTATCTTCAAATTTCAAGTTCCCTATGATTTCTACAAATTCTCACTTTTAATTTAATTTTTTGGCCATCACTTTCTAGAATATCATGATTAATACTGGGAGTTGGTTCATTGTCTCATTCGTTGAATGAAGCAGTTGTTGCAATCAGATATTCTTGTATCAGGATCTGAAAAGTTTAGACTTAATTTTGTCATAGAAAAAATCAAGAGCTAAAATCAAAATATTCTTGTATTGAGATGCCAAAAGTTTTGGTGAAAAGGTTTAAGTTAGATGCTTACATGTTCACGAAAATTAGATTTGGCAATATTTGATTGGCAGTTAAATCCACATGTATGCCACTTGGAGTTCTTTTTTTGACAAATGTCATGCAGGTAAAGTTTTGAAAATCACACATGGCAAAAGGAGATAGAAATTCCCTTACTTTTATATATATATAGATAATACATAATTGTTTCCTACGATTGAGTTAGCCTTGGTGAAATCATATTCGGAAGCACCGTTAACCAATATTTCAATCGACTATATTCCCTTAGTTTTTAATGTCTTGAGCTCTAGCAGGAAGTAACCCATACATGTGTCCCATAGAATATTTGTCGCTTCTCCCCCTATGTGCCAATGCCTACAAATATTTGTTAAAATAAACCATGCAATGTCAAAAATCAGAAAAACAAATTGACAGGTCAATTTAATAAATATTGTAGCCATTGGGACATAAATTGAGAAGCAAACATTATTGTATGTGATACCTGTAAGGGTTACTTCCTCCTAGAGATCAAGACATTGAGAACTAAGGGAATCTAGTCAATTGAAAAATATATATAGGTTAATCGTCGTTGAGAATAGGATTTTACCAGGACCAGAAAAAAATAAATAGGACTAAGTCAATTGTAAGAAACTATTTTGTTTTTTCATTATTATTAGAATCCAAGGACATGCAATTTATTTAGCATTCTGAAAACAAAAATATACAGAGAACAGAAAGAAAATAGGAATTTCTGGAATCACTATTTTAGTGAAAGAAGAAAGGCACTGGCAATAGCATTTTGTTGTTGATCACCTAACGGGTGCACATTCATCTGATCGGGGCCGTCAAACCCCATCGGATTTGGGTTGTTCATGAAGTGTGCAAAGCATGGAGGCATTTGTTGTAGAGCTGTCGCGGTCAAATTCATGTATGGATTCTCCTTTTGTTGATGGAAAAAAATAACTCCAGTATCTACCACTGGTGGAACAATTTGGGAAGAAGAAGAAGATGGGCTATAAGGTTTCTTCAGTGAGGTGATCCTCTTATAAATTTCATTGAGCTTTTCATGTATAACCCACCCAAAATCACGCAAATCCCTCAAATTTAATTTATGCTGCCCGCCCATGCACTTAAACATCACCTGCGTAATCTCTTTCTCTTGGTTATCCTTGTATTGCTTCTTTAGCTATGCACCGGCTTCATATGCTTGATTAAACTCTCTTCATTCATCATATTCTTGCTTTCGTCCATTTCTGGCATCCTCTTGAACTGTGCAAGCAGTCGTTTTACACCAGATGGGTTTGGCCAAACTTCAGGTTGGGAATCATAGGGGCTGTAAATGATTGCACAAGCATCGATTCCACAAAGTGTAGTTAGCTCGCTAACCTTCTTCATCAAGCCAATCTTCCTTTTATTATAAGTTGCTTTCCTTGAGGAGTCGTTGGTCATGAATGCAAGATTCACCTTCTTTCTTGTCATGGCGTAAGATCATTCCAAGGACGTAAACAAATTGTACAAAACTTACTTTTGGTTTGTAAGAGTATATACACAGTTCTAATTTCTTCACTTTTTGGAGATTTCCAACAACAATGTTTGAAGATTTTAAGTCAATTGTCTAACAAATATTTACCTTGAAAGAGAATACAACATTTACACAGTCACATACCCATACAATATCCAGGAGACAAAATGGGAATTTCAGTATTTTACGTGATATTTAATAGTTAGCGCAAAAGGTACAGCTCGACTCTTGTGTGACATTTTTTTTCGTTTTAGGTTCGAATGAGGAAAATTTTGCTTGCCCCATTGTCAAGTGTTTTGATGTCTAAAATCGCACATCTTATCTTATATATCTCTACTATACTCTAAAAAGTCCAAGAGGTCAAAATGTTTAACACTATGAAATGTTTTCTCTGTTTTCTACATTGTTTTATTTGCCAAATATACTATTTCGGGTTTTCAATACTTGACCACTACATTATTCCTATTAGATGTCAACAATTTCTATTTGATTGGTCAATAAATACTCCTCTTCCTCGTCTTCTTTAATTTTCTTCATCTTTTGTACCCTACAAAATTGTTACTTTTGTTTTTTCTTCATAAATTATGTAAATCCTATCTTTTGCTTCTACAATTCTCTTGCCATTTTGGGATATTTATCACCTTTTTGTCTTCCAAAACTTTTAAACCAAGATTCATCGAATTATGAAGAAGGAAGTTACACTGATGATTGTCAGCGTTTTGCTTTAATTTTGAATATCAACGGTAAGCAAAATTGTATGCTTGTTCGTGGTCTTTATTTTTCATATGTGGGTGTAGAACTTTAATGGAATCCTTCACATGAATGTCTTGATCAAAGGTATTATAGGTTAGGTTTATTTTCAGAAATCAAATTAGAATTAAACTTGATCGATTCATGCCAATGTCTAAAAAAAATGTGATTGATTTTGATATACTGAGACTAATGTTTCTATTATTTTTCTTTAAACCCTGATATGATGCTACTCGTGCAACATTTTTCATGGGAAATAGAATAACAGAATGATTTGGTCCACCTGGATCAAGGTTTGCAATTCTTTCTCTGTGAGGGTACGGGTTCTCTTCACTTTTCATGTTTCATTTGAGAAGTTTATTGTAACGATGCCGTTGTAGAAGTACCAACCAATTAGAAAAGCCTCCAATTATGCCCACTGTTAATCATTCTTCCACCTAAGTTCAAATTTTCGGTAATGAAGGTGTTAGAATTTTTTGGTGATTCAAGCCCCTAGCCTACACTTGGGACGAAGCGGCGAAGCAATGACGAAGTGGCCAAAATAACGAATTAATAAATATATGTTGGTTCTATAACTTCTATGTTCCTGAAATAAATGCATGTTCATAGCAGAACAGAAACACACAATTGAATTTTGTCTCAGAAAAGGGGAAAAAATGCAACAATTTGTTGATCTTGCAGAAATTGCGAAAAAACAAACAAAAAAAAATGCTAAACAAAAACAATCAGTTTCTTCCCTTCACTGTAAAAAGGGACCAGGCCACACAGCACTAGGATTTTGATCACCAAAGGGAGGCATGTTCGTCAGATCATCACCGCGGAATCCTATCTGGTTGGGGTTGTTCATCAAGTCAGCAAACGATTGAGGCCTCTGCTGCATTGCCTCCCTTGTCAAATCCATGGTTGGATTCTCTTCTTGTCCATGGAATGTTCTAACTCCACTGTCCACCAATGCTGGAATCATTTGAGTAGAATACGAAGATGACGAGCCGTTAGATTTCTTCATTGATGTGATCTTGTTATCGATTTCCTTCATCTTTTGATCGATAACCCACCCTAGATCATGCAAGTCCCCCAAATTGAAATTCTCTAGCCCAGTCCTACAATTCAGGCACTGGTACAGGACCTCTGTAATCTCTTTCTCCCGATTCTCCTTGTATTGTTTTTTCAGCTGCTCACTGGCTTTCGAGATCCGCTGCGTTATGAAACTCTCTTGGTTCATCATCTTCCTGCTTTGTTCCATTTCAGGCATCATCTTGAATTGTGCCAGCACTTGTTCGACCCCCGACGGGTTTGACCAAACTTCAGGCTGGGAATCGTAGGGGCTGTAGACAATAGCACAAGCCTCGATTCCACAAAGGGTTGTTAGTTCGGTAACCTTCTTCATCAAGCCCTTCTTCCTTTTCTTGAACGTAGCTTTCCTTGAGGAGTCGTTCGAGATGAATGCGAGGGTCACCTTCTTTCTTGTCATGGCTGAAGATAACTCCAAAGAAGTAATGAAATTGTAACAAAACTGTATAAAGCTTTGGATTGGTTTCTATGAGCATATGGCCAGTGCTAATTTATAAAAAAATTGGAAATAGCAACATTAATGTTTGAAGCTTTTATGTTCGTTACCTAAAATATATTTTCCTTAAAAAGAAATATCACATTCATAGAATTTAACATTTTATATTATAAGTACATGTTGAAAACAAATTAGGGAACGCAACATGTCAGAAGGACTGTTATAATGTTACAACTTATTCAGCGCACGAATGAGGAATATTTAGAATGCGTGAGTTAATAAGAGGATACTTTGATGTCTATTTTCAGATAGGCACAATTTAGTTTACACGACATTCCCAAGTAAATAACATATGATTCTATCTTTATACATAAGATAAAGCTTGGGAGATGTTCTTTCCTTTTTATGTTATTACAAAATAATAAGTTGATTCTAAGTTCTGAGCCTATTAAATTTAATTGAAAATCATCTTCTTTATCAATGTGGCCAGGCCAGCGGTTGAACAACACATTTAAAAAGATCAACGCAGGCAGTGGCGAGGGCAAGATCAGCGATTTATTTTTTCTGTTTTTTATTTTTTGTGATTAAGAACTTCCAAATTTTGAATGATGGATATACAGTAATTTGTTGAGTAAAGTAGAACTTTTTTTGGGTGAATTTTCTATTCTTTTAATGAATTTTATTTATGCTTAATCAATTATGGAATTTTCTAAAGACTCCTCGCAGCGTTTTGAAGTTCCAGTTTATGTAAACTACAACATTGAAACACTGCGAGCACTTTAGTACATTCTACAAGAATTTTAAAACGTTGCGAGATGTCTTTAGGAAATTCCATAATTGATTAAGAATACATAAAATTTGTTTATAGACGCTAAATTCACGATGTTCAGAAGTTTATAGGTGCGTAATCTTCCAAAATATCATCTACGATAGGGATATCCATGATGATGCCCCCCTTCATTCCGCAATCAAGATCTTCTAATAACTGTTTATCATCCCCCATCACACAAACATTTTGGATCCCTTTCTAAACTGCAAAATGACTACCTTTACACACGGCCATTGCTTCCGATTATCTTGCATTGGTACATGATCTTAGCGGAAAACATCTTGCACCCATACAAGCACCCAGATCGACTCTGAGAACAGCACTGCATGTACCCTTTCTCGTGGACAGTTCAAAAGCACCATCACAATTTAGCTTTACAAAACCACTCTTCATGAGCTGCCTCCTCCCGTATGTGTCCGCATGACCCGCAGCTCAATTCTACTCTTGAGCCTGCGAAAGCTCCGCTAGCCGAGCATGAACCTTTTACACAATCTATCCACGAGACTTTGGATTTCATTCAAACACTGTAGCATTTCTATTATCCTTGATTTTCCATAATGCCACGCAAAAGAATCATCAATTTTCCTCCACAAAGCTCATAATTGATTGAGATACCCACATAGATAAATCAATCTTTTTCTTAGGCACCAGTTGTTAAAATCCAAGCCGATTCCAAATTTTTGTCGCACTGCATTCATAGAATACTAGGCAATACCGCGCGCGATGAGCGGGTCTGCCATGAGTTAAACTTTTAAGAAAATAATAATTAAAAAAATGTATCTAATTATATAAGGTAAAATCTTATGAAAACCGATAATTCCATTTCTATGTCTTAATGTGAGCTCCAAGGCCTTGAGATTTTTCTTGAGCTGCTGACAGTCTTATTTAGCTTAACTGATTCTTTCTTGCAGGATGTTACCTGTGGTAATGTGATTGGTTACTTACTTGCTATAACTCTAAATCATAATTTTATCATTATCTTATACATATCGCTAATCTGGTATTAATCTTAATATAAAAAATTTTGACTAGTTTATTGCATAATATGTTATGCCAAACAGTCAGTAATATTTTCTGGATTTTATTTGACCTTGAAATGAAGTTTGTTGCAGGGTTGTTTGTTTTTCAAACCCCTCACAAGAAACTATAATGGCTATCAATTCATAGTTGTTTATAAAAGCATGTTTGGGAGAGGATTTGTAGGGGACATTTCCTATAATCGCTCATTTAGTTACCACGGTTTTTTATAAGCTTTAGTTTGAATTTAAAAGAGAGAAGACTGACATTGTACTTATCATTCAGAAAATAACAATGTTTAGTGTGGTGGAGCTCATACAATCAACCCTTCAATCAATCAAGTTATTAACACTACTCGAGAAGGAGATAAATCATCCTAATATCTGAAGAACGCATTCAAGCTTCACTGCTTACCTCACAATCTTAGAATTTTAGTTGTTCAAGTGAACAACAAGATGTTCTTATTGTTTCAACAGATTGTAGCTGTTACTAGATAGTTTGGGAACCACAAGCTGTATAGGTGTAAGCAGTTCACTTAGGCTTGAGATCTAGGGCTAAATCTGGGTGATTAATAAGAAGTTTTTTCCAAATCCTAGAGGGATCAAATCTCTCAGGCAAAGACAAGGCCCAATTGTGACTGAAATCTGTAACTCCATGTGTTCTTTACTTTACAGTATTGTTTTCTTTATCACTGCAAACTATCTAGCTCAAAACAGGTTGTTCAAAGTCTTGAAGTATTTTATAGCTCGAGGCCTTGAAGCTTTCACTAGTTCTTAGTAAGTTTCCGTCTTTTATGAAAACTCCTCCAAGGGCTTGAGATTCAATCGGTGTCTTACCTTATATTTTCAAAAGACTAAGTTTTAGAAAAAATTTCCATACTCTATTCAACCCCCCCCCCCCTTCTAGAGTATTTGATCCTGGGTTTATACTTACATTACAAACTTTCAATTGGGATCAGAGCTTGGTAACTTCTAAGGATCTAACAATATTGTGACAATGAGTAATGTAGGTGATGGTGGATTCTCGCAGGGTAGGGCAGCTGTGTACAAGGGAATGCTAGGAGAAGATCCAAGTGTACACCTGCAATAGGGGATAAGGACAACAATACAAATCACAGAGAGATTGTAGGTGAGTGTAGGCGAATAGATACCACCTATTAACTGTTCTTGAGAGAGAGACAATATAATAACTAGCGAAAGATCCGAGAGTCGCCATAGAAGGCTAACGTTTCTATATATAGTTGGGAATTGACCGTTACGATGGGTTAATGCACCCATGAATGGCGGCAAGATATTCGCCTCGTAACGGCACGTTCGACCGTATATATAGGGCACGTTACACGATTGTCCACATATGTAGGGGACCGTTACATGATCGACCGCATTTATGGGACACATGGTCATTAAATCTCTCAGACATTTACCAACGGCCGTGCGCGAGCGTGGTTGCTGATCTCGCGCGACGTTTTTTCCTTTGACCTCCAAGCCACTAAGTCCCTACAACTCCTAGGCAGTTAGTATAACGGGCAAACCTGTCTCGCAACTCTTATATGGACAAGCTCGAATGTAATTATATGCAAATCATAAATATATGATAGGGTGTTCACGGAGTACCATCAGATATGTTATGTGCCTGCCACGTGGACGATGGTTGATCTGCTCATAACACACTATCTACATTAGCCCCCTTTTGTGCAAATGTCACGCGCGTCGTTCGGAAATCGCGCAAAATCAGTCGTGCATAGCTCCACACGTATTTTCGAATCTTGGAAACTTTAAGTTCGAAAACCCTAGGCCCCATGAACCATCATCATTGCCTAGCGTCATAGCCTTTAATAGGGCATGTCCGCTGTGCAGCTAATCAGACGCCATCCACATTTTTTTGCCATTTTTCGAGGAAAAAATTATTCGAATAGATCCGATAAGTCGCAAATTTTGCAGATTTTCGAGGTAACGCTGATTCAGCAAATCTGAAACGGTCACAACCCTTCGAGGGCCTATATAAACCCCTTTACTATAACGATTAGAACATTTCCACCTTTGTTGCTATCAAAGTATTATGAGCCAGAGAGAATTCAGCAGCAAGTTCAGATCTTCCATCAAATTCTCGACAGCATCACTCAAGCAATTCTCATCATTCGTTTCATGTTTTGAAATCGGATAAACGAAAATAGGAATGCAACCCAATCTGGGTTTAGCGTTCATACTTGTTCTTGGCATGTAACCTAACCGTCTTTTAATTTTACATTTGTACTCATCCACTACAACTGAAATAAAATTTTCAACGACGTGCAGTATTGTCGTCAATGGATCTAAACACAATTTCACCAAATCTTTGGAGGGAAATTACAATATCATGAAATAATTGTGGTAAAAAATTTTACAAAATTTTCACTTCAAAAGTTCAACCATTAACGATTTTGCTGGGGAATTAGAAATTCACGAAAAAAGTGGAGCCAAAATTAACCAAACCAAAAAAAACACTCCTCCCTCCTGGATCGATCCAACTTAGTCAATTCCTACCTAGCATCCCCTCCATCTTCTTCCCGCCACCACTTTCCTCTCACTCGCTCTGTCTTTCCAAACGACCGTCGTCCACTCAACATAGATCATCCAACCCCCTCATAGTTTCTCCGCCGCATCGGAATCTCTCTTCCATATTCTTCTCTCTTTCCCTCTTCGATCTGACACCGGTCGCTCTCTCTCCCACCTTCACCGCCGAGTCTACAAGGTTCAATTAATCGGCCAATTTACTGGATTCCTGTCCATAAGGTTCAGGTAAACTCCTTCAATTCATTCGAAAATCTTGTATTACTGATTCATTCTTACTTGCTTCTTTCCTCGACTCAATTTGCGTTCGTATTTGCTAAGATACGCACCCAGTGGTGAGGGTGTGAAATCGGTTAAATCTTGATTTCACTCTAATCCTGATTCAAATGTTCTCTATAGGTTAATCTCTCTTCCAAATCACTTAATAATTTGTATGTTGACAAAGCCCTCAGTTGAACCTTGATTTGAGTCAGACCTTTCTGATTCTATATACTTTCGTTTAAGTTTTCATACATTATTGATGTTAATTTCAGGAATGGTTTACTTTATGATTTACATGGTAGCTCACTGAACATATATCACGAGTTTTCAGTTGTGTGACCATATTGACATGGTGAATTGGTTTCCTAGGATTTATCTTAAAGAAATCGATTTTGCTTCGATGCCTTCGAATAATGGCACATTATTGAGACTTAAAATACCTTCGTCTGGATATCTCTCTAAATCCAATTTCGCTCAAGCTCCATTCAGTTTCATCATGCATTTGCTCTGACTCATATTCATCGGCCATAATGTAGTGAAAGGCATTGAACTGTTTATATCATATGAAATAGGAAGTATACTTCCTGCTATGCCTTTTCAACTAAAGACTTCTTGCAGTGTTTTTTAAGTTCTAGTTTACGTAAGCTAGTACTTTAAAACACTGCGAGTACTTTAGTATAGTCACTACAACTTTAAAACGTCGCGAGATGTCTTTAGGAAATTCCATAATTGATTAAGCATAAGAAAAATTTATTCATAGCCGCTAAATTCACGATGTCTAGATGTTTATAGGTGCGTAATCTTCCAAAATATCATCTATGGTAGAGATATCCTTGATGATGCCCCGCGTCATTCCGCAATCAAGATCTTATAATAATTGTTTATCATCCCATTCCACACAAAGATTTTTGATCCCTTTCTACACTGCAAAATGAATACCTTTACATACGGCCATTGCTTCTGATTATCTCGCATTGCAACATGCTCTTCATGGAAAACATCTTGCACCCATACAAACACCCAGGTCGACTCTGAGAACAGCACTGCATGTACCCTTTCCCGTGGACCGTTTAAAAGCACCATCACAATTTAGCTTTACGGAACCACACTTCATGAGCTGCCACCTCCCGTATGTGTCCGCATGACCCGCAGCTCAGTTCCACTCTTGAGCCTGCGAAAGATCCATAGCCGAGCATGAACCTTGTACACAATCTGCCCACGAGATTTTGATTTCCTTCAAACACGCTAGCGTTTCTATTTTTCCAGATCTCTCATAATATCTCGCAAAAGATTCTATCAACTTTCCACCACAAAAGCTCATAATTTGTTGAGATACCCACATAGATAAATCAATCTTTTTCCTCAGCACCAACTGTTGGAACCCAAGCCGATTTGAAATTTCCTTTTTCGCACTGCCATGAGTTCAACAAATTTGACCAGTAGGTCTGCCATGAGTTCAATTTTTTTCACTTTGAAGAAAATTATAATTAAATAAATGTATCTAATTTTATAAGATAAAATCTTATGAAAACAATGCAACAAATTTGACCAGTATTTCTGGGAAGTAGCCTCTAAGAAGAGCATGTTAATTTTTTGTACCAATCGTGTCGTCGAAATTGAATTCTAATTGAATCTCAGTAGGAAGAAGTTAGAAAATCACAACATGATCGAGTATACATACATACATACATATATATATATATATATAAGAAAATTAAATAAAATTTAAACTATTATGAAACTTATTTCTTACAAAATCACATTCATTCAATGAAACATCTATTTCAAAACTATCAAAACACATATATATTTTTATTTTGAAATGCAACAACTTTTGTTTTCTTTTCAAGTAAGATAGCATAATATGACTTACAAAATAATTTTCATGTCTTGTCTCAGAACAACATAAAACTCCTCTAAAATCAATAATAGAAACATTAAAGTTAAAACTAAGCACAAAGTGATCCATATCTTTCAAATAAAATAATAATATAATATAAATTCTTTTGGCACTGTCAGCGTGGTTTGATGTACTAAGCATACGAAGATAAATTAAACCAATGACCTTTTTATAAAGGCATGACTTCAACAATATTTGAAATGTTCGATTTATGTTGCTCAAAATGTAGATGCTTGAAAGAAATACTAATAATTCTTACTCGTGGAGTCTCAATGATGATTACGATGTGGATAGTGAATTTTACCTGAGAGATGACGTACAAGTTATTGTCAAGACAACGTAAATAAAGAATAAAACAAACTATAGGGAAAAAAAAGATACTACAATATAATTTAATTATAAATTTTTCTTTTACATTCATTTTTTCTTTATGACTTAAAATGATGTAAATATTCCTCTATAATAGAATACGAATATTTGAGCAGCATTTCTATATATATATATAATTATAGTTAAAATTTATCGTCTAATACAGTTTAGGTGATAGACAATTTTAAAATTCATACGCTTTTATAATTTCTCTCATATGTAAATCCCAGAAATATAATGAACTAATATTGGTTAATATTTATAAAATAGTAACCAAATGTACATAACAAACTATCTCAACTAAAATGCGAATTCGCTCATTATTCTAAAAAATGTAAATCAGGTTATCCCATTTTCGAAAAGAATGAAGAATGTGCCAATAAGAATTTTTCGTTCTTATCTTAGCCAAAAGTGTGAAACATGAACAATAATAAATTTCTAAGAGAGTCAGTAAATTACAACCTTTACATTAAAAAGTTAAATTGTAAATTTAGATTAACATTAAATTTTCTTGTTTTGTTTATTTCATTTTTCCAGATTGAAGATTATTTCCTGCAAGAGAGTTGCTGAAAATGTCATCTTCATTCATAGAAATAACTTACCTCAGTTCTACAAGAGGTTGTCTCCACGGTTTGAACACGTCACACGGGGAAAACTTTATCATCGCGCCAAGGCTCTCCTTCACCTCTATAATTGTATAGATGCCTTAAATTTTTACGGCATCACCTGCTTACCCATTAACCACTATAATGATTTACAAATACATTTGCAAAAAATTCACATTGAGGGTAATCCTTTTCTCTTTAACCGCCCGCAACCAAAAAAATCTCAAAAATATAGAAACATATTTGAGCACACAAGGAACTGTAAATTACCAAAAATACAGTACAGTTTCTTATGAAACAAAAATAGACAATTTCTTATGAATTTTACAAACGGATAATATCTAGCAAAGCCTATCAATTTCGGTAAGACCTAGTTTGAGGAAAATATGTACTTGTAATAATAAAAGCCTACTTTTTTAGTGAAGTTGGACAAGTCCCCAGACTTTTTTCATCAATTTTTACAGTAAATTTGCCCTCTCTTAAATTCATAACATGATCATCGTTTCACGACACTCCTTCCAACCTTTCCTTAAAAAGCATGGTATCTATAAGGATAATTCAAATAATGAAAGAACAATCAAATCCTGTTTTATCATAGAAGTAGTGGTCACAGTTAGCTTCCCCAATAGCGAGCTCTTCCATACTTCTTTATTTCTAAAAGGTAATCGTCCGGTGTCTCAAAAATAGAATTGTTTATTAATTCTTTTAATGTGGGTACTATTAGGTAAGATATAACATGATGGTGTCTCTACTCATATCTAATATCCATTACACTGTTACAAACAATTGCAATGCACCATATGAGTACTTTATTTAGTTGAATTGGATTTCATAACGGAAGAAAAAATGGGAGCCCAAAAGAATAGTTACAATCCGGCCCACTCGGGCACAGAACAAAAGGATAGTAACCCTAAATCGAGAATCGTCTCTTTGAATATATGTGCCAATTCATTACCGCGCCTCTTCACATATTGTAGCCGACACACCTCCATCTCCTTCTCCAGATTAACGAACTCCTCCATATTTCTTTTCATATCTAATGAGAGTTATCTGATAGCTTCTCCTCTTTCCTTTCGTAGAAAAAATATGAGAGCCTGGATCTAGTCGCTCTTCCAAAGTTGCAAGTCTGAGATATGCTTCATATGCAAGGAGCAAGCCTATCTTGATCGCTATGATCTCCTATCTGACGAGAGAGGAGAACAAAAAGATACGTTGTGTTGTGCCGATTATGAGCTCACCGGCCGAGTTTCTGATGGCGACACCCATTCCACACCTCTTTCCTTATTAGAGCAAGCTCTGTCGCAACTAATTTTAACAAGACATGGATCTGGAGGGGTCCATTAGTATTGAGTGATACATATTTCATTTGTCCGAATCTGGGATTCATCCACCGCGATGTTGGTGCTACTAGAAAAAGATAAGAACTCTTCTCCTTTTTCTGTATATCACCTTACCTTTGAAACTCTTATTATTAAATCATGTATCATTTGTACTACTCCAAAGTGCCCAATTCCGAAATGTACCATTTGTGTTGCAGGGAAGGGGTGCTTGAAAGAAGATCGACACCATCTACTCTCTAAAGTTAACCAGGCGAGAGTCGATGGTTATTTCAGAAAGGCACCATACCTCTACAGCCATTTTACACCTCATAAAAATATGATTGACACTTTCGGCGTCTTGGTGACACATTTGGCACTGCACATGGATTCTAATTCCCCGATGGTTCAGATTAACAGCAACTGGTAAGGCGTCTCTCCATCCCTGCCAAGCTGGGAAGAACACCATTTCAAGTTTTTTCTTGTTCCAATACTCTTTAAGCCAGCTCTCCTCTTCCTCTTTCGAAGATTGACCCACTGAAAATTTGTTTGCGCAAAACAACTTGTAATTAGAAAAGACGAAGTATTCACCATTTTCGTAGAAGAACCTGAAGTTGATGTCAAGGCCTGGGGTTTCTGGAATGGCGATCTGGAGGATGTTTTCTACATCACCAAGATTCAGGTACAATTTGAGTCGTTCTTTCTCCCAGGTTCTGTATTGTTGGATGAATTATGCAACTGGTAGCACAACATTATTTGAACTTCGCATACTGAATTTAAAAGTGGTGGGTCTTGAGATCAATCTATATGTGAATAAATCATATGTGGTACCACATCTTATTTTCTTAACCAGCTTATTTGAGAGAAGATCTGTCTTTGCAATAATACCATGGAATCCACATTAAACTGCATGATACTTTTTAGGATGTTGATCCATGAGATCACAGTCTTTGAAGTATTAAGCATTACAAACTCTATCGATAAAATTCGTAGGATGTAGATAATCTTCCACCGACTGTTTAGCAAGAAGTGAAACACTTAAGCACCACATATATTTGAACCCTAGACCTCCCTCGGCCTTTCTGAATTTTAGTTACTCCCAACCAGCCCAATGCATGTTATTTTTATGAAAAAGTTTTTCCGTTCAAAGCACGTACCTTTTGGCAGTACGAAACAACCCATTGAGTAGTTGTGGATATTTCAAAATCTTCAGCCTTATGTGTACCCTCACTATTAAGGACTGAAAAATATTTTCTTCTCTTTCCCTGTCATGGTTGGGCCTAAGTAACTTTAATGTTTCTATGCCACCGGGATGCCACAAAGCTAACTGAGGGCCTGATTATCTTCAGCAGAGGTGTTCTCCGAAAAAAGCAATTGTTGACTTCTGATAGTTTACCAGCTCTCCCAAGGCAAGGCATAATACCGTTAAATTCTAGTGGGAATGTAACTTCATTAGGGACTGCCTTTGTAAAAATTAGTCTTTTGTTATAGAAAAAAGGTGCATCGATGATGTTCTTTTTATGTAAACCCTCCGTAAGACTTCGAGAACAGTGTCTCGCTCACCAAGAGCAAAAGATAGGTGATTAAAGGACACCCCCCTGTCTTAAGCCTATCGAAAGTACGAACCTTCCTATTACATTACCATTGACAATCGATGTAGATAACCGTAATAACACACTTATAATAAGTTCACTCTACTTAAAGCCGAAACTCAAATGTTCTAGGATTGCTTGTAGAAGTACTTAACGCAGTTGTACACTTTTCTTATGATACCTTTGATAGAAACAGAGCCAATTTTTCTTTTATGTCGTGTTTCCATAGAGTGGATTAGCTCGAACTCCGTGAGCACATTGTCTGGAATCTGTCTCCCGGGGACGAAAGCGCTCTCAATTTCAAAGATCAAGCTAGGTAACATGTTTTCTGACGGTTCATTATCACATAGGATATAATCTGTTAAACACAACAAAATAAACTAATATGGTAAATATCTGTAGGTTTATGAACCTGTTTTACCTTCAAAATAATGGAAAGTAGGATATGGTTTAACTCCTCGAGTGAGCCACTCTTGTTGAAAAAAGAAGGAACTTTTCTTTGACGTCCCTTCCAATGACCGGCTAGAATATCTAAACTCTCCCGCAAATCACTAAACAAATGTTCCTCCACACGTGCTACCATGGTCTTCGTTTAACAGAACTTCTGTTTCAAATCTTTGATACCAGTTTGTTATAACCTGGGGCTATTCAAGCAAGAACGATGAAAAGAAATCAAGAAGGAGATAGATATTTAACGTAGTTCTACGGAATTTGCAACGAATCCGGTAGCTAACTCCACGACCATAACCATAATCGAATACATTCACTGAGAAATCCGGTTCGAATGTATTCTCGATGCGCCCAATTGCACAAAATAGATGCACCAATGACGAGTGCCAAAAAATTTCATGCCAGATGCCCCCCGTATGCCCCAGCCAGAAACAGATTGCGCCAGATGCGAGCTCAATGCGTTTCATGGTACACACTCAAACAACAGATGAACGCCAGAACACACCAGTGCATAATGCGCGCCAGAACCAAGATCATATGCGCGTGCAAAAAATTTCACGCTCTAGATGCTCCATGTCGTTGCCCCAACTCCAACGAGTTCCTTCAACGCATCAGCCATCGCCAGATTCAATTCACACTCTAGATTCTACACTCCCGGAGCCAGATTGAGCCTGAACGTCAATCCCCATAACGCCATATGCGCGTGAACCGCCAGATTCGTGCCAGTACCAAACGAGTGCTGGATTTGCCAGATCCCTTCCACGCTAAATCAGGTGCATGCCAGATTACTCCGACTGGAGCCTGGATAGCATCCTGCGCGGGGCTTCACATGGAGGGTGTATCCGCTTCTCTCTCACGAACAGATCGATATTGATCGCCAAACCAAACATCATTCCTGGCGGAATCTCGAAGTCCTACTCGGGATAGCATGCTCCCGTGAATCGCGAAACCCTAGCTTTGAGTTTCACCAAGATCTTGAAACATGGCTCTAGTACCATTTTTTAAAACTGGTGATCCCCTTGACCTGGCTCTGTTACCATTTTGTTGTAACATAACTCCTATTTGAGAGCTCTGATACCAAATTGTTATAACATGGGGGTATTCAAGCAAGAATGATGAAAAAAAATCAAGAACGAGACTAATATTAACGTGGTTCACTAACGAATTCGCAACAAACTCAGTAGGTACCTCCACGTCAGATATTTTATTGTGAAGAGAACCCGATTACAATGCACGTGATGGCCACAACAAGCACGGCGGCCACCAACACGACCCACACACACAAAAGCTTCTCAAAGCACCAAACAAATAAACGCGTGTGTGGGTATTGCTACCGTATTACTACACCAAGTGCCTTTATTTAGGCTATCGGGAAACAATCTAAAGATGATTTTGGCACCAAGCCAAACATCACCGCCCCAGTAGTTGTTTGCAGCATTTAGAATTTAATTCAAACCCAACGAGGTCTATGCTCTGGTTTGATCACTAGTGGAAAAGAAATCCTTAAAAATAATCTTCAATGGTACGGGCGATGCCTTCATCTTCATCTTGCCATATACCATGATCGTATTCGATACCAGACATTCGGTTCATATGGTTCTTAATAGAAAATTTTCTATGAAAGAATCTTGTATATAGATCACCAAGCTTCATCCAAGGGATTTGTTATCTCTGACTCCACATGACTCCTTCCCTGAGTAGGAGGTCTGCAATTTCCTTCTTCAAATGATCCTTCTCCGTCAAATTGATAGAATATTGGGGTTGCATTCCGAGGTTATCTTTGCGGTCCTTGAGTAGAGAAATCTGTCTCTTTAAATTAATGGGAGTAGAATGGAGCCATGAATTTGACCACTGCAGCTGTGCAGCAAAGGCCACAATGCTTTGCACACTTCATGAGCAAACCTAATCCAATGGGGCTCGACGTCCCTGATCAGATGACTCTACACCCATTAGGAGATAAACAATCTTATGCTATGTGGCAAGTGTCTTCCTTCTTTCAGTGAAATAGAGATCCCACAAATTCTTAGTTTGTTTCCGATTGCTTTATATTAATTTTTTCAGAATACTTCATAAATTACATGTCTCAGTACTTAAATAATAATAATAATAATAATAATAATAATAATAATAATAATAATACATAATTCTTTCCTACGATTGAGTTAGCCTTGGTGAAATGATATTCGGAAGCACCGTTAACCAATGTTTCAATCGACTATATTCCCTTAGTTTTTAATGTCTTGAGCTCTAGCAGGGAGTAACCCATACATGTGTCCCATAGAATATTTGTCGCTTCTCCCCCTATGTGCCAATGCCTACGAATCTTTGTTAAAATAAACCATGCAATGTCAAAAATCAGAAAAACAAATTGACAGGTCAATTTAATAAATATTCGTAGCCATTGGGACAAAAATTGAGAAGAAAAAATTATTGTATGTGATACCTGTAAGGGTTACTTCCTCC
The DNA here is from genome assembly GCA_023055425.1 of Linanthus parryae. Taxonomy (NCBI): domain Eukaryota; kingdom Viridiplantae; phylum Streptophyta; class Magnoliopsida; order Ericales; family Polemoniaceae; genus Linanthus; species Linanthus parryae. The sequence goes on along the minus strand of JALGPY010000013.1, from coordinate 8,701,685 downwards.
TAGAGATCAAGACATTGAGAACATAGGGAATCTAGTCAATTGAAAAATATATATAGGTTAATCGTGCTTGAGAATAGGATTTTACCAGGACCAGAAAAAATAAATAGGACTAAGTCAATTGTAAGAAACTATTTTGTTTTTTCATTATTATTAGAATCCCAAGACATGCAATTTATTTAGCATTCTTAAAACAAAAATATACAGAGAACAAAAAGAAAATAGGAATTTCTGGAATCACTATTTTAGTGAAAGAAGAAAGGCACTGGCCACATAGCATTTGGTTGTTGATCACCTAACGGGTGCACATTCATCTGATCGGGGCAGTCAAACCCCATCGGATTTGGGTTTTTCATGAAGTGTGCAAAGCATGGAGGCATTTGTTGTAGAGCTGCCGTGGTCAAATTCATGTCTGGATTCTCCTTTTGTTTATTGGAAAAAATAACTCCAGTATCTACCACTGGTGGAACAATTTGGGAAGAAGAAGAAGATGGGCGATAGGGTTTCTTTAGTGAGGTGATCCTCTTATAAGTTTCATTGAGCTTTTCATGTATAACCCACCCAAAATCACGCAAATCCCTCAAATTTAAGTTATGCTGCCCGCCCATACACTTAAACATCACCTGCGTAATCTCTTTCTCTTGGTTCTTCTTGTATTGCTTCTTTAGCTACGCACCGGCTTCATATGCTTGATTAAACTCTCTTGATTCATCATATTCTTGCTTTCCTCCATTTCTGGCATCCTCTTGAACTGTGCAAGCAGTCGTTTGACACCAGATGGGTTTGGCCAAACTTCATATTGGGAATCATAGGGGCTGTAAATGATTACACAAGCATCGATTCCACAAAGAGTAGTTGGCTCGCTAACCTTCTTCATCAAGCCAATATTCCTTTTATTATAAGTTGCTTTCCTTGAGGAGTCGTTGGTCATGAATGCCAGATTCACCTTCTTTCTTGTCATGGCGTAAGATCATTCCAAGGAAGTAAACAAATTGTACAAAACTTACTTTTGGTTTCTAAGATTATATACACAGTTCTAATTTATTCACTTTTTGGAGATTTCCAACAACAATGTTTGAAGATTTTGAGTCAATTGTCTAACAAATGTTTACCTTGAAAGAGAATACAACATTTATACAGTCACATTCGCATACAATATCCAGGAGACAAAATGGGAATTTCAGTATTTTATGTTATATTTAATAGTTAGTGCAGAAGGTACAGCTCGAGTCTTGTGTGAGATTTTTTTTCGTTTTAGGTTCGAATGAGGAAAATTTTGCTTGCCCCATTGTCAAGTGTTTTGATGTCTAAAATCGCACATCTTATCTTATATGTCTCTACTATACTCTAAAAAGTTCAAGAGGTCAAAATGTTTAACACTATGAAATGTTTTCTCTGTTTTCTACATTGTTTTATTTGCTAAATATACTATTTAGTGTTTTGAATATTTGACCACTACATTATTCCTATTAGATGTCAACAATTTCTATTTGATTGGTCAATACATACTCATTTTCCTCGTCTTCATCAATTTTCTTCTTCTTTTGTACCCTACAAAATTGTTACTTTTGTTTTTTCTTCATAAGTTATGTAAATCCTATCTTTTGCTTGTACACTTCTCTTTCCTTTTTGGGATATTTATCACCTTTTTTTTTCCAAAACTTTTTAAACCAAGATTCATCGAATTATGCAGAAGGAAGTTACACTGATGATTGTCAGCGTCTTGCTTTAATTTTGAATATCAACGGTAAGCACAAATGTATGCTTGTTCGCGGTCTTTATTTTTCATATGTGGGTGTAGAACTTTAATGGAATCCTTCACAAGAATGTCTTGATCAAGGGTATTATAGGTTAGGTTTATTTTCAGAAATCAAATTAGAATTAAACTTGCTCGATTGATTCATGCCAAAGTCTAAAAAAATGTGATTGATTTTAATATACTGAGACTAATGTTTCTATTATTTTTCTTCAAACCCTGATATGATGCTACTCGTGCAACATTTTTCATGGGAAATAGAATAACAGAATGATTTGGTCCACCTGGATCAAGGTTTGCAATATTTTTTCTGTGAGGGTACGGGTTCTCTTCACTTTTCATGTTTCATTTGAGAATTTTATTGTAACGATGCCGTTGTAGAAGTACCAACCAATTAGAAAAGCCTCCAGTTATGCCCACTGTTAATCAGTCTTCAACCTAAGATCAAATTTTCGGTAATGAAGGTGTTCGAATTTTTTGGTGATTCAAGCCCCTAGCCTACACTTGGACGATGCGGCGAAGCAATGACGAAGCGGCCAAAATAATGAATTAATAAATATATGTCGGTTCTATAACTTCTATGTTCCTGAAATAAATGCATGTTCATAGCAGAACAGAAACACACAATTTAATTTTGTCTCTGAAAAGGGGAAAAAATGCAACAATTTATTGATCTTGCAGAATCGCAAAAAAAAAAAACAAAAAAAAAAAAAAAAAAAAAAAAAAAAACCCAAAAACAAAAACAAAAAAAAAGAACAAAGAAAAACAAACAAAAAAAATAAATGCTAAACAAAAACAATCAGTTTCTTCCCTTCACTGGAAAAAGGGACCAGGCCACACAGCACTAGGATTTTGATCACCAAATGGAGGCATGTTTGTCAGATCATCACCGCGGAATCCCATCTGGTTGGGGTTGTTCATCAAGTCCGCAAACGATTGAGGCCTCTGCTGCATTTCCTCCCTTGTCAAATCCATGGTTGGATTCTCTTCTTGTCGATGGAATGTTCTAACTCCAGTGTCCACCAATGCTGGAACCATTTGAGTAGAAGACGAAGAAGACGAGCCGTTAGATTTCTTCATTGACGCGATCTTGTTATCGATTTTCTTTATCTTTTGATGGATAACCCACCCTAGATCATGCAAGTCCCCGAAATTGAAATTCTCTAGCCCAGCCCTACCATTCAGGCACTGGTACAGTACCTCCGTCATCTCTTTCTCCCGATTCTCCTTCTATTGTTTTTTGAGCTGCTCACTGGCTTTCGAGATCCGCTGCTTGATGAAACTCTCTTGGTTCATCATCTTCCTGCTTTGTTCCATTTCAGGCATCATCTTGAATTGTGCCAGCACTTGTTCGACGCCCGACGGGTTTGGCCAAACTTCAGGCTGGTAATCGTAGGGGCTGTAGACAATAGCACAAGCCTCGATTCCACAAAGGGTTGTTAGTTCGGTAACCTTCTTCATCAAGCCCTTCTTCCTTTTCTTGAACGTAGCTTTCCTTGAGGAGTCGTTCGAGATGAATGCGAGGGTCACCTTCTTTCTTGTCATGGCTGAAGATAACTCCAAAGAAGTAGTGAAATTGTAACAAAACTGTATAAAGCTTTGGATTGGTTTCTATGAGCATATGGACAGTGCTAATTTATAAAAAATTTGGAAATTGCAGCATTAATGTTTGAAGCTTTTATGTTCGTTACCTAAAAAATATTTTCCTTGAAGAGAAATATCACATTCATAGAATTTCGCATTTTATATTATAAGTACATGTTGAAAACAAATAAGGGAACGCAACATGTCAGAAGGACTGTTATAATGTTACAACTTATTCAGCGCACGAATGAGGAATATTTATAATGCGTGAGTTAATAAGAGGATACTTGGATGTCTATTTTCAGATAGGAAGATTAAAGTTTACACGACATTCACAAGTAATTAACATATGATTCTATCTTTATACATAAGATAAAGCTTGGGAGATGATCTTTCCTTTTTAAGTTAGTACAAAATAATAAGTTGATTTTAAGTTCCGAGTCTCTTAAATTTACTTAAAAATCATCTACTTTATCAATGTGGCCAGGCCAGCGGTTGAACAACACATTTAAAAAGATCAAAGCAGGCAGTGGCGAGGGCAAGATCAGCGATTTATTTTTTCCATTTTTTATTTTTTGTGATTAAGAACTTCCAAATTTTAAATGATGGTTATACAGTAATCTGTTGAGTAAAGTAGAACTTTTTTTGGGTAAATTTTCTATTCTTTTAATGAATTTTATTTATGCTTAATCAATTATGGAATTTTCTAAAGACTTCTCGCAGCCTTTTGAAGTTCCAGTTTACGTAAACTACAACTTTGAAACACTGTGATTACTTTAGTACAGTCTACAAGAACTTTAAAACGTTGCGAGATGTCTTTAAGAAATTCCATAATTGATTAAGAATACATAAAATTTGTTTATTGTAGCTAAATTCACGATTTCCAGAAGTTTATAGGTGCCTAAACTTCCAAAATATCGTCGACGATAGAGAAATCCATGATGATGCCCCCCTTCATTCCGCAATCAAGATCTTCTAATAACTGTTTATCATCCCCCACCACACAAAGATTTTGGATCCCTTTCTACACTGCAAAATGAATACCTTTAAGTACGACCATTGCTTCAGATTATCTTGCATTGGTACATGCGCTTAGCGGAAAACATCTTTTACCCATACAAGCACCCATATCGACTCTGGGAATAGCACTGCATGTACCCTTTCCCGTGGACAGTTCAAAATCACCATCACAATTTAGCTTTACGAAACCACTCTTCATGAGCTGCCACCTCTCGTATGTGTCCGCATGACCCGCAGCACAATTATACTCTTAGCATGCGAAAGCTTCGCTAGCCGAGCATGTACCTTTTACACAATCAATCCACCAGATTTTAGATTTCATTCAAACACTATAGCATTTCTATTATCCTTGATTTTCCATAATGCCACGCAAAAGATTCATCAATTTTCCTCCATAAAGATCATAATTGATTGAGATACCCACATAGATAAATCAATCTTTTTCCTCGCCACCAGTTGTTGGAATCCAAGCCGATTCCAAACTTTTGTCGCACCGCATTCATAGAATACTAGGCAATACCCCGCGCGATGCGCCGGTCTGCCATGAGTTAAATTTGTTCACTTTTAAGAAAATAATAATTAAATAAATGTATCTAATTATATAAGGTAAAATCTTATGAAAACCGATAATTCAATTTCTCTGTCTTAATGTGAAGTATGAACTGTGGAAGTTCTTATGAAGATGATGAAAGACACTGGTAAAATATGTTCAAAGCTCCAAGGCCTTGAAGGTCTATATCTGCATTTATATTGATTAAGTATTGTTTATTAATCTTGTGTATGCAGGCTTAGCATTGGATCTGATGTTGGTTAAATGTGTCTGAAAAATACTTTTCCACTATATCTATGTGTTTCTAGCATTCAAAGGCTTCACAGCGTGAATGAATCAAGTATTAGAAAGCTATAAGCTTAAAACTGTGAAGAATGTCATTGAGCTCCAAGGCCTTGAGATTTTCCTTGAGCTGCTGACAGTCTTATTTAGCTTAACTGATTCTTTCTTGCAGGATGTTACCTGTGGTAATGTGATTGGTTACTGACTTGCTATAAGTCTTAATCATAATTTTATCATTATCTTATCCATATTGCTGATCTGGTATTAATTTTGATATCAAAATTTTGGACTAGTTTATTGCAGAATATGTTATGCGAAACAGTCAGTAATATTTTCTGAATTTTATTTGACCTTGGAATCAAGTTTGTTGCAGGGTTGTTTGTTTTTCAAACCCCTCACAAGAAACTATAATGGCTATCCATTCATAGTTGTTGATAGAAGCATGTTTGGGAGAGGATTTGTAGGGGGACATTTCCTAAAATCGCTCATTTAGTTACCACGGTTTGTTATAAGCTTTAGTTTGAATATAAAAGAGAGAAAACTGACAGAGTACTTATCATTCAGAAAATAATAGTGTTTAGTGTCGTGGAGCTCATACAATCAACTCTTCAATCAATCAAGTTATTAACAGTACTCGAGAAGGAGATAAATCATCCTAATATCTGAAGAACACATTAGCTTCACTGCTTACCTCACAAACTTAGAATTTTAGTTGTTCAAGTGAACAACAAGAGGTTCTTATTGTTTCAACAGATTGTAGCTGTTACTAGATAGTTTGGGAACCACAAGCTGTATAGGTGTAAGCAGTTCGCTTAGGCTTGAGATCTAGGGCTAAATCTGGGTGATTAATAAGAAGTGTTTTCCAAATCCTAGAGGGATCAGATCTCTCAGGCAGAGACAAGGCCCAATTGTGACTGAACTTTGTAAATCCTTGTGTTCTTTACTTTACAGTATTGTTCTTTATCACTGCAAACTATCTAGCTCAAAACAGGTTGTTCAAAGTCTTGAAGTATTTTACAGCTCAAGGCCTTGAAGCTTTCACTAGTTCTTAGTAAGTTTCCGTCTTTTATCAAAACTCCTCCAAGGCCTTGAGATTCAATCGGTGTCTTACCTTAATTTTTCAAAAGACTAAGTTTTAGAAAAAGTTTCCATACTCTATTCAACCCCCCCCCCCTTCTAGAGTATTTGATCCTGAGTTTATACTTACATTACAAACTTTCAATTGGTATCAGAGCTGGGTCACTTCTAAGGATCTAACAATCTTGTGACAATGAGTAATGTAGGTGATGGTGGATTCTCGCATGGTAGGGCAGCTGTGTAAAAGGGAATGCTAGGAAAAGATCCAAGTGTACACCTGCTATAGGGGATAAGGACAAGAATAGAAATCATAGAGAGATTGTAGGTGCGTGTAGGCGAATAGTAACCACTTGTTAACTGTTCTTGAGAGAGAGACAGTATAATGACTAGTAGGGAATTGACGGTTACGATGGGTTAATGCGCCCATGAATGGCGGCAAGTTATTCGCCTCGTAACGGCACGTTCTACCGTATATATAGGGCACGTTACACGATTGTCCACATATGTAGGGGACCGTTACATGATCGATTGCATTTATGGGACACATGGTCATTAAATCTCTCAGACAGTTACCAACGGTCGTGCGCGAGCGTGGTTGCTGATCTCGCGCGACGTTTCTTCCTTTGACCTCCAAGCCACTAAGTCCCTACAACTCCTGCGCAGTTAGTATCGCGGGCAACCCTGTCTCGCAACTCCCATATGGACAAGCTCGAATGTAATTATTTGCAAATCATAAATATATGATAGGGTGTACACGGAGTACCATTATATATGTTAGGCGGCTGCCACGTGGACGATGTTTGATCTGCTCATAACGCAATATCTACATTAGCCCTCTTTTGTGCAAATGTCATGCTCGTCGTTCGAAAATCGCGCAAAATCAGTCGTGCATAGCTCCACACGTGTTTTCGAATCTTGGAAACTTTAAGTTCGAAAACCCTAGGCCCCATGAACCATCATCATTGCCTAGCGTCGTATCCTTTAATAGGGCATGTCCGTTGCGCGGCTAATCAGACGCCATCCACATTGTTTTGCCATTTTTTGAGGCAAAAATTATTCGAATAGATCCGATAAGTCCTTAATTTCGCCGATTTTCAAGGTAACGCAGATTCAGCAAATCTGAAAGGGTCACAACCCTTCAAGGGCCTATATAAACCCCTTTACTAAAACGATTAGAACATTTCCACCATTGTTGCTATCAAAGTATTATGAGCCAGAGAGAACCCAGCAGCAAGTTCAGATCTTCGATCAAATTCTCGACAGCATCACTCAAGCTGTTCAATCACTGAAACAACGATGTTAGCAATTCTCATCATTCGTTTCATTTTTTGAAATCGAATAAAATAAAATAGGCATGCAAACCAATATGGGTTTAGCGTTCATACTTGTTCTTGCGGTGCAACCTAACAGTCTTTTAGTTTTGCATTTGTACTCATCCACTACAACTGAAATAAAATTTTCAACGACAAGCAGTATTTTCGTCAATGGATCTAAACACAATTTCACCAAGTCTTTGGAGGGAAATTACCATTAATATTTTGAGCGGCGGGTACTGAATATTTCACTAAAGATTTTGGTGGGGAATTAGAAATTCACGAAAAAAGTGGAGCCAAAATTAACCAAACCAAAAAAAACACTCCTCCCTCCTGGATCGATCCAACTTAGTCAATACCAACCTAGCATCACCTCCATCTTCTTCCCGCCACGACTTTCCTCTCACTCGCTCTGTCTCTCTAAACGACCGTCGTCCACTCAGCATATATCACCCAACCACCTCATACTTTCTCCGCCGCATCGGAATCTCTCTTCCATATTCTTCTCTCTTTCCCTCTTCGATCTGACACCGGTCGCTCTCTCTCACACCTTCACCGCCGAGTCTCCAAGGTTCAATTAATCGTCCAATTTACTGGATTCGTGTCCATAAGTTTCAGGTAAACTCCTTCAGTTCATTCGCAAATCTTCTATTACTGATTCATTGTGACTTGCTTCTTTCCTCGACTCAATTTGCGTTCTTATTTGCTATGATGCGCACCCAGTGGTGAGGGTGTGAAATTGGTTAAATCTTGATTTCTCTCTAATCCTGATTCAAATGTTCTGTATAGGTTAATCTCTCTTCTAAATCACTTAATAATTTTTATGTTGAGAAAGCCCTCAGTCGAACCTTGATTTGAGTCAGACCTTTCTGATTCTGTATACTTTCGTTTAAGTTTTCATACATTATTGATGTTAATTTCAGGCATGGTTTACTTTATGATTTACACACTGAACATATATGACGAGTTTTCAGTTGTGTGACCGTATTGGCATGGTGAATTGGTTTCCTAGGATTTAGCCTAAAGAAATCGATTTTGCTTCGATGCCTTCGAATAATGGCAATTATTGAGACTTAAAATACCTTCCTCTGGATCTCTCTCTAAATCCAATTTCGCGGAAGCTCCATTCAGTTTCATCATGCATTTGCTCTGATTCATATTCATCGGCGATAATGTAGTGAAAGGCATTGAACTGTTTATATCATATGAAATAGGAAGTATACTTCCTGCTATGCATTTTCAACTAGAGAATTCTTGCAGTGTTTTTTAAGTTCTAGTTTACGTAAGCTAGTACTTTAAAACACTGCGAGTACTTTAGTATAGTCCACTGCAACTTTAAAACGTCGCGAGATGTCTTTAGGAAATTCCATAATTGATTAAGCATAAGCAAAATTTGTTCATAGCCGCTAAATTCACAATGTCCAGATGTTTATATGTGCGTAAACTTCGAAAATATTATCTACGGTAGAGATATCCTTGATGATGCCCCGCTTCATTCCGCAATCAAGATCTTCTAATAATTTTTTATCATCCCATTCCACACAAAGATTTTTGATCCCTTTCTACACTGCAAATTGAATAGCTTGACATACGGCCATTGCTTCTGATTATCTCGCATACAAACACCCATGTCGACTCTGAGAACAGCACTGCATGTACCCTTTCCCGTGGACCGTTTAAAAGCACCATCACAATTTAGCTTTACGGAACCACACTTCATGAGCTGCCACCTCCCGTATGTGTCCGCATGACCCGCAACTTAGTTCCACTCTTGAGCCTGCGAAAGCTCCATAGTCGAGCTGTTAGATTTAGGAAGCTCTGATACCAAGTTTTAGGAAGAAGAGATTAGTAGGCTAAGTGTTAGGTGGAAGAGGGAAGTGATGGAACTTGTAGAGTGAGAGAGTAGGACAATATGTGTAAGTAATTCAATTGATTTGGCTTGATACAAAAGAGTGGATTACAACAATAAGACACACTCAATACATCACATAGAAGTCTTAATAGAAGACTTCATTGGAGAGACATTTAGGACACTTCATAGAGGACTTACTAGGAGACTTAATAGAAGACTCACTTGATGACTTAAATAATGCTAGAGTACAAGTCCCTATTTATAGGGAGCGTTGGAGGATTCTAGATTACATCATCTAGTAATCTCTCCACCTAGAAGCATATAAAGATATTTTGTAGGACTATTCTAGTGATACACATTACAACATTGTTCTAGACTTTTCTACCACCATACTAATTTATGAGGCTAATATTTCTAGTAGCCTCCACTAACTAGTACAATTATTATTGGGCTTCATGACATTACCCATGTAATAATTAGTGACCACAAATGTAGTTGGGCTAAATCAAGTTTAGCCTCCAAAACCCCCTCTTAAACTTGATTTATCATTCAAGCTTCAAGGGGTAAATTAAAACTTCATGTTAGCTTCATCCCCTTCAATTGCAATGGTCTTCAAAGCCATCTCGGTGGAAGTGATAATCTTGAACCTTTTCTTCTTCTTGATCTTACACTTTTTGACATTCTTGAGCAATGCCTTGAATTGGAAAAGGTCTCTTGTCCCCATAATTTGAGACTTAATCTCCTTCATTGGAACTTCTTCACTTGCATCAAAGAACTTCTCCATATTAACCCATCCGATGTCAAATGTATAAATTTTCAGTCCAACTTGCATAGCAGGTCTTGTGACTTCGTCATCTTGTGCCTTATGGAATGACTTTATTTCTTTCTCCATCTTGTCAACCGCACAATGATTTTCAAGTATTTCTTCATTGACAAGATCTTTAGATAGGGTAGGCATTACCTCTTGTTGGCTATCTTCTTGGACCTCCTTCATCAATTGTCCTCCATTGTCCTTATGGCCTTCTTCATCTTGAGTCTTTAAGGTCCTCTCTTCCTTTTTGTCTTCCATGACAAAATTCTCTTGATCCTCACGTGCCTCAACATCCTCCTTCTCGATGCAATTTTGCATCTCTTCTACGTCAATGTCTCCTTGGTCTTCATGCTTCTCATCATGCTCGTCGTTGTTGGTGGAAAAAATCGTATCTTTACTTGACACAATGGGGTCAAGTTTCATCCATGTTTCATTTGGAGATTTTGTAATCTCCTCAACTTCAACAACATATGATCTCCCCCTTGACTTCTTTCAACAAAATTGACTTTCTCGTGCGCATGGTTAGTGTTAGTTCTACACTCGGAAGCATAATGACCAAAATCATAACATTTGTAACATAACACGTGAGATTTGTCATACCTTTGTCTTCCACCTACTCTTGGTGTGTGTGAAATTTTGCCCATCTCTTCTTGATAAGATGGATTGTAATCTCCTTTTGCGTCTCTTCCTCCTTTTCGATTTTCTCCATGTCCACCTCCTCCTCGTCATTCCTCATTGATATAGTTTGTTCTCCAACTTAGGTTGCTTTGTAGCACCATGGACTCTTCTTTTTTCCTCCTCTTCATTCTTTCCTCGTGAGCTTGTAGCGAGCCCATAAGTTCATCAATGGTACAACTTGCTAACATCTCTACATTCCTCAATGGCTACGACAACATGCTCAAAATCACAACGTAAAGAGCGTAATATTTTCTCAACAATATAAGTATCACTTAAACTTTCATCCCCATATCTCTTCATTTGATAAGAAATGGCCAAAATGCGAAAAAATAATCCGAAAGTGTTTCCGAATTATTCATATGGAGAGATTCAAACTCACCTCTAAGAATTCGGAGTTGAAACTTCTTGAATCTCTCACCACCCGTTTGAGAGTTTTGGAGAATCTCCCAAGCTTTCTTGGAGCTGGTTGCAAAAAATATCTTCTCAAGCATGTTGTCATCTAAGGAAGAATGAATGAGGGCAAGAGCTTTTTTATCTTTCTTACGTACCTCTTCTAATTCCTCGTTTTGAGTTGGACTCAAGTCTCCTTCAAGCGCTTAGTAGCCATTCTCCCCAACATCCCAAGCACCATGTGCGCCTAAAATGGCCTTCATGCGCAATGCCCATGTGAAATAGTTGTCTTTGGTGAGGCGAGGACATTGGACATAAACATTTGCCATCTTGCTATCGACTTGGCTCTGATACCAATTTGTTAGATTTAGGAAGCTCTGATACCACTTTGTTGGTTTTAGGAAGAAGAGATTAGTAGGCTAAGTGTTAGGTGGAAGAGGGAAGTGATGGAACTTGTAGAGTGAGAGAGTAGGACAATATGTGGAAGAACTTCAATTGATTTGGCTTGAACAAAATAGTGGAGGAAAACAATAAGATACACTCAATACATCACATAGAAGTCTTAATAGAAGACTTCATTCGAGAGACATTTAGGACACTTCATGGAGGACTTACTAGGAGACTTAATAGAAGACTCACTTGATGACTTACATAATGCTAGAGTACAAGTCCCTATTTATAGGGAGCGTAGGAGGATTCTAGATTACATCATCTAGTAATCTCTCCACCTAGAAGCATCTAAAGATATTTTGTAGGACTATTCTAGTGATATACATTACAACATTGTTCTAGACTTTTCTACCACCATACTAATTTATGAGGCTAATATTTCTAGTAGCCTCCACTAACTAGTACAATTATTATTGGGCTTCATGACATAACCCATGTAATAATTATGGACCACAAATGTAGTTGGGCTAAATCAAGTTTAGCTTCCAACACGAGCATGAACCTTGTACACAATCTGCCCACGAGATTTTGATTTCCTTCAAACACGCTAGCGTTTCTATTTTCCAAGATCTCCCATACTATCACGCAAAATATTCTATCAACTTTCCTCCACAAAAGCTCATAATTTGTTGAGATACCCACATAGATAAATCAATCTTTTTCCTCGGCACCAACTGTTGGAACCCAAGCCGATTTGAAATTTCGTTTTTCGCACTGCATTTATAGAATACAAGGAGATATCCCGCACGATGCGTAGGTCTGCCATGAGTTCAATTTTTTCCACTTTGAAGAAAATTATAATTAACTAAATGTATATAATTTTATAAGGTAAAATCTTATGAAAACAATGCAACAAATTTGACCTGGATTTTTGGGAAGTAGCCTCTAAGAAGAGCATGTTAATTTTTTTGTACCAATCGTGTTGTTGAAATTGAATTCTAATTGAATCTCAGTAGGAAGAAGTTAGAAAATCACAACATGATCGAGTATACATACACACACACACACACATATATATATATATATATATAAGAAAATTAAATAAAATTTAAACTATTATGAAACTTATTTCTTAAAAAATAACTTTTATTTAATGAAACATCTATTTCAAAACTATCAAAACATATTTATTTAATATTATTTTATTTTTGAGGCATTATTTTTTTATTGTTTTGTGGTAAGAAAATTTCTTACTTTACAATGGTTTTTTTTTTTTTTTTTTAAAATGCAACAACTTTTGTTTTCTTTTCAAGTAAGATAGCATAATATTGACTTACAAAATAATTTTCATGTTTTGTCTCAGAACAACATAAAACTCCTCTCAAATCAATAATAGAAACATTAAAGTGAAAACTAAGCACAAAGTGATCCATATCTTTCAAATAAAATTATAATCTAATATAAATTCTTTTGGCACTGTCAGCGTGGTTTGATGTACTAAGCATACGAAGAGAAATTAAACCAATGACCTTTTTATAAAAGGTATGACTTCAATAATATTTGAAATGTTCGATTTATGTTGCTCAAAATGTAGATGCTTGAAAAAAATACTAATAATTCTTACTCGTGGAGTCTAAATGATGATTACGATGTGGATAGTGAATTTTACCTGAGAGATCACGTACAAATAATTGTCAAGACAACATTTATAAAGAATAAAACAAACGATAGGGAAAAAACGATACTACAATATAATTTAATTATAAATTTTTATTTTACATTCATTTTTTCTTTATGACTTAAAATGATGTAAATATTCCTTTATAATAGAATACGAATATTTGAGCAGCGTTTCTATATATATATATATATGAAATATATCGTCTAACACAGTTTAGGTGATATACAATTTTAAAATTCATACGCTTTTATAATTTTTCTCGTATATAAATCCCAGAAATATAATGAACTAATATTTGTTAATAGTTATAAAATAGTAACCAAATGTACATAACAAACTATCTCAACTAAAATGCGAATTCGCTCATTATTCTAAGAAATGTAAATCAGGTCATTCCATTATAAAAAAGAATGAAGAATGTGCCAATAAGAATGTTTCATTCTTATCTTAGCCAAAAGTGTGAAACATGAAAAATAATAAATTTCTAAGAGAGTCAGTAAATTACAACCTTTGCATTAAAAAGTTAAATTGTAAAGTTAGATGAACGTTAAAATTTCTTGTTTTGTTTATTTCATTTTTTCAGATTGAAGATTATTTCGTGCAAGAGAGTGGTTGAAAATGTTATCTTCATTCATAGAAATAACTTACCTCAGTTCTACAAGAAACTGTTTCCACGGTTTGAACCCGTCACACGGGGAAAACTTTAGCATCGCGCCAAGGCTACCCTTCACCTCTATAATTGAATAGATGCCCTAAATTTTTACGGCATCACCTTCTTACCCATTGTAGATAGTGCTTTCTGAGCTGACAGATCTTGGCCACGTGGCAATCATCCAACACACCATATTCTGCTCCACACACACTGGATCACCAGCCGCGCTGATCCATGTGGGGGCTGCGAGACAGGGCCCTCGCATACCACTGCACGGGACTTGTAGGGACTTAGTGGTTTGGAGGCTAGAGTAAGTCCTGTCGCGTGCAAGCCAAGCCCGCACGTGACCTTTAGTAACTGCTTTTGAGAGATTTATGGCACGAGCTCCATAAACCCGGTCAATCCGGTCAAACCCGGTCAACCCCATAACGGTTGCGGTATTCGCGCATAACGTGCTGTAACGGTCCCTATATACGCGGACGAACGTGCCGTTGTGGTTAAGCTAATTAAGCCGCCATTGATGGGCGCATTAACCACACTGCAACGGTCACATTCTCTGTTATATATAGGACGTTAACCTTTCCATACAAAGGAGGACACATCAGACATACGCGTAAGCTCTGCCAAACCCCTGTCTCTCTCTCAGACATTACTACTGCCTTACTCTCTCCCTACACACAACCCAACTCTTCCTGTGCCATTTCCGATCCTCTGCCCTCGGTGTACACAGAGTGCTCCCCGCCGGATTCTCTTGTGCACATTTTGGTGAACCCGACGTGAACCTACCATCTCAAGCAACCATGTCTCAGGAGGATGATGTCAGTAACAGATCGTCTTCCACGGAGGCCGCCTCAGGAGAGGAGATTCGCCGTACTCCTGCAGCTACCGGTGAAGCTCCGACGCTAGAAGCCTTGGACGCCACCATCCAGATTCAGGCAAAGGCTCTCAAAGCTCATTTTGCGCAGCTAGAACGGATAGTGGCTCTTTTGGGGACTCTTGCTCCAAACCCTGCACCAGCCACCGCCGTCTCTCAGGAAGGAGGAGTCTCCACCACTCAAGGATTGGGAGTGTCAACCACAACACTCAACCCTAATCTGCAAACTCCACCGGCGACTACGCAGCTACCCTCAATTCAGGGGTCAACAGCTCAAATGTTGCCTCTCGCTGCTCATACTCTTCAGCCTCCGGCTTTGGTACCTAATTCGGCCTCACAGTATCCCTTGCCTCCCCCAACGGCAATCTGGGGTAACGTGAATTCGCAATACGTCCCTAGCCCTCCTGCGTCATATGTGTCGCCTCCGCCTGCGGCAACCCCTCCCCCCGCTGCCGAGGGATGTACTCCGGAGTGTATGACGTCTATGCAACGACGCATAGACACTATTCTGGCTCGCCAATCGTTCGCGGATACCATCATCCCGAAGCTCGACAACGATCCGCCTATCCCACGAGAGATCTATCTCATGCCTAACCCTGCTGGGTACAAGGCTCCTAAATGGGAAAAGTTCGTAGATGTCAATGGGAACTCCCATGAGCATGTCATGCGTTTTATCGATGTGATGGGGCCGTATGTAGCTGATACCAAACTGCTGATGCGCGAGTTCCCGAAATCCCTGTGGAACGTGGCTTACAAATGGTATAGGACATTGGAAGCCGGATCCGTGAAGACTTGGGACGACATGGTCCAGAAGTTCTACACCAAGTTCTTCCAGATGGAGGAAAAGGTGACGATGATTCATCTCTCGCGGATGTATCAGAAGCGCGAGGAGGACAAAATAACCTTCATCAAGAAGTTCAGGGCCAAGTCCTTGGAATGTAAAGATGTGATGCTCGAAAGCAGACTCGTAGAGATAGGCCTGCAGTGCATGCGAGACGAGTACAAAGGTATGCTTATTAACTTGCAAACGCCTACGTTTTCAAAGCTAATCGAATGTACGAAGAACATCGAGCCTATAGCGGAAAGGCAGAAAAAGAGAAACGCCCCTGAGCGATCCTCGGGCAGTACTACTTTTAAAATCGGGAGATTCAGCTACAAGAGGGGACGCGAGGCCGAAAGGAATACGGTCTCACCCCAAAAGCAAGCGAAGATTGTGAACTTTTATGCACCACCTCTGCCATGTTCGGTGGAAGAAGCAAGCGACCTTTGCAGGCAATGGCGTAAGGACGGTGTCCTACCGCCGCTCGGGAAGGCACCCTCCAGGGAGATGGTGAGGGATCCGAAGTGGTGCGAATATCACGGAAAGGTCTTGCATCCCACGGCGGACTGCAAGAAGCTCAGAATTGTGTTTAGCCAAAAGATGAAGAATGGCGAACTGATTGTCAGCGATCAAAGGCAAGATGTGCGCAGCAATCCACTCCCTGCCCATGCGGAGCAAGAATCGAAAGGGAAAGAGGTCGCTATGATCTCGATTGTGGATCTTGAAGAGGTCGCAGAGTATGGTCTACCCATCATTGCCGAAATCCATGATGATGAAGACTACAGCATAGACATGGAGGACGAACGTGTCGATCGGATGAAGGGGTCGCACGGCTTCAGCAGGTTCTTCGACGAGATGAATTTCTCAGAAAAATACCCGACGGAGATGACAAAGGCGATCTTAAGGATAGCAGAAGACTACGAGGAGGATCTCGTAGTCTCCAATTGGAAAGTCGTTAGGGCGTCTCGCTCTACAGAAAAGGTCATAACCTTTTCCGTAAGCGACAAGAAGAGAGATTCGAGTCACCAGAGGCCTCTTTACGTGACGGCTATCATCAATGGCATTGAGTTCAAAAGAGCGTTCGTCGACGGAGGAGCAGCAGTTAACGTTGTTTCGCTCCATACACTGAAGCTAGCGGGAATTCCAGAGTACAAGATTGTCAAGCGTCCATCTCCGCTGATGGGATTCGGAAGCGACTCCAGAATGACGATAGGATGGATCCGCCTGGGTATCCAGATCGGCAAAATCAAATGCTCAGCGAAATTTTATGTCATAGATGCGAACACTACGTATCACATGATCATAGGTCGAGCCTGGATTCATCGCTTTGATGTTGTCCCTTCAACAGCTCACCAAGTGATGAAAGCCATTTGGAAAGACAGAATAGTCGAGATACCAGCTTCGACGAATCCATTCAACATGGATGAACCGCATCTCAGTGAGGCGTTGTGGTTCACCGAGATGGCAGGTGAGCAAACACCGGGACCATTCAACCCCACTCCTTTGCCCCGATGGGAGGATATCAAAGATCAGTCGCCTGCAGGAGTGATGGTGACAAGAGAGGATGCCAAGGAAAAGCCGCCTGCGCGAGAAGAGGCGCCGCAAATTATCTACCAGCGAAAGAGTGTGCACACGCTGAAAAGAATAGCAAAGCATGACCTTGAAGGCAAGGAGATAGAGAGTTTCTACGCCAACAGGAAGAAATGCTATCGCATATGAAGGTGCGCTGGAGTGTCCCCACGCGGGCATGGGGATATCCCTGAGCAAATCAACCAAATTGAGCAGGATTCGGAGACAGAAAAACCAAAGCCGAGCACTCTAGAAGAGAAACTCAAAGAAGCACCCGAATGCATGAAAGACAAACCCAGACAGCAAAAGCAGGAACTGAAGGAGGTATTCCTAAGCGCAAGCGAAGAAAAGAGGAGGCCAGTCTTTCTAAGTGAAGACCTCACAAACGAAGAGGAGGAAAGATTGCTATAGCTTTTCACTGAGTACAAGGATGTATTCGCCTGGGAATACGATGAAATGCCTGGCCTGGACACGAGCATCACCATGCATTTGTTTGACGTGATTCCAGGATCCAAGCCGGTAAGGCAGAGCACAAGAAGCTTTAGGCCGGAGCTCAACGTGAAGATAAAGAAGGAGATTGTCATACTCCTAGATGCCAAATTCATAGAGCCAAATCACCATCCCACATGGCTGGCCAAGATTGTGCCAGTGGTAAAGAAGAATGGGCAGCTTCGTATTTGCGTGGATTTCCGGGATCTCAATCGTTTTGCCCTAAGGACGATTTTCCGCTTCCCAACATAGATTTACTTATTGATTCGACAGCGGGTCATCGCATATTCAGCTTCATGGACGGCTTCAGTGGGTACAATCAGATCAAGATGGACCCCAAAGATGCACGGAAAACCGCATTCATCACCCCGGTGGGAGTATTCAACTATACGGTGATGCCTTTTGGCCTCAAAAACGCAAGTGCAACCTATCAGCGGGCCATGATGGCCCTGTTCCACGACATGATGCACAAAAGAAATGGAATTCTATGTAGATGACCTAGTTGTCAAATCCAAGGAAGAGGCAGACCATCTGGCGGATTTGCGAAAAGTGTTTAACATATGCAGACGCTTTCAATTGAAGATGAACCCCATGAAGTGCGCATTCGGGGTAACATCAGGGAAGTTCTTGGGATGCGTGGTATATCGCCAGGGAAACGAGCCCGATCTTGCGAAAGTATCAGCCATTACTGGTATGACTCCGCCGCACAACCAGAGTGCCTTGAAAACCTTCTTGGGAAAGCTATCCTATCTGCGAAGATTCATCCCCGCGATAGCCGAAATCACCTTTTGTTTCAGTGATCTTCTCAAGAAAGATGCTATATACAACTGGACTGCGGAACACGAAGCTGCGTTCGGGAAATTAAAGGAGCTGCTGACATCTTCAAAAGTAATGATCGCACCTCAGCTCGGATCACCACTCTTGTTGTATCTGACGTCAACAAGGAGGTCTATAGGAGCTCTCCTCGCTCAGGAGTACGAGGGTCAAGAAAGGCCCATCTACTACATCTCCTGCATCGTGCAGCCAGCTGAATCAAGGTACACGGACATCGAACGTCATTGCCTTGCTTTATTCTTCGTAATAGAGAAGTTGAGACACTATTTTTCTTCGCACAAAGTAGTGGTGGTCACAAAGAGCGATCCCATGCGATATCTTCTGACTCACACCACTCCTGGGGGAAGATTGGCAAAGAGGTATATGACGATTTCCCAATATGACATCACATGCGTTCGGCCACGGGCGATCAAATCGCAGGCGGTAGCAGATTTGCTGGCGCAGTTCCCCGATAACATTCATGAGCCTGTGATTGAAGAAGAATTGGAGGGACCTGAAATCTACGCAGTTGAGTTTTCTTATTGGACGCTCCATTTCGACGGCTCGTCAACAAGGAAAGGTGGAGGCATCGGGATAGTCTTGACCAAACCAGATGGGGAAGTCATACAGATGTCCGCAAAGCTTGACTTCGCAGTTACCAACAACGAAGCAGAGTATGAAGCTCTCATCGCTGAACTGCGCGCGGCAAATGCCTTGGAAGTAAGCAACTTGACGGGTATGGGGGACTCCCTGCTAGTCGTCAAAAAAGCCTCGGGCGAGTATGGTTTGAAGGAAATGAACTTATTGCCCTACCGGACCCTGGTACAAAAATTGGTGCAACAGTTCTGCGACGTTAGATACGAGCACAAACCTCGAGCGGAGAATAGGCATGCTCACGCTTTAGCTACCTTGGGATCCAAGGTCAGTACGGACAAATGTCCTGCAAGGATCTTCATTGAAGTGCGAACATCCTCGGCGTTGACAGACAACGCGTGCGACGATGAATGCATGGACGATGCAGACTGGAGAAAGTCAATCTTACGGGCCATCGCAGAAGGCACGAGCAGCGACAGCTGGGCATCCACAAAGGTCTATTGCATACATGACAACACCATTTTACAAGGGCCCTGGCGGAATACTTATGCGATGCGTCTCTGAGCAAGAGGGACAACTGCTGTTAGAAAAGATTCACCAACATGCTTGCGGGGAAAGTGATGTGTCAATCTATTGGAAAGCCCAGAGGTATGGCATTCATTGGCCGGACATGTCAACGGCCGCAGCATTGATTCAAGGAAAGTGCGAGAGTTGCGCACTGATCAAGGACTCTTTACTCATTGCTCTGAACGACGAGGATGCGGATTGGAGGAAACCACTCTTTGATTTTCTCACCCAGGGTGCTGTACCCGAGTCGAGAAAAGAAGCCGAGAAACTAAGGAGGAAAGCAGCCCGATATGTGGTGCAAGAGAATCTGCTTTGGCGAAGGGGCCATGAAGGTAACTTGCTGCGATGTCTAGACAGCAGGGAAGCACAAGAAGTGATGGAACTTTCTCATCAGGTGGAACACCAGGGAGGTGCGAAATTATGCAGACAACTCCTCTCAATTGGATATTTCTGGCCCACCATGGAGGCTGATTGCCGCAACAAGGTAAGACGCTGCCAGGAGTGTCAATTCAAGGGTAATCTAGTGCACGCCCCTGCCGTAGATATACATGCATTGGGAACACCATGGCCGTTTCACACATGGGCTCTGGATTTCATCAGTCCCATTTGACCGACCTCGCACGGGAATCACTTCATTCTCACCGCGACCGAATTGTTCACTAAATGGGTAGAAGCGATACCACTGATGACTGCAAATGCGCTAGCTGTGGTCCATTTCATCCAAGAAAGTATCATATGCAGGTTCGGAATTCCCAACACCATCCTTTCAGATAATGGCACTCCTTTTGTCAATCGCCAGGTGGCTGCAAAGCTAGCAGAATACAACATCAGGCAGATATGCTCCACTCCATACTACCCGAAGGGGAATGGGCAAGCAGAAGTAACCAACAAGACGCTATTGAGAATTTTTGAGCAAGATGGTCGCAGATGACCACAAGAAGTGGGCTGATTCTGTGAGCATAGCCCTGTGGGCTTATCAGACTTCTCCAAGGACACCCACGGGGGTCTCACCATTCCTTTTATGCTATGGAGCTGAGGCTGTGGTACCTGCGGAAGTGAAGGTTAACTCTGCAAGATTGGCTTTTCATGCATTATATGACAATCAACGCGATCATGACTTAGTCCTGCTAGAAGAAAAGCGGGAGCAAGATAAAAGGACCAACAAACGATACCAAGAAAGGATCGCTCGTGCGTACAACAAAACAGTCCAACGTCGAGATTTCGCAGTTGGAGGTTTGGTCTTGCGCGCGTCTGACCATTGCATGCGCGAGGCAGCTCACCCCAAATTCGCAGCCAATTGGGAAGGACCCTTTGAAGTTACGGAAGTCTTTGACAGTGGCTACTGCAGCATACGGAGGTTACATGGAACGACCTGAACCCCAAGCTCAGTTAACATGCGCTGGATTAAGAAGTATTACCCTTAAATTCTCTCGTTGCATGAATTATATTACAACGCTTGCTTCACGCTCTGTATTGCTATGATTCACACATCTTCTCTCCCATATGAGAGAACTGTAATCTCATCTCTCCCATACCAGAGTTTTATAATAAAAAGACTTCTCCCAAATAAGAAGAACTTCATGCTTCTAGCTATCTTTATTGCTCTGTTTATTTCATTATTACTGTTAGCGAAAGCCTATCCGCCGTGATAGCAACCCATGCGAATGCGATCTTAAGTGGTCTTCTAAAAGCCTATCCGCCGTGATAGCAGCCTGCGCAAAATACGATCTTAAGTGATCTTTTAAGCCTATCTGCCACGATAGCAGCTCATGCGAATACGATCTTAACTGATATTTTAAGCCTATCTGCCACGATAGCAGCCCATGCGAATACGATCTTAAGTGATCTTTTAAGCCTATCTGCCACGATAGCAGCCCATGCGAACACGATCTTAAGTTATCTTTTAAGCCTATCTGCCACGATAGAAGCTCATGCGAATATGATCTTAAATGATCTTTTAAGCCTATCTGCAACGATAGCAGTCTATGAGAGTATGATCTTAAATGATCTTTCAAGCCTATCTGTCACAATAGCAGCACTATACAAATGCGATCTTAAAATGACATAAGTCTATCAGCCATGATAGCAGCATTATGCAAAATGATCTTAAGTGATCTACAAAAACCTATCTGTTAAGATAGCACCTGAACTTGAATCTAAAGTAAATCGCAAGCCTATCCGCCAAGGTAGCAAAGCTGCGCAAATACGATCTCGAACGATCTAAAAACATATCTGCGAATCTATTCGACAGATAGCCAATCATAACAACAATGCAAAGTGTGAGTACAACACTACAAAAGGCGAAATTTGCCAGCGCGCATGCGGAATCGTAATTTGTTGTAACAAGACAGCAAATCATACAAAGTGATTTATCATTATGAGTCAAAATGACTTACAATTTATCTGTCTAGATAACAGCATACAAGTGAAAAGCTCATATCAAGCTAGCTACGCAGCCAACATGGCTTACAATGTATCTAAGTAGTAACTTACAAGCAGAAGTTACACATCGCGGGAATCCTAACTGGAAAAGGATCGACCTAACGGTCCTAGCAGAAGCTATGCGATACAAAGATCTGCGACCAAAGATCGGTAGCAAGTAGGGTGTTCCTGCGAGAAGAACAGCCCGCCGCTCGCCATGCCTACAATACCTAGGCTACGCTATGTTCAAAATCTCAGGATCTGACAAGGCCTCTGTCTGATCAAGATATGTGCCTGAGGAACCACCTGTTCTGGCGTATGCGGCTGCAAAGAACAGGCAAGCAGCAACTCCAAAGTCCAGAGGCTCCTTGTCCACGGAGACGAGCACATTGGCTCGCCATCCAGAGTTCAAGAACGAGGAGGCAGGAAATTCTCCTCCGGGAAAGCTAGAGGAGAAATCCTCCGTTCATTACGAGTCAGTAGCAAGGTCAGTACGGCACTGCACATCGTCGAGAGGCGGCCGGAAACATGACCTGCAAACATACTAGACGAAGAAAATTCTTCGAGCAAACATGAGGTATTATCTGCATCTTCTTTATGACAGTTATAAAGATCAATAAGCCTTACGAAGCAGATCTTGGAAACTATTTCTATAGCACAAAGCACAAACTCAGCTTTAACGACGTGAAGCTGCCATGAATCTACGAAAAACAAGCGTTGAAGCCACCAGTCGTAAGGACTCACGGCAAGCCACATTGTGGGATGAAGAACCCAAATAGCAAAAGGCAGGGTTTATATAGACCTTGTGGAGACTCTTAGGTTACCAAGATGAGTCAGCAGAATTTGAAAAAAAGGGTAAGGATCAATCACTTACGCCTTGAAAAGAGGTAGCAATCAATTACCCTACTAAAGGCTACGACGATTCTGTTGTGTATCCTAATTAATGACGGATATTCATGATACATATGGACTTCCCAAGGAAAGCGTGCTTATATAATGAGCAATTAGCGCGAAAATAAAGGCAGAATATCAATTGCTGACGTCATAATTGATAGGCACAGATATGCTCAAGCAAATCTCGAGAAGGGCAAAACAGGCATTCAAATTTCTTTTTGAAAAAAAAAGGAGAAACCCCAGCAATATTATAGTAATATTTCAGCTACTTATTTGCTACTTTTCAAAACAAGCCCTTGATCAAGGAGTCCTTAGGAGTAAACTGACGGCTCAGATTTTCCACTTGCTCCACTTCTTGTTTCTATTGCTCGCATTTGGCATTCATGTCATGAAAGAGCTTCACGGCCTCTTCAACCTTTTGTCTTTGCTGCTCTACCTTCTGCTTCTCAGCTGCGAGGTTTTGGTGGCCGCGTTTCAAAGTCACGGCCGCGGGAACCAGGTGACTCTTTTGACAAGAAACCCAAAGCCCAGCTTGCCTTGAACTTTGGCGAGAAGGTTCTGGCACATGCCAAAAAGCAATTCCGCGCTCTGAGGAGAAATGGTCGCAGGTGTCGCCGCGGACAGCTGCTCTAAAATCCAGATGGCTTCAGTAAGAAACAGCCTTCTATCGAAGGGGCCTATCTCCAGAGACCTCGCAAACGACTGGGGGTAGGAGAGGCGCATGCGAACTAGCCAGTCCACGTCAGCTTGCTTCAACCCTAAAGCAATGTTAAAGTCAAGATTAGACTGTCAAACTCGCAAGTAAAGAATGCAAGATGCAAACAGCAAACCACGACATACCAGTTCCTTCAAGGATCTCGCGCAGAGAGGGAATGCGCATTGCTGGGGCAGTTGAGGACTGTCCTCGCTCCATCGCCCTTCTATCAGCTGCGAGCTATAACTCCTCATAGTTGGGGGGAAGAGTATAAGCCGCACCAGGTGCGATTGCAGCACCAACCTGCGAACCCCAAAAGTTCCACGCAGGAAGAGGTGCCGCAGGCTCAGTTGTTGCCGGAGGCGTGGCGGCAGCAGAAGTTGCAGCTTGATGAGGGATATCTTCAGGTGCGATAGCATCAGAAGCGTTCGTTCCTATTTCTTCAGCACCAGCATGGGCATCTTCCTCCATCAACACGGTGTAAGCTTCGACATCATCAGAAAGTTCAATGACGTCCTCGAAGGGCTCTCCTGCATATTCAGCAGCTGCGACGGGCTTCTCAGAATGAGAACTCGGCACCGGGACATAGGATGCAGAAGGTTGACTCCTTTGCTCCAATACGGCTTCATCAGCATTACCTGCGATACAAAATACGATGGTGTGAGGTAACTTGTATTGTATATTATTTTATTATCTTTGGTAAGCTAAGATCGAGCACCTCCACGCGAATGTGGGATCGCAGCATCCTCGTCATATGCTAAGGACGTGGAGCCTTGCCCTATTAATGTATCTTCATTAAGCATGTCTTTAAGGTGAGCGTGACCTGGGGCGCGAAGAAACCAATCATGATTATGTTTGGGTTGCTAGTCCAAGTTCACACATATTGCTCAAATGATTACCTGAAGGTTCACCGCACGTGCCTACTAGCCAACGGCGAATGTCAGCTTTTGACACACCGTGCTTAAGCGCAACGAAAATTACATCTCGGTAAGTTACTGCGAGATTAAAAATCTCACCTTCATTACCGCCTGCGATTTCTTCGAAGTCCGTCTGGGCTCGCTCTAGAGCTGCAGCATCTTCCTCTGGAGCCGCATCCTCCTCGTCAACTTGAGGAGCCACCTCTTCTGGAAGCACATCTTCCTCGTCAGTGGGACGCACTAGGTCGTCTACGTGTTGTTCTTCTAGGCTCCTCTGCTTCACGCGTTCGAGCTCCTCTTCTTCTCGCTTCTTTCTTCTTTCAGCAGCCTCCGCAACTGTTCTCCTGGACTCGCCAAGAATGTCCTCGCTTATGGTTTCATCAGAAACACCAGAATGAGAACCTCTCCTCTGCTTCTTGGCCAAGAGGCCACCGATGGTCTCATCATCATCATCTGCTAAGAAACAATTCGTTCAGATAAAATTGCAAAAGAGTTAAGGTAATGAGAAGAGAAGCACGATTGAGATACCTCCTGAGTCTTCCTCTTGTATCTCATCTCTCTCTCTCTCTGTCGCGGACATCTTCAATTCTTTCTTCTTCCTCATCTCCTTCTCTTGTTTCTCTTCTCTCCTCTTCTTCCTCCTGGCCAAACGGAACAAAGGTCTCCACTGCGACCTCCTTCCGCGCTTTACTGGTCATGCGACCTTTACCTTTATCCCTGGCAGAAAGGGATCTCGCAGGAGGGGAAGCTGGAGCGCTCCTAGGGGAAGAGATTGCAATTCCCCTTTGCCGGGGCCTTTTTGCTCTCGGCGCAGCAGATGCTGGAGGAGACGGATCATTCCTGGGAGGAGACAAGGCTGGAGTGTTGTCTTCAGCAAAAGCATTCATGATCTCGCGAATTTTGGTCTCAACCGCGGGATATCTATGATGCCAGCCGAACTGGTTGTCCTTGTCTTCTCGCAGTAACAATGGTGGTGACCAGCGATTTGGAACGCTCACCAGATGCAAACCTCCTCACATGGCACTACAACAGAAAGTGAAGCATGAAGCTTTTGACATATTGGAATAAGGAAACTTAGTGCAGGCAAGAGAAATTGCTTACCTTAGCAAAAATTTCGCTATATCTGATGGCATGCGAATCACCTTTCCTAACTGCAGCGATCTTTTCATCAAGAATGAGGGAGTGACACAGGTGATTCTCGCGATCCAGCAACGAATAGCAACCATATTCAGATTCGTCCAGACTACAATTGGGACGAAAAGGGAAAGAATTCCTTTTGATCACAGGAGGTCTGCCTGGCTGAGGAACCGACTGCGTCTCAAACTTTGTCTGCTGGTCGTTCCAGTAAGCGATCCAGGTTCAAGAATAGCCACCTTCGCGGTTACCTGGAGGTTGCTTGAAGAGAAGATTTCTCATCAAAATTGTTTTACACTCCCTAGACAATAACCGCTTGTAGCAGCCTCTGATGATAGACTGCGGCTTGATTGAGGGTGCCACAGCATCGAAGCCAAACTGGGGAGACACGCGAGTGGGATCGACATCCACGGTAATTCTCTCGTACCTAGGTGCGAGCTCACGTACATGCTCTGCAAGAGAAGGAAGGGAACCTCGCAGACACCAGCAAAAGAATTCGGGATAGCGCTCGTGGAAATGCTCCCCGCCCTCGAAAAGGAGCTCTTATGAGAAAGCAACAGCTTTGGAGGGATATAGTTTTGGGAACCATCGCACATTCTCAACGCGCATGGCGTAAGGCCTAGGTATAAACTCTTCCCGATTGTCGCATATCAGGCTCCAAACGCACTTAGGAAAGTTAGTTCCAAACCACCTCGCAGCCCTGCCACTGTTACGCTCCTC
Source organism: Linanthus parryae (assembly GCA_023055425.1). Taxonomy (NCBI): domain Eukaryota; kingdom Viridiplantae; phylum Streptophyta; class Magnoliopsida; order Ericales; family Polemoniaceae; genus Linanthus; species Linanthus parryae. The sequence goes on along the minus strand of JALGPY010000013.1, from coordinate 8,675,146 downwards.
CTCCGTACCTGGGGGACACCATTTGCTGGGCTTAGAAGCGACTGGGGCATAAGAGGGCCATCGCTCGAAGACCCACATTGTCAAGAAAGCAATGTTAATGTTAGTCAGTACATCGAGGCGACCACGCGATTCCTTCATTGCAACAACCAGCTGATCCAACCTGTGGTACAGCGTGCCCAAGACTAAGGGTCCAAGTGCGACTTTGTGGCCAAGGGCCAATTTCACAGCAAGAGGCAGGACATGGTAAAAGACCCCATCATGCGGGTGAACATCGATTAGATACCTCGACAACCAGGCACAGAGGAAGGCGCATAGGGTCAAGTGATAACCCTTGCCATTCACATAGTTTTTAGCCTTCGGGTTTTGGCTCAGAAGCTTCTTGGTGATACTGATGTTCGCATAATCACGGAAAAAGTATTGCACCCACTTGTTCCAAGTATTCTTCGCAGATGTGTCAACCAACTGCCAGTCAGGAAGGACTTCTGTAGGAGTCCACCGGGTGGAAATTTTCTTCACTTCTGACAAGCACTCCTCCATCTGTTTGTACAGAGCGATCTCTGCATCCGTTCTCAAGGGACTCACAGGATCCACCTCGCCCACGGGAGACAGATCATACAGCATGTGCACATCTTCGAGCGTGGGAGCAGCCTCGAACTCAGCAAAATGGAACGTGTGAGTCGCAGGCGAGTAACGAGAAAGAAGGTTTAGAAGCATGGACTGATCCAGCTTCACGGCAGCACCGTTCATAGCACGAACTGCAAAGTATATTCCGGCATCGTTTAAAGTCACGGCATGATTGGTCAACACATGGTCAATCCACTCATCCATGATGTCCAATTGCTGAACAAATGCTCGAGTAGAAATCGCAGTGTATGGGAAGTAGCCATTTTCGACTCCCAATCGAATCACATCTTCGGAATCGATCAATTCGAGCAACGCCGAGTTAACTGTAGGGGTTAACGTTTGCAATTCTTCACCAGAGACAGCGATTGGCAATTTCTTCTCCTTAACCCTAGCATGATAAAAGTCTTTGCCGCCCAGATAGGGGGCTTTTCGCCATAAAGTCCGGGGAAGATCAGGTATTTCTTCAATCTCCTTAATGGGTTTGGTTCCTTTTGTCTTTGCCATTCCTGCGGAAAAGCAAGAAAAAAGGGGGGAGAAATATGCACACTTTAGTTCGAATTTCAAGATTCAGCTCTAAGCATACGAGGGTTTATTGGAAGAAAGATGAACAGTCCAGTGGCAATTTTCAAAATTAGAGATTGGAATCGTTTAAATTATTAGGATTTCAGAAACCTTACATTCAAGATCCTTATCATCTGGGGATTAAATCGAAATTGGATTCAAAGATCGAGAGCTTCTTCATAAGTTTGCAGTGGATAATATGTTACGGGTTTACAGATTCAACGCAGTGCAAAGCATAGATCAGTATATTAAACACTATTGAACAAGGCCAACCTTGTTTTGGTAAAGCTTGCTTGGATGCGTACAATTGAAGAAGACAATTTACAAGAGAGAACTGGTGATTGATTATCTGAATCTTCTCTTGAAGGCTTACGGGTATCATTCACTTTAAGAGAAAGAAGTGATGCTTTGCAACAATGGAGAGTACAGAGTATTTATCCAAAAACAATGAAGGGTTGTATCCTTTCAGTAGTCGAATCGCAACCGTCACCGTCGAATCGCGCAATCACAGGACAAGCTAACGTCACGCCTAAAACCCTAAAGGCCAGGCGGCATGACTCTAGGGGTTTTATGTCATAATGGCACGCATGGGGGCTGAACCTGCATACATTTGAATTGGTGCGTGGCGGCAACGCGTGCGTTGGTTCCTGCGCATGGAAGCCTATCTGGCTGTGAGTCTTCACGCGCAGAAAGGGGGCTAATGTAGATAGTGCTTTCTGAGCTGACAGATCTTGGCACGTGGCAATCATCCAGCACACCATATTGTGCTCCACACACACTGGATCACCAGCCGCGCTGATCCATGTGGGGGCTGCGAGACAGGGCCCTCGCATACCAATGCACGGGACTTGTAGGGACTTAGTGGTTTGGAGGCTAGAGTAAGTCCTGTCGCGTGCGATCCAAGCCCGCACGCGACCTTTAGTAACTGCTTTTGAGAGATTTATGGCACGAGCTCCATAAACCCGGTCAACCCCATAACGGTTCCGGTATTCGCGCATAACGTGCTGTAATGTTCCCTATATACGCGGACGAACGTGCCGTTATGGTTAAGCTAATTAAGCCGCCATTGATGGGCGCATTAACCACACTGCAACGGTCAGATTCTTTGTTATATATAGGACGTTAACCTTTCCATACAAAGGAGGACACATCAGACATACGCGGAAGCTCTGCCAAACCCCTGTCTCTCTCAGACATTACTACTGCCTTACTCTCTCCCTACACACAACCCAACTCTTCCTGTGCCATTTCCGATCCTCTGTCCTCGGTGTACACAGAGTGCTCCCCGCCGGATTCTCTTGTGCACACCCATTAACCACTATAATGATTTACAAATAAATTTGAAAAAATTCACATTGAGGGTAATCCTTTTCTCTTTAAGACCGTCCGCAACCAAAAAAATCTCAAAAATATAGAAACATATTTGAGCAAACAAGGAACTGTAAATTACCAAAAATACAGTACAGTTTCTTATGAAACAAAAATGGACTATTTCTTATGACTTTTACAAACGGATATTATCCAGCAAAGCCTATGAATTTCAGTAAGACCTAGTTTCAGGAAAATATGTACTTGTAAGAATAAAAGCCTACTTTTTAGTGAAGTTTGACAGGTCACCCCGACTTTTTTCATCAATTTTTACAGTAAATTTTCCCTCTCTTAAAATTCATAACATGATCATCATTTCACCACACTCCTTCCAACCTTTCCTTAAAACCGATGGTATCTATAAGGATAATTCAAATATTGAAAGAACAATCAAATCCTGTTTTATCATAGAAGTAGTGGTCACAGTTAGCACTACTAGAAATAATGGTTTTTGCGGCGGGTAAAAACCGCCACAAGAAGTAAAAAAACCCGCCACAAAAAGTATTTGTGGCGGAATTTGCAGCGGGTCTTGTAAGCCTCATCAACTTCCGTCATAAAAACTATGGGGCGGGTAACACCCGCCACAAAAAGGGTTTTGTGCCGGTTGTTGTGGCGCTTGTTGCCAGCCGCAAAAGGGGTCAAAATTTTGTACATTTGGCGCCAAATTATAGGGTAAGTGGTTGTATTCTACTACCACAAAAGGCTATTTTTGCCACTAAAAAGGCCATTTGCATGCAAAACCAATGTACAACTGGGAGCTTGTTACTGAGAATGTTAGTATGCTACAACCATCCCCTAACATTATAGAGTTACATATAACTATGTGTAATTCTACAAGAACTATATTCGGCCAAATGCATAGATTAATTGTAAAGTGACAAATTCTTGTAATTACCATATAATGAGATGTTTTGTAAACGTCACAATCTATTACATAATTCAAGAAGCTAAGTCCCATCCAACACTCACAAACATCTACAAGTGAAAATAGTAGGAAATACAAAGTAAACAAAAGAATTTATCCTGCACACTTGCGCTTGATGGAGATTGGCCGTTTCCGTTGTACCTATCAAAGTTGCAACGAAGGTAGTACCTGTCAGAACAAGACAAAAACCTAGTTAAAACCATAAATTTATTAAATACTAGGTACTGCCCGTGCCTAAAGGAACGATTGGAAAATATAAATAAGCATTGTAACGTGTTGATTCGGTAATCTCCATTACACCAGAGTGAAGGCATATCTCTGCTTTTGTCTTCACTCCACACTCAGTTCATTTTTTCATAAAACATTAAAAATTTACAATTTTAATCAATTAAAAACACAAACTTGTATCAATAAGTTGTATCCATGCTTTAAGACTGAGTAAATTATCAAACAAAACTTCTGAATCCGGCCGTTCTATTCTTCCCTCTTGATTGCCAGCTATCATATCATAGTTTTGATTCAATGTCATGTTGATACAGAAGCACATAAACTATCAAACTAACTTCTTAAATCACCAAATAAAATTGGTACAATCTCTGTTTGGGGATTCACTCAACATTTGATATATTGAAAGCAAGCAAGACCTGATTAAAAATTCAGTTGACATGACGAATAGAAAGACGATAAGAACATGGGAGTATAAAAAACGTATGGATAGTCTAATTTTCGCTTGGCATGTTTGATAGCATTGGAAGATTTTGAGCTGGAATATTCTTGACCCAACTTGCATTATTTAGTCTGAAAAAAATGATAGAAGAAGTATATATGTTCGACATATTTTTTTAATAAAGTAGTAAGAAATACGCATACAAGAAAATACTGTAAAATTGTCCTGATCAATTAGTAAGCAATATACATTTAAGAACGTAGAGAAACTTCCTGGTGAAAGTCATTCCTTTAAAGAAAGAAACACTTTAATGCTTGGGGGATTCTCAGTCATGCAAGGGTACGTACCATGAAAACAATCGGATTCTTCAATCATATTCACCATTTGACTCGGTGTTTCATCTCCAGCCCACACTGACCCGCATCCTACTGTAAAAATGTTACAAAATGTTTTTATAAGCTCACCCTGATCCATGTCACTTAACTTATGCCAATTAAAAATCAGGTTATCCAATCCTAAGGTGCTAAACTCCACGATACCAAAATAATCAACTGAACCAACATATATTCATATATATGAAATCCAATAAGATCACAAAGATTGCGATGCGACAATATAAACAATTTTCCTATGAAAATGAATCATCATCTTCTTGACTACATTTCAGTTACCAAATCCACCCGCCTCCTTCACATGACAAACTTAAAGTTATATCTATAACACCATGGGAGTCAATGTTCAAAGAAAAAAATTCCCAAGATTGTGCACTGGGGACAACTCCATACACTGGTACAATTGAATGACCATCAAAAGCAAGCAAAAACTATAGAATAAGGTTAGCAATGGTGTATTAGGGATAGTTTTAATACTGGAGTACGCAATGAAACCTCTGGAATTTGTAAATTTATATGCGAACTATATACAACAGTGACCTAAGCAGGTAAATGTAGAGTCGTACCTAGATAACCTTCAAACCACACGAAGATGATTTTTAAACTGAGCGAAATTGAAATCGGGCGCAGAGATGCTTACATCGATGGTGCCGGGGTTGAGTAGCCGAGATAGCGACAGGGAGAAGGAGCGGCCATCTGAGAGTTAGAAACCACTGATTAGAGCCGACAGTTTACTAAAATCATGGTCTCGTCGTCTCTAATTAGGGAGGCCATAGGGGAGAAGGAGCGGCATCGACAGCTTTAGGAGGATAATCCGTAATCTGTACTTGTAAAGTGCACTCACCATTGTACGCACATGAACTTGAACCAGGTAACAGTTATATAAAATCAAATTTTTAGAGACTGAGTATCTACACAAAATCAAATTTTAATTCTGGAACTCACATTTATCGAACCTGAGAACTAAATCAAATTTGTAGTCGAACCTGACAATGAAAAGTCGGCGAACGAATTCCAAATCGATTATCTAAACAAAAATTCATATCCAACTCAGAAACGCACCTTAAAACAAGAACTGGCAACCAATTCGATAAATAGAAGAAGAAAAGTGGCGATCTGAGAACCAAATAGAAGAAAAGCAGCAAGCGTGAGAACTAAGTCGAAGAAGTAATCAAACCTAAGAAATAAGTCGAACCTGAGAACCTGTAAAAAGCCGGCGAACAAAATTGAAATCGATTATCTATACAAAAATCAAAATACAATTCAGAAAAGCACCTTCCCACATGAACTGGCAACTAATTGGATAGATAGAAGAAGAAAAGCAACGAACCTGACAACTAAATGGAAGAAAAGCGGCGAGCCTGAGAACTAATTCACATAAAAGAATTAAATCAAAGAAGTAAAACCTGCGAAATAAGTCAAACTTGAGGAATAAAAAATCGGTGAACAAAGTCGAATCAATTATCTACACAAAAATCAAAACGGGGAAACCTGAGAACCAAATCTAAGAAAGGCGAACGAAATCTAAACAGTATATTGTGATTAGGATGTTTGAGAAACTTGAGTTTAAGTACTCTGGTTATGAATTATCTGTGGATCCCATCCTAGAGGAACTCCCTTGTGGGGTTCGTTTTAGAATGGCTGAGACAAACTCACCGTTCAATTTCCAGCCCCTCCAAGTGGTTCGCAATCGATTGTCTCTTCTCTGTACCAACAATGGTCAACTACAAACTGGATTAGTTGAGAATTAAAGAGAACACAAATCAATCAACACCATACAATGTAAAGAGAATACGGATGTCGATAGAACCAGTAACGAAAGAGTTCTAAACAAAACAATCAGAAAATCAAACTCACATGTTCGATTTCAATCGCTCCAGAGAGAATCGAGTCCGTTGCACCACCGCAGTCAACTGGATATAACATCGACGATAGACTCCCGTATCTCCTTCTTCGACTGCACCAATCGAATCATATATCTTCTAAAACAATCGATTAGGGCTTTGCCCAATATTAGAAATAGGAAACAAACGTGGGTTCTACAACCATCGTGGTTATGTTTATCTCCAAAATTTTTTAAAAATTGCGGGGTTTTTTTCAGCCTTACCTAATTCACCGCTCAATTTTTCTCTTTTGCGGCTATTAAAAACACACTTAACTGGCGGGCTTATTTTTAGCCGAAAAAAACTAGCCTTTTGTGGCTCTTTTCAGATCCACCTCAAAAAATACAGCCACAAATACCCCCATTTCTAGTAGTGTAGCTTCCCCAATAGCGATCTCTTCCATACGTCTTTATTTCTAAAAGTTAATCGTCCGGTGTCTCAAAAATAGAATTGTTTATTAATTCTTTTAATGTGGGTATTTTTAGGTAAGATATAACATGATGGTGTCTCTACTCATAAGTAATATCCATTACACTGTTACAAACAATTGCAATGCACCATATGAGTACTTTATTTAGTTGAATTGGATTTCATAACGCAAGCCAAAATGGGAGCCCAAAAGAATAGTTACAATCCGGCCCACTTGGGCAGAGAACAAAAGGATAGTAACCCTAAATCGAGAATCTTCTCTGTGAATATGTGTGCCAATTCATTACCGCGCCTCTTCACATATTGTAGCCGACACACCTCAATCTCCTTCGCCAGATTAACGAACTCCTCCATATTTCTTTTCATATCTAATGAGAGTTATCTGATAGCTTCTCCTCTTCCATTTCGTAGAAACTATCTGAGATCCTGGATCTAGTCTCTCTTTCAAAGTTGCATGTCTGAGATATGCTTCATATGCAAGGAGCAAGCCTATCTTGATTGCTATAATCTCCTATCTGACGAGAGAGGAGAACAAAAAGATATGTTTTGTTGTGCCGATTATGAGCTCACCGGCCGAGTTTCTGATGGCGACACCCATTCCACACCTCTTTCCTTATTAGAGCAAGCTCTGTCGCAATTAATTTTAACAAGACCTGGATCTGGAGAGGTCCATTAGTATTGACTGATACATATTTCGTTTGTCCGAATCTGGGATTCATCCACGGCGATGTTGGTGCTACTAGAAAAAGATAAGAACTCTTCTCCTTTTTCTGTAGATCTCCTTACCTTTGAAGCTCTTATTATTAAATCATGTCTCATTTGTACTACTCCAAAGTGCCCAATTCTGAAATGTACCATTTGTGTTGCAGGGAAGGGATGCTTGAAAGAAGATCGACACTTGTCTACTCTCTAAAGTTAACCAGGCGAGAGTCAATGGTTATTTCAGAAAGACGCCATACCTCTACAGCCATTTTACACCTCATAAAAATATGATTGACACTTTCGGCGTCTTGGTGACACATTTGGCACTGCACATGGATTCTAATTCCCCGATGGTTCAGATTAACAGCAACTGGTAAGGCGTCTCTCCATCCCTTCCAAGCTTGGAAGAGCTCCATTTCAAGTTTTTTTTTGTTCCAATACTCTTTTAGCCAGCTCTCCTCTTACTCTTTCGAAGATTGTCCCACTGAAAATTTGTTTGCGCATAACAACTTGTAAACAGAAAAGACGAAGTATTCACCATTTTCGTAGAAGAACCTGAAGTTGATGTCAAGGCCTGGGGTTTCTGGAATGCCGATCTGGAGGATGTTTTCTACATCACCAAGATTCAGGTAAAATTTGAGTCGTTCTTTGTCCCAGGTTCTGTCTTGTTGGATGAATTATGCAACTGCTAGCACAACATTATTTGTACTTCGCATACTGAATTTAAAAGTGGTGGGTCTTGGTAGTAATCTATATGTAAATAAATCATATGTGGTACCACATCTTATTTTCTTAACCAACCCATTGGAGAGAAGATCTCGCTTTGCAATAATACCATGGAATCCAAATTAAACTGCATGATACTTTTTAGGAGGTTGATCCATGAGATCACAGTCTTTGAAGTATTAAGCTTTTCAAACTGTATCGATAAAATTTGTAGGATGTAGCTAATCTTCCACCGACTGTTTAGCAAGGATTGAAACACTTAAGCACCACATATATTTGAACCCTAGACCTCCCTCGGCCTTTCTGAATTTTAGTTACTCCAAACCAGCACAATGCATGTTATTTTTATGAAAAAGTTTTTCCGATCAAAGCACGTACCTTTTGGGAGTACGAAACAAACCCATTGAGTAGTTGTGGATATTTCCAAACCTTCTGCCTTATGTTTACCCTCACTATTAAGACTGAAAAATATTTTCTTCTCTTTCCCTATCATGGTTGGGCCTAAGTAACTTTCATGTTTCTATGCCACCGGGATGCCACAAAGCTAACTGAGGGCCCGATTATCTTCAGCAGAGGTGTTCTCTGAAAAAGCAATTGTTGACTTCTGATAGTTTACCAGGTCTCCCGAGGCATAGGCATAATACTGTTAAACTCTAGTGAGAATGTAACTTCATTAGGGACTACCTTTGTAAAAATTAGTCTTTTGTTAGAGAAAAAAGGTGCATCAATGATGTTCTTTTTATGTAAACCCTCCGTAAGACTTCGAGAACAGTGTCTCGCTCACCAAGAGCAAAAGATAGGTGATTAAGGACACCCCTGTCTTAAGCCTATCTAAAGTACGACCCTTCCTACTACATTACCATTGACAATCAAACTGTAGATAACCGTAATAACACACTTATAATAAGTTCACTCTACTTAAAGCCGAAACCCAAATGTTCTAGGATTGCTTGTAGTAATCCAACTTAACGCAATCGTACACTTTTCTTATGATACGTTTGATAGAAACAGAGCCAATTTTTCTTTAAGGTCGTGTTTCCATAGAGTGGATTAGCTCGAACTCCGTGAGCACATTGTCAAGAATCTATCTCCCGGGGACGAAAGCGCTCTCAATTTCAAAGATCAAGCTAGGTAACATGTTTTCTGGCGGTTCATTATCACTTACGATATAATCTTTTAAACACAACAAAATAACCAATATGGTAGATATTTGTAGGTTTATGAACCTGTTTTACCTTCAAAATAATGTAAAGTAGGATATGGTTTAACTCCTCGAGTGAGCCACTCTTGTTGAAAAAAGAAGGAACTTTTCTTTGACGTCCCTTCCAACGACCGGCTAGAATATCTGGTAGAGTACTTGGCGAATCCTTCATGACTTGGGGAATTTTGGGAGGCCATTCCATGTCAAGAAAAAGGTATTTCCTCCCTAGTGAATAGAATATCTAAACTCTCCCGCAAATCACTAAACAAATGTTCCTCCACACGTGCTACCATGGGCTTCGTTTGTTGTAACAGAAATCCTGTTTGAAAGCTTTGATACCAGTTTGTTATAACCTGGGGGTATTCGAGCAAGAACGATGAAACGAAATCAAGAAGGAGATAGATATTTAACGTAGTTCACTAAGGAATTTGCAACGAATCCGGTAGCTACCTCCACGGCCAGAACCAGAATCGAATACATTCAATGAGAAAGCCGGACCGAATGTATTCTCGATGCGCCCAATTTCGCAAAATAGATGCACCATGACGAGTGCCCAGATGTCATTCAGCCTAGATGCACCAATGACGAGTGCCAAAAATTTTCATGCCAGATGCCCTCCGTATGCCTCACCCAGAAACAGATTGCGCCAGATGCGAGCTCAATGCGTTTCATGGTACACGCTCAAACAACAGATGAATGCCAGAACACACCCGTGCATAATGCGCGCCAGAACCAAGGTCATATGCGCGTGCAAAAATTTCACGCTCCAGATGCTCCATGTCGTTGCTCCAACTCCAACGAGTTCCTTCAACGCATGAGCCATCACAAGATTCAATTCACACTCTAGATTCTACACTCCCGGAGCCAGATTGCGCCTGAACGTCAATCCCCATAACGCCATATGCGCGTGAACCGCCAGATTCGTGCCAGTACCAAACGCTTGCTGGATTTGCCAGATCCCTTGCACGCCTAATCAGATGCATGCCAGATTACTCTGACAGGAGCCTGGATAGCATCCTGCGCGGGGCTTTAGATTGCGGGTGTATCCGCTTCTCTCTCACGAACAGATTGATCTTGATCGCCAAACCAAACATCATTCCTGGCGGAATCTCGAAGTCCTACTCGAGATATCATGCTCCCCTGAATCGTGAAACCCTAGCTTTGAGCTTCACCAAGATCTTGAAACCTGGTGTGCACAAGAGATTCCGGCGGGGAGAACTCCGTGTACACCGTAAGTAGAGGATCAGAGATGACACAGGAAGAGTTGGGTTGTGTGTAGGGAGAGAGTAAGGCAGTAGTAATGTCTGAGAGAGAGACAGAGGTTTGGCAGAGCTTCCGCGTATGGCTGGTGTGTTCTCCTTTGTATGGAAAGGTTAACGTCCTATATATAACGGAGAATGTGACCGTTGTAGTGTGGTTAATGCGCCCATTAATGGCGCCTTAATTAGCTTAACCACAACGGCACGTCCGTCCTCATATATAGGGACCGTTACAGCACGTTATGCGCTAATACCGGAACCGTTATGGGGTTGACCGGGTTTGACCGGATTGACCGGGTTTATGGAGCTCGTGCCATAAATCTCTCAAAAGCAGTTACTAAAGGTCGCGCGTGAGCTTGGCTCGCACGCGACAGGACTTACTCTAGCCTCCAAACCACTAAGTCCCTACAAGTCCCGTGCAGTGGTATGCGAGGGCCTTGTCTCGCAGCCCCCACATGGATCAGTGTGGCTGGTGATCCAGTGTGTGTGGAGAACAATATGGTGTGCTGGATGGTTGCCACGTGGCCAAGATCTGTCAGCTCAGAAAGCACTATCTACATTAGCCCCCTTTCTGCGCGTGAAGACTCATAGCTGGATAGACTTCCATGCGCGGAAACCAACATACGCGTCGCCGCCACGCACCAATTCAAATATGAGTAAATTCAGCCCTCGTGTGTGCCATTATGACCTAAAACCCCTAGGGTCGTGCCGTCTGGCCTTTAGGGTTTTAGGGGTGACGTCAGCTTGTCCTGTGATTGCGCGATTCGACGGTGACGGTTGCGATTCGACTACTGAAAGGACGCAACCCTTCATTGTTTTTGGATAAAAACTCTTTACTCTCCATTGTTGCAAAGCATCACTTCTTTCTCTTAAAGTGAATGATACCCGGAAGTCTTCGAGAGCAGATTCAAATAATCAATCACCAGTTCTCACTTGTCAATCGTCTTCTTCAACTCTGCGTATCCAAGCAAGCTTTACCAAAACAAGGTTGGCCTTGTTCAATTTTGTTTAACATACCGATGTATGCTTTGAACTTTGTTGGATCTGCAAACCCATGACATATCTCTGTTGAAAACTTGTGAAGAAGCTCCAATCTTTGAACCCAATTTTGATTTAATCCTTCAATGATAAGGACCTTGGATGTAGGGTTTAGAAATCCCTGATAATGCAAACAATTTCCAACTTTTAATTTCTGAAATTGGTACCAGAAATTGTTCATCTTTCTTCCCATAGATCTTGAATCTCAGAATTCAAACTGAAGTGTGCATATTTCTCCCCCCTTTTATCTTGCGCTTCCACAGGAATGGCAAAGACAAAAGGAACTAGACCCACCAAGGAGGACGAAGAAATACCTGATCTTCCGCGAGCTCTATGGCGAAAAGCCCCCTACCTGGGTGGAAAAGACTTCTATCATGCTAGGGTTAAGGCAAAGAAACTGCCTGCCCGTGTCTCTGGTGAAGGGTTGCAAACATTAACCCCTCCATTTAACTCGGCCTTGCTCGAATTGATTGGCTCCGAAGACGTGGTTCGATTGGGAATCGAAAATGGGTACTTCCCATATGCTGCGATTTCTACCCAAGCTTTTGTTCAGAAATTGGACTACATGGATGAGTGGATTGACCATGTATTGACTCATCACGCCGTGACTCTAAACGAGGTCGGCGTATACTTTGCAGTTCGTGCTATGAAGGGTGCTGCCGTGAAGCTGGACGAGTCCATGCTTCTAAACCTTCTTTCTCGCTACTCGCCTGAGACTCACACATTTCACTTTGCTGAGTTTGAGGCTGCCCCCAGGCTCGAGGACGTGAACATGCTTTATGATCTATCTCCCATGGGCGAGGTGGATCCTTTGAGTCCCTTGAGGACAGATGCGAAGCTCGCTCTGTACGCGCAGATGGAGGAGTGCTTGGCTGAGGTGAAGAAAATTTCCACCCGGTGAACCACTACAAAAGTCCTTCCTGACTGGCAGTTAGTTGACACATCTGCGAAAAACACTTGGAACAAATGGGTGCAGTACTTTTTCCGTGACTATGCGAACAGAAGCATCACCAAGAAGCTTTTGAGTGAAAACCCAAAGGCTGAGAACTATGTGGAGGGTAAGGGTTATCACTTAACCCTATGCGCCTTTCTCTGCGCCTGGTTGTCGAGGTACTTAATCGACGGCCACCGGCACGATGGGGTTTTCTATCACGTTCTGCCCCTTGCTGTGAAGTTGGCTCTCGGCCAGAAAATCGCACTCGAACCCTTGGTCTTGGGCACACTGTACTACAGACTGTATCAGCTGGTCGTGGCCATGAAGGAATCGCGCGGTCGCCTTGACATACTGACTTTTGTTAACATCGCCTTCTTGACAATGTAGGTCTTTGAGCGCTGGCCTTATTATGCTCCATTTTCTTCTAAGCCCAGCAGGTGGTGTCCCCCAGGCGCGGTGGAGGAGCGTAACAGCGGCAGAGCTGCGAGGTTGTTTGGGACAAACAATACCAAGTGCGTTTGGAGCCTGATGTGCGACAATCGGGAGGTGTTCATAGCCAGGCCCTATGCCATGCGCATGGAAAACGTGCGATGGTTTCCAAAGCTGTATCCTTCCAAGGGTGTTGTCTTCTCAGAAGAGCTCCTCTTCGAAGATGGAGAGTATTTCCATGAGCGCTATCGCGAATTCTTTTGCTGGTGCCTGCGAGGTTCCCTTCCTGCTCTCGCGGAGCATGTTCGTGAGCTCGCGCCGAGGTATGAGAGGATTACCGTGGACGTTGATCCCACTCGCGTTTCTCCCTAATTCGGTTTTGATGCAGTGGCACCATCAATCTTGCCACAGTCTATTGTAAGAGGCTTCTATAAGCGTTTGTTGACAAAGGAATGCAAAACAGTCTTGCTGAGCAATCTTCCATTTGAGCAACCTGCAGGTATCCGTGAAGGCGGTTATTCCAAAAACTGGCTCGCATACTGGCACGCCCAGCACACAAGATTCGAGACGCAGTGGGCTCCCCAGCCAAGCAGAGCTCCTTTGATCAAAAGAAACTCTTTTCATTTTCGTCCCAATTTCAGTCTGGACGAGTCTGAATATGGTTTCTACTCGTTGCTGGATCACGAGAACCATTTGTGTCCTGCCATCATTCCAGATGAAAAGACCGCCGCGGTTAGAAAAGGCGCTCGCTTGTCATCAGATATAGCGAAACTTTTGCTAAGGTAAGCAACTTCTTTCTCATGCGCTAAGCTTCTTTACTTCAATATATTTACAAACTCATTCTGCACTGCTTGTTGTAGTGCCATGTGCGGAGGTTTGCATCTGGTGAGCGTTCCAAATCGCTGGTTAACACCATTGTTACCACAAGAAGACAAGGGCAGTCGTTTCGGCTAGCATCGAGGATGGATCCTGAGGTCGAAGCCAAGATTCGCGAGGTCATGAATGCTTTTGCTGACTCGCTGATAGACAATGCTCCGACCTTGTCTCCCCCTAGAGATGATCCGTCTCCTCCAGCGACTGCCGCGCCAAGAGCGAAGAGGCCTAGGCAAAGAGGTATTAAAATTTCTTCCCCTAGAAGCGCTCCAACTTCCCCTCCTGCGAGATCCTTTTCTGCCAAGGACAAAGGCAAAGGTCGCATGACCAGTAAAACGCGGAAGGATCTCGCAGTGGAGACCTTCGTTCCATTCGGCCAGGAGGAAGAAGAGGAGAGGCGGGAGCCAAGAGAAGGAGATGAAGAAGAAGAAGAAAGAGTTGAAGATGCGATACATGAGGAAGAGTCGGGAGGTATCTCAATCGCACTTCTCTCCTCATTATCTTAGTTCTTTTGCAATTTGATTTGAACAAATTGTTTCTTCGCAGATGATGATGATACCATCGGTGGCCTTTTGGCCAAGAGGCAGAAGAGGAGTGTTCATTCTGGCACTTCTGATGAACCCATAAGCGAGGACATTCTCGCCGAGTCCAGGAAGACAGCTGCGGAAGCTGCTGAAAGGAGAAGAAAGTGAGAAGAGGAAGAGCTCGAGCGCGTGAAGTAGAGGAGCCTTGAAGAACAACATGTCGACGACCTAGTGCGTCCAACTGATAAGGAAGATGTGCTTCCCGAAGAAGTGGCTCTCCGAGTTGAGGAGGAGGACGTGGCTCCAGAAGATGATGCGGCAGCCTTGGAGCAAGCCCAAGCAGATTTTGACGAAATTGCAAGCGGAAACGAAGGTGAGATTTTTAATCTCGCAGTAACTTATCGAGATGTTATTGTCGGTGCATTAAAGCATGGTGTGTCAAAAGCTGACATTCGCCGTTGGCTAGCAGGCAAGTGCGGTGAACCCTCAGGTAATCACTTGAACGATATGCGTGAACTAGGCTTAGCAACTCAAGGCATAATCATGACTAGTTTCTTTGCGCCCCAGGTCACGCTCATTTTAAAGACATACTTAACGAGGACACACTAATAGGGCAAGGTTCCACGTCCTTAGCGTATGACGAGGATACTGCAATCCAACCTTCGCGTGGAGGTGCTTGCTCTTAGCTTTATCAAAGATAGTAAAATAACGTACGATACAAGTTACCTCACACCATCGCATTTTGTATCGCAGGCAATGCTGATAACCCGTGCTGGAGCAAAGGAGTCAACCATCTGCGTCCTATGTCTCCGTGCCGAGTTCTCATACCGAGAAGCCTGTCGCAGCTGCTAAATACGCAGGAGAGCCTCTTGAGGACGTCATCGAACTTTCTGATGATGCCGAGGCTGACACTGTGTTAATGGAGGAAGATGCACATGATGGTGCTGAGGAAATAGGAACGAATGCTGCTGATGCTATCGCATCTGGAGATATCCCTCGCCAAGCTGCAACTTCTGCTGCCATCATGCTTCCAGCAATGACTGAGCCGGCGGTACCTCTTCCTGCGTGGAGCTTTTGGGGCTCGCAGGTTGGGGCTGCGATCACACCTGGTGCGGCTTATACTCTTCCCCCAAACTATGAGGAGTTAGAGCTCGCAGCTGATAGAAGGGCAATGGAGCGAGGGCAGTCATCAACTACCCCAGCAATGCGCATTCCTTCTCTGCGCGAGATCCTTGAAGGAACTGGTATGTCATGATTTGCTGTTCACATCTCGCATTCTTCATTTGCGAATTTGATAGTATAACTTGGCTTTGACATTGCTTCAGGTTTGAAGCAAGCCGATGTGGACTTGCTAGTTCGGATGCGCCTCACCTACCCCCAATCATTTGCGAGGTCTCTGGAGATAGGGCCCTTTGACAGGAGGCTTTTTCTTACTGAGGCCATTTGGATTTTGGAGCAGCTGTTCGCAGCCACACCTGCGACCATTTCTCCTCAGAGTGCCGAATTGCTTTTTGGCATGTGCCAAAATCTTCTCGCCAAAGTTCAAGGCAGGCTGGGTTTCAAGTTTCTTATGAAAAGAGTTACCATGATTCGCGCAGTCGTAACTTTGAAACGCGGTTACCAAAACCTCGCAGCTGAGAAGCAGAAGGTAGAGCAGCAAAAGAAAAAGGTTGAAGAGGCTACGAAGCTCTATCATGAGATAAATGCCAAGTGCGAGCAATTGAAGCAGGAAGTGGAGCAGGTGGAAAATCTGAGCCGTCAGTTTACCCCCCATGACTCCTTGATCAAGGGTTTATTTTGATTTTTGAAAAGTAGCAAATAAATAGCAGAAACATTATTGTAATGTTGCTAGGGTTTCTCCCCCCTTTTTTTTTTCAAAAAGAAGAATCGAAATGCCCGTTTTGCCCTTTGCTGTGATTTGCTGGAATATCTCTGTGCATATCCAATTATGACGTCAGCAATTGATATTCTGCCATGATTTTCGCGCTAATTTCTCATTAGATAAGCACGCTTTCCTTGGGAAGTCCATCCGAATCATGACCATCCGTCATTAATTAGGATACGCAACTGAATCGTCGTAGCCTTTAGTAGGGTAATTGATTGTTACCGCTTTTCAAGGCGTAAGTGATTGACCTTACCCTCTTTTCAAATTCTGCTGACTCATCTTGGCAACTGAAGAGTCTCCACAAGGTCTATATAAACCCTGCCTTTTGCCATTTGGGTTCTTCATCCCAAAATGTGCTTTGCCGTGAGTCCTTACGACTGCTGGCTTAAACGCTTATTTTTCGTTGATTCATGGCAACTTCAAGTTATGAAACCTGATTTTGCGCTTTGTGCTATAGAAATAGTTTCCAGGATCCGCTTTATAAGGCTTACTGATCTTTGTAACTTGCATAGAGAAGATGCAGATAATACCTCACATTTGTTCGAAGAATTTTCTTCGTCTATTATGCTTGCATGTCATGTTTCCGGCCGCCTACCGGTGAGGTGCAGCGCCGTAGTGACCTTGCTACCAAATCGTAATGTACGGCGGGATTCTCCTCCTGCATGCCCGGAGGAGAATTTCTCGCCCCCACTTTCGTGAGCTCAGGGTGGCGAGCCATTGTGCTCGTTCCCGTGGACAAGGAGCCCCTGTCCTTTGGAGTTTCTGCTTGCATGTTGTACGCCGGAACCGGTGGTTCCTCAGGCACATCTCATGGGGTGTTGATCAGACATGGGCCTTGTCAAATGCTGGGATCTTGAATGTATCGTCGCAGAGCCTTTGTGGCGTTTGTAGGACGTTCATTTTATAGCAAGACCCTACTTGCTACAGATCTTTGGTCGCAGATCTGTGCATCGCATAGCTGGTGTTTGGACCGTTAGGTTCATCCTTTTTCAGTTAGGATTCCCCCGATGTGTAACTTCTTGTTCGTAAGTTACTTTTTAGATGTATTGTATGCCATGTCGGCTGCGTAGTTAGATTTGAGCTTTTTCGCTTGTAAGCTGCTATCTAGACAGATAAATTGTAAGTCCTTTTGACTCATAATGATAAAGCGCTTTGTATGATATGCTGTCTTGTTACAACAAAATACAATTTCGCATGCGTATCAGCAGATTTCGCCTTTTTTAGTGCTATATACACACTTTGCATTGTCGCTTGGATATGTTTTTAGATCGTTCGAGATCGTGTTTGCGCAGCTGTGCTACCTTGGCAGATAGGCTCGTGACTTGCCTCAGATTCAAGTGCAAGTGCTATCTTATCCGATAGGCCTTTGTAGACCCCTTAGGATCATTTTGCGTAATGCTGCTATCATGGCAGATAGATTTAAGAACGATTTTAAAATCGCATTTGTATAGCGCTGCTATAGCGGCAGACAGGCTTGAAAGATCATTCAAGATCATGTTCGCATGGGCTGCTATCATAGAAGATAGGCTTAGAAGATCACTTAAGATCGTTTTCACATGAGCTGCTATCGTGGCAGATAGGCTTAGAAGATCAATTAAGATCATTTTCGCATAGGCTGCTATAGTGGCAGATAGGCTTAGAAGATCAATTAAGATCATTTTCTCATGAGCTGCTATCGTGGCAGATAGGATTAAGAGATCAACTAAGATCATTTTCGCACAGGCTGCTACCATGGCAGATAGGCTTGAAAGATCAATTCAGATCGCATTTGCATAGGCTGCTATCGTGACAGATAGGCTTAGAAGATCAATTAAGATCTCATTTGCATAGGCTGCTATCGTGACAGAGAGGCTTAGAAGATCAATTAAGATCATTTTCGCATAGGCTGCTATCGTAACAGATAGGCTTAGAAGATCAATTAAGATCGTTTTCGCATAGGCTGCTATCGTAACAGATTGGCTTAGAAAGATCAGTTGAGATCGCATTCGAGTAAGTTGCTATCGCGGCGGATAGGCTTTTGCTAACAGTAATAATAAACTAAGTGAAGCAATATAAACAGCTAGAAATATAAGGTTCTTCTCATTTGTGAGAAATCTTTTATTATATAACTCTCCTGTGGGAGAGACGAGATTATAATTCTCTCATATGGGAGAGAAGATGTGCGAATCATAGCTACACAGAGCATAAGGAAACGTTATAATAAAACGCATAAAATGAGAGAAGTCAGGGATAGTACTTCTTAATCCAACGCATGTTGACTGAGCTTGGAGTTGAGGTTGTTTCGTGCAACCTCCGTATGCTGCAGTAGCCACTGTCAAAGACTTCCGTGACTTAAAAGGGCCCTTCCCAATTGGCTGCAAATTTTGGGTGAGCCGCTTCTCGCATGCAATGGTCAGACGCGAGCAAGACCAAATCTCCAACTGCGAAATCCCTACGTTGGACTGTCTTGTTTTAGGCACGAGCGATCCTTTCTTGATACCGTTTGTTCGTTCTTTTAGCTTGCTCTCGCTTTTCTTCTAGCAGGACCAAGTCATGGTCGCGTTGATTGTCGTACAATGCATGGAAAGCCAATCTCGCAGAGTTAACCTTTACTTCCGTTGGTACCACAGCCTCAGCTCCATATCATAGAAGGAATGGCGAGACTCATGTGGGTGTCCTTGGAGAAGTCCGGTATGCCCACAGGGCTATGCTTAAAGAATCAGCCCACTTCTTGTGGTCATCTGCGACCATCTTACTCAAAATTCTCAACAGCGTCTTGTTGGTCGCTTCTGCTTGCCCATTCCCCTTCGGGTAGTAGGGGGTGGAGCATATCTGCCTGATGTTGTATTCTGCTAACTTCGCAGCCACCTGGCAATTAACAAAAGGAGTGCCATTATCTGAAAGGATGGTATTGGGAATTCCGAACCTGCATATGATGCTTTCTTGGATGAAATGGACCACAGCTAGCGCGTTTGCCGTCTTCAGTGGTATTGCTTCTACCCATTTGGTGAACAACTCAGTTGCGGTGAGAATGAAATGATTCCCATGTGAGGTTGGTCGAATGGGACCGATAAAATCCAGAGCCCATGTGTGAAACGGCCACTGTGTTCCCAGTGCATGCAGATCTACAGCAGGAGCGTGCACTAGATTACCTTTAAATTGACACTCCTTGCAGCGTCGTACCTTGGTGCGGCAATCGGCCTCCATAGTGGTCCTGAAATATCCAATTGAGAGGAGTTGTCTACATAATTTCGCACCTCCCTGATGTTCCACCTGATGAGAAAGGTCCATCACTTCTTGTGCTTCCTTGATGTCTAGACATCGCAGCAAATTGCCCTCATGGCCCCTTCGCCAAAGCAGGTTTTCTTGTACCACGTATCGGGACGCTTTCCTCCTCAGTTTACATGTCTGGCCAGTGAATACCATATCTCTAAGCTTTCCGGTAGATTGCACTTCGCTTTCTCCGCAAGCATGCTGGTGAATCTTTTCTAGCAGCAGTTGTCCCTCTCGCTCGGAAACACATCGCATGAGTATTCCGCCAGGGCCCTTGTAGTAAAGGGTGTTGTCATGTATGCAATACCCCTTTGTGAGTGTCCATTTCTCGCTGCTGGTGCCTTCTGCGATGGCCCGTAAGATTGCCTTTCTCCAGTCCGCATCGTCCATGTATTCATCGTTGCACGCGTCTTCTGCTAACGCCGACGATGTCCGCACTTCGATCAAAATTTTCGCAGGACATTTGTCCGTGCTAACCTTGGATCCCAGAGTAGCCAAAGCATCCACATGCCTGTTATCCGCTCGAGGCTTGTGCTCGTACCTAACGTCGCAGAATTGCTGCACAAGTTTCTGTACCAAGGTCCGGTAGGACAGAAGATTTATCTCCTTCAAACCGTACTCGCCCGAGGCTTGCTTGACAATTAGCTTGGATTCCCCCATGACCGTCCAGTTGCTTACTTCCAAGGCCTTTGCCGCTCGAAGTCCCGCAATGAGAGCTTCATATTCTGCTTCGTTGTTAGTGACTGCGAAGTCAAGCTTTGCGGACATCTGTATGACCTCCCCATCTGGTTTGGTCAAGACTATCCCAATGCCTCCGCATTTCCTTTTTGACGAGCCGTCGAAATGAAGCGTCCAGTAGGGCACATCGACTGCGTAGATTTCAGGTCCTTCGAATTCTTCTTCGATCACAGGCTCGTGACTGTTGTCGGGGAACTGCGCCAACAAATCCGCTACCGCCTCCGACTTGATCGCCCGTGGTCGAACGCATGTGATATCAAACTGGGAAATGGACATATACCATTTTGCCAATCTTCCACCAGGAGTAGTGTGAGTTAGCAGATATCGTATGGGATCACTTTTTGTAACCACCACCACTTTGTGCGACGCAAAGTAGTGTCTCAACTTCTCTATTATGAAGAATAGGGCGAGGCAATGACACTCGATGTCCGTGTACCTTGATTCTGCGGGCTGCACGATGCGAGAGATGTAGTAGATGGGCCTTTCTTGACCCTCGTACTCGTGAGCCAAAAGTGCTCCTATGGATTTCCTCGTTGACGTCAGATACAGCAAAAGCGGTGATCCTAACTGAGGCGCGATCATTATTTTTGAAGACGTCAGCAGCTCCTTTAGCTTCCCGAACGCAGATTCGTGCTCCGGAGTCCAGCTGTATGCGGCATCTTTCCTGAGAAGATTACTGAAACAGAAAGTAATCTCGGCAATCGCTGGGATGAATCTTCGCAGATACAATAGCTTCCCCAAGAATGTCTTCAAGGCACTCTGGTCATGCGGCGGAGTCATGCTGATGATGGCTGATACTTTCGCAGGGTCAGGCTCGATTCCCTGGCGATGCACCACGCATCCCAAGAACTTTCCTGATGTTACCCCGAACGCGCACTTCATGGGGTTCATCTTCAGCTGAAAGCGTCTACATCTGTTGAACACCTTCCGCAAATCTGCCAGGTGATCTGCCTCCTGCTTGGATTTAACCACGAGGTAATCCACATAAAATTCCACTTCCTTGTGCATCATGTCGTGGAATAGGGCCATCATGGCCCGCTGGTAGGTTGCACCTGCGTTTTTGAGACCGAAAGGAATCACCGTATAGTTGAATACCCCTACTGGATTGATGAATGCGGTTTTCTGAGCATCTTCAGGGTCCATCTTGATCTGATTGTATCCGCTGAAGCCGTCCATGAAACTGAACATGCGATGACCCGCTGTCGAATCAATAAGCAGATCAATGTTGGGGAGCGGAAAATCGTCCTTGGGGCAGAAGCGATTGAGATCCCGAAAATCCACGCAGATGCGAAGCTGTCCGTTCTTCTTTACCACTGGCACAATATTGGCCAGCCATGTGGGATGGTGATTCGGCTCTATGAACTTGGCCTCCAGGAGTTTGACAATCTCCTATTTGATCTTCACGTTAAG
Source organism: Linanthus parryae (assembly GCA_023055425.1). NCBI lineage: Eukaryota > Viridiplantae > Streptophyta > Magnoliopsida > Ericales > Polemoniaceae > Linanthus > Linanthus parryae. The sequence continues at coordinate 8,653,326 of JALGPY010000013.1, read as the reverse complement.
CTCCGGCCTGAAGCTTCTTGTGCTCTGCTTTACCGGCTTAGACCCCGGGATGATGTCTAAACGGTGCATTGTGATACTTGTGTCCAGTCCGGGCATCTCATCGTACTCCCATGCGAACACGTCCTTGTACTCAATCAGGAGTTGCAGCAGTCCTTTCTCCTCTTCGCTTGTGAGGTTCGCACTTAGAAAGACTAGCCTCTTCTTTTCTTCGTTCGGGCTTAGGAACACTTCCTTTAGCTCTTGCTTTTGTGGTCTGGGTTTGTCTTCCATGCATTCGGGTGCTTCTTTGAGCTTCTCGTCTGGAGTGCTCTGCATTGGTTTTTCCATTGCCGCAATCTGCTCGATTTGGTTGATTTGCTCAGGGATATCCCCATGCCCGCGTGAGGACATCCCCGCGCACCTTCATATGCGATAGCATTTCTTCCCGTTGGCGTAGAAACTCTCTATCTCCTTGCCCTCAGGGTCATGCTTTGCTATTCTCTTTAGAGTGTATACGTTCTTCCGCTGGTAGGCGATCCGTGGCACCTCTTCTTGCGTGGGCGGCTTTTCCTTGGCATCCTCTCTTGTCACCATTACTCCCGCCGGTGACTGATCTTTGATATCTTTTTCCCATAGGGGTAAAGGAGTGGGGTTGAATGGTCCCGGTGTTTGCTCATCCGCCATCTCGGTGAACCACACCGGTTCGCTGAGATGTGCTTCATCCATGTTGAATGGATTGGTCGAAGCCGGTATCTCAACTATTTTGTCGTTCCAAATAGCTTTCATCACTTGGTGAGCTGTTGAAGGGACAGCATCAAAGCGATGAATCCAGGCTCGACCTATGATCATGTGATGCGTAGTGTTCGCATCTATGACATAGAATTTTGCTGAGCACTTGATCGTGCCGATCTGGACGCCCAGGCGGATCCATCCTATCATCATTCTGGAGTCGCTTCCGAATCCCATCAGCGGAGATGGACGCCTGACGATCTTGTACTCGGGGATCCCTGCTAGCTTCAGTGTGTGGAGCGAAACGACGTTAACCGCTGCTCCTCCGTCGACGAACGCTCTTTTGAACTCGACGCCATTGATGATAGCCGTCACATACAGAGGCCTCTGGTGGCTAGCATCTGTCTTTTTGTCGCTGGCAGAAAAGGTCATAATCTTTTCTGTAGAGTGAGACGCCCTGATGACTTTCCCATTGGAGACTACGAGGTCCTCTTCGTAGTCTTCTGCTATCCTTAAGATCGCTTTAGTCATCTCTGTCCGGCATTTCTCTGAGAAGTTCATCTCGTTGAAGAATCTGCTGAAGCCGTGCGACCCCTTCATCCGATCGGCACGTTCGTCCTCCGTGTCTACGCTGTAGTCTTCATCATCATGAACTTCGGCAATGATGGGTAGACCATCCTCTGCGACCTCTTCCAGATCCACAATCGAGATCATAGCGACCTCTTTGCCTTTCGATTCTTGCTCCGCATGGGCAGGAAGTGGGTTGTTGCGCACATCCTGCTTGTGATCGCTGACGATCAGCTCGCCGTTCTTCATCTTTTGGCTGAACACAATCCTGAGCTTCTTACAGTCCGCTGTGGGATGCATGACCTTGCCGTGGTACTCGCACCACTTTGGGTCCCTAACCATCTCCTTGGAGGGTGCTCTCTCGAGCGGCGGTAGGACACCGTCCTTGCGCCACTGCCTGCAGAGGTCGCTTGCTTCTTCCACCGAACATGGCAGAGGTGGTGCATCAAAGTTCACAATCTTCGCCTGCTTCTGGGGTGAAACTATATTGACTTCAGCTTCGCGTCCCCTCTTGTAGCTGAATCTCCCGATCTTAAAGGTAGTACCACCCGAGGGTCGCTCAGGGGCGTTTCTGCCTCTCCACTATAGGCTCGATGTTCTTCGTGCATTCAATTAGTTTTGAAAACAAAGGCGTTTGCAAGTTAATAAGCATACCTTTGTACTCGTCTCGCATGCAGTGCAAGCATATCTCCACGAGTCTGCTTTCGAGTATCACATCTTTGCATTCCAAGGACTTCGCCCTGAATTTCTTGATGAAAGTTATTCCGTCCTCTTCACGCTTCTGATACATCCGCGAGAGATGGATCATTGTCACTTTTTCCTCCAACTGGAAGAACTTGGTGTAGAACTTTTGGACCATGTCGTCCCAAGTCTTTACGGACCCAGCTTCCAACGTCCTGTACCACTTGTAAGCTACGTTTCCCAAGGATTTCGGGAACTCTCGCATCAGCAGTTTGGGATCAGCTCCATACGACCCCATGAAATCGATGAAACGCATAACACGTTCATGAGCGTTTCCATTGACATCTTCGAACTTATCCCATTTAGGAGCCTTGTACCCAACCGGGTTAGGCATGAGATAAATCTCTCGCGGGATGGATGGATCGTTGTCTAGCTTTGGGATGATGGTTCCGCGAATGATTGGTGAGCCAGAATGGTGTCTATGCGCTTCTGCAGAGACGTCATACACTCTGGAGTGTTTCTCTTGGTAGTAGGAGGAGGGGTTGCCGTAGGCCGAGGCGAAACATATGCCGCAGGAGGATTGGGGACGTATTGGGCGTTCGCATTACCCCAGATTGCCGTTGGAGGAGGCAACGGATACTGCGAGGCCGGATTAGGTACCAAGGCTGGAGGCTGAGGAGTATGAGCAGTGAGGGGCAACATTTGAGCTGTTGACCCTTGAATCGAGGGTAGCTGCGTAGTCGCCGGTGGAGTCTGCAGATTAGGGTTGGGGGGTGTGGTTGACACTCCCAGTCCTTGAGCGGTAGGGGCTCCTCCTCCCTGAGAAACGGCGGTGGCTTGTGTAGGGTTCGGTGCAAGAGTCCCCAAGACAGCCATGATCCGTTCTAACTGCGCGGATTGAGCTTTGAGGGCTTTCGCCTGACCTTGGATGGTGGCGTCCTAGCGTCGGGGCCTCACCGGCGGTCGTAGGAGTGCGGCGGATCTCCTCTCCTGAGGCGGCTTCGGTGGAAGGCGATCTGTTACTGACACCATCCTCCTGAGACATGGTTGCTTTTGATGGTAAGTTCACGTCGGGTTCACCAAAATGTGCACAAAAGATTCCGGCGGGGAGAACTCCGTGTACACCGTAAGTAGAGGATCAGAGATGACACAGGAAGAGTTGGGTTGTGTGTAGGGAGAGAGTAAGGCAGTAGTAATGTCTGAGAGAGAGACAGAGGTTTGGCAGAGCTTCCGCGTATGGTTGGTGTGTTCTCCTTTGTATGGAAAGGTTAACGTCCTATATATAACGGAGAATGTGACCGTTGTAGTGTGGTTAATGCGCCCATTAATGGCAGCTTAATTAGCTTAACCACAACGGCACGTTCGTCCTCATATATAGGGACCGTTACAGCACGTTATGCGCGAATACCGGAACCGTTATGGGGTTGACCGGGTTTGACCGGATTGACCGGCTTTATGGAGCTCGTGCCATAAATATCTCAAAAGCAGCTACTAAAGGTCGCGCGCGAGCTTGGCTCGCACGCGACATGACATACTCTAGCCTCCAAACCACTAAGTCCCTACAAGTCCCGTGCAGTGGTATGCGAGGGCCCTGTCTCGCAGCCCCCACATGGATCAGCGCGGCTGGTGATCCAGTGTGTGTGGAGCACAATATGGTGTGCTGGATGGTTGCCACGTGGCCAAGATCTGTCAGCTCAGAAAGCACTATCTACACCTGGCTCTAATACCTGTTTTTTAAAACTGGTGATCCCCTTGACCTTGCTCTGTTACAATTTTGTTGTAACATAACTCCTATTTGAGAGCTCTTATATCAAATTGTTATAACGTGGGGGTATTCAAGCAAGAACCATGCAACAAAATCAAGAACGAGACTAATATGAACGTGGTTCACTAACGAATTCGCAACGAACTCAGTAGCTACCTCCACGTCAGATATTTTATTGTGAAGAGAACCCGATTACAATGCACGCAATGGCCACAACGAGCAGGGCGGCCACCCACCCGACCCACACACACAAAAGCTTCTCAAAGCACCAAACAAATAAACGCGTGTGTGGGTATTGCTACCGTATTACTACACCGAGTTCCTTTATTTAGGCTATAAGGAAACAATCTAAAGATGATTTAGGCACCAAGCCAAACATCACCGCCCAAGTAGTTGTTTGCTGCATTTAGACTTTAATTCAATCCCAACGAGGTCTATGCTCTGGTTGTATCACTAGTGGAAAAGAGGTCCTTAAAAGTAATCTTCAACGGTACGGGTGATGCCTTCATCTTCATCTTGCCATATACCATGCTCGTATTCGATACCAGACAGTCGGTTCATATGGTTCTTAATAGACAATTTTCTGTGAAAGAATCTTGTATATAGATCACCAAGCTTCATCCAAGGGATTTGTTATCTTTGACTCCACATGACTCTTTCCCTGAGTAGGAGGTCTGCAATTTCCTTCTTCAAATGATCCTTCTCCGTCAAATTGGCAGAATATTGGGGTTGCATTTCGAGGTTATCCTTGCGGTCCTTGAGTAGAGAAATCTGTCTCTTTAAATTACCAAATTTTTCCTCTTCCACCTCTTTAAGTCTATAACAAAACCGCAGTTCTAGCTTAGGGATTGAACGCCTTACCTTCTACAACATTCTTCAGCAAATATATTTCACTCTAGTTGATGACGTCACATATTTTCAAACGGAAACATTCTGACCAACTTCTTCTTATTCGAACACTTTTCATCGCATTTAATTGTGATGAGAAATGGTCTGACACTTCTGCTGAAAGATCGAAAACTCGAGCTAACCGGAACTGCTCAATCAAAATGTAAATTACTACAATCTATAAAGATGTTTTCTATTAGCGCCGTCATCAGACTTGTTGTTTCACCATTTATGTGAAGGACTAGAACTTTCTGCATTAGTTTCTAAATATGACATCACATAATTACATTCTCATTTTGTCTCCAAGATATCTTATAGGAATATCACTGTACAACAGTTGTATTCTCTTTCAAGATATATAATTGTTAGGCAATTGATGAAAAAAGCTTTCAGAATTGATGTTGGAAATCTCCCAAAAGTGTATAAATTAACACTGTAAATATGCTCTTAGAAACCAAAAACAAGCTTCATACAATTTGTTTGCCTCATTTTAGCTGTCTTTAGCCACGACAAGAAAGAAGGTGCACCTCGTATTCATCACCATTGAAAACTCAAGGAAAGCAGCCTATGAGAAATGGAAGAAGGGATTAACGAACAAGGTTAGGGAGCTAATTAATCTTTGTGGAATTGATGCTTGTGCAATAATTTACAACCCTTATGATACCGAAAAAAATGTTTAACAAAACCTTTCTAGAGGTCAACGAGTGTTGGCACAGTTCAAAAGGATGCCTGAAAAGGATAAAAGCAAGGAGATGATGTATGTAGAGAGTTTCATCAAGACGCAAATTAGGAAGCCAGGGAGCAGCTGAAGTAGCAATAGAAGGAGAAATGAGAGAAGGGGATAACAGAGTTCATGTACCAGTGTATGGCCAGTAGGGCCGGAAAACACATCTTAAATTTGAGGGATTTGCGTGATCTAGGGTGGGTTATTATTCAACCAAATTTATAAGAGGATCTTGTCACCGAAGAAACCTGATAGACCATCTTCTTCTTCCCAAATTGTTCCAGCAATGGTGAATACTGGAATTTGTACTTTCCATCAATGGGAGTAGAATGGAGCCATGAATTTGACCACTGCAGCTGTGCAGCAAAGGCCACAATGCTTTGCACACTTCATGAGAAACCCTAATCCAATGGGGCTCGACGTCCCTGATCAGATGACTCTACACCCATTAGGAGATAAACAATCTTATGCTATGTGGCAAGTGTCTTCCTTCTTTCACTGAAATAGAGATCCCACAGATTCTTAGTTTGTTTCCGATTGCTTTGTATTAATTTTTTCTGAATGCTTCATAAATTACATGTCTCTGTATCTGAATATTAATAATAATAATAATAATAATAATAATAATAATAATAATAATAATAATTGTTTCCTACAATTGAGTTAGCCTTGGTGAAATCATATTCGGAAGCACCGTCAACCAATGTTTCAATCGACTATATTCCCTTAGTTTTTAATGTCTTGAGCTCTAGCAGGAAGTAACCCATATATGTGTCCCATAGAATATTTTTCGCTTCTCCCCCTACGTGCCAATGCCTACGAATCTTTGTTAAAATAAACCATGCAATGTCAAAATCAGAAAAACAAACTGACAGGTCAATTTAATAAATATTCGTAGACATTGGGACATAAATTGAGAAGCAAAAATTATTGTATGTGATACCTGTAAGGGTTACTTCCTCCTAGAGATCAAGATATTGAGAACTTAGGGAATCTAGTCAATTGAAAAATATATATTGGTTAATCGTGCTTGAGAATAGGATTTTACTAGGACCATAAAAAAATAAATAAGACTAAGTCAATTGTAAGAAACCATTTTGTTTTTTCATTATTATTAGAATCCCAAGACATGCAATGTATTTAGCATTCTGAATACAAAAATATACAGAGAACTGAAAGAAAACAGGAATTTCTGGCATCACTATTTTAGTGAAAGAAGAAAGGCACTGGCCACATAGCATTTGGTTGTTGATCACCTAACGGGTGCACATTCATCTGATCGGGGCAGTCAAACTCCATCGGATTTGGGTTGTTCATGAAGTGTGCAAAGCATGGAGACATTTGTTGTAGAGCTGCCTTGGTCAAATTCATGGCTGGATTCTCCTTTTGTTGATTGAAATAAATAACTCCAGTATCTACCACTGGTGGAACCATTTGGGAAGAAGAAAAAGATGGGCGATAAGGTTTCTTCAGTGAGGTGATCCTCTTATAAATTTCGTTGAGCTTTTCATGTATAACCCACCCAAAATCACGCAAATCCCTCAAATTTAAGTTATGCTGCCCGCCCATACACTTAAACATTACCTGCGTAATCTCTTTCTCTTGGTTCTCCTTGTATTGCTTCTTTAGCTACGCACCGGCTTTATATGCTTGATGAAACTCTCTTAATTCATCATCTTCTTGCTTTCCTCCATTTCAGGCATCCTCTTGAACTGTGCAAGCATTCGTTTGACACCAGATGGGTTTGGTCAAACTTCAGGTTGGGAATCATAGGGGCTGTAAATGATTGCACAAGCATCGATTCCACAAAGAGTAGTTAGCTCGCTACCCTTCTTCATCAAGCCAATCTTCCTTTTTATTAAAAGTTGCTTTCCTGGAGGAGTCGTTGGTCATGAATGCAAGATTCACCTTCTTTCTTGTCATGGCGTAAGATCATTCCAAGGAAGTAAACAAATTGTACAAACTTACTTTTGGTTTCTAAGAGTATATACACAGTTCTAATTTATTCACCTTTTGGAGATTTCCAACAACAATGTTTAAAGATTTTAAGTCAATTTTCTAATAAATATTTACATTGAAAGAGAATACAACATTTATACAGTCACATTCCCATATAATATCGAGGAGACAAAATGGGAATTTCAGTATTTTATGTGATATTTAATAGTTAGGGCAGAAGGTACAGCTCAACTCTTGTGTGAGTTTTTTTTTTCGTTTTAGGTTCGAATGAGGAAAATTTTCCTTGCCAGATTGTGAAGATGATGTTTTGATGTCTAAATTCGCAAATCTTATATACTCTAAAAAGTCCAAGAGCTCAAAATGTTTAACACTATGAAATGTTTTCTACATTGTTTTATTTGCCAAATATACTATTTCGTGTTTTGAATATTTGACCACTACATTATTCCTATTAGATGTCATTAATTTCTATTTGATTGGTCAATACATACTCCTCTTCCTCGTCTTCTTCAATTTTTTTCTTCTTTTGTACCCTACAAAATTGTTACTTTTGTTTTTTCTACATAAAATATGTAAATCCTATCTTTTACTTCTACACTTCTCTTTCCTTTTTGGGATATTTATCACCTTTTTGTTTTCCAAAACTTTTTAAACGAAGATTCATCGAATTATGAAGAATGAAGTTAAAGTGATGATTGTCAGCGTCTTGCTTTAATTTTGAATATCAACGGTAAGCAAAAATGTATGCTTGTTCGTGGTCTTTATTTTTCATATGTGGGTGTAGAACTTTAATGGAATCCTTCACATGAATGTCTTGATCAAGGGTATTATAGGTTAGGTTTATTTTCAGATATCAAATTAGAATTAAACTTGATCGATTCATGCCAATGTCTAAAAAAAAATGTGATTGATTTTGATATACTGAGACTTATGTTTCTATTATTTTTCTTCAAACCCGGAAATGATGCAATTCGTGCAACATTTTTCATGGGAAATAGGAGAACAGAATGATTTGGTCCACCTGGATCAAGGTTTGCAATTCTTTCTCTGTGAGGGTAAGGGTTCTCTTCATTTTCATTTTTCATTTGAGAATTTTATTGTAACGATGCCGTCGTAGAAGTACCAACCAATTAGAAAAGCCTCCAGTTATGCCCACTGTTAATCATTCTTCCACCTAAGATCAAATTTTCGGTAATGAAGGTGTTAGAATTTTTTGGTGATTGCCCCTAGCCTACACTTGGACGAAGCGGCGAAGCAATGACGAAGCGGCCAAAATAACGAATTAATAAATATATGTTTGTTCTATAACTTCTATGTTCCTGAAAATAAATGCATGTTCATAGCAGAACAGAAACACATAATTGAATTTTGTCTCAGAAAAGGGAAAAAATGCAACAATTTATTGATCTTGCAGAAATCGCAAAACAACAAACAAAAAAAATGCTAAACAAAAACAATCAGTCTCTTCCCTTCACTGGAAAAAGGGACCAGGCCACACAGCACTAGGATTTTGATCACCAAATGGAGGCATGTTCGTCAGATCATCACCGCGGAATCCTATCTGGTTGGGGTTGTTCATCAAGTCCGCAAACGATTGAGGCCTCTGATGCATTGCCTCCCTTGTCATATCCATGGTTGGATTCTCTTCTTGTCGATGGAATGTTCTAACTCCAGTGTCCACCAATGCTGGAACCATTTGAGTAGAAGACGAAGAAGACGAGCCGTTAGATTTCTTCACTGACGTGATCTTGTTATCGATTTCCTTCATCTTTTGATCCATAACCCACCCTAGATCATGCAAGTCCCCAAAATTGAAATTCTCTAGCCCAGCCCTACTATTCAGGCACTGGTACATGACCTCCGTCATCTCTTTCTCCCGATTCTCCTTGTATTGTTTTTTCAGCTGCTCGCTGGCTTTCGAGATCCGCTGCTTGATGAAACTCTCTTGGTTCATCATCTTCTTGCTTTGTTCCATTTCAGGCATAATCTTGAATTGTGCCAGCACTCGTTCGACCCCCGACGGGTTTGGTCAATCATCAGGCTGGGAATCGTAGGGGCTGTAGACAATAGCACAAGCCTCGATTCCACAAAGGGTTGTTAGTTCGGTAACCTTCTTCATCAAGCCTTTCTTCCTTTTCTTGAACGTAGCTTTCCTTGAGGATTCGTTGGAGATGAGCATATAGACAGTGCTAATTTATAATTTTTTTGGAAATTGCAGCATTAATGTTTGAAGCTTTTTTGTTCGTTACCTAAAATATATTTTCCGTAATAAGAAATATCACATTCAAAGAATTTCACATTTTATATTATAAGTACATGTTTAAAACAAATTAGGGAACGCAACATGTCAGAAGGACTGTTATAATGTTACAACTTATTCAGCGCATGAATGAGGAATATTTAGAATGCGTGAGTTAATAAGAGGATACTTTGATGTCTATTTTCAGATAGGCACATTAAAGTTTACACGACATTCACAAGTAATTAACATATGATTCTATCTTTATACATAAGATAAAGCTTGGGAGATGTTCTTTCGTTTTTAAGTTATTACAAAATAATAAGTTGATTCTAAGTTTTGAGTCTCTTGAATAACTTGAAAATCATCTACTTTATCAATGTGGCCAGGCCAGCGGTTGAACAACACATTTAAAAAGATCAACCCAGGCAGTTGCGAGGGCAAGATCAGCGATTTATTTTTTCTATTTTTTATTTTTTGTGATTAAGAACTTCCTAATTTTGAAAGATAGATATACAGTAATTTTTTGAGTAAAGTACAACTTTTTTTGTGCAAATTTTCTATTCTTTTAATGAATTTTATTTATGCTTAATCAATTATGGAATTTTCTAAAGACTTCTCGCAGCGTTTTGAAGTTCTAGTTTACGTAAACTATAACTTTGTAACACTGCGAGTACTTTAGTACAGTCTAAAAAAACTTTATAACGTTGCGAGATGTCGTTAGGAAATTCCATAATTGATTAAGAATACATAAAATTTGTTTATAGCCGCTAAATTCACGATGTCCACAAGTTTATAGGTGTGTAATATTCCAAAATATCATCTACGATAGAGATATCCATGATGATGCCCCCCTTCATTCCGCAATCAAGATCTTCTAATTGAAACAACCCGGGATCTCGGTTCAGGGTTAAAGAGACAATCGACAACCAAAAGTAGAAATACACTATTAAGATTACATTTCGCTTAATGTACATAACAAAATTTCGATAATAAGTACAATTTAAAACAGAACATTTGTGATCTACTAAGTGATCTAAGTTAAGTTATACTTCTTCGTCTCGATCCGCGTTCCCATTCCCCAAACTTGAATGACGACCTGCGGTTTTAAAATGGCAAAAGCCGACGGAGTTTTGAAGAAAATGATCAGTAAAAACTGAGTAAATACACACTACGACATGTAAAGCAACGAGTGGCACGGAAGCATGAGTTGAAACAAATCAGAAGATTTAAATAGTAAAACTATCATATTGGAGAATTTTGATCAACTTGAAGTAACCGAGTAACAAAAACCTCTCAATTTAATAACATTGAGAAACCGCGAGTAGTTGGTAAAATATCCAGAGTAAACAAGTTCATTTGAACTGATAACGATAGTAGTTCATGAGTAGCCAAGATTTACAATTCATTTCAATCGATTAGGGCATATCAAGAGCCACAAACAACATTAATAAGTAGTCAATTTTTAATTTCGACTTCAATCAACAGTTTAATTTAGCTGAGGCGTGTCAAGAGCCACCAGCAGGATCGATGTAAACAGAGGGATCATAAAATAATCACTAAGGGTTCCTTCTAGGGTCTATCAAACCCTATTTCACCCGAGCGTTAGGGGAGCCCATTCGTCAACCCCGCTCATAACATTAGCTAAAAGGCCTTAAGTGTCGACACCCCTATATCGTAGTGACCCTTACAAGTATAAGTAGCACTCTATAGCTCTATGAAACCCTTGACCTCAATAACTTGGTACATTTTGGCTCATCGGGGGCGGATTTTTGAACATTGACGTTCTATCCAATAATAAGAAGCATTGCTTCAATGGTCTTAGCCATAAGAAAATTGAGGATCGCTTGACGCGTCCCATCAATAACAATACTCTGTACATCTTCCTAAGTATATTAAAGGTATTTTATTTCTTCTCTTTCACATAACCAGAATCGAAATATCAAAATTTCACAAGTAATTTCCGAGAGTTCTCAAAGGAGATGAATAAAATAGTTTAACAAATTTTGAGTGGAAAAACATGCATTCACATACTATTCCATATAACAAACATTCATTTGAAACATCAAACACAAACGCACATTTTGATATGAAAAGGCCGTACATATGTACTTAACTCTGAGACATGAAAGGCGCAACGCAAAGCTAGCACTCCTACAACTCCCGTCCCATATTGGTTCCAGGTCTTACGGTAAATGCAGCAACACAATACATACGTCTACTTCGAACGATCCTTAACGTCGGCTGGATATAAACAAGTCAAGTATATAGTCTATTAGCATTTACCCTCTATATGAGGTTGTATGCAAGAATGCCATGGAATGCGGGTCATGCAAGATAAATGACTAAAATGCCCCTCATACTCCAAAACTGTCTAGTTGCCCGGTCCTCAAATTATAATCATATTGGCCCAAAAACATGTAAGAATGACTCTAAACTCTCCCATATGTACTTAGCATCGAAATCTACAACTTTCAATAATTTGCACTTAGGCCCCTAAAGTTTAGTAAAATTGCAAAAAGACCCCAACATTTGACTTGGTCAACACTAGCCCAGAATTATATATGAGTACTCCAAATACGCATACAAGACATGCTGACAAACTCCAAGTTACTAAACTAATCTCAATTCAAAGTTTAAGTGAATTTACTATTTTGCCCCTCCTATACAGTTCAGTCAAACTAGGGTTTGCGAAAAGTCAAACTTGGTCAAACTTGATATTTAGACTTAGAATATGAATACGAGCAAGTTTCGTGAAGAACGCTAAGGCCAGAAATGTCATTCAAATGGTCAAAACCGAATATCAAAGATAGCAGAAAGTCGTTTCAAGTAGTCAACTTTGCGACTGATTTCTGATCAATTGAGAAGGAGTTTTGAGAAAATGGAAATAGTATTTTAAAGATGGCAGTTCAAGGATTCCAGAACATATTTGAACTCCTAGAAACTCTAAGTATTCAAAGAGATATCGCTACTCAAAGTTGGACAAAAATTCCGATTCAACACTTAGAAAAATTCAAGAAAGTTTCATGAGTTGAAACTAGCAACTTTAGGCTCGTTTGTGAGCAATCCGTTACGAAACTGAAGATGACCCAGAGACGATGATTTGAAGTATCATATATCAGCTACACATAGGAGAAAACAGATCTAAATTTCATTAAGTTTTGAAGAAGATACAAGGGTTAGAAAATTGGTATTTCACCATAGGATTCTATACTTAGAAAATTGTGAGTTTTTGCTAGTGAAGAACATCAACATCACAGCAACTTTCGAGCCAAAATCAGAGGGTTTGGAGTTAAAATTGGACCAAGAAATCAAAACAAAAGTTGTATCCAATTCTCCAAGGATTCCATAAAGCTAAAGTTCATTCAAAACGGACCAAAAACGAGGGAGATACAGAGATCCAAAGTTGGGTCAAAAATGCTGGTGGGAAAAACTCAGCATGAACAAGCACGAACACAGCAACGTCAATTTGATTTTTAGGTGGTTTAGAGACTGAATTTGACAAAACTTAAAAAACGAAAGTTGTTGCCAATTGTCTGCGGTTTCCAGAATGTCCAGAATCGCTCAAAACGGATTAAAAATGAGAGAGATATGATCATTTGAACAGGGCCTGTTTATGCATGACGGAAAAACGAACCATGTGTGAAAAGTGAAATAAAACTCGAATATAACAGAAATCTGGGCAGGTTTGAATGATTCTAATGCATTCTATATACTCTAGGGATGATTTTGGTGCAAGAAACTCGAAAAACGGTGAAGAAATGAGAGAGATACCTTGTTGCATCACTCTCCGGCGGCCATGGAGGAATCTGGCGACCAGCTGCTCGGTTTCCGGCACTTCAACGCGGTCATATCAATTTCTGGGTTGGTTACAGAGTTCTAGGAGGATTATAGAAGGTCAGGGGATCACAAAGACGCAAGAATCGCTAGAAACGACGAAGAAACAAGAGAGTTACCTCTCTTCCTCCATCCCGTTCTTTGCCGGCGACGGGAACGGCAAATATCCGGCGAATGGTTGCGAATACGGCGAGTTACAGCGTGTTCTTGGTGTCTATGAGCTCGCCCGGAGATGGGGATCACGAATCAAGTGGTTATACTCGCCAAATCACAACAAGGTGAGAGAATTTTCATCAAGATCAACCTAGGGTTCTTCACCTTCAAATGCGATTTTCTCTCTCGATATCCGATGAAACTTCAAATTGTTTTGTGCGTTTTGATCCTTGTGGTGAGGGCTACTCCGGGTAGTAGCAGGTCGGGAAGAGGAGAAGATACGGTGGAGATTGTGGTGGAGGAGTGGTGGTGATGAAGGAGGAAGAAGAGGAAGATGATGGATGAGAGAGAGAGATTTTATTTTTTTTTCCTTTCTTTTTTTTTTCAGAATGTTGGTGAAGAGGGAGTTGTTGGTGTTGACTTATCATCTAGTGAGGTGTCAAATTGAATTGGACAAGTGTCTCTCATTCATAGGGGGCGAAAGTGTAGTTTTCTAAACTTTTGGGTATAAATTATAATTAGAGCTTCTACTTAATTTATGAGAATTGTACAACCACCCCAAATATTTCTAGTGCCTCAAAATCATTCTAACAACTTCCGAATATTGCTAACACTCCGAATTTCAAACTTTAAAGCCGTGACAAACTATTTACAAATTCTCCCCCAAAGTCTTGATATTGCACTAAGAATTCTCTCGGGAATGACGGGTGTTACAGTCTACCCACCTTAAAAGAATCTTCGTCCCCGAAGATCTCATACTATACTTATCCTCATACATGAAATGCACATGAAACGTAGCACAGTGACTCAGTCTATTTGACTTAGTCAGACAAGGACATAAACCGCTCTCGTCGGATAGTCTGCTCCCAATAGATGGCTTCCGCACGACGGGGTCTGTACTTCATACCAACTTAAAATCGTATCTCATTAGGGTTCCATCTAAAATTACCTCAAGTAAAATTTCGCACTGAATTTTGAAAAGTTAGACCAAAATGCAACTTCTCACGTCTACAAAGCAATCCGAAAATTTTCGAGCATTTAAAAAAATTTCGACTTTTAGAGAATACTTTGATCGCCACAAACATATCATTTCGCTTGGCTCATCCTCATGAAAAATGTTTTCTTACCTTTACAGGATTATAAAACCAATCACCACAAGTGTTCCACACATAAGAGGGAGAAAAGAACACTATGTGTCGTCACACAACGTGTCTCTCCATCACAACTCGAATGTGTTTCAAATGTTCCAACTTAGTCTACACAGCGGGTACAACTTATAGTACCGTCATACTAAGAGTCGCGCCAGTGGACTGATAAACAAAGTGGTCGATATCACTTGGCATTTGGTAGCTCGACACCCCAATAATTTTGGAAAATCATTTTTGTTTAGACAAATAATTTTACTGTTTACACTTCCTAATTTGGAAATGATCGTGTCAAATAAACTCAAAATGAAACAAAACAAAATATAATCATAAAAGTCATCTCTCGTAGGTAAGAAAAGATTGGTCTCATGGTCTTCTAAATCAAAGCGACGTTACTCTCTCGTCAACTAATTAACATAATCAAACAAAGGAACGCGGATACGCATCACACGACAATGATAAATCATTTCTATATAGCAACTAAACATGCCCATAGAATAACCAACATATAATTAACAAGTGGTTTTCACATAAATCACATATCAATAAGTAGTTAACAGTTAATCAACAAGTAAATACAAATCGAGTTGAACAATACGTAAGTACCCAAACTCCCCGACGGCTTGTTTACTTCTTATTGCCACATTGAGTTATCCTAGTTAATTTTAAAATTTTGAAAACATTGTATCTTTCTTATTCCTCTACTAATGGAAATCGAAAAGTCACTTTAACCGGAGAACCGATGCTCTGATACCAGCTGAAACAACCCGGGATCTCGGTTCAGGGTTAAAGAGACAATCGACAACCAAAAGTAGAAATATACTATTAAGATTACATTTCGCCTAATGTATATAACAAAATTTCGATAATAAGTACAATTTAAAACACAACATTTGTGATCTACTAAGTGATCTAAGTTAAGCTATACTTCTTGGTCTCGATCCGCGTTCCCATTCCCCAAACTTGATTGACGACCTGCGGTTTTAAATGGCAAAAGCCGATGCAGTTTTGAAGAAAATGATCAGTAAAAACTGAGTAAATACACACTACGACATGTAAAGATACGAGTGGCACGGAAGCATGAGTTGAAACAAATCAGAAGATTTAAATAGTAAAACTATCATATTGGAGAATTTGGATCAACTTGAAGTAACCGAGTAACAAAAACCTATCAATTTAATAACATTGAGAAACCGCGAGTAGTTGGTAAAATATCCAGAGTAAACAAGTTCATTTGAACAGATAACGATAGTAGTTCATGAGTAGCCAAGATTTACAATTCATTTCAATCGATTAGGGCATATAAGAGCCACAAACAACATTAATAAGTAGTCAATTTTTAATTTCGACTTCAATCAACAGTTAAATTTAGCTGAGGCGTATCAAGAGCCACCAGCAGGATCGATGTAAACAGAGGGATCACGAAATAATCACTAAGGGTTCCTTCTAGGGCCTATCAAACCCTATTTCACCCGACCGTTAAGGGAGCCCATTCGTCAACCCCGCTCATAACATTAGCTAAAAGGCCTTAAGTGTCGACACCCCTATACCATAGTGACCCTTACAAGTATAAGTAGCACTCTATAGCTCTATAAAACCCTTGGCGTCAATAACTTGGTAAATTTTGGCTCATCGGGGGCGGATTTTTGAACATTGACGTTCTATCCAATAATAAGAAGCATTGCTTCAATGGTCTTAGCCATAAAAAAATGAAGGATCGCTTGACGCCTCCCATCAATAACAGTACTCTGTACATCTTCCTAAGTCTATTAGAGGTATTTTATTTCTTCTCTTTCACATAACCTGAATCGGAATATCAAAATTTCACAAGTAATTTCCGATAGTTCTCAAAGGAGATAAAGCTTGAATGTGTTCTTCAGATATCAGGATGATTTATGTCCTTCTCCAATAGTGTTAATAACTTCATTGATTGAAGAGTTGATTGTATGAGCTCCACTACACTAAAAACTATTATTTTCTGAATGATAAGTCCTCTGTCAGTCTTCTCTCTTTTAAGTTCAAACTAAAGCTTGTAACAAACTGTGGTAACTAAATGGGCGATTTTAGGAAATGTCCCCCTACAAGTCCTCTCCCAAACATGCTTCTATCAAGAACTATGAATGGATAGCCATTATAGTTTGTTGTGAGGGGTTTTAACAACAAACAAATCTGCAACAAACTTGATTTCAAGGTCAAATAAAATCCAGAAAATATTACTGACTGTTTGGCATAACAGTTTCTGGAATAAACTAGACCAACATTTTGATATCAAGATTAATACCAGATCAGTAATATATATAAGAAAATGATAAAATTAGGATTAAGACTTATAACAAGTCAGTAACCAATCACATTACCACATGTAACATCCTGTAAGAAATAATCAGTTAAGCTAAATAAGACTGTCAGCAGCTCATGGAATCTCAAGGCCTTGGAGCTCTGTGACATTCTTCATAGTTTTAAGCTTACAGCTTTCTAATGCTTGATTCATTCACGCTGTGAAGCCTCCGAGTGTTAGAAACACATAGATATAGTCGAAAAATATTTGTCAGACACATTTAACCAACAACTGATCCAATGCTAAGCCTGCACACACAAGATTGGTAAACAATACTTAATCAATATAAATGCACATATAGATTCAAGTCCTTGGAGCTTTGAACATATTTTACCACTGTCTTTCATCATCTTCATAAAAACTTCCACAGTTCATACTTCATATTAAAACTGAGAAATTGAATTATTATTTTCATAAGATTTTACCTTATATAATTAGATACGTTCGCATCGCGCGGAGTATCGCCTAGTATTCTATGAATGCATTGCGAAAAAAAATTGGAATCGGCTTGGGTTCCAACACTTGGTGCCAAGGAGATTGATTTATCTATGTGGGTATCTCAATCAATTATGAGCTTTTTGGAGGAAAATTGATGAATCTTTTGCGTGCCATTATGGAAAATCAAGGATGATAGAAATGCTACAGTGTCTGAACGAAATCCAAAATCTCGTGGATTGATTGTGTAAAAGGTTCATGCTCGGCTAGCGGAGCTTTCGCAGGCTCAAGAGTAGAATTGAGGTGCGGGTCATGCGGACACATACGGGAGGTGGCAGCTCATGAAGAGTGGTTTTGTAAAGCTAAATTGCGATGGTTCTTTTGAACTGTCCACGGGAAAGGGTACATGAAGTGCTGTTCTCAGAGTCGATATGGGTGCTTGTATGGGTGCAAGATGTTTTCTGCTAAGAGCATGTACCAATGCAATATAATCAGATGCAATGGCCGTACGTAAAGGTATTCATTTTGCAGTGTAGAAAGGGATCCAAAATCTTTGTGTGGTGGGGGATGATAAAAAGTTATTAGAAGATCTTGATTGCGGAATGAAGGGGGGCATCATCATGGATATCTCTATCGTAGATGATATTTTGGAAGAATACGCACCTATAAACTTTTGGACATCGTGAATTTAGCGGCTATAAACAAATTTTATGTATTATCAATTATGGAATTTCCTAACGACATCTCGCAACGTTTTAAAGTTCTTGTAGACTGTACTAAAGTACTTGCAGTGTTTCAAAGTTGTAGTTTACGTAAACTAGAACTTCAAAACGCTGCGAGAAGTCTTTAGAAAATTCCATAATTGATTAAGCATAAATAAAATTCATTAAAAGAATAGGAAATTCGCACAAAAGAAGTTGTACTTTACTCAACAAATTGCTGTATATCTATCATTCAAAATTTGGAAGTTCTTAATCACAAAAAATAAAAAATAGAAAAAATAAATCGCTGATCTTGCCCTCGCAACTGCCTGCGTTGATCTTTTTAAATGTGTTGTTCAACCGCTGGCCTGGCCACATTGATAAAGTAGATGATTTTCAAGTAAATTTAAGAGACTCAGAGCTTAGAATCAACTTATTATTTTGTAATAACTTAAAAAGTAAAGAACATCTCCCAAGCTTTATGTTATGTATAAAGATAGAATCATATGTTAATTACTTGTGAATGTCGTGTAAACTTTAATGTTCCTATCTGAAAATAGACATCAAAGTATCCTCTTATTAACTCACGCATTCTAAATATTCCTCATTCATGCGCTGAATAAGTTGTAACATTATAACAGTCCTTCTAACATGTTGCATTCCCTAATTTGTTTTCAACATGTACTTATAATATAAAATGTGAAATTCTATGAATGTGATATTTCTTTTTAAGGAAAATATATTTTAGGTAACGAACAAAAAAGCTTCAAACATTAATGTTGCAATTTCAAAATTTTTTATAAATTAGCACTGTCCATATGTTCATAGAAACCAATCCAAAGCTTTATACAGTTTTGTTACAATTTCATTACTTCTTTGGAGTTATCTTCAGCCATGACAAGAAAGAAGGTGGCGCTCGCATTCATCTCCAACGACTCCTCAAGGAAAGCTACGTTCAAGAAAAGGAAGAATGGCTTGATGAAGAAGGTTACCGAACTAACAACCCTTTGTGGAATCGAGGCTTGTGCTATTGTCTACAGCCCCTACAATTCCCAGCCTGAAGTTTGGCCAAACCCGTCGGGGGTCGAACGAGTGCTGGCACAATTCAAGATGATGCCTGAAATGGAACAAAGCAAGAAGATGATGAACCAAGAGAGTTTCATCAAGCAGCGGATCTCGAAAGCCAGTGAGAATCTGAAAAAACAATACAAGGAGAATCGGGACAAAGAGATGACGGAGGTCATGTACCAGTGCCTGAATGGTAGGGCTGGGCTAGAGAATTTCAATTTTGGGGACTTGCATGATCTAGGGTTGGTTATCGATCAAAAGATGAAGGAAATCGATAACAAGATCACGTCAATGAAGAAATCTAACGGCTCGTCTTCTTCGTCTTCTACTCAAATGGTTCCAGCATTGGTGGACACTGGAGTTAGAACATTCCATCGACAAGAAGAGAATCCAACCATGGATATGACAAGGGAGGCAATGGAGCAGAGGCCTCAATCGTTTGCGGACTTGATGAACAACCCCAACCAGATGGGATTCCGCGGTGATGATCTGACGAACATGCCTCCATTTGGTGATCAAAATCCTAGTGCTGTGTGGCCTGGTCCCTTTTTCCAGTGAAGGGAAGAGACTGATTGTTTTTGTTTAGCATTTTTTTTGTTTGTTTTTTTGCGATTTCTGCAAGATCAATAAATTGTTGCATTTTTTTCCCTTTTCTGATACAAAATTCAATTGTGTGTTTCTGTTCTGCTATGAATATGCATTTATTTTCAGGAACATAGAACTTATAGAACAAAGATATATTTATTAATTCGTTATTTTGGCCGCTTCGTCATTGCTTCGCCGCTTCGTCCAAGTGTAGGCTGGGGGCTTGAATCACCAAAAAATTCTAACACCTTCATTACCGAAAATTTGATCTTAGGTGGAAGAATGATTAACAGTGGGCATAACTGGAGGCTTTTCTAATTGGTTGGTACTTCTAGGACGGCATCGTTACAATAAAATTCTCAAATGAAACATGAGAAGTGAAGAGAACCCTTACCCTCACAGAGAAAGAATTGCAAACCTTGATCCAGGTAGACCAAATCATTCTGTTATTCAATTTCCCATGAAAAATGTTGCACGAGTAGCATCATATCAGGGTTTGAAGAAAAATAATAGAAACATAAGTCTCCGTATATCAAAATCAATCACATTTTTTTTAGACATTGGCATGAATCATTTAAGTTTAACTCTAATTTGATATCTGAAAATAAACCTAACCTATAATACCCTTGATCATGACATTCATGTGAAGGATTCCACTAAAGTTCTACACCCACATATGAAAAATAAAGACCACGAACAAGCATACATTTTTGCTTACCGTTGATATTCAAAATTAAAGCAAGACGCTGACAATCATCACTTTAACTTCATTCTTCATAATTCGATGAATCTTGGTTTAAAAAGTTTTGGAAAACAAAAAGGTGATAAATATCCCAAAAAGGAAAGAGAAGTGTAGAAGTAAAAAAAAGGATTTACATAATTTATGGAAAAAAAAACAAAAGTAACAATTTTGTAGGGTACAAAAGAAAAAAAAAATTGAAGAAGACGAGGAAGAGGAGTATGTATTGACCAATCAAATAGAAATTAATGACATCTAACAGGAATAATGTAGTGGTCAAATATTCAAAACACGAAATAGCATATTTGGCAAATAAAACAATGTAGAAAACAAAGAAACCATTTCATAGTGTTAAACATTTTGAGCTCTTGGACTTTTTAGAGTTTATAAGATTTGCGAATTTAGACATCAAAATATCAACTTGACAATCGGGCAAGCAAAATTTTCCTCATTCGAACCTAAAACGAGAAAAAAAATCTCACACAAGAGTTGAGCTGTACCTTCTGCGCTAACTATAAAATATCACATAAAATACTGATTCCTATTTTGTCTCCTTGATATTGTATGGGAATGTGACTGTATAAATGTTGTATTCTGTTTCAAGGTAAATATTTATTAGACAATTGACTTAAAATCTTCAAACATTGTTGTTTGAAATCTCCAAAAGGTGAATAAATTTGAACTGTGTATATACTCTTAGAAACCAAAAGTAAGTTTTGTTCAATTTGTTTACTTCCTTGGAATGATCTTACGCCATGACAAGAAAGAAGGTGAATCTTGCATTCATAACTAACGACTCCTCAAGGAAAGCAACTTATAATAAAAGGAAGATTGGCTTGATGAAGAAGGTTAGCGAGCTAACTACTCTTTGTGGAATCGATGCTTGTGCAATCATTTACAGCCCCTATGATTCCCAACGTGAAGTTTGGCGAAACCCATCTGGTGTCAAACGACTGCTTCAACAGTTCAAGAGGATGCCTAAAATGGAGGAAAGCAAGAAGATGATGAATCAAGAGAGTTTAATCAAGCATATGAAGCCGGTGCGTAGCTAAAGAAGCAATACAAGGAGAACCAAGAGAAAGAGATTACGCAGGTAATGTTTAAGTGTATGGGCGGGCAGCATAACTTAAATTTGAGTGATTTGCGTGATTTTCGGTGGGTTATACATGAAAAGCTCAATGAAATTTATAAGAGGATCACCTCACTGAAGAAACCTTATCGCCCATCTTTTTCTTCCCAAATAGTTCCACCAGTGGTAGATACTGGAGTAATTTTTTTTCCATCAACAAAAGGAGAATCCAGCCATGAATTTGACCACGGCAGCTCTACAACAAATGCTTCCATGCTTTGCACACTTCATGAACAGCCCAAATCCGATGGGATTTGACTGCCCCGATCAGATGAATGTGCACCCGTTAGGTGATCAACAAGCAAATGCTATGTGGCCAGTGCCTTTCTTCTTTCACTAAAATAGTGATTCCAGAAATTCCTATTTTATTTATGTTCTCTGTATATTTTTTTTTCAGAATGCTAAATACATTGCATGTCTTGGGATTCTAATAATAATGAAAAAACAAAATGGTTTCTTACAATTGACTTAGTCCTATTTATTTTTTCTGGTCCTAGTAAAATCCTATTCTCAAGCACGATTAACCTATATATATTTTTCAATTGACTAGATTCCCTAAGTTCCCGATATCTTGATCTCTAGGAGGAAGTAACCCTTACAGGTATCACATACAATAATTTTTGCTTCTCAATTCATGTCCCAATGGCTACGAATATTTATTAAATTGACCTGTCAATTTGTTTTTCTGATTTTTGACATTGCATGGTTTATTTTAACAAAGATTCGTGGGCATTGGCACATAAGGGGAGAAGCAACAAATATTCTATGGGACACATGTATGGGTTACTTCTTGCTAGAGCTCCACACATTAAAAACTAAGGGAATATAGTCCATTGAAACATTGGTTATTGGTGCTTCCGAATATGAATTCACCAATGCTAACTCAATTGTAGGAAACAATTATTATTATTATTATTATTATTATTATTATTATTATTATTATTATTATTATTATTATTATTATTATTATTATTATTATTATTATTATTATTATTCAGATACAGAGACATGTAATTTATGAAGCATTCTTAAAATATTAATATAAAGCAATCGGAAACAAACTACGAGTTTGTGGGATCTCTATTTCAGTGAAAGAAGGAAGACACTTGCCACATAGCATAAGATTGTTTATCTCCTAATGGGTGTAGAGTCATCTGATCAGGGACGTCGAGCCCCATTGGATTAGGGTTGCTCATGAAGTGTGCAATGCATTGTGGCCTTTGCTGCACAGCTGCAGTGGTCGAATTCATGGCTCCATTCTACTCCCATTTATGGAAAGTACAAATTCCAGTATGTTGGAACAGTTTGGGAAGAAAAAGATGGTCTATCAGGTTTCTTCGGTGACAAGATCCTCTTATAAATTTTGTTGAATAATAACCCACCCTAGATCACGCAAACCCCTCAAATTTAAGATGTGTTTTCCCGCCCTACTAGCCATACACTGGTACATGAACTCTGTTATCCCCTTCTCTCATTTCTCCTTCTATTGCTTCTTCAGCTGCTCCCTGGCTTCGTCATTTGCGTCTTGATGAAACTCTCTACATACATCATCTCCTTGCTTTTATCCTTTTCAGGCATCCTTTTGAACTGTGCCAACACTCGTTGACCTCTAGAATGGTTTTGTTAAACATTTGTTTCGGTATCATAAGGGTTGTAAATTATTCCACATGCATCAATTCAACAAAGATTAATTAGCTCCCTACATTGTTCGTATATCCCTTCTTCCTTTTCTCGTAGGCTGCTTTCCTTGAGTTTTTGTTGGTGATGAATACGAGGTGCACCTTCTTTCTTGTCATGGCTAAAGATAGCTAAAATGAGGCAAACAAATTGTATGAAGCTTGTTTTTGGTTTCTAAGAGCATATTTACAGTGTTAATTTATACACTTTTTGGAGATTTCCAACATCAATTCTCAAAGCTTTTTTCATCAATTGCTTAACAATTATATATCTTGAAAGAGAATACAACTGTTGTACAGTGATATTCCTATAAGATACCTTGGAGACAAAATGAGAATGTAATTATGTGATGTCAAATTTAGAAACTAATGCATAAAATTCTAGTCCTTCACATACATGGTCAAACAACAAGTCTGATGAAGGCGTTAATAGAAAACATCTTGATAGATTGTAGTAAATTACATTTTGATTGAGCAGTTCCGGCGAGCTCGAGTTTTCGATCTTTCAGCAGAAGTGTCAGACAATTTCTCATCACAATTATATGCGATGAAAAGTGTTCGAATAAGAAGAAGTTGGTCAGAAGGTTTCAGTTTGAAAATATGTGGCGTCATCAACTAGAGTGAAATATATTAGCTGAAGAATGTTGTAGAAGGTAAGGCGTTCATTTCCCCAGCAAGAACTGCGGTTTTGTTATAGATTTAAAGAGGTGGAAGAGGAAAAATTTGGTAATTTAAAGAGACAGATTTCTCTACTCAAGCACCGCAAGGATAACCTCGAAATGCAACCCCAATATTCTGCCAATTTGACGGAGAAGGATCATTTGAAGAAGGATATTGCAGACCTCCTACTCAGGGAAGGAGTCATGTGGAGTCAGAGATAACAAATCCCTTGGATGAAGCTTGGTGATCTATATACAAGATTCTTTCATAAAAAATTGTCTATTAAGAACCATATGAACCGAATGTCTGGTATCGAATACGATCATGGTATATGGCAAGATGAAGATGAAGGCATCGCCCGTAACGTTGAAGATTATTTTTAAGGACCTCTTTTCCACTAGTGATCCAACCAGAGCATAGACCTCGTTGGGTTTGAATTAAAGTCTAAATGCAGCAAACAACTACTGGGGCGGTGATGTTTTGCTTGGTGCCAAAATCATGTTTAGATTGTTTCCTGATAGCCTAAATAAAGGCACTGGGTGTAGTAATACGGTAGCAATACCCACACACGCGTTTATTTGTTTGGTGCTTTGAGAAGCCTTTTTGTGTGTGGGTCGGGTGGGTGGCTGCCGTTCTCGTTGTGGCCATCGCGTATTGTAATCGGGTTCTCTTAACAATAAAATATCTGACGTGGAGGTAGCTACTAAGTTCGTTGCGAATTCGTTAGTGAACCACGTTAATATTAGTCTCGTTCTTGATTTTGTTTCATCGTTTTTGCTTGAATACTCCCACATTATAACAATTTGGTATCAGAGCTCTCAAATAGGAGTTATGTTACAACAAAATGGTAACAGAGCCAGGTCAAGGGGATCACCAGTTTTAAAAAACTGGTATTAGAGCCTTGTTCAAGATCTTGGTGAATTTCAAAGCAGGGTTTCGCGATCAGGGGAGCATGCTATCCCGAGTAGGACTTCGAGATTCCGCCAAGAATGATGTTTGGTTTGGCGATCAAGATCAATCTGTTCGTGAGACAGAAGCGGATAAACCCGCCATCTGAAGCCCCGCGCAGGTTGCCATCCAGGCTCGAGTCAGAGTAATCTGGCATGCATTTGATTAGGCGTGCAAGGGATCTGGAAAATCCAGCACGCGTTTGGTACTGGCATGAATCTGGCGGTTCACGCGCATATGGCGTTTTGGGGATTGACGTTCAGGCGCAATCTGGCTCCGGGAGTGTAGAATCTAAGAGTGTGAATTGAATCTGGTGATGGATCATGCGTTGAAGGAACTCGTTGGAGTTGGATCAACGACATGGAGCATCTGGAGCGTGAAATTGTTTGCACGCGCATATGATCTTGGTTCTGGCGCGCATTATGCACGGGTGTGTTCTGGCGTTCATCTGTTGTTTGAGCATGTATCATGAAACGCACTGCGCTCGCATCTGGCGCAATCTGTTTCTCGATGAGGCATACGGGGGGCATCAGGCATGAAAATTTGTGGCACTCGTTATTGGTGCATCTAGGCTGAATGACATCTAGGCACTCGTCATGGTGCATCTATTTTGCGCAATTGGGCGCATCGAGAATACATTCGGTCCGGCTTTCTCAGTGAATGTATTCGATTCTGGTTCTGGCCGCGGAGGTAACTTCCGAATTCGTTGCAAATTCCTTAGTGAACTACGTTAAATATCTATCTCCTTCTTGATTTTGTTTCATCGCTTTTGCTCGAATACCCCCAGGTTATAACAAATTGGTATCAAAGCTTTGAAACAGGAGTTTTGTTACAACAAACGAAGCCCATGGTAGCACGTGTGGAGGAACATTTGTTTAGTGATTTGCTAGAGAGTTTAGATATTCTATTCAGTAGGGAGGAAATACCTTTTTCTTGACATGGAATGGCCTCCCAAAATTCCCCAAGTCATGAAGGATTCGCCAAGTACTCTACCAGATATTCTAGCCGGTCGTTGGAAGGGACGTCAAAGAAAAGTGCCTTCTTTTTTCAACAAGAGTGGCTCACTCGAGGAGTTAAACCATAGAACAAGAGTGGCTCACTCGAGGAGTTAAACGCAGTTCTTGCTTGGGAAATGAACGCCTTACCTTCTACAACATTCTTCGGCTAATATATTTCACTCTAGTTGATGACGTCACATCTTTTCAAAATGAAAACTTCTGATCAACTTCTTCTTATTCGAACACTTTTCATCACATATAATTGTGATGAGAAATGATCTGACACTTCTGCTGAAAGATCGGAAACTCGAGCTCGCCGGAACTGCTCAATCAAAATGTAATTTACTACAAATCTATCAAGATGTTTTCTATTAGCGCCTTCATCAGACTTGTTGTTTGACCATGTATGTGAAGGACTAGAACTTTCTGCATTAGTTTCTAAATATAACATCACATAATTACATTCTCATTTTGTCACCAAGATATCTTATAGGAATATCACTGTACAATAGTTGTATTCTCTTTCAAGATATATAATTGTTAGGCAATTGATGAAAAAAGCTTTCAGAATTGATGTTGAAAATCTCCAAAAAGTGTATAAATTAACACTGTGAATATGCTTTTATTAAACTAAAAACAAGCTTTCATACAATTTGTTTGCCTCATTTGAGCTATCTTTAGCCATGACAAGAAAGAAGGTTCACCTCGCATTCATCACCAACGAAAACTCAAGGAAGGCAGCCTATGAGAAATGGAAGAAGGGATTAATGAACAAGTTTAGGGCGCTAATTAATCTTTGTGGAATTGATGCTTGTGCAATAATTTGCAGCCCTTATGATACCGAACCAAATGTTTAACAAAACCTTTCTAGAGGTCAATGAGTGTTGGCACAGTTCAAAAGGATGCCTGAAAAGGATAAAAGCAAGGAGATGATGTATGTAGAGAGTTTCATCAAGACGCAAATTACGAAGACAGTGAGCAGCTGAAGAAGCAATAGAAGGAGAAATGAGAGAAGGGGATTACTGAGTTCATTTACTAGTGTGGCTAGTAGGGCGGGAAAACACATCTTAAATTTGAGGGATTTGCGTGATCTAGGGTGAGTTATTATTGAAAAGCTCAACCAAATTAATCAGAGGATCTTGTCACTGAAGAAACCTGATAGACCATCTTCTTCTTCCCAAATTGTTCCAGCAGTGGTGAATACTGGAATTTGTACTTTCCATTAATGGGAGTAGAATGGAGCCATGAATTTGACCACTGCAGCTGTGCAGCAAAGGCCACAATGCTTTGCACACTTCATGAGCAAACCAAATCGAATGGGGCTCGACGTCCCTGATCAGATGACTCTACACCCATTGGGAGATAAACAATCTCATGCTATGTGGCAAGTGTCTTCCTTCTTTCACTGAAATAGAGATCTCACAAATTCTTAGTTTGTTTCCGATTGCTTTATATTAATTTTTTTAGAATACTTCATAAATAACATGTATCAGTATTTGAATAATAATAATAATATAATTGTTTCCTACGATTGAGTTAGCCTTGGTGAAATCATATTCGGAAGCACCGTTAACCAATGTTTCAATAGACTATATTCCCTTAGTTTTTAATGTCTTGAGCTCTAGCAGGAAGTAACCCATACATGTGTCCCATAGAATATTTGTCGCTTCTCCCCCTATGTGCCAATGCCTACGAATCTTTGTTAAAATAAACCATGCAATGTCAAAAATCAGAAAAACAAATTGACAGGTCAATTTAATAAATATTGTAGCCATTGGGACATAAATTGAGAAGCAAAAATTATTGTATGTGATACCTGTAAGGGTTACTTCCTCCTAGAGATCAAGACATTGAGAACTAAGGGAATCTAGTGAATTGAAAAATATATATAGGTTAATCGTCCTTGAGAATAGGATTTTACCAGGACCAGAAAAAAATAAATAGGACTAAGTCAATTGTAAGAAACTATTTTGTTTTTTCATCATTATTAGAATCCAAGGACATTCAATTTATTTAGCATTCTGAAAACAAATATATACAGAGAACAGAAAGAAAATAGGAATTTCTGGAATCACTATTTTAGTGAAAGAAGAAAGGCACTGGCCACATAGCATTTTGTTGTTGATCACCTAACGGGTGCACATTCATCTGCTTGAGGCCGTCAAACCCCATCGGATTTGGGTTGTTCATGAAGTGTGCAAAGCATGGAGGCATTTGTTGTAGAGCTGCCGTGGTCAAATTCATGTATGGATTCTCCTTTTGTTGATGGAAAAAAATAAGTCCAGTATCTACCACTGGTGGAACAATTTGGGAAGAAGAAGATGATGGGCGATAAGGTTTCTTCAGTGAGGTGATCCTCTTATAAATTTCATTGAGCTTTTCATTTATAACCCTCCCAAAATCACGCAAATCCCTCAAATTTAAGTTATGCTGCCCGCCCATGCACTTAAACATCACCTGCGTAATCTCTTTCTCTTGGTTCTCCTTGTATTGCTTCTTTAGCTACGCACCGGCTTCATATGCTTGATTAAACTCTCTTGATTCATCATATTCTTGCTTTCCTCCATTTCTGGCATCCTCTTGAACTGTGCAAGCAGTCGTTTGACACCAGATGGGTTTGGCCAACTTTCAGGTTGGGAATCATAGGGGCTGTAAATGATTGCACAAGCATCGATTCCACAATGAGTAGTTAGCTCGCTAACCTTCTTCATCAAGCCAATCTTCCTTTTATTATAAGTTGCTTTCCTTGAGGAGTCGTTGGTCATGAATGCAAGATTCACCTTCTTTCTTGTCATGGCGTAAGATCATTCCAAGGAAGTAAAAAAATTGTACAAAACATACTTTTGGTTTGTAAGAGTATACACACAGTTCTAATTTATTCACTTTTTGGAGGTTTCCAACAACAATGTTTGAAGATTTTAAGTCAATTGTCTAACAAATATTTACCTTGAAAGAGAATACAACATTTACACAGTCACATTCCCATACAATATCCATGAGACAAAATGGAAATTTCAGTATTTTATGTGATATTTAATAGTTAGCGCAGAAGGTACAGCTCGACTCTTGTGTGTCATTTTTTTTCGTTTTAGGTTCGAATGAGGAAAATTTTGCTTGCCCCATTGTCAAGTGTTTTTATGTCTAAATTCGCACATCTTATCTTATATATCTCTACTATACTCTAAAAAGTCCAAGAGCTCAAAATGTTTAACACTATGAAATGTTTTCTCTGTTTTCTACATTGTTTTATTTGCCAAATATATTATTTCGTGTTTTCAATATTTCACCACTACATTATTCCTACTAGATGTCAACAATTTCTATTGATTGGTCAATACATACTCCTCTTCCTCGTCTTCTTCAATTTTCTTCTTCTTTTGTACCCTACAAAATTGTTACTTTTGTTTTTTCTTCATAAATTATGTAAATCCTATCTTTTGCTTCTACACTTCTCTTTCCTTTTTGGGATATTTATCACCTTTTTGTTTTCCAAAACGTTTTAAACCAAGATTTATCGAATTATGAAGAAGGAAGTTAAAGTGATGATTGTCAGCGTCTTGCTTTAGTTTTGAATATCAACGGTAAGCAAAAATGTATGCTTGTTCGTGGTCTTTATTTTTCATATGTGGGTGTAGAACTTTAATGGAATCCTTCACATGAATGTCTTTATCAAGGGTATTATAGGTTAGGTTTATTTTCAGAAATTAAATTAGAATTAAACTTGATCGATTGATTCATGCCAATGTCTAAAAAAAATGTGATTGATTTTGATATACTGAGACTAATGTTTCTATTATTTTTCTTCAAACATTGATATGATGCTACTCGTTTTTCATGCGAAATAGAATAACATAATGATTTGGTCCACCTGGATCAAGGTTTGCAATTCTTTCTCTTTGAGGGTACGGGTTCTCTTAACTTTTCATGTTTCATTTTAGAATTTTATTGTAACGATGCCGTTGTAGAAGTACCAACCAATTAGAAAAGCCTCCAATTATGCCCACTGTTAATCATTCTTCCACCTAAGATCAAATTTTCGGTAATGAAGTTGTTAGAATTTTTTGGTGATTCAAGCCCCTAGCCTACACTTGGACGAAGCGGCGAAGCAATGACGAAGCGGCCAAAATAACGAATTAATAAATATATGTTGGTTCTATAACTTCTATGTTCCTGAAAATAAATGCATGTTCATAGCAGAACAGAAACACATAATTGAATTTTGTCTCAGAAAAGGGAAAAAATGCAACAATTTAATGATCTTGCAGAAATCGCAAAAAAACAAACAAAAAAAAAATGCTAAACAAAAACAATCAGTCTCTTCCCTTCACTGCAAAAAGGGACCAGGCCACACAGGACTAGGATTTTGATCACCAAATGGAGGCATGTTCGTCAGATCATCACCTTGGAATCCCATCTGGTTGGGGTTGTTCATCAAGTCCGCAAACGATTGAGGCCTCTGATGCATTGCCTCCCTTGTCATATCCATGGTTGGATTCTCTTCTTGTCGATGGAA
Organism: Linanthus parryae; assembly: GCA_023055425.1. Classification (NCBI taxonomy): domain Eukaryota; kingdom Viridiplantae; phylum Streptophyta; class Magnoliopsida; order Ericales; family Polemoniaceae; genus Linanthus; species Linanthus parryae. Next base: position 8,622,870 of record JALGPY010000013.1, on the reverse strand, counting down.
TGTTCTAACTCCAGTGTCCACCAATGCTGGAACCATTTGAGTAGAAGACGAAGAAGACGAGCCGTTAGATTTCTTCATTGACGTGATCTTTTTATCGATTTCCTTCATCTTTTGATCGATAACCCACCCTAGATAGTGCAAGTCCCCCAAATTGAAATTCTCTAGCCCAGCCCTACCATTCAGGCACTGGTACATGACCTCCGTCATCTCTTTCTCCCGATTCTCCTTGTATTGTTTTTTCAGCTGCTCACTGGATTTCGAGATCCGCTGCTTGATGAAACTCTCTTGGTTCATCATCTTCCTGCTTTGTTCCATTTCAGGCATCATCTCGAATTGTTCCAGCACTTGTTCGACGCCCGACGGGTTTGGCCAAACTTCAGGCTGGGAATCGTAGGGGCTGTAGACAATAGCACAAGCCTCGATTCCACAAAGGGTTGTTAGTTCGGTAACCTTCTTCATCAAGCCCTTCTTCCTTTTCTTGAAAGTAGCTTTCCTTGAGGAGTCGTTCGAGATGAATGCGAGGGTCAGCTTCTTTCTTGTCATGGCTGAAGATAACTCCAAAGAAGTAATGAAATTGTAACAAAACTGTATAAAACTTTGGATTGGTTTCTATGAGCATATGGACAGTGCTAATTTATAAAATTTTTGGAAATTACAACATTAATGTTTGAAGCTTTTATGTTCGTTACCTAAAAAATATTTTCCTTAAAAAGAAATATCACATTCATAGAATTTCACATTTTATATTATAAGTACATGTTGAAAACAAATTAGGGAACTCAACATGTCAGAAGGACTGTTATAATGTTACAACTTATTCAGCGCACGAATGAGGAATATTTAGAATGCGTGAGTTAATAAGAGGATACTTTGATGTCTATTTTCAGATAGGCACATTAAAGTTTACACGACATTCACAAGTAATTAACATATGATTCTATCTTTATACATAAGATAAAGATTGGGAGATGCTCTTTCCTTTTTAAGTTAGTAGAAAATAATAAGTTGATTTTAAGTCCTGAGTCTCTTAAATTTACTTGAAAATCATCTACTTCATCAATGTGGCCAGGCCAGCGGTTGAACAACACATTTAAAAAGATCAACGAAGGCAGTGGCGATGGCAAGATCAGCGATTTATTTTTTCCATTTTTATTTTTTGTGATTAAGAACTTCCAAATTTTGAATGATGGATATACAGTAATTTGTTGAGTAATGTAGAACTTTTTTTGGGTTTATTTTCTATTCTTTTAATGAATTTTATTTATGCTTAATCAATTATGGAATTTTCTAAAGACTTCTCGCAGCGTTTTGAAGTTCCAGTTTACGTAATCTACAACTTTGAAACACTGCGAGTACTTTAGTACAGTCTACAAGAACTTTAAAACGTTGCGAGATGTCTTTAAGAAATTCCATAATTGATTAAAAATACATAATATTTGTTTATTGCAACTAAATTCACGATGTCCAGAATTTTATAGGTGCGTAATCTTCCAAATTTTACCCATACAAGCACCCATATCGGCTATGGGAACAGCACTGCATGTACCCTTTCCCGTTGACAGTTCAAAATCACCATCACAATTTAGCTTTACGAAACCACTCTTCATGAGCTGCCACCTCCCGTATGTGTCCGCATGACCCGCAGCTCAATTATACTCTTGAGCCTGCGAAAGCTCTTCTAGCCGAGCATGAACCTTTTACACAATCAATCCATGAGATTTTGGATTTCATTCAAACACTGTAGCATTTCTATTATCCATGATTTTCCATAATGCCACGCAAAAGATTCATCAATTTTCCTCCATAAAGCTCATAATTGATTGAGATACCCACATAGATAAATCAATCTTTTTCCTCGCCACCAGTTGTTGGAATCCAAGCCGATTCCAAACTTTTGTCGCACTGCATTCATAGAATACTAGGTAATACGACGCGCGATGCGCGGGTCTGCCATGAGTTAAATTTGTTCACTTTTAAGAATATAATAATTAAATAAATGTATCTACTTATATAAGGTAAAATCTTATGAAAACCGATAATTCAATTTCTCTGTCTTAATGTGAAGTATGAACTGTGGAAGTTTTTATGAAGATGATGAAAGACACTGGTAAAATATGTTCAAAGCTCCAAAGCCTTGAAGGTCTATATCTGCATATATATTGATTAAGTATTGTTTAGCAATCTTGTGTATGAAGACTTAGCATTGGATCAGATGTTGGTTAAATGTGTCTGAAGAATACTTTTCTCCTATATCTATGTGTTTCTAACACTCGGAGGCTTCACAGCGTGAATGAATCAAGTATTAGAAAGCTATAAGCTTAAAACTGTGAAGAATGTCACTGATCTCCAAGGCCTTGAGATTTTCCTTGAGTTGCTGACAGCCTTATTTAGCTCAACTGATTATTTTTGCAGGATGTTACATGTGGTAATGTGATTGGTTACTGACTTGCTATAAGTCTTAATCATAATTTTATCATTATCTTATGTATATTACTGATCTGGTATTAATCTTGATATCAAAATTTTGGCCTAGTTTATTGCAGAAACTGTTATGCCAAAACAGTCAGTAATATTTTGTGGATTTTGTTTGACCTTGAAATCAAGTTTGTTGCAGAGTTGTTTGTTGTTAAAACCCTTCACAACTAACTATAATGGCTTATTGTTTCAACAGATTGTAGCTGTTACTAGATAGTTTGGAAACCACAAGCTGTATAGGTGTAAGCAGTTGACTTAGGCTTCAGATCTAGGGCTAAATATGGGTGATTAATAAGAAGTGTTTTCCAAATCCTAGAGGGATCAGATCCGTCAAGCAGAGAAAAGACCCAATCTGGGTGATTAATTTACAGTATTGTTCTTTATCACTGCAAACTATCTAGCTCAAAACGGTTGTTCAAAGTCTTGAAGTATTTTACAGCTCAAGGCCTTGAAGCTTTCACTAGTTCTTAGTAAGCTTCCGTCTTTTATCAAAACTCCTCCAAGGCCTTGAGATTCAATCGGTGTCTTATCTTAATTTTTCAAAAGACTAAGTTCTAGAAAAAGTTTCCATACTCTATTCAACCACCCTTCTAGAGTATTTGATCCTGGGTTTATACTTACATTACAAACTTTCAATTGGTATCAGAGCTTAGGTCACTTCTAAAGATCTAACAATCTTGTGACAATGAGTAATGTAGGTGATGGTGGATTCTCGCAGGAAAGGGCAGCTGCGTACAAGGGAATGCTAGGAGAAGATCCAAGTGTACACCTGCAATAGGGGATAAGGCAAATAGTAACAACTTGTTAACTGTTCTTGAGAGAGAGACAGTATAATGACTAGCAAAAGTTCCGAGAGTTGACATAAAAGTCTAACGTTCCTATATATAGTAGGAAATTGACCGTTACGAGGGGTTAGTGCGCCCATGAATGGCTGCAAGATATTCGCCTCGTAACGGCACGTTCGACCGTATATATAGGGCACGTTACACGATTGTCCACATATGTAGGGGACCATTACATAATCGACCGAAATTATGGGACACATGGTCATTGAATATCTCAGACAGTTACCAACGGTCGTGCGCGAGCGTGGTTGTTGATCTCGCGCGACGTTTCTTACTTTGAATTCCAAGCCACTAAGTCCCTACAACTCCCGCGTAGTTAGTATGGCGGCAACCCTGTCTCGCAACTCCCATATGGACAAGCTCGAATGTAATTATATGAAAATCATTAATATATGATAGGGTGTACACGGAGTACCATTAGATATGCTAGGTGTCTGCCACGTGGACGATGGTTGATCTGCTCATAACGCACTATCTACATTAACCCCCTTTTGTGCATATGTCACGCGCGTCGTTCGATAATCGCGCAAAATCAGTCGTGCGTAGCTCCATGAACCATCATCATTGCCTACGTATTCGTAACGTCGTATCCTTTAATAGGGCATGTCCGTTGCGCGGCTAATCAGACGCCATCCACATTTTTTTGCCATTTTTTGAGGAAAAAATGATTCGAATAGATCCGATAAGTCGCAAATTTTGCCGATTTTTTAGGTAACGCCGATTCAGCAAATCTGAAAGGGTCACAACCCTTTGAGGGCCGATATAAACCCTTTTACTATAACTATTAGAACATTTCCACCATTGTTGCTATCAAAGTTTTATGAGCGAGAGAGAACCCAGCAGCAAGTTCAGATCTTCGATCAAGTTCAGATCTTCGAATGTAATTATATGCAAATCATAAATAACAAGAGGTTCTTATTTTTTCAACAGATTGTAGCTGTTACTAGATAGTTTGGGAACCACAAGCTTTATAGGTGTAAGCAGTTCATTAGGCTTGAGATCTAGGGCTAAATCTGGATGATTAATAATAAGTGTTTTCCAAATCCTAGAGGGATCAAATCTCTCAGTCAGAGACAAGGCCCAATTGTGACTGAACTCTGTAAATCCTTGTGTTCTTTACATTACAGTATTGTTCTTTATCAATGCAAACTATCTTGCTCAAAACAGGTTGTTCAAAGTCTTGAAGAATTTTATAGCTCAAGGCCTTGAAGCTTTCACTAGTTCTTAGTAAGTTTCCGTCTTTTATGAAAACTTCTCCAAGGCCTTGAGATTCAATTGGTGTCTTACCTTAATTTTTCAAAAGACTAAGTTTTAGAAAAATTGTCCATACTCTATTCAACCCCGCCTTCTAGAGTATTTGATCCTGGGTTTATACTTACATTACAAACTTTCAATTGGTATCAGAGCTTGGTCACTTCTAAGGATATAACAATCTTGTGACAATGAGTAATGTACGTGATGGTGGATTCTCGCGGGGTAGGGAAGCTGTGTACAAGAGAATGCTAGGAGAAGATCCAAGTGTACACCTGCAATATGGGATAAGGACAAGAATAGAAATCACATGGAGATTGTAGGTGAGTGTAGGCGAATAGTAACCACTTGTTAACTGTTCTTGAGAGAGAGACAGTATAATGACTAGCGAAAGATCTGAGAGTTGCCATAAAAGGCTAACGTTCCTATATAGTAGGGAATTGACCGTTACGATGGGTTAATGCGCCCATGAATGGCGGCAAGATATTCGCCTCATAACGGCACTTTTGACCGTATATATAGGGCACGTTACACGATTGTCCACATATGTAAGGGACCGTTACATGATCGACCGCATTTATGCGACACATGGTCATTAAATCTCTCAGACAGTTACCAACGGCCGTGCGCGAGCTTGGTTGCTGATCTCGCGCGACGTTTCTTCCTTTGACCTCCAAGCCACTAAGTCCCTACAACTCCTTAGCAGTTAGTATCGCGGGCAAACCTGTCTCGCAACTCCCATATGGACAAGCTCGAATGTAATTATATGCAAATCATAAGTATATGATAGGGTGTACACTGAGTACCATTAGATATGTTATGTGGATGCCACGTGGACGATGGTTGATCTGCTCATAACGCACTATCAACATCAGCCCCCTTTTGTGCAAATGTCACGCTTGTCGTTCGGAAATCGCGCAAAATCAGTCGTGCATAGCTCTACACGTGTTTTCGAATCTTGGAAACTTTAAGTTCGAAAACTCTAGGCCCCATGAACCATCATCATTGCCTAGCGTCGTAGCCTTTAATAGGGCATGTCCGTTGCGCGGCTAATCAGATGCCATCTATATTTTTTTGCCATTTTTCGAGGCAAAAATGATTCGAATAGATCCGATAAGTGGCAAATTTCGCAGATTTTCGAGGTAACGCTGATTCAGCGAATCTGAAAGGGTCCCAAACCTTCGAGGGCCTATATAAACCCCTTTACTATAACGATTAGAACATTTCCACCATTTTTGCTATCAAAGTATTATGAGCCATAGAGAACCCAGCAGCAAGTTCAGATGTTCGATCAAAAGTATTATGAGCCATAGAGAACCCAGCAGCAAGTTCAGATGTTCGATCAAATTCTCGACAGCATCACTCAAGCAGTCCAATCACTGAAACAACGAGGTTAGCAATTCTCATCATTCGTTTCATGTTTTGAAATCGGATAAACGAAAATAGGAATGCAACCCAATCTGGGTTTAGCGTTCATACATGTTCTTGGCATGCAACCTAACAGTCTTTTAATTTTGCATTTGTACTCATCCACTACAACTGAAATAAAATTTTCAACGTCGTGCAGTATTGTAATATCATGAAATAATTTTGGTAAAAATTTTTACAAAATATTCACTTCAAAAGTTCAACCATTAATATTTTGAGCGGCGGGTACTAAATATTTCACTAAAGATTTTGCCGGGGAATTAGAAATTCACGAAAAAAGTGGAGCCAAAATTAACGAAACTAAAAAAAACACTCCTCCCTCCAGGATCGATCCAACTTAGTCAATTCCTACCTAGCATCCCCTCCATCTTCTTCCCGCCACCACTTTCCTCTCACTCGCTCTGTCTCTCCAAACGACCGTCGTCCACTCAGCATAAATCACCCAACCCCCTCATAGTTTCTTTGCCGCATCGGAATCTCTCTTCCATATTCTTCTCTCTTTCCCTCTTCGATCTTACACCGGTCGCTCTCTCTCCCACCTTCACCGCCGAGTCTACAAGGTTCAATTAATCGGCCAATTTACTGGATTCGTGTCCATAAGGTTCAGGTAAACTCCTTCAGTTCATTCACAAATCTTCTATTACTGATTCATTCTTACTTGCTTCTTTCCTCGACTCAATTTGCGTTCTTATTTTCTAAGATACGCACCTAGTGGTGAGGGTGTGAAATCGGTTAAATCTTGATTTCACTCTAATCCTGATTCAAATGTTCTCTATAGGTTAATCTCTCTTCTAAATCACTTAATAATTTTTATGTTGAGAAAGCCCTCAGTTGAACCTTCATTTGAGTCAGACCTTTCTGATTCTGTATACTTTCGTTTAAGTTTTCATACATTATTGATGTCAATTTCAGGAATGGTTTACTTTATGATTTACATGGTAGCTCACTGAACATATATCACGAGTTTTCAGTTGTGTGACCATATTGGCATGGTGAATTGGTTTCCTAGGATTTAGCCTAAAGAAATCGATTTTGCTTCGATGCCTTCGAATAATGGCACATTATTGAGACTTAAAATACCTTCCTCTGGATCTCTCTCTAAATCCAATTTCGCTGAAGTCCATTCAGTTTCATCATGCATTTGCTCTGACTCATATTCATCGGCCATAATGTAGTGAAAGGCATTGAACTGTTTATATCATATGAAATAGGAAGTATACTTCCTGCTATGCCTTTTCAACTAAAGACTTCTTGCAGTGTTTTTTAAGTTCTAGTTTACGTAAGCTAGTACTTTAAAACACTGCGAGTACTTTAGTATAGTCCACTGCAACTTTAAAACGTCGCGAGATGTCTTTAGGAAATTCCATAGCATAAGCAAATTTGTTCATAGCCGCTAAATTCACGATGTCCCGATGTTTATAGGTACGTAATCTTCCAAAATATCATCTACGGTAGAGATATCCTTGATGATGCCCCACTTCATTCCGCAATCAAGATCTTCTAATAATTGTTTATCATCCCATTCCACACAAAGATTTTTGATCCCTTTCTACACTGCAAAATGAATAACTTTACATACGGCCATTGCTTCTGATTATCTCGCATTGCAACATGCTCTTCGCGGAAAACATCTTGCACCCATACAAACCCCCAGGTCGACTCTGAGAACTGCACTGCATGTACCCTTTCCCGTGGACCGTTTAAAAGCACCATCACAATATAGCTTTACGGAACCACACTTCATGAGCTGCCACCTCTCGTATGTGTCCGCATGACCCGCAGCTCAGTTCCACTCTTGAGCCTGCGAAAGCTCCATAGCCGAGCATGAACCTTGTACACAATCTTCCCACGAGATTTTGATTTCCTTCAAACACGCTAGGGTTTCTATTTTCCCAGATCTCCCATACTATCACGCAAAAGATTCTATCAAATTTCCTCCACAAAAGCTCATAATTTGTTGAGATACCCACATAGATAAATCAATCTTTTTCCTCGGCTCCAACTGTTGGAACCCAAGCCGATTTGAAATTTCCTTTTTCGCACTGCATTTACAGAATACATGGAGATATCCCGCACGATGCGTAGGTCTGCCATGAGTTCAATTTTTTTCACTTTGAAGAAAGTTATAATTAAATAAATGTATCTAATTTTATAAGGTAAAATCTTATGAAAACAATGCAACAAATTTGACCAGTATTTCTGGGTAGTAGCCTCTAAGAAGAGCATGTTAATTTTTTGTACCAATCGTGTTGTTGAAATTGAATTCTAATTGAATCTCAGTAGGAAGAAGTTAGAAAATCACAACATGATCGAGTATACATACATACATATATATATATATATATATATATATATATATATATATATATATATATATAAGAAAATCTAATAAAGTTTAAACTATTATGAAACTTATTTCTTACAAAATCACATTCAGTCAATGAAACATCTATTTCAAAACTATCAAAACATATATGTATATATATTTTTTGAAATGCAACAACTTTTGTTTTCTTTTCAAGTAAGATAGCATAATATGACTTACAAAATAATTTTCATGTCTTGTCTCAGAACAACATAAAACTCCTCTAAAATCAATAATAGAAACATTAAAGTGAAAACTAAGCACAAAGTGATCCATATCTTTCAAATAAAATAATAATATAATATAAATTCTTTTGGCACTGTCAGCGTGGTTTGATGTACTAAGCATACGAAGAGAAATTAAACCAATGACCTTTTCATAAAAGGCATGACTTCAATAATATTTGAAATGTTTGACTTATGTTGCTCAAAATGTAGATGCTTGAAAGAAATACTAATAATTCTTACTCGTGGAGTCTCAATGATGATTATGATGTGGATAGTGAATTTTACTGAGAGATCATGTACAAGTTATTGTCAAGACAACGTTTATAAAGAATAAAACAAACTATAGGGAAAAAAAGATACTAAATTATAATTTAATTATAAATTTTTATTTTACATTCATTTTTTCTTTATGACTTAAAATGATGTAAATATTCCTCTATAATAGAATACGAATATTTGAGCAGCGTTTCTATATATATATATATAATTATAGTTAAAATTTATAGTCTAATACAGTTTAGGTGATAGACAATTTTAAAATTCATACGCTTTTATAATTTCTCTCATATGTAAATCCAATAAATATAATGAACTAATATTTGTTAATATTTATAAAATAGTAACCAAATGTACATAACAAACTATCTCAACTAAAATGCGAATTCGCTCATTATCCTAAGAAATGTAAATCAGGTCATCCTATTTTAGAAAAGAATGAAGAATGTGCCAATAAGAATTTTTCGTTCTTATCTTAGCCAAAAGTGTGAAACATGAACAATAATAAATTTATAAGAGAGTCAGTAAATTACAACCTTTGCATTAAAAAGTTAAATTGTAAATTTAGATGAACATTAAATTTTCTTGTTTTGTATATTTCATTTTTTCAGATTGAAGATGATTTCGTGCAAGAGAGTAGCTGAAAATGTTATCTTCATTCATAGAAATAACTTACCTCAGTTCTACAAGAGGCGGTCTCCATGGTTTGAACCCGTCACACGGGGAAAACATTACCATCGCGCCAAGGCTCCCCTTCACCTCTATAATTGTATAGATGCCCTAAATTTTACGGCATCACCTGCTTACCCATTAACCACTATAATGATTTACAAATACATTTGCAAAAAATTCACATTGAGGGTAATCCATTTCTCTTTAACCGTCCGCAACCAAAAAAATCTCAAAAATATAGAAACATATTTGAGCAGACAAGGAACTGTAAATTACCAAAAATACATGACAGTTTCTTATGAAACAAAAATGGACCATTTCTTATGGCTTTTACAAACGGATAATATCTAGCAAAGCCTATGAATTTCAGTAAGACCTAGTTTGAGGAAAATATGTACTTGTAAGAATAAAAGCCTACTTTTTTAGTGAAGTTAGACAATTCCCCTGACCTTTTTCATCAATTTTTACAGTAAATTTGCCCTCTCTTAAATTCATAACATGATCATCATTTCACGACACTCCTTCCAACCTTTCTTTAAAAAGCATGGTATCTATAAGGATAATTCAAATATTGAAAGAACAATCAAATCCTGTTTTATCAAAGAAGTAGTGGTCACAGTTAGCTTCCCCAATAGCGAGCTCTTCCATACGTCTTTATTTCTAAAAGGTAATCGTCCGGTGTCTCAAAAATAGAATTGTTTATTAATTCTTTTAATGTGGGTACTATTAGGTAAGATATAACATGATGGTGTCTCTACTCATAACTAATATCCATTACACTGTTACAAACAATTGCAATGCACCATATGAGTACTTTATTTAGTTGAATTGGATTTCATAACGGAAGACAAAATGGGAGCCCAAAAGAATAGTTACAATCCGGCCCACTCGGGCAGAGAACAAAAGGATAGTAACCCTAAATCGAGAATCGTCTCTGTGAATATATGCGCCAATTCATTACCGCGCCTCTTCACATATTGTAGCCGACACACCCATCTCCTTCTCCAGATTAACGAACTCCTCCATATTTCTTTTCATATCTAATGAGAGTTATCTGATAGCTTCTCCTCTTTCCTTTCGTAGAAAAAATATGAGAGCCTGGATCATGTCGCTCTTCCAAATTTGCATGTCAGAGATATGCTTCATATGCAAGGAGCAAGCCTATCTTGATCGCTATGATCTCCTATCTGACGAGAGAGGAGAACAAAAAGATACATTGTGTTGTGCCGATTATGAGCTCACCGGCCGAGTTTCTGATGGCAACACCCATTCCACACCTCTTTCCTTATTAGAGCAAGCTCTGTCGCAATTAATTTTAACAAGACCTGGATCTGGAGGGGTCCATTAGTATTGAATGATACATATTTCGTTTGTCCGAATCTGGGATTCATCCACCGCGATGTTGGTGCAACTAGAAAAAGATAAGAACTCTTCACCTTTTTATGTATATCTCCTTACCTTTGAAGCTCTTATTATTAAATCATGTATCATTTGTAGTACTCCAAAGTGCCCAATTCTGAAATGTACCATTTGGGTTGCAGGGAAGGGGTGCTTGAAAGAAGATCGACAACATCGACTCTCTAAAGTTAACCAGGCGAGAGTCGATGGTTATTTCAGAAAGGCGCCATACCTCTACTGCCATTTTACACCTCATAAAAATATGATTGACACTTTCGGCGTCTTGGTGACACATTTGGCACTGCACATGGATTCTAATTCCCCGATGGTTCAGATTAACAGCAACTGGTAAGGCGTCTCTCCATCCCTGCCAAGCTGGGAAGAACACCATTTCAAGTTTTTTCTTGTTCCGATACTCTTTAAGCCAGCTCTCCTCTTCCTCTTTCGAAGTTTGACCCGCTGAAAATTTGTTTGCGCATAACAACTTGTAACCAGAAAAGACGAAGTATTCACCATTTTCGTAGAAGAACCTGAAGTTGATGTCAAGGCCTGGGGTTTCTGGAATGGCGATCTCGAGGATGTTTTCTACATCATCAAGATTCAGGTACAATTTGAGTCGTTCTTTCTCCCAGGTTCTGTCTTGTTGGATTAATTATGCAACTGGTAGCACAACATTATTTGTACTTCGCATACTGAATTTAAAAGTGGTGGGTCTTGGGATCAATCTATATGTGAATAAATCATATGTGGTACCACATCTTATTTTCTTAACAGCCCATTGGAGAGAAGATCTCTCTTTGCAATAATACCATGGAATCCAAATTATGTTGGGTATCATGTGTGAGCAGTTTGTCCTACTGATAACTCCATATTTGGAGTTATATTCTTATATGTTTCCTTACCGTTTTGCGTGTATTCCGATGCGTTTTGATGGATTTTGGATCATTTCTTGCTAAATTTGAGCATGTTGAGTCTTTGCACGTTAATGATGAGTCCGGGCACTTTTTGCATTAATTTTGACTATATTTTATCACATTTGATCTTCCGGTATGTTTCTCGTGTTGTGGTTTTCAGGAACCGGGAGCTTGGGACGTGACATTGGAGCAAAAGTGAACTTCGGAAAAGTTGGAGGCTCAAAGGGATGCTCGGGAAGTGAAGACGAAAGGAAAAAGAGCAAGAAGATGAAGTTTGATTGGTGGAAGACCAGAAGTAATCGTACGTTTACCTCAAGGTAATCATACGATTACCTTCACTCAGAAGTAATCGTGCGTTTACTATTGGGTAATCGTACGATTACCTTCAATGCAAGTAATCGTACGATTACATCAAGGTAATCGTACGATTACCTCTGCGTCCAGGATTGGATTTTTGGGCTATTTTTGCTATTTTGGCATAGATTTGAGATGTTTGAGCCACGGAAGACTTAGGAAATATTGGGGGAACGTGTTTGGATCAGAACACACATTAGGAGACGTGCTTGGAGAGCTTGGAGCTAGGTTGAAGAGCTTGGATCATCCGTTTGGCTTCTAATCTTCGTTTCTTCTCTAGTTTTTCATATTGGATCATGATACTTTGTATTTTGAACATGATTATGAGTAGCTAAACCCTTATTTTGGGATATCTCGTAGGAAACTAGGGTTTGATCACTACACTTGTGATTTATGGATTTGCTTGCATGCTTTTGAGCTTAATTGATGATTTCTTATCTAGTTATGTGTATTTTATGAGTTTAATCAATCTTTTCTATTGGTAGACGTATTAATAGAATTGTGCTAGGTTTTGAACGATAGAGGAATCTACGTTTGTTGCCCGGAAAAATGAAATACACACTAGCCGTATCTAGGGTTGAGGAATCTTGCTAGTTAGCTAAGAACAAGAGTAGAATTATCATCGTAATGCGTGTTTGAACTTGAGTAAGCTAGAGGAATCAGTTACGATAGTTTAGGCATAGTTATTGGTTGAGACATCTTCAATATAAAACTGCTCGTTTAACTAGAACAAGAACTCATCGTGTTAGTAGAACATAAATCCAACGTAGTGTGAAATACCTAGTGATCCGTAGAGATATCCTGAATTTGATCAATCTTGAGAAACATCAAAATCAACGCGTGCTTATTAATCTTGAAATAATTCATTGAATTATTTGGGGATAATTGTTATTTTAATTTTTAGTAGAAATAGAACAAAACAACTGCGCTTTGCCCACATAAAGAATAAATTTAGTAGTTAATTTACACGAAGTCCCTTGGGTTCGACAAACCGGACTTTTCCGATTATTACTACACCGACAACTGTGCACTTGCAGTTGGAGCGTGTCAAGTTTTTGGCGCCGTTGCCGGGGACTTCTGATAAATTAGCTATTATTTTTCTCTTTAGGGATTTACTTTTCAGTTTATATTTGTTACTCAGCTGTTTTGTGTGTGTGATCCGTGTTTCAGGTCTGATTCATTTGGTGCATGTCACGTTCTAGAGACGAGCCTTTGCATCCAACACTTGAAGACCCGGAATCCTTATTGCGAGCACTGAATAGAGACAAGAGGAAAGCAAATTCAGTTCAGATGGACGAGCAAACTAGAGCTGAGTTTGAGAGGTTCCGCAAAGGCCTCGAAGATGAGGAAGCAGCTAGAGCTGCTGCTGTGGAAGATGCAGCAAATCGAGCAAGGGAAACTGAGCAGCTTAGGGCTCAAATGGCTGAGATGCAGGCCATGATTGATCGCATGAATCCCCCGAATCCACAACAACTCCCTGGTGCAGAAATAGTTGATTGAAACAATGGAGGAGTTAATGGTGGAAACAACGGTGGCAATGGGAACAATGGGGGTAATAATCGGAACAATAACGGCCGGAATGAGGTGGAGCAAGTCAACAATGCTGAGGAGGATGAACGTCCTTTGGTGGACTACTTCAGGACTACACCGGAGGGATATCAGCCCACCATTGTCAGGCAGCAGATTAATGCCGCGCATTTTGAGATTCGCCAACCGTTGATCAATATGGTTAGGGATGAGTGCTTATTCACTGGAGCCCCGAGTGATGACCTGCATCAGCACTTGCTCAATTTCGAGCAAATTACTTCTACCATGTATGACCAGAGAGTTCCAATCGAGACGATAAAGCTCATGCTTTTCCCCTTCTCTTTATCGGGAAAAGCAAAGACATGGCTTATGGAACTTCCAGCAGGCAGCATAGTTACATGGGCAGATTGTAGCAGAGAGTTTCTCAGGAAGTATCTTCCACCATCCAAGGTTGCTCAACGGATGGCTGACATAACCAAATTTAAACAGCAGGAAGATGATTCTCTGGGTGACACGTGGAGAAAGTTCAACCAGCTCCTTCGCAGATGCCCTACTCACGGAGAGCCATGGTATAAACTTCTTCACTACTTTTACAATGCTTTGGACAGGGAGACTGCTAGTGAACTAGACATGATGGCTCAAGGCAATTTTATGGGGATGGGACTACAGAGATGTCGTGATTTGCTAGATAATGTAGCAAAACGTGAATCAACGAGGTCTGAAACTCGTAGAAGCGCGAAATCAGATGGGGCATTGGTTAGTCAGATAGAGTCTATGGTGGAACAGAAATTTGAACATCAGATGGCAGTGATGACTTTAGCTTTCAGTCATCTGAATCCATCGGCACAGGTGAAGTCAGTGGGAGAGATGGTAGCAGAAGCAAATCAGGGATATGGGGATGGCATTGAAGACGTGAATTACATGGGTCAACAAAGACAGCAGCAATGGCCAAACACCTATCATCCCAACAATCGCAATCACCCCAACTTCAGCTATGCCAATCCGAATAGTGGCTTATATGCGCTAGGTCATAGGCCAAATGTTCCGTACCAAGCTCAGAGACAGGCTCCACAACAACAGGCTCCAGCCCCATCCTCAGAAGAACAGGATACAAATGCGATGTTGAGGAAACTGTTAAAGCCTTGGATGAAGAGATTCCCGTGCCTACCGTGATTCCCCAATCAAAGGACACGGTGAGGAAGTCGGATGAGAAACAGAAGCCAAGGGAGGAATACAGTGTGCGAGTGCCATACCCGCAGAGATTGAAGAGTCAAGAGGATGCCAAGCATTTCAAGAAGTTTGTGGATATCTTCAAGAAACTGCACATTAATATACCTTTTGCGGAAGCCATTTCACAAATGCCTAAATATGCCAAATTTCTCAAGGACCTCCTTTCTAATAGGAGGCGCATGGATGACTTTGAAACCGTGACTCTGAATGAGGAGTGTAGCGCGGTCGTGCAAAAGGCGCTACCAAAGAAGATGAAAGATCCGGGCGGTTTCATCATTCCTGTTACATTGGGAGATGCGTTTCATGGGAGGGCATTGTGCGATCTAGGTGCAAGTATTAATTTGATGCCCACATCGGTTTTTGAACAACTTGGTGTGGGAGATCCTAAGCCTACTAGGATGTGCTTGCAGATGGCTGATCGCACTATAAAACGCCCCAGGGGTGTTTTAGAGGATGTATTAGTGAGAGTTGAAGGACTCATCTTCCCAGCGGATTTTGTGATCTTAGACATGGAGGCTGACGATGATGTTCCTCTTATTTTGGGCCGCCCATTCCTGGCTACTGGGAGGACTATCATTGATGTGGCCAATGGAGAGCTGACTATGCAGATCAACGATGAGAAGGTGGCCTTCAATGTATTTGAGGCTAGGAAGTTTCTCGCATACGCGGTGAGCGAGCAGTGCTTTGGGGTGGAGGCACACACGCCAGACGAAGAGGACGATATTTTGTTGGAGCAACTATATGAAGAGCTTGCTCTACTTGATTCCAGCGAGAAAGAGCAAGCCTTAGATGTGCATTGGCTCCAACCATTACCCCTCTTTAATGAGGGAAGTAGGAAGATTCTTACTCCTTCTCTTATTACTGCTCCTGTTTTAGAATTAAAGCCTTTACCTGTTCATTTGAAATATTTTTACTTGGGATCTAATGAGACATTACCTGTGATTGTGTCTGCATGTTTGGATAGGGAACAGGAGGAGCAGCTTCTCAAGGTACTACAGGAGAGAAAGGCAGCTATGGGATGGACCATAGCAGATATCAAGGGGATCAGCCCCACAGTTTGCCAGCACAAGATTCGGCTCATGGAAGATAAGAAGCCGGTAGTTCAGTTTCAGCGCCGCCTCAATCCTCACATGCAGGAGGTGGTGAAGAAAGAGTTGCTTAAATGGTTGGAGGCGGGCATCATTTATCCCATTTCCGACAGCACATGGACTAGCCCGGTGCAGTGTGTCCCTAAGAAGGGAGGTATAACTGTGGTGGAAGGGGAAAAAGGTGATCAGATTGCTACTCGTACTATTACTGGGTGGAGAGTTTGCATGGATTACCGCAAGCTTAATGATGCCACTTTGAAGGATCATTTTCCCCTCCCATTCGTTGATCAGATGCTTGATAGGCTGGCACGCCATTCTCATTATTGCTTTTTGGATGGGTACTCCGGGTACAACCAAATAGCAATTGAGCCAGCTGACCAGGAGAAGACGACATTCACTTGTCCTTACGGGACTTTCGCTTTTAGACGCATGCCTTTTGGGTTATGCAACGCACCTGCTACGTTTCAGAGGTGTATGATGTCGATCTTCTCTGATATGATGGAGCAGAACTTTGAAGTGTTCATGGATGACTTCTCGCTCTATGGTGATGGATTCGAAGACTGCCTGCAACAGTTGGCCCGGGTTCTGGATAGATGTATTGACACCAACCTAGTGCTCAACTGGGAGAAGTGTCACTTCATGGTTACTGAGGGTATTGTTTTGGGCCACAAGATCTCCAGCAAATGATTAGAGGTGGATAGAGCCAAGATTGAGGTCATTGAGAAGCTTCCTTACCCTACCTCTTCAAAGGGGTAAGGAGTTTCTTGGGACATGCAGGGTTCTATCGGCGCTTCATTAAAGACTTCTCGAAGATCACGAAGCCTTTGTGCGGATTGCTTGAGAAGGATGCAGTTTTTGATTTTAATGCGGAGTGCAAGTCAGCTTTTGATTTGCTCAAGGAAAAGCTGAGTAGCGCGCCTATCATCACCACACCAGACTGGACCCTACCATTTGAGCTCATGTGTGATGCTAGTGACTATGCGGTGGGAGCAGTTCTGGGCCAGCGGAAAGATAAGGTAGCTCACGTCATTTATTATGCCAGTCGTACTCTTAATGATGCACAGGTTAATTATGCTACCACGGAGAAAGAGATGTTGGCAATCATATTTGCGTTGGACAAGTTTCGTCCATATCTTGTGGGTTCTCAGGTGACGATTTTCACGGACCATTCAGCCCTCAAGTATCTTCTCACCAAGAAGGACGCCAAGCCAAGATTGATCCGGTGGGTTTTATTGATGCAAGAGTTCGATGTGGTAATCAAGGATAAAAAGGGAGTAGAGAATGTGGTTGCGGACAATTTGTCAAGACTGGAGAACGATAAGCAGGAAGATTTGCCTATTCGAGAGGATTTTCCAGATGAGCAGCTTATGGTTGTGGTTGCAGCTGTGCCTTGGTTTGCTGACTTGGCGAATTTAAAGGCACTAAACATTGTACCCAAGGACATGAGTTACCACCAGAGGAAGAAATTCTTTGCGGACGCGCGACAATACTTCTGGGATGATCCTTATCTGTTCAAGCTGGGAGCAGATAATGTATTGCGGAGGTGTGTTGCGGAACCGGACACGTTAGAGATCCTTAGACACTGCCACGAGTTGAATTGCGGGGGACATTTCGGCAAATCACGCACAGTTGCTAAGGTACTTCAGAGTGGTTTCTTTTGGCCAACTTTGCATAAAGACGCCCATCTATTTGTGAAGCAGTGTGACCGGTGCCAAAGAACAGGTAATATCTCTAACCGAAATGAAATGCCTCAAAATTTCGTGTTAGAAGTAGAACCGTTTGATGTGTGGGGAATTGATTTTATGGGGCCATTCCCATCGTCGCTTGGTAATCTGTATATTCTGTTGGCGGTTGATTATGTCACCAAATGGGTAGAGGCTCTGGCGTGTCCAAAGAATGATAGTGCTACAGTCGAGAGATTCTTACGCAAGAATATATTCACAAGGTTTGGAACGCCTAGAGCCATTATTAGCGATGAGGGATCACACTTTGTGAACAAGGTTTTTGCCAATACCTTGAGCAAGTATGGGGTAAAGACACACAAGATCTCATTGGCCTATCATCCACAATCTAATGGACAAGCTGAAGTGTCTAACCGTGAGATAAAGGGGATTTTAGAGAAAACTATCAATCCAGGGCGCAAAGACTGGGCTCTACACTTGGATGATAGTTTATGGGCATATCGGACAACATACAAGACTCCCTTGGGCATGTCTCCCTACCAGCTCGTTTTCGCGAAATCGTGCAATTTGCCGGTGGAACTTGAGCACAAAGCGTTTTGGGCGTTAAAGAAATTAAATTTGGATGCTAAGCTCTCTGGTGAGCAAAGGCAGCAGGCATTGCTTGAGTTAGAAGAACACAGGTTGATGGCATATCAGAGTGCCAAGATCTACAAAGAGAGGACCAAGCAATGGCATGACAAGCATATCATTCCACGAGATTTCAGAGTGGGCCAGAAGGTACTGATATTCAACGCCCGACTGAAATTGTTTCCGGGCAAGCTGAAGTCAAGGTGGAGTGGTCCATTTACAATTACAGAGGTTTACCCATGGGGATCGCTCGAGGTAGAAGCTGAGAATGGGAACAAGTTCAAGGTAAATGGACAGCGAGCAAAACCGTACGTGGACGGGAATTTCATTGGGGTTATCGAGAGCCTCAAACAAATTCCCGATATCTGAACTCATCTGAGGTAACTTGGTCGGGCCGTCGACCTTAAATTACAAAGCGCTTGTTGGGAGGCAACCCTACCTATTTACTGCATAGTGTAGATTTCAATACTATTTTGTTATTTTGTTTTGTTCTAACTATTTGAGAGGTGCGAGAGAGTGGATTTAATATTTCCAATGAGTATATGCAGGAATTCTAGGTGGAAGGCCTATTCCGGGTCCCCCTTCTTGATGCGCGAGTGAAGAATTGCACGAAAAACGAGAAAGAGCAGACCAAAACGCGTATCGGGACCCGAAATGAAGAAATAGAGGATTGAAGCCATTCCTACACATATTCAACACATGCACCTGGGGAAGATCGAGTTCCCGGACTCCCCTTCTTGATATACGCAAAGAAGACGTAAAGAAATTGAGAAAGCTGGCACAATGGCACGGATTACGAGGTAAATTTTTGAAGACAGGACAGTGAGCTGATTTGAACAATGCCAAAGTGTGGGGGCGGTCCAGAGCTTTCGGTGGATAGGTGGATCGCGTATATCGGAGTCCGGACGAAGAAGTTATGCCAAAAAGGATGTTGCGAAGAGGAAAAAGGAGTCAAAAAGCATCTGGAATTGCCAAACGGGACTTTGGAATGATCAAATTGAAGGATAAAAGGTTCCCTGGACATTGGGAATTTTTTATAACATAAATGGAGTCTCGAGGTCGAGGAGATCCATGACAAACCAAAGAAACGGGCAACAAAGACGAAAAAGGATGCTAAAAGGCGTCCAAAAGCATCTGGAAATGCAAAACGAGCCTTTGGAAGCGCGAAATTGAAGAATGAAAGGTTCCACGGACTTTGGGAATTTTTCTACACGAGAAGAGATCCCGCACTCCCCATCTTGATGAAGGTTTTTTTTTTTCTTTTTTCTCTATCTTTCAAAACCCTCCACTGTCGACTCCTTCTTCAACCCTCTGCAATCACCACCACGACCACCATCTCCAACCACCATCATCACCATCACAGAGCAACCACCGCCGCCTCCTCAACGCCGCAGACCCCTCTTCCCGCCTCCTCACCAACGCCGCCGGTTCTCTCTCTCTCTCTCTCACCGCAACCACCGGTCTCCCTCTCGCACCAACGCCGCCGTCTCTCTCTCTCCACCGCAGCAGTCACCTCCTCCCTCCTTCACCGTGCTACGTAACCCCCATCACCACCGCGACCACAACTCAGATTAGTGGTGAATTGAAGAAGGAGGCCAAGTTAGGGTTTCGAGTGAGAATCTGAAATTGGGCGAAATTGAGGTCGAATTCGAAGAAATTTCTTTAGGGGTTTTGACGGGGACACCGCAAGGAGCAAAAGGCACACGTTGATTGAAAAATTCGGAAGAAAAATTTCGGCGACCCGAAAACAGCCCGGGTTGTCGAAATTCTGCAAATTCGTGCCCGTAAGACTTGCTTTGGGCACGGAGGTATGTCCTAATCTCTCTCGCAATTTCAATACTCGAGTCTAGGCACGATTGAGTAAAAGCCCGGTTTAATTTTCGTTGCGCTTAGTAGCGTGCTTGGGGGCGATTGCTTAGAGTCCTAGGATTGCGTGCTTACGTGCTTAACTGCTTCATATCTGTACACATCTTGTCACTGTGCACTTGCTTTTGTCACGTTAATTGCTTTATTTTGTTATACTTGCTTTGGTCAAAATGAGCAAACGTGCTAGAATGAGTCGTGATAAGGACCCCGACTACACATTACCCGGGGCGAGTGTGGTGGCAGAACGTGAGAGTGGGTCTGAGTCTGATGGGGGTGACACGGGTGGCCAATTGGTCATCCCGTTATCCCCTGACCTTAGGGTTTTTCATACACCCGTTCCATCCCAATTGCCCCCATTTAGAAAGGATCGTGGTCATAAGCCGGATGACGAAAAGCTAGAAATTGATAGTGGCGGGGTCTTTTGCGATTATAGGTTTATTTCGGCGAATGCCCAGGGTTTTTACCGATCGAACCCTAGGATTAATAGAGGTGTCCAGGCCGAGAAAATCTTTCCACTTGAGGGAGTGCCTGAGGACCTACAAAAGGTAGCGAAGACCGAGAACTTTGCGGGGTGGATGGAGTTAGTGAAAAAGAAAGCCAGTTCTGTACTGACTCGTGAGATTTATGCGAATGCGAGACACACCGATGAGGGTGAGACGTCTAGGCTCAATGACCCTCGTGTGATTTATTGTCGTCAGAACTGGCTAGTTTTGTCTTCTGAGCGCATCGCCGCAGCACTTAAGTGGCCCCCGTTGACAGAGCCGTGTCAATTTAAGATTTATCTGCAGAAAGACCAGCAGACGCTCATTAATGAGGTGTCGGCTTTTTGTTTTGCGGGAGTGCCAGGAGCCGACTGGGATAGGTCTAAAACTAATATCAGACATTGGAAGATCCCAGTCGGATACTTGCTGCCTAAGCCAAGGTGGCTCATTGAGCTGTTGGAGTCATGGGTGTTGGGAGTTTCGGCTCCCAATTACGTTGATTTTGAGGTGTGTCTCATGGCTCTGTGTCTATCGAGGGGGCATCGGATAGACATTCCTAGGCGGATCTTCCTGTATTTGCACGAGAGGTATGAAAAGAAAAACAAGAAGTCTGCGGGCCATAGTTTCTTACTCATGCAACTAGCTCAGGATTGCGGGGCCAGCGTGCCTGAGGAAGAGCTAGACCTCAAACCCAAGGCTCCGAGAATGTTTGACAAAATCCCGGACCCGTTGAAGGATGTAGTGGTGATGGAGGCTGGAGCTTGTTCTAGACCTCCTAAAGGAAGGGCTAAGAAAAGAGCCCCTTCCTCGCGTGCAGCTCCCACGCCTCCAGCTCCTACTCCTCCAGCTCCTACTCCTCCCGTTCCACCTCAGCCTGTACCTCCACCTGTCATTGACCCTGGCCAGCCGAGTGTGAGCTTAGCGGACTTGATGGCCGAGTTGAGATTGACCAGGACTATGACCCTCACATCCGAGGGTCGGTCCCGTGACTATGTTGATGACATGAGTGCTAGGCAGTTTGAGCATCATCGCAGTAGCATGCGTAACTTAGGACAGGGACTACGTCAGGTGAGTCTGCATCAGCACCGTCAGGACCAGTGGTTAGAGGCATTGGCCACTCATGTGGGATTCCCGAGAGATCAGTGGCCTAGTGGCCAAGAGACCTACCCTGGTGCCTACGAATACCATTCGGATGCTTATTCCGGAGACCAGGACCAGGACGACGAGGATTCGTCCGAGTAGACTTACCACCCCCTGCATTTGAATGCTGAGTCTTTTCGCTTGACCTATGCATTCGTTGAGGACAACGACGCGTTCAAGTGTGGGGGGGTTTCTCAGCTTTTATTAGCCAAGTCCGTGTCTGCATTCACCAGTTACATATAGGTTGTTTGTGTCGTATTGTGAGTCTGTTTTTGTAGTCCGTGTCGTGTTTATATATATTGTGTGTGTCGTATTGTGAGTAGTTTATATTTAGTGCACGTTTTGTTTAATTGAGTCCACATACCCGAATCGAGTCAGTTTCGAGTCTTCTTTCGAGTCGGCCCATGCATATAGAGTAGGAAATATTATCTAAAAAAAAAAAAAACAAACAAATTGAAAATTGAGAAAGGGCAATAAAAAGAAGCTTGAATTTGGAAAATCGAGGAGTGTGAGAACTTTAGGCATAGGGTATGACGTGTGACGGAGAATGACAATGTGAGTTCCCCTTAGTATGTATAGAGAGACTTTCTTTACGGGAATACCTGCCTATTTGTAATACACTTAAATGATTTTCAAATCTAAAGTGTGTGCCTTGTTTTCTTACAAGAGTTGAGCTAGGTGTGAGCTAAACAAGTCGAACATTCATGTGTACGTCTTAGGTAGTCGCCAACCCGCCTCGTAATGGCACACGAAACAGCTGTGCGAGGTGTGTATTAGAGCACTCACTGCTTATAGAACTTACCTTGTAGGACCACTAGTAAACCCTGTTTCGAACCTTGGATTCTTTGATAACCTCTGGACTTAGGGTGACGATTCTTGGCATTCATCATTGATTTGTTAGAATCACCGCTTTAGTGCGTCACGAGGGTGTTGGTAGGTCAGAGGGTTCGATGAGGGTGTACTTCATGATATACTTGTGTGAGACTTACGTATCGCTTATACTTCATTTCTGATTATCGAGGGGAATGCGAGGGTGAGTGAGAGTAGGCTTGCGCACTTCGGTGTGGCGGTGTTCCATGACATTACACCATGGACACAGTTGTGGAGAGCCGTGAGTGCGTGGCATCTAATACGCACAAATTGGGTTGGGTGATTTAATTGGTGGATCGTGCTAGGGATCGTTTCTTTTCATCATCTTGGTGTAGGAGGATCGGTTGGATTAAGCACGAGACTTACATTGTTTTGATTACTTGAGAGGGGACATGGGTATATTCTAGTGTGAGGATGTCGACTTTTGACTACGGACATTGAGATTGAGCTTTTGACGACTCCATCCCCATACATGTACTTGGATTTGTTTGCGGCTTTGTTTGGTGGCACCGTGTATTTCATTGAGTTAGGGGGAGATGGATTTTACTTGTGATATATATTCATTGGACTGTTTACTTCCTCCCCTTATCGTTTTTGTTTGGCTTGACACTTGGAAGACCACTCGAGATATACGTTGTAGAAGTTGTGTTTTTGGATATTGAGAGATTTGAAAAAAAAAAAAAAACAGTAAAAAAACAGAAAAAAAAGAAAAAAAAAAAGAAAAAAAAAGAAAAAAAAAAAAGAGAGAAAAAAAGGAGAGATGAAATAAAGGAATAAAGTTGGAGCTTAATGAAGACCGAGTGGTGGAAGCAACTATTTCATTGACGGCGATGTTCATTTTATGCATGTTTCACGACGGTGGCCACGGAAATCGTATTGTACCGGGGTTTGAGGGGATCGAGGGCCGGAGATGGTGAGTTTCGGGTTGCGGTTCCTATCATCGTGGTGAGGGTGTGTGAGATGTGTGTTTTAACGTGAGAATGTGACGCTTAGGACTTGTTACTACATGATTATCCTTTTGTCCCTAAGCCTCTACATTCTAACCCGTTAGCGGAATAGGAGCTCGGACCTTGAATGTGGCTTAGCCTAGCGTAGCCTCTTATTTATCGGCACACGCGAAGAGGTGGGTTATTCTTACACGTAGTAAAGCTAGGCTTTCTATACCAACTAAGGGAAATTCTTGTTGTCAATTTTAGTTGCAATTCATACCTCGTTCCTAGATTCTTCATCACTCCATGAGAACCGTTTTAAGCTAATTGAGATTGCCCGATCTCGCCTAAAAAGATATTTTGTGTATATATGTGTTTAGTAGGATCGAGTCATATAATTGCATTGCATCATATTGTTGCATCGTTGTGTCTTGTATTGAGTCGTTGTGTGTATTGAGTCGGCTAATTGAGGTTAGTATGCAATTGGTAAGTTGAAAAGTATGCAATGGTCTTGGTTGGAATGGTTGACTCGAGAGGTGAGATGAGAGGAGGAAGGTTCGGATGATTTTTGATAATTTGTGATTTGAATTGTTGCTCGGGACGCGCAACGGGTAAGTGTGGGGATAGTTGATAACTCCATATTTGGAGTTATATTCTTATATGTTTCCTTACCGTTTTGCGTGTATTCCGATGCGTTTTGATGGATTTTGGATCATTTCTTGCTAAATTTGAGCATGTTGAGTCTTTGCACGTTAATGATGAGTCCGGGCACTTTTTGCATTAATTTTGACTATATTTTATCACGTTTGATCTTCCGGTATGTTTCTCGTGTTGTGGTTTTCAGGAACCGGGAGCTTGGGACGTGACATTGGAGCAAAAGTGAACTTCGGAAAAGTTGGAGGCTCAAAGGGATGCTCGGGAAGTGAAGACGAAAGGAAAACGAGCAAGAAGATGAAGTTTGATTGGTGGAAGACCAGAAGTAATCGTACGTTTACCTCAAGGTAATCGTACGATTACCTTCACTCAGAAGTAATCGTGCGTTTACTATTGGGTAATCGTACGATTACCTTCAATGCATGTAATCGTACGATTACATCAAGGTAATCGTACGATTACCTCTGCGGCCAGGATCGGATTTTTGGGCTATTTTCGCTATTTTGGCATAGTTTTGAGATGTTTGAGCCACGGAAGACTTAGGAAACATTGGGGGAACGTGTTTGGATCAGAACACACATTAGGAGACGTGCTTGGAGAGCTTGGAGCTAGGTTGAAGAGCTTGGATCATCCGTTTGGCTTCTAATCTTCGTTTCTTCTCTAGTTTTTCATATTGGATCATGATACTTTGTATTTTGAACATGATTATGAGTAGCTAAACCCTTATTTTGGGTTATCTCGTAGGAAACTAGGGTTTGATCACTACACTTGTGATTTATGGATTTGCTTGCATGCTTTTGAGCTTAATTGATGATTTCTTATCTAGTTATGTGTATTTTATGAGTTTCATCAATCTTTTCTATTGGTACACGTATTAATAGAACTGTGCTAGGTTATGAACGATAGAGGAATCTACGTTTGTTGCCCGGAAAATTGAAATACACACTAGCCGTATCTAGGGTTGAGGAATCTTGCTAGTTAGCTAAGAACAAGAGTAGAATTATCATCGTAATGCGTGTTTGAACTTGAGTAAGCTAGAGGAATCAGTTACGATAGTTTAGGCATAGTTATTGGTTGAGACATCTTCAATATAAAATTGCTCGTTTAACTAGAACAAGAACTCAACGTGTTAGTAGAACATAAATCCAACGTAGTGTGAAATACCTAGTGATCCGTAGAGATATCCTGAATTTGATCAATCTTGAGAAACATCAAAATCAACGCGTGCTTATTAATCTTGAAATAATTCATTGAATTATTTGGGGATAATTGTTAGTTTAATTTTTAGTATAAATAGAACAAAACAACTGCGCTTTGCCCACATAAAGAATAAATTTAGTAGTTAATTTACACGAAGTCCCTTGGGTTCGACAAACCGGACTTTTCCGATTATTACTACACCGACAACTGTGCACTTGCAGTTGGAGCGTGTCACCTACATCAGGATGGTGTACATGAGGTTCATGGTTAATATAGTATGATTTGGGCCCTAACTCATAAGGTTGACCTTTTGGGTAAGTGGGTGTCCCAAATCATACTATGGTGCTCGTCTCTCGCGGTGCTTAATCTCTCAATAAGTGGTATCAGAGCCGATGGTTCGTGCGCGCTGCCGTGGTGAATCAAGGGTGAGATTTGCGGTGTTCTCATGGATGGGTCTTCCATGAATGGTGGACCAGGTGTTCCTGCAGACGGTCAAATTCCTGTGTTGCTCTAGCAGGTGGTCTGGCAGATGGTGGTCCGGTGCACTCTCACAAAGGCGATTCCAAGAAATTCGACGAATGCTTCCGGGCGAGGGGGAGCATGTTGAAGGGCTCACACATGAAGGGGGAGATTGTTGGGTATCATGTGTGAGCAGTTTGTCCTACATCGGGATGGTGGACATGAGGTTCATGGTTAATATAGTATGATTTGGGCCCTAACTCATAAGGTTGACCTTTTGGGTAAGTGAGTGTCCCAAATAATACTATGGTGCTCGTCTCCCAAGGTGCTTAATCTCCAAATAAATTAAACTTCATGATACTTTTTAGGAGGTTGATCCATGAGATCACAGTGTTTGAAGTATTAAGCTTTACAAACTCTATCGATAAAATTTGTAGGATGTAGATAATCTTCCACCGACTGTTGAGCAAGAAGTGAAACACTTAAGCACAACATATATTTGAACCCTAGACCTCCCTCGGCCTTTCTGAATTTTAGTTACTCCCAACTAGCCCAATGCATGTTATTTTTATGAAAAAGTTTTTCCGTTCAAAGCACGTACCTTTTGGGGGTACGAAACAACCCATTGAGTAGTTGTGGATATTTCCAAATCTTCAGCCTTATGTTTACCCTCACTATTAAGGACTGAAAAATATTTTCTTCTCTTTCCCTATCATGGTTGGGCCTAAGTAACTTTAATGTTTCTATGCCACCGGGATGCCACAAAGCTAACTGAGGGCCTGATTATCTTCAGCAGAGGTGTTCTCCGAAAAAGCAATTGTTGACTTCTGATAGTTTACCAGCTCTCCCAAGGCATAGGCATAAAATCGTTAAATTCTAGTGGGAATGTAACTTCATTAGGGTCTGCCTTTGTAAAAATTAGTCTTTTGTTATAGAAAAAAGGTGCATCAATGATGTTCTTTTTATGTAAACCCTCCGTAAGACTTCGAGAACAGTGTCTCGCTCACCAAGAGCAAAAGATAGGTGATTAAAGGACACCCCTGTCTTAAGCCTATCAAAATTACGAACCATCCTACTAAATTACCATTGACAATCGAACTGTAGATAACCGTGATAACACACTTATAATAAGTTCACTCTACTTAAAGCCGAAACTCAAATGTTATAGGATTGCTTGTAGAAATCCAACTTAACGCAGTCGTACACTTTTCTTATGATACGTTTGATAGAAACAGAGCCGATTTTTCTTTTATGTCGTGTTTCCATAGAGTGGATTAGCTCGAACTCCGTGAGCACATTGTATGGAATCTGTCTCCCGGGGACGAAAGCGCTCTCAATTTCAAAGATCAAGATAGGTAACATGTTTTCTGACGGTTGATTATCACATAGGATATAATCTGTTAAACACAACAAAATAAACTAATATGGTAAATATCTATAGGTTACCTTCAAAATAATGGAAAGTAGGATATGGTTTAACTCCTCGAGTGAGCCATTCTTGTTGAAAAAAGAAGGCACTTTTCTTTGACGTCCCTTCCAATGACCGGCTAGAATATCTGGTAGAGTACTTGGCGAATCCTTCATGACTTGGGGAATTTTGGGAGGCCATTCCATGTCAAGAAAAAGGTATTTCCTCCCTAGTGAATAGAATATCTAAACTCTCCCGCAAATCACTAAACAAATGTTCCTCCACACGGGCTATCATGGGCTTCGTTTAACAGAACTCCTGTTTCAAAGCTTTGATACCAGTTTGTTATAACCTGGGGCTATTCGAGCAAGAACGATGAAAATAAATCTAGAAGGAGATAGATATTTAACGTAGTTCACTACGGAATTTTCAACGAATCCGGTAGCTACCTCCACGGCCAGAACCATAATCGAATACATTCACTGAGAAAGCCGGACCAAATGTATTCTCGATGCGCCCAATTTCGCAAAATAGATGCACCATGACGAGTGCCTAGATGTCATTCAGCCTAGATGCACCAATGAAGAGTGCCACAAATTTTCATGCCAGATGCCCCCCTTATGCCTCAGCCAGAAACAGATTGCACCAGATGCGAGCTCAATGCGTTTCATGGTCCACACTCAAACAACAGAAGAACGCCAGAACACACCCGTGCATAATGTGCACCTGAACTAAGATCATATGCGCGTGCAAAAAATTTCACGCTCTAGATGTTCCATGTCGTTGCTCCAACTCCAACGAGTTCCTTCAACGCATGAGCCATCACCAGATTCAATTCACACTCGAGATTCTACACTCCCGGAGCCAGATTGCGCCTGAACGTCAATCCCCATAAAGCCATATGCGCGTGAACCGCCAGATTCGTGCCAGTACCTTGCCAGATCCCTTCCACACCTAATCAGGTGCATGCTAGATTACTCCGACAGGAGCCTGGATAGCATCTTGAGCGGGGCTTCATATGGCGGGTGTATCCGCTTCTCTCTCACGAACAGATCGATCTTGATCGCCAAACCAAACATCATTCCTGGCGGAATCTCGAAGTCCTACTCGGGATAGCATGCTCCCCTGAATCACGAAACCCTAGCTTTGAGTTTCACCAAGATCTTGAAACATGGCTCTAATACCAGTTTTTTAAAACTGGTGATCCCCTTGACCTGGCTCTGTTACCATTTTGTTGTAACATAACTATTATTTGAGATATGATACCAAATTGTTATAACGTGGGGTAATTCAAGCAAGAACGATGAAACAAAATCAAGAACGAGACTAATATTAACGTGGTTCACTAATGAATTCGCAACAAACTTAGTCGCTACCTTCACGTCAGATATTTTATTGTGAAGAGAACCCGATTACAATGCACGCGATGGCCACAACGAGCACGGCGCCCACCCACCCGACCCACACACACAAAGGCTTCTCAAAGAACCAAACAAATAAACGCGTGTGTGGGTATTGCTACCGTATTACTACACCCAGTGCCTTTATTTAGGCTATCAGGAAACAATCTAAAGATGATTTTGGAACCAAGCCAAACATCACCGCCCCTGTAGTTGTTTGCTGTATTTAGACTTTAATTCAATCCCAACGAGGTCTATGCTCTGGTTTGATCACTAGTGGAAAAGAGGTCCTTAAAAATAATCTTCAACGGTACGGGCGATGCCTTCATCTTCATCTTTCCATATTGTAGGGTTTTTATTCATGAATGCGCAACGGAAACACAAACAATGATAAAAACCATGCAAAACCCTCCAAGGATCACAATTCAAGAGACATAACGATGGTAAGGGTAATAAATCAATAACACACCTTAGGGTTCTTCTTTGATGACTTGAAACGCGAATTGTTTCACGTTCTCTATGGTTGATCCACGCCTAGTGTTGATTCTAGAATCTCCCAAGTCCTTGGTGCTAGCCCGGAAGAGAAAGAGGAAGAAGAATCACGCAAAACGAGACCCAAAAGCAGGGTCTCGGCCTCCTCGTGGCCGACGGGGACGGGCGGCGGCAAAGGGGGCGGTCGGCTCCCTTTATTGCTTTCTCTCTCTCCTTTTGTTCTCTCCCACTCTCTGTTATGTTTAATTATGAGCATAAGTTATATGGGAAGGAAGGAAGGAAGGTCCTTTATATAGTCCAACAACTCCTTGCCAACTACCTAAAGGACTTATTCTAGTCCTACTAGAATTTAATTTAGTCCCTTCCTTGCAAATTAGTCCCTACTAAGTTTGCAAGGTTTTGCAAAGTGATCCTTCTAATTAATTAATCCAATTAATTAATTCCCAAATCTAGTTCAACTCTATATAGTGTGTGACCCCATAGGTTCTATCTAGTTGGTAGCGAGCGGTCTCTAGCAAAACATCCATTCTAGCCAACTAATAGAATAGTCATCTCGACAACCTTTGTACAAGTAATTGTCTCATCCCTTTATCTCTATATCCGGATTGGACACGAGACATACAAGTCACACTCGTATATCCAATCCATAGTTTCTTGATCCATGGGAATAGCCTTATTCGTGCAAATAACATCAATATCCCATATTGATGTATTTGAGTCTGGCCAGACATTCTATAAGAACTATCTCTCGAGTGGCCTAGAATATTTGCTCCCGTTATGTGGGAGTGACAAATTCTATCTGGGTCCACTACGATCTCTAAGCTTGCTTCTTATTGTATCCAGTACACGCCTTTATAACTACCCAGTTACGGTGTAGCGTTTAACGCTACCAAGATCACAATAATCCACAACTAGAATATCTAGTGACTTCAAGTCTAAGGATGACAATACCATTGCACCGCGAGAAGCGCTTGTGACTCAACATAACGTGTATGTGGCCTTCTCGGAGATGGGTCAATCCAGTGCAACATTCCCTAATGCACACCTATGTGTTGGATCGTGATATCTCCATATCAATCCAACCCCATACTAGTCTATAGATGATTGTCCCATTAATCATTATACTTGACTAGGGATATTTAAGATAAACAACACAATTGTAAATCTAAGGACTTCATTATATTAAATATCCATTAAATAATAAATGAATTTCTAGGCACAAATAATTCATACTAAACTAGATTGCCTCTAGGGCATCTATTCCAACAGTCTCCCACTTGCACTAGAGCCAATCTGGCGCATCTCGTATGCCCATACTCCTAGTGTGCCCTTCATGCTTCCACTGCGTGAGAGGCTTTGTAAGCGGGTCTGACAGATTATCATCTGTAGGAATCTTGCATATCCGAACGTCTCCTCTATCGATAATATCTCGTATCAAATGAAACTTCCTGAGTACGTGCTTGGACTTCTGGTGCGACCTGGGTTCCTTCAATTGCGCGATCGCCCCAGTGTTGTCACAGAACATTTCAACTGGATCCGCAATGCTAGGGACCACACCAAGTTCAGAAACAAACTTTCTGATCCAAACAGCTTCCTTTGCTGCGCCATTTGCAGCAATTTACTCAGCCTCTGTTGTAGAATCAGCTACCGTCTCTTGCTTGGAACTCTTCCAGCTCACCGCTGCTCCATTCAGGCAAAACACATATCCCGACTGTGATCTAAAGTCATCTCTGTCGGTTTGGAAGCTTGCATCAGTGTAACCCCTTACACGCAACTCTTCCTCACCGCCAAATATCAAGAAAGCATCCTTAGTTCTTCTCAAGTACCTTAGGATGTTCTTGAATGCAATCCAGTGACTCTCACCCGGATTGGATTGGTATCTGCTTGTCATACTCAAGGCATATGACACATCTGGTCTAGTACATAACATGGCGTACATGATAGATCCTATGGCCGAGGCATAGGGGATTCTACTCATGCGTTCCTTCTCAATCTCATTGGAGGGACAACCACTCTTCGAAAGAGTGATTCCATGTGACATGGGCAAAAATCTCTTCTTGGAATCTTGCATGTTGAACCGTTTCAACACCTTGTCAATATATGTACTTTGACTTAGGCCTAGCAACCTATTAGATCTATCTCTATAGATCTTTATACCGAGTATATAGGTTGCTTCCCCTAATTCCTTCATTGAGAAACACTTTCCCAGCCAATCTTTAACAGATTGCAGCATGGGAACGTCGTTTCCAATGAGTAGTATGTCATCAACATACAAGACCAGAAAAGCTACAGAGCTCCCACTAACCTTCTTGTAGACATAAGACTCACCTTCAATCTGATGAAGCCAAACTCTTTGACCACTTCATCAAAACGTCGATTCCAACTCCTAGAAGCTTGCTTCAATCCATAAATGGATCGTTGCAGCTTACAGACTTTGTTGGCTTGCTTTGGATCCTCAAAACCCTCTGGCTGTATCATATAAACGTCCTCGAGGAGATTCCCATAAAGGAATGCTGTTTTGACATCCATCTGCCAAATCTCATAGTCGTGGTATGCTGCAATCGCAAGTAGGATTCGAATGGATTTGGTCATAGCGACTGGTGAAAAGGTTTCATCATAGTCAATACCATGAATTTGTCTGAATCCTTTAGCCACCAATCGGCCCTTATAGTTAATCACATTACCATCCATGTCGATCTTCTTCATGAATACCCACTTGCACCCTATGGGCCGCGCCCCATCAGGTGGTCCCACCAAAGTCCATACTTTGTTGGTATACATGGATTCCATCTTGGATCTCATGGCTTCCAGCCACTTCTGAGAGTCTGGGCCACTCATGGCCTCCTCATAGGTAGTAGGCTCATCATCTATGAGCATCGTGTCACCAGAATCGGTTACGAGAAGTCCATACCTCTCGGGTTCCTGGCGCACTCTACTAGATCTACGAAGCTCTTGTGTTACCTGAACAGGTTGCTCCACAACTACTTGTGGTTCCTGTTCATGTTCCATAATCGGTTCAGTGATTTGTGGTTCTTGAACCTCTTCAAGTTCTACAGTCCTCCCACTTACTTCTTTAGAGAAAAACTCTCTTTCTAGAAACACGCCGGTCCAAGCAACAAACACTTTGTTCTCGGTTGGATTGTAGAAGTAGTAACCCTTAGTTTGCTTAGGGTACCCCACAAATTTAAACTTATCCGATTTTAGCCCCAGCTTGTCTAATTGTAAACGTTTTACATAGACATCGCAGCCCCAAATCCTCATGAACGATAGTGTGGGACGCCTCCGACTCCACATCTCATATGGTGTCTTCATGACTGATTTAGATGGAACACGGTTAATGGTGAAAGCTGCACTTAATAGAGCGTAGCCCCAAAATGATAATGGAAGATCGGTTTGACACATCATAGATCGAACCATATCCAATAGGGTTTGATTCCTCCTCTCGGACACGCCATTCCATTGTGGCGTTCCGGGTGGAGTGAGTTGGGACACGATCACACACTCTCTAAGATAGTCGTCAAACTCTTGGCTCAAGTATTCTCCTCCACGATCCGATCGTAGAGCCTTGATACTTTTTCCAAGTTGCTTCTCTACTTCATTCTTGAATTCTTTGAACACTTCAAAGGATTCGGATTTTGCCCTCATAAGGTACACAAATCCATATCTACTGTAATCATCAGTAAATGTAATGAAGTAGACATAACCACCCCTGGAAGGCGTGGCAAATGGCCCACACACATCGGTATGTATGAGCGCCAATTGCTCACTAGTCCTTTCACCTTTCTTATTGAAAGGGGACTTTGTCATTTTTCCCAATAAACAAGCCTCACATGTCTCATATGATTCAAAATGAAATGGGTCTAGTAATCCATCCTTATGGAGTCTAGATACACGTTTCTCATTTATGTGGCCTAAACGACAGTGCCATAAATAAGCAGGACTTAAATCATTTATTTTAATCCGCTTGGTATTAATGTTGTAGACAGGATTGCTTAGATCAAGGACATAAAATCCATTAAATAATTGCGCACTAAAATAGTGAATATTATTTAAATAAAAGGAACAACAGTTGTTCTTTATTGAAATAATAAAACCATCCTTGTCCAAACAAGAAATTGAAATAATGTTTCTGCTCATAACAGGCACAAAATAGCAATTATTTAATTCTAAAACTAATCCCGAAGGCAGAGACAGCTCGCACACGCCTATGGCCAACGCAACAACCTTTGCTCCATTCCCAACGCGCAGATCTACCTCCCCTTTAGCCAATCTTCTACTTCTCTTTAGATCCTGCACATTTCGACAAATATGAGATCCACATCCAGTATCTAATACCCATGATGTAGAGAAAGTTAAATTGACATCAACAACAAAAATACCTGGTGGTGGTGGAATCACTATTCCAAGCCTCTTGTCCTCCAGATATTTTGGGCAGTTCCCTCCTCCAGTGTCCAGGCTGACTGCAGTAGTGACACTCACCTTTAGTCACACCTTTGGCAATGCCACCAACAGGCTTAAGGGCAGGTTCCTTGGACTTGGCAACTGACTTGCCTTTGCCTTTGGAGGAAGAGGCAAACCTTTTGCCCTTTCTTTTCTGTACCATCATTATGGCTTTGCCCTTACCCTTGTTGATGCTGTGTTCAGCCGTCCTCAACATATTGAGAAAATCTGGCAGTGGTTTAACGATCTCGTTCATGTTATATTTCATTATGAACTGTCCATAACTCTCGGGAAACGATTGCAACACGAGATCGGTTGCCAACTCTTGGCCGACCGGGAACCCCAGTCGGGGGAGATTCTCCAAGTACCCGATCATTCGGAGTACATGGGGTCCCACCGGGTTCCCTTCTGCCAGATGAAACTTGAACAGTGCCTTAGAGACCTCATACCTCTCTACCCTCGCCTTCTCTTGGAAGAGCTGCTTTAGATGTTTGATCATATCGACAGCATTCATGTCTTCGTGTTGCTTCTGAAGCTCATAAGTCATGGTGCAAAGCATAAGGCAGGCCGCATCATTAGCGTCATCAACATGCTTTTGATACGCATTTAGGGCAGCAGGTGTTTGGTTCTCTGGACCTTCTGGAACATGCTCCTCTATTGCGTACAGTTTCTACTCTTGCTTGAGAACAATTCTCAAGTTTCTGTACCAATCAAGAAAGTTGGTTCCAGAGAGCTTGTCCTTCTCAAGGACAGATCGTAGGGAATGTTGTGAACTCGATGAGTTGTTTGCCATTTGGAATTCTACAAAAAGAAAATACGCAAGTTTTAGTATTTGTGAATTTTTGACTATATTCAATAATGGCTAGTTTATCAAATATAGCTCCCACTATTTTTCTACGGATTAATAACCCTCAAGATATTAATGAGGATAATATCCTTATATTTTCTAGTGGGCCAAGATCCATCTTTCATCTCCTTATGAGCTTGCTTTGGTAAGTCACCCATAATTTGACTACTTTAGGTAGGAACAATTCCAATTGCATCCCATATGCAATTCTTGGTTCAATTGGACAAATAACTCCTTATTTATCCATCCATATGGATAATCCCAATTGATTGCCTCTAGGTTTTTTAATCAAATTAATAGCCTAGTTGTGTTCAACCTCTTATCTAAACAATTGCACATTGTTACGTGCCATCACATTCCATCATTATGAACCAAGTCGCCATGCTTTGGCACGCACGAACTTGATAAATGATGATGATAATGAATGTTTAAATAACGAGAAGGAAAGAACACAATATTTGAATTTTGAGGGATTTTGAATTCAATTTTAATTTGTTTTGTTGATCAACATCAACTAATCTATCTATTTGAGTTTGGGCACAACTCCAAATAATAGATCCGGGTTGTCTAATTATCTTATTATCCTAATTGCATGCATCATCCATACACCAACCACACAATAAAAAGACAATAAAATAAACAACCACAAAACAGAAATTAAACGTGATGTGGATATGGCCTTTTCTAGACGAAGATAATTCCAAGCCAATGGAATTATCTATGAACCCTAAAACAAACACATCTCCATGCGTCTTGATATTTTGGTCCATCCTTCATAGTCATGTTGAATGCTCCATGCTCCATGCTCCATCTTTTGTGGCTTCTTTGGCTTTGGGCTTCTTTTCTTCAATCTTGGCTAATAATCTACTTTATCTAGCACTAGCTAACTTCTATACTAAATAAAATAAATCTCACAAGTTGAGAAAAAAAATGGCACGCAGGGCATAAATTCTTAATTAATTATTACATTTAATTGATCAGCTCGCAGGCCGTAAAACCAAACACAAAATTAAACATCAACATCAAACCACATCCTAAGGACATATCCAATCACCATGCGATTTGCACATAAACAGTTAAAATCCAATTTTAACGCGCTTGGTCAATTTTAATTGATTTTAGGATTTCTATGGTTAAAAACGGTCCATGGGCCAAACAATCAAATTTCCCGGGCCCAATAAGATGAACCACAAGGCCCTAGGGCCGGCCCGGCCCAAAACCCAAAAGCCTAGGCCGCGGGTTTGGGCCGCCCGGCCCCTAGGGCGGCCAAGCTTGGGCGGCAAGCAAGGGGGGCGGTCCCTGGGGGGGGGCCGAACCTCCTTATGGGAGTTGTTTCCAAAACAACTCCCTTTCTTGGTGCCCAAGTTTGGTTGTTTCCTTGTTTTGGAAGAACTCTTTCTTCCCCAAGGATGCCCAAACCCTAGATCTAAGATCCTAAAGTTTCTCAAACTCACCAACTCATGCATCCAATACAAAAATTGGATCTTGTTATGATTAATTATTGACAAATTGCATCCCATGCTTGATTTGTCTTGTTTTACGCGATAAACAATCAAATTAAGGTGTAAAACAACTAAAACGTAATACATAAACCACGTTTATGCTCTACGACATGTGGCTCTGATACCACTGTAGGGTTTTGATTCATAGATGCGCAACAAAAACACAAACAATCATAAAAACCATGCAAAACCCTCCAAGGATCACAAGTCAAGAGACATAACGATGGTAAGGGTAAGAAATCAATAACACACCTTAGGGTTCTCCTTTGATGACTTCAAACGCGAATTGTGTCATGTTCTCTATGGTTGATCCACGCCTAGATTTTATCCTAGAATCTCCCAATTCCTTGGTGCTAGCCCGGAAGAGGAAGAAGAATCACGCAAAACGGGACCCAAAAGGAGGGTCTCGGCCTCCTTGTGGCCGACGGGGACGGGCGGCGGCAAAGGGGGCGGTTGGCTCCCTTTGTTGCTTGCTCTCTCTCCTTTTGTTCTCTCCCACTCTTTGTTATGTTCAATTATGAGCATAAGTTATATGGGAAGGAGGAAGGAAGGTCCTTTATATAGTCCAACAACTCCTTGCTAACTACCTAAAGGACTTATTCTAGTCCTACTAGAATTTAATTTAGTCCCTTCCTTGCAAATTAGTCCCTACTAAGTTTGCAAGGTTTTCCAAAGTGATCCTTCTAATTAATAAATCCAATTAATTAATTCCCATATCTAGTTCAACTCTATATAGCGTGTGACCCCATAGGTTCTATCTAGTTGGTAGCAACTATTTGCTAATATGGAGCGGTCTCTAGCAAAACATCCATTCTAGCCAACTAATAGAATAGTCATCTCGACAACCTTTGTACAAGTAATTGTCTCATCCCTTTGTATCTATATCCAGATTGGACAAGACACATACAAGTCACACTCGTATATCCAATCCATAGTTTCTCGATCCATGGGAATAGCCTTATTCGTGCAAATAACATCAATATCCGATATTGATTTATTTGAGTCTGGCCAGACATTCTATTAGCACTATCCCTCCAGTGGCCTAGGATATTTGCTCCCGTTATGTGGGAGGGACAAATTCTATCTACGTCCACTACGATCTCTAAGCTTGCTTCTTATTGTATCCAGTACACGCCTTTATAACTACCCAATTACGGTGTAGCGTTTAACGCTACCAAGATCACAATAATCCACAACTAGAATATCTAGTGACTTCAAGTCTAAGGATGACAATACCATTGCACTGCGAGAAGCGCTTGTGACTCAACATAACGTGTATGTAGCCTTCTCGGAGATGGGTAAATCCAGTGCAACATTCCCTAATGCACACCTATGTGTTGGATCGTGATATCTCCATATCAATCCAACCCCATACTAGTCTATAGATGATTTTCCCATTAATCATTATACTTGACTAGGGATATTTAAGATAAACAACACAATTGTAAATCTAAGGACTTCATTATATTAAATATCCAATAAATAATAAATGAATTTCTAGCCACAAATAATTCATACTAAACTAGATTGCCTCTAGGGCATCTATTCCAACACATATACCATGATCGTATTCGATACCAGACATTCGGTTCATATGGTTCTTAATAGAAAATTTTCTATGAAAGAATCTTGTATATAGATCACCAAGCTTTATCCAAGGGATTTGTTATCTCTAACTCCACATGACTTCTTCCCTGAGTAGGAGGTCTGCAATTTCCTTCTTCAAATGATCCTTCTCCGTCAAATTGACAGAATATTGGGTTTGCATTCCGAGGTTATCCTTGCGGTCCTTGAGTAGAGAAATCCGTCTCTTTAAATTAATGGGAGTAGAATGGAGCCATGAATTTGACCACTGCAGCTGTGCAGCAAAGGCCACAATGCTTTGCACACTTCATGAGCAAACCTAATCCAATGGGGCTCGACGTCCCTGATCAGATGACTCTACACCCATTAGGAGATAAACAATCTTATGCTATGTGGCAAGTGTCTTCCTTCTTTCAGTGAAATAGAGATCCCACAAATTCTTAGTTTGTTTCTGATTGCTTTATATTAATTTTTTCAGAATACTTCATAAATTGCATGTCTCGGTACTTGAATAATAATAATAATAATAATAATAATAATAATAATAATAATAATAATAATAATAATAATAATAATAATAATAATAATAATAATAATAATAATAATAATAATAATAATAATAATACATAATTGTTTCCTACGATTGAGTTAGCCTTGGTGAAATGATATTCGGAAGCACCGTTAACCAATGTTTCAATGGACTATATTCCCTTAGTTCTTAATGTCTTGAGCTCTAGCAGGAAGTAACCCATACATGTGTCCCATAGAATATTTGTCGCTTCTCCCCCTATGTGCCAATGCCTACGAATCTTTGTTAAAATAAACCATGCAATGTCAAAAATCAGAAAAACAAATTGACATGTCAAAAATTATTGTAGGTGATACCTGTAAGGGTTACTTCCTCCTAGAGATCAAGACATTGAGAACTTAGGGAATCTAGTCAATTGAAAAATATATATAGGTTAATTGTGCTTGAGAATAGGATTTTACCAGGACCAGAAAAACATAAATAGGACTAAGTCAATTGCAAGAAACTATTTTGTTTTTTCATTATTATTAGAATCCCAAGACATGCAATTTATTTAGCATTCTTAAAACAAAAATATACAAAGAACAGAAAGATAATAGGAATTTCTGGAATCACTATTTTAGTGAAAGAAGAAAGGCACTGGCCACATAGCATTTGATTGTTGATCACCTAACGGGTGCACATTCATCTGATCGGGGCCGTCAAACCCCATCGGATTTGGGTTGTTCATGAAGTGTGCAAAGCATGGAGGCATTTGTTGTGGAGCTGTCGTGGTCAAA
The DNA here is from genome assembly GCA_023055425.1 of Linanthus parryae. Classification (NCBI taxonomy): domain Eukaryota; kingdom Viridiplantae; phylum Streptophyta; class Magnoliopsida; order Ericales; family Polemoniaceae; genus Linanthus; species Linanthus parryae. The sequence goes on along the minus strand of JALGPY010000013.1, from coordinate 8,583,930 downwards.
TTCATGTCTGGATTCTCCTTTAGTTTATTGGAAAAAATAACTCCAGTATCTACCACTGGTGGAACAATTTGGGAAGAAGAAGAAGATGGGCGATAGGGTTTCTTCAGTGAGGTGATCCTCTTATAAATTTCATTGAGCTTTTCATGTATAACCCACCCAAAATCACGCAAATCCCTCAAATTTAAGTTATGCTGCCCGCCCATACACTTAAACATCACCTGCGTAATCTCTTTCTCTTGGTTCTTCTTGTATTGCTTCTTTAGCTACGCACCGGCTTCATATGATTGATTAAACTCTCTTGATTCATCATATTCTTGCTTTCCTCCATTTCTGGCATCCTCTTGAACTGTGCAAGCAGTCGTTTGACACCATATGGGTTTGGCCAAACTTCAGATTGGGAATCATAGGGGCTGTAAATGATTACACAAGCATCGATTCCACAAAGAGTAGTTAGCTCGCTAACCTTCTTCATCAAGCCAATCTTCCTTTTATTATAAGTTGCTTTCCTTGAGGAGTTCGTTGGTCATGAATGCCAGATTCACCTTCTTTCTTGTCATGGCGTAAGATCATTCCAAGGAAGTAAACAAATTGTACAAAACTTACTTTTGGTTTCTTAGATTATATACACAGTTCTAATTTATTCACTTTTTGGAGATTTCCAACAACAATGTTTGAAGATTTTAAGTCAATTGTCTAACAAATGTTTACCTTGAAAGAGAATACAACATTTATACAGTCACATTCGCATACAATATCCAGGAGACAAAATGGGAATTTCAGTATTTTATGTGATATTTAATAGTTAGCGCAGAAGGTACAGCTTGACTCTTGTGTGAGATTTTTTTTTCATTTTAGGTTCGAATGAGGAAAATTTTGCTTTCCCCATTGTCAAGTGTTTTGATGTCTAAATTCGCACATCTTATCTTATATATCTCTACTATACTCTAAAAAGTCCAAGAGCTCAAAATGTTTAACACTATGAAGTGTTTTCTCTCTTTTTTCTACATTGTTTTATTTGCTAAATATACTATTTCGTGTTTTGAATATTTGACCACTACATTATTCCTATTAGATGTCAACAATTTCTATTTGATTGGTCAATAGATACTCCTCTTCCTTGTCTTCTTCAATTTTCTTCTTCTTTTGTACCCTACAAAATTGGTACTTTTGTTTTTTCTTCATAAATTATGTAAATCCTATCTTTTGCTTCTACACTTCTCTTTCCTCCTTTTTGGGATATTTATCACCTTTTTGTTTTCCAAAACTTTTTAAACAAAGATTCATCGAATTATGAAGTAGGAAGTTACACTGATGATTGTCAGCGTCTTGCTTTAATTTTGAATATCAACGGTAAGCAAAAATGTATGCTTGTTCGCGGTCTTTATTTTTCATATGTGGGTGTGGAACTTTAATGGAATCCTTCACATGAATGTCTTGATCAAGGGTATTATAGGTTAGGTTTATTTTCAGAAATCAAATTAGAATTAAACTTGATCGATTGATTCATGCCTATGTATAAAAAAAATGTGATTGATTTTGATATACTGAGACTAATGTTTCTATTATTTTTCTTCAAACTCTGATATGATGCTACTCGTTTTTCATGGGAAATAGAATAACAGAATGATTTGGTCCACCTGGATCAAGGTTTGCAATTCTTTCTCTGTGAGGGTACGGGTTCTCTTCACTTTTCATGTTTCATTTGGGAATTTTATTGTAACGATGCCGTTGTAGAAGTACCAACCAATTAGAAAAGCATCAAGTTATGCCCACTGTTAATCATTCTTCCACCTAAGATCAAATTTTCGGTAATGAAGGTGTTCGAACTTTTTGGTGATTCAAGCCCCTAGCCTACACTTGGACGATGCGGCGAAGCAATGACGAAGCGGCCAAATTAACGAATTAATAAATATATGTCGGTTCTATAACTTCTATGTTCCTGAAACAAATGCATGTTCATAGCAGAACAGAAACACGCAATTTAATTTTGTCTCAGACAAGGGGAAAAATGCAACAATTTATTGATCTTGCAAAAATCGCAAAAAAAAAAAAAAATAAAATAAAAAAAAAAAAAAAAAAAAAAAAAACAAAACAAAACAAAACAAAAAAAAAACAAAACAAAATGCTAAACAAAAACAATCAGTTTCTTCCCTTCACTGGAAAAAGGGACCAGGCCACACAGCACTAGGATTTTGATCACCAAATGGAGGCATGTTCGTCAGATCATCACCGCGGAATCCCATCTGGTTGGGGTTGTTCATCAAGTCCGCAAACGATTGAGGCCTCTGCTGCATTGCCTCCCTTGTCAAATCCATGGTTGGATTCTCTTCTTGTCGATGGAATGTTCTAACTCGAGTGTCCACCAATGCTGGAACCATTTGAGTAGAAGACGAAGAAGACGAGCCGTTAGATTTCTTCATTGACGTGATCTTGTTATCGATTTACTTCATCTTTTGATCGATAACCCACCCTAGATCATGAATGTCCCTGAAATTGAAATTCTCTAGCCCAGCCCTACCATTCAGGCTCTGGTACATGACCTCCGTCATCTCTTTCTCCCGATTCTCCTTGTATTGTTTTTTGAGCTGCTCACTGGCTTTCGAGATCCGCTGCTTGATGAAACTCTCTTGGTTCATCATCTTCCTGCTTTGTTCCATTTCAGGCTGGGAATCGTAGGGGCTGTAGAAAATAGCACAAGCCTCGATTCCACAAAGGGTTGTTAGTTCGGTAACCCTCTTCATCAAGCCCCTCTTCCTTTTCTTGAACGTAGCTTTCCTTGAGGAGTCGTTCGAGATGAATGCGAGGGTCACCTTCTTTCTTGTCATGGCTGAAGATACCTCCAAAGAAGTAATGAAATTGTAACAAAACTGTATAAAGCTTTGGATTGGTTTCTATGAGCATATGGACAGTGCTAATTTATAAAAAAATTGGAAATTGCAACATTAATGTTTGAAGCTTTTATGTTCGTTACCTAACAAATATTTTCCTTAAAAAGAAATATCACATTCATAGAATTTCGCATTTTATATTATAAGTACATGTTGAAAACAAATTAGGGAACACAACATGTCAGAAGGACTTTTATAATGTTACAACTTATTCAGCGCACGAATGAGGAATATTTATAATGCGTGAGTTAATAAGAGGATACTTTGATGTCTATTTTCAGATAGGCACATTCAAGTTTACACGACATTCACAAGTAATTAACATATGATTCTATCTTTATACATAAGATAAAGTTTGGGAGATGCTCTTTCTTTTTTAAGTTAGTACAAAATAATAAGTTGATTTTAAGTTCTGATTCTCTTAAATTTACTTGAAAATCATCTACTTTATCAATGTGGCCAGGCAAGTGGTTGAACAACACATTTAAAAAGATCAAAGCAGGCAGTGGCGAGGGCAAGATCAGCGATTTATTTTTTCCATTTTTTATTTTTTGTGATTAAGAACTTCCAAATTTTGAATGATGGATATACAGTAATTTGTTGAGTAAAGTAAAACTTTTTTTGGGTGAATTTTCTATTCTTTTAATGAATTTTATTTATGCTTAATCAATTATGGAATTTTCTAAAGACTTCTCGCAGCGTTTTAAAGTTCCAGCTGACGTAAACTACAACTTTGAAACACTGCGAGTACTTTAGTACAGTCTACAAGAACTTTAAAACGTTGCGAGATGTCTTTGAGAAATTCCATAATTGATTAAGAACGCATAAAATTTGTTTATTGCAGCTAAATTCACGATGTCCAGAAGTTTATAGGTGCGTAATCTTCCAAAATATCGTCTACGATAGAGAAATCCATGATGATGCCCCCCTTCATTCCGCAATCAAGATCTTCTAATAACTGTTTATCATCCCCCACCACACAAAGATTTTGGATCCCTTTCTACACTGCAAAATGAATATCTTTAAATACGACCATTACTTCAGATTATCTTGCATTGGTACATGCGCTTAGCGGAAAACATCTTTTACCCATACAAGCACCCATATCGACTCTGGGAACAGCACTGCATGTACCCTTTCCCGTGGACAGTTCAAAATCACCATCACAATTTAGCTTTACGAAACCACTCTTCATGAGCTGCCACCTCCCGTATGTGTCCGCATGACCCGCACAATTATACTCTTGAGCATGCGAAGGCTCCGCTAGCCGAGTATGAACCTTTTACACAATCAAACCACGAGATTTTAGATTTCATTCAAACACTGTAGCATTTCTATTATCCTTGATTTTCCATAATGCCACACAAAAGATTCATCAATTTTCCTCCATAAAGCTCATAATTGATTGAGATACCCACATAGATAAATAAATCTTTTTCCTCGCCACCAGTTGTTGGAATCCAAGCCGATTCCAAACTTTTGTCGCACCGCATTCATAGAATACTAGGCAATACCCCCGCGCGATACACGGGTCTGCCATGAGTTAAATTTGTTCACTTTTAAGAAAATAGTAATTAAATAAATGTATCTAATTATATAAGGTAAAATCTTATGAAAACCGATAATTCAATTTCTCTGTCTTAATGTGAAGTATGAACTGTGGAAGTTTTTATGAAGATGATGAAAGACAGTGGTAAAATATGTTCAAAGCTCCAAGGACTTGAATCTATATGTGCATTTATATTGATTAAGTACCAATCTTGTGTGTGCAGGCTTAGCATTGGATCAGATGTTGGTTAAATGTGTCTGAAAAATACTTTTCGACTATATCTATGTGTTTCTAACATTCGGAGGCTTCCCAGCGTGAATGAATCAAGTATTAGAAAGCTATAAGCTTAAAAATGTGAAGAATGTCACTTAGGTCCAAGGCCTTGAGATTTTCCTTGAGCTGCTGACAGTCTTATTTAGCTTAACTAATTCTTTCTTGCAGGATGTTACCTGTGTTAATGTGATTGGTTACTGACTTGCTATAAGTCTTAATCATAATTTTATCATTATCTTATCCATATTGCTGACTGGTATTAATCTTGATATCAAAATTTTGGACTAGTTTATTGCAGAATATGCCAAAGAGTCAGTAATATTTTCTGAATTTTATTTGACCTTGAAATCAAGTTTGTTGCAGGGTTGTTTGTTTTTCAAACCCCTCACAAGAAACTATAATGGCTATCCACTCATAGTTGTTGATAGAAGCATGTTTGGGAGAAGATTTGTAGGGGGACATTTCCTAAAATCGCTCATTTAGTTACCACGGTTTGTTATAAGCTTTAGTTTGAATATAAAAGAGAGAAAACTGACAAAGTACTTATCATTCAGAAAATAATAGTGTTTAGTGTCGTGGAGCTCATACAATCAACTCTTCAATCAATCAAGTTATTAACAGTACTCGAGAAGGAGATAAATCATCCTAATATCTGAAGAACACATTCAAGCTTCACTGCTTAGCTCACAAACTTAGAATTTTAGTTGTTCAAGTGAACAACAAGAGGTTCTTATTATTTCAACAGATTGTAGCTGTTACTAGATAGTTTGGGAACCACAAGCTGTATAGGTGTAAGCAGTTCACTTAGGCTTGAGATCTAGAGCTAAATCTGGGTGATTAATAAGAAGTGTTTTCCAAATCCTAGAGGGATCAGATCTCTCAGGCAGAGACAAGGCCCAATTGTGACTGAACTCTGTAAATCCTTGTGTTCTTTACTTTAAAGTATTGTTCTTTATCAATGCAAACTATCTAGCTCAAAACAGGTTGTTCAAAGTCTTGAAGTATTTTACAGCTCAAGGCCTTGAAGCTTTCACTAGTTCTTAGTAAGTTTCCGTCTTTTATCAAAACTCCTCCAAGGCCTTGAGATTCAATCGGTGTCTTACCTTAATTTTTCAAAAGACTAAGTTTTAGAAAAATTTTCCATACTCTATTCAACCCCCCCCCCCTTCTAGAGTATTTGATCCTGGGTTTATACTTACATTGCAAACATTCAATTGGTATCAGAGCTTGGTCACTTCTAAGGATCTAACAATATTGTGACAATGAGTAATGTAGGTGATGGTGGATTCTCGCATGGTAGGGAAGCTGTGTACAAGGGAATGCTAGGAGAAGATCCAAATGTACACCTGTAGGGGATAAGGACAAGAATAGAAATCACAGAGAGATTGTAGGTGAGTGTAGGCGAATAGTAACCACTTATTAACTGTTCTTGAGAGAGAGACAGTATAATGACTAGCGAAAGATCCGAGAGTTTCCATAGAAGGCTAACGTTCCTATATATAGTAGGGAATTGACCGTTACGATGGGTTAATGCGCCCATGAATGGCGGCAAGATATTCGCCTCGTAACGACACGTTCGACCGTATATATAGGGCACATTACACGATTGTCCACATATGTAGGGGACCGTTACATGATCGATCGCATTTATGGGACACATGGTCATTAAATCTCTCAGACAGTTACCAACGGTCGTGCGCGAGCGTGGTTGCTGATCTCGCGCGACGTTTTTTCTTTTGACCTCCAAGCCACTAAGTCCCTACAACTCCTGCGCAGTTAGTATCGCGGGCAACCCTGTCTCGCAACTCCCATATGGACAAGCTCGAATGTAATTATATGCAAATCATAAATATATGATAGGGTGTACACGGAGTACCATTATATATGTTAGGTGGCTGCCACGTGGACGATGTTTGATCTGCTCATAACGCACTATCTACATTAGCCCCCTTTTGTGCAAATTTCATGCTCGTCGTTTGAAAATCGCGCAAAATCAGTTGTGCATAGCTCCACACGTGTTTTCGAATCTTGGAAACTTTAAGTTCGAAAACCCTAGGCCCCATGAACCATCATCATTGCCTAGCGTCGTAGCCTTTAATAGGGCATGTCCGTTGCGCGGCAAATCAGACGCCATAAACATTGATTTGCCATTTTTCGAGGCAAAAATGATTCGAATAGATCCGATAAGTCGCATATTTCGCCGATTTTCAAGGTAACGCTGATTCAGCAGATCTGAAAGGGTCACAACCCTTCGAGGGCCTATATAAACCCCTTTAATATAACGATTAGAACATTTCCACCACTGTTGCTATCAAAGTATTATGAGCCAGAGAGAACCCAGCAGCAAGTTCAGATCTTCGATCAAATTCTCGACAGCATCACTCAAGTTGTTCAATCACTGAAACAACGAGGTTAGCAATTCTTATCATTCGTTTCATTTTTTGAAATCGGATAAAAGAAAATAGGCATGCAACCCAATCAGGGTTTAGCGTTCATACTTGTTCTTGCCATGCAACCTAACAGTCTTTTAATTTTGCATTTGTACTCATCCACTACAACTGAAATAAATTTTCAACGACGTGCAGTATTGTCGACAATGGATTTAAACACAATTTCACCAAATCTTTGGAGGGAAATTACAAAACCATGAAATAATTGTGGTAAAAAAATTTACAAAATTTTCACTTCAAAAGTTCAACCATTAATATTTTGAGCGGCGGGTACTGATTATTTCACTAAAGATTTTGGTGGGGAATTAGAAATTCACGAAAAAAGTGGAGCCAAAATTAACCAAACCAAAAAAAAACACTCCTTCCTCCTGGATCGATCCAACTTAGTCAATTCCAACCTAGCATCACCTCCATCTTCTTCCCGCCCCCACTTTCCTCTCACTCGCTCTACCTCTCCAAACGACCGTCGTCCACTCAGCATAGATCACCCAACCCCCTCATACTTTCTCCGCCGCATCGGAATCTCTCTTCCATATTCTTCTCTCTTTACCTCTTCGATTTGACACCGGTCGGTCGCTCTCCCACCTTCACCGCCGAGTCTCCAAGGTTCAATTAACCGGCCAATTTATTGGATTCGTGTCCATAAGGTTCAGGTAAACTCCTTCAGTTCATTCGCAAATCTTCTATTACTGATTCATTCTGACTTGCTTCTTTCCTCGACTCAATTTGCGTTCTTACTTGCTAAGATGCGCACCCAGTGGTGAGGGTGTGAAATTGGTTAAATCTTGATTTCTCTCTAATCCTGATTCAAATGTTCTCTATAGGTTAATCTCTCTTCTAAATCACTTAATAATTTGTATGTTGAGAAAGCCCTCAGTTGAACCTTGATTTGAGTCAGACCTTTCTGATTCTATATACTTTTGTTTAAGTTTTCATACATTATTGATGTTAATTGTAGGCATGGTTTACTTTATGATTTACACACTGAACATATATCACGAGTTTTCAGTTGTGTGACCGTATTGGCATGGTGAATTGGTTTCCTAGGATTTAGCCTAAAGAAATCGATTTTGCTTCGATGCCTTCGAATAATGGCACATTATTGAGACATAAAATACCTTCCTCTGGATCTCTTTCTAAATCCAATTTCGCGGAAGCTCCATTCAGTTTCATCATGCATTTTCTCTGATTCATATTCATCGGTGATAATATAGTGAAAGGCATTGAACTGTTTATATCATATGAAATAGGAAGTATACTTCCTGATATGCCTTTTCAACTAAAGACTTCCTGCAGTGTTTTTTATGTTCTAGTTTACGTAAGCTAGTACTTTAAAACACTGCGAATACTTTAGTATAGTCAACTGCAACTTTAAAACGTCGCGAGATGTCTTTAGGAAATTCCATAATTGATTAAGCATAAGCAAAATTTGTTCATAGCCGCTAAATTCACAATGTCCAGATGTTTATAGGTGCGTAATCTTCCAAAATATCATCTACGGTATAGATATCCTTGATGATGCCCCGCTTCATTCCGCAATCAAGATCTTCTAATAATTGTTTATCATCCCATTCCACACAAAGATTTTTTATCCCTTTCTACACTGCAAAATGAATTGCTTTACATATGGCCATTGCTTCTGATTATCTCGCATCTTGCACCCATACAAACACCCAGGTCGACTCTGAGAACAGCACTGCATGTACCCTTTCCCGTGGACCGTTTAAAAGCACCATCACAATATAGCTTTACGGAACCACACTTCATGAGCTGCCACCTCCCGTATGTGTCCGCATGACCCGCAGCTCAGTTCCACTCTTGAGCCTGCGAAAGCTCCATACCCGAGCTGTTAGATTTAGGAAGCTCTGATACCACTTTTTGGTTTTAGGAAGAAGAGATTAGTAGGCTAAGTGTTAGGTGGAAGAGGGAAGTGATGGAACTTGTAGAGTGAGAGAGTAGGACAATATGTGTAAGTACTTCAATTGATTTGGCTTGATACAAAATCGTGGATTACAATTATAAGATACACTCAATACATCACATAGAAGTCTTAATAGAAGACTTCATTGGAGAGACATTTAGGACACTTCATAGAGGACTTACTAGGAGACTTAATAGAAGACTCACTTGATGACTTACATAATGCAAGAGTACAAGTCCCTATTTATAGGGAGCGTAGGAGGATTCTAGATTACATCATCTAGTAATCTCTCCACCTAGAAGCATCTAAAGATATTTTGTAGGACTATTCTAGTGATACACATTACAACATTGTTCTAGACTTTTCTACCACCATACTAGTTTATGAGGATAATATTTCTAGTAGCCTCCACTAACTAGTACAATTATTATTGGGCTTCATGACATAACCCATGTAATAATTATGGACCACAAATTTAGTTGGGCGAAATCAAGTTTAGCCTCCAACACCCCCTCTTAAACTTGATTTGGCATTCAAGCATTAAGGGGTAAATTAAAACTTCATGTGAGCTTCATCCCCTTCAATTGCAATGGTCTTCAAAGCCATCTCGGTGGAAGTGAGAATCTTGAACCTTTTCTTCTTCTTGATCTTACACTTCTTGACTTCTTGAGCAATGCCTTGAATTGGACAAGGTCTCTCGTCCCCATAATTTGAGACTTAAATCTCCTTCATTGGAACTTCTTCACTTGCATCAAAGAACTTCTCCATATTAACCCATCCGGTGTCAAATGTATAATTTTTCAGTCCAACTTGCATAGCAGGTCTTGTGACTTCGTCATCTTGTTCCTTATGGAATGAATTTATTTCTTTCTCCATCTTGTCAACCGCACAATGATTTTCAAGTATTTCTTCATTGACAAGATCTTTAGATAGGGTAGGCATTACCTCTTGTTGGCTATCTTCTTGGACATCCTTCATCAATTGTCCTCCATTGTCCTTATGGCCTTCTTCATCTTGAGTCTTTAACGTCCTCTCTTCCTTTTTTTCTTCCATGACAAAATTCTCTTGATCCTCACGTGCCTCAACATCCTCCTTCTCAATGCAATTTTGCATCTCTTCTACGTCATGTCTCCTTGGTCTTCATGCTTCTCATCAAGCTCGTCGTTGTTGGTTGGAAAAATTGTATCTTTACTTGACACAATGGGGTCAAGTTTCATCCATGTTTCATTTGGAGATTTTATAATCTCCTCAACTTCAACAACATGCTCTTGGTGAGCCATCAACAACATATGATCTCCCCCTTGACTTATTTCAACAAAATTCACTTTCTCGTGCACAGGGTTAGTGTTACTTCTATACTCGGAAGCATAATGACCAAAATCATAACATTTGTAACATAACACGTGAGATTTGTCATACCTTTGTCTTCCACCTTCTCTTGGTGAGTGGGAAATTTGGCCCATCTCTTCTTGATAAGATGGATTGTAATCTCCTTTTGTGTCTCTTCCTTCTTTTCGATTTGCTCCATGTCCACCTCCTCCTCGTCATTCCTCATTGATATAGTTTCTTTTCCAACTTAGGTTGCTTTGTAGCACCATGGACTCTTCTTTTTTCCTCCTCTTCATTCTTTCCTCGTGAGCTTGTAGCGATCCCATAAGTTCATCAATGGACAACTTGCTAACATCTCTACATTCCTCAATGGCTACGACAACATGCTCAAAATCACAACGTAAAGAGCGTAATATTTTCTCAACAATATAAGTATCACTTTTAATTTTCATCCCCATATCTCCTCATTTGATTAGAAATGGCCAAAATACGAGAAAAATAATCCGAAATTGTTTCCGAATTATTCATATGGAGAGATTCAAACTCACCTCTAAGAATTTGGAGTTTCAACTTCTTGAATCTCTCACCACCCGTTTGAGAGTTTTGGAGAATCTCCCAAGCTTTTTTGGAGGTGGTTGCAAAAAATATCTTCTCAAGCATGTTGTCATCTAAGGAAGAATGAATGAGGGCAAGAGCTTTTTTATCTTTCTTACGTACCTCTTCTAATTCCTCTTTTGGAGTTGGACACAAGTCTACTTCAAGCGCTTCGTAGCCATTCTCCACAACATCCCAAGCACCATGTGCGCCTAGAATGGCCTTCATGCGCAATTCCCATGTGAAATAGTTGTCTTTGGTGAGGCGAGGACATTGGACATAAACATTCGCCATCTTGCTATCGACTTGGCTCTGATACCAATTTGTTAGATTTAGGAAGCTCTGATACCACTTTGTTGGTTTTAGGAAGAAGAGATTAGTAGGCTAAGTGTTAGGTGGAAGAGGGAAGTGATGGAAATTGTAGAGTGAGAGAGTAGGACAATTTGTGGAAGAACTTCAATTGATTTGACTTGATACAAAATAGTGGAGGAAAACAATAAGATACACTCAATACATCACATAAAAGTCTTAATAGAAGACTTCATTCGAGAGACATTTAGGACACTTCATGGAGGACTTACTAGGAGACTTAATAGAAGACATTTCTAGTAGCCTCCACTAACTAGTACAATTATTATTGGGCTTCATGAAATAACCCATGTAATAATTATGGACCACAAATGTAGTTGGGCTAAATCAAGTTTAGCCTCCAACACAAGCATGAACCTTGTACACAATCTGCCTACGAGATTTTGATTTCCTTCAAACACGCTAGCGTTTCTATTTTCCCAAATCTCCCATAATATCACGCAAAATATTCTATCAACTTTCCTCCACAAAATCTCATAATTTGTTGAGATACCCACATAGATAAATCAATCTTTTTCCTCGGCACCAACTGTTGGAACCCAAGCCGATTTGAAATTTCGTTTTTCGCACTGCATTTATAGAATACAAGGAGATATCCCGCACGATGCGTAGGTCTGCCATGAGTTCAATTTTTTCCACTTTGAAGAAAATTATAATTAAATAAATGTATCTAATTTTATAAGTTAAAATCTTATGAAAACAATGAAACAAATTTGACCAGGATCTCTGGGAAGTAGCCTCTAAGAAGAGCATGTTAATTTTTTGTACCAATCGTGTTGTTGAAATTGAATTCTAATCGAATATCAGTAGGAAGAAGCTAGAAAATCACAACATGATCGAGTATACATACATACATATATATATATATTTAAGAAAATTAAATAAAATTTAAACTATTATGAAACTTATTTCTTACCAAATAACTTTCATTTAATGAAACATCTATTTCAAAACTATCAAAACATATTTATTTAACATTCTTTTATTTTTGAGGAATTATTGTTTTATTGTTTTGAGGTAAGAAAATTTCTTACTTTATAATGGGTTTTTCTTTTTTTAAATGCAACAACTTTTGTTTTCTTTTCAAGTAAGATAGCATAATATTGACTTACAAAATAATTTTCATGTCTTGTCTCAGAACAACATAAAACTCATCTAAAATCAATAATAGAAACATTAAAGTGAAAACTAAGAACAAAGTGATCCATATCTTTCAAATAAAATTATAATATAATATAAATTCTTTTGGCACTGTCAGCGTGGTTTGATGTACTAAGCATACGAAGAGAAATTAAACCAATGACCTTTTTATAAAAGGTATGACTTCAATAATATTTGAAATTTTTGATTTATGTTGCTCAAAATGTAGATGCATGAAAAAAATACTAATAATTCTTACTCGTGGAGTCTCAATGATGATTACGATGTGGATAGTGAATTTTACCTAAGAGATCACGTACAAATAATTGTGAAGACAACATTTATAAAGAATAAAATAAACTATAGGGAAAAAAAGATACTACAATATAATTAATTATAAATTTTTATTTGACATTCATTTTTTCTTTATGACTTAAAATGATGTAAATATTCCTCTATAAAAGAATACGAATATTTGAGCAGCGTTTCTATATTTATATATATTACAGTTGAAATTTATCGTCTAATACAGTTTAGGTGATAGACAATTTTAAAATTCATACGCTTTTATAATTTCTCTCGTATGTAAATCCCAGAAATATAATGAACTAATATTTGTTCATATTTATAAAATAGTAACCAAATGTACATAACAAACTATCTCAACTAAAATGCGAATTCGCTCATTATTCCAAGAAATGTAAATCAGGTCATTCCATTTTAGAAAAGAATGAAGAATGTGCCAATAAGAATTTTTCGTTCTTATCTTAGCCAAAAGTGTGAAACATGAACAATAATAAATTTCTAAGAGAGTCAATAAATTACAACCTTTGCATCAAAAAGTTAAATTGTAAATTTAGATGAACATTAAAATTTCTTGTTTTGTTTATTTCATTTTTTCAGATTGAAGATGATTTCGTGCAAGAGAGTGGTTGAAAATGTTATCTTCATTCATAGAAATAACTTACCTCAGTTCTACAAGAAACTATTTCCACGGTTGGAACTCGCGCCAAGGCTCCCCTTCACCTCTCTAATTGTATAGATGCCCTAAATTTTTACGGCATCACCTTCTTACCATTAACCACTATAATGATTTACAAATAAATTTGCAAAAAATTCACATTGAGGGTAATCCTTTTCTCTTTAGGACCGTCCGCAACCAAAAAATCTCAAAAATATAGAAACATATTTGAGCAGACAAGGAACTGTAAATTACCAAAAATACAGTACAGTTTCTTATGAAAGAAAAATGGACTATTTCTTATGACTTTTACAAACGGATAATATCCAGCAAAGCCTATGAATTTCGGTAAGACCTTGTTTCAGGAAAATATGTACTTGTACGAATAAAAGCCTACTTTTTTAGTGAAGTTTGACAAGTCCCCCGACTTTTTTCATAAATTTTTACAGTAAATTTGCCCTCTCTTAAAATTCATAACATGATCATCATTTCACGACACTCCTTCCAACCTTTCCTTAAAAAGGATGGTATCTATAAGGATAATTCAAAAATTGAAAGAACAATCAAATCCTGTTTTATCATAGAAGTAGTGGTCACAGGTAGCTTCCCCAATAGCGAGCTCTTCCATACGTCTTTATTTCTAAAAGGTAATTGTCCGGTGTCTCAAAAATAGAATTGTTTATTAATTCTTTTAATGTGGTTACTATTAGGTAAGATATAACATGATGGTGTCTCTACTCATAAGTAATATCCATTACACTGTTACAAACAATTGCAATGCACCATATGAGTACTTTATTTAGTTGAATTGGATTTCATAACGCAAGCCAAAATGGGAGCCCAAAACAATAGTTACAATCCGGCCCACTCGGGCAGAGAACAAAAGGATAGTAACCCTAAATCGAGAATCGTCTCTGTGAATATGTGTGCCAATTCATTACCGCGCCTCTTCACATATTGTAGCCGACACAACTCCATCTCCTTCGCCAGATTAACGAACTCCTCCATATTTCTTTTCATATCTAATGAGAGTTATCTGATAGCTTCTCCTCTTCCATTTCGTAGAAACAATCTGAGATCCTGGATCTAGTCGCTCTTCCAAAGTTGCATGTCTGAGATATCTTCATATGCAAGGAGCAAGCCTATCTTGATTGCTATAATCTCCTATCTGACGAGAGAGGAGAACAAAAAGATATGTTGTGTTGTGCCTATTATGGGCTCACCGGCCGAGTTTCTGATGGCGACACCCATTCCACACCTCTTTCCTTATTAGAGCAAGCTCTGTCGCAATTAATTTTGACAAGACCTGGATCTGGAGGGGTACATTAGTATTGACTGATACATATTTCGTTTGTCCGAATCTGGAATTCTTCCACGGCGATGTTGGTGCTACTAGAAAAAGATAAGAACTCTTCTCCTTTTTCTGTAGATCTCCTTAACTTTGAAGCTCTTATTATTAAATCATGTCTCATTTGTACTACTCCAAAGTGCCAAATTCTGAAATGTACCATTTGTGTTGCACGGAAGGGATGCTTGAAAATAGATCGACACCATCTACTCTCTAAAGTTAACCAGGCGAGAGTCGATGGTTATTTCAGAAAGACGCCATACCTCTACAGCCATTTTACACCTCATAAAAATATGATTGACACTTTCGGCGTCTTGGTGACACTTTTGGCCACCTCTTTTGGCCATTTTACACCTCATAAAAATACTCTTTTAGCCACCTCTCCTCTTCCTCTTTCGAAGATTGACCCACTGAAAATTTGTTTGCGCATAACAACTTGTAACCAGAAAAGACGAAGTATTCACCATTTTCGTAGAAGAACCTGAAGTTGATGTCAAGGCCTGGGGTTTCTGGAATGGCGATCAGGAGGATGTTTTCTACATCACCAAGATCCAGGTACAATTTGAGTCGTTCTTTCTCCCAGGTTCTGTCTTGTTGGATGAATTATGCAACTGGTAGCACAACATTATTTGTACTTCGCATACTGAATTTAAAAGTGGTGGGTCTTGGGATCAATCTATATGTGAATAAATCATATGTGGTACCACATCTTATTTTCTTAACCAGCCAATTGGAGAGAAGATCTTTCTTTGCAATAATAACATGGAATCCAAATTAAACTGCATGATACTTTTTAGGAGGTTGATCCATGAGATCACAGTCTTTGAAGTATTAAGCTTTACAAACTCAATCGATAAAATTTGAAGGTTGTAGATAATCTTCCACCGACTGTTTAGAAAGAAGTGAAACACTTAAGCACCACATATATTTGAACCCTACACCTCCCTCGGCCTTTCTGAATTTTAGTTACTCCCAACCAGCCCAATGTATGTTATTTTTATGAAAAAGTTTTTCCGTTCAAAGCACGTACCTTTTGGGAGTACGAAACAACCCATTGAGTAGTTGTGGATATTTCCAAACCTTCAGCCTTATGTTTACCCTCACTATTAAGGACTGAAAAATATTTTCTTCTCTTTCTCTATCATGGTTGGGCCTAAGTAACTTTCATGTTTCTATGCCACCGGGATGCCACATAGCTAACTGAGGGCCTGATTATCTTCAGGAGAGGTGTTCTCTGAAAAAGCAATTGTTGACTTCTGATAGTTTACCAACTCTCCCGAGGCATAGGCATAATACCGTTTAACTCTAGTGAGAACGTAACTTCATTAGGGACTGCCTTTGTAGAAATTAGTCTTTTGTTAGAGAAAAAAGGTGGATCAATGATGTTCTTTTTATGTAAACCCTCCTTAAGACTTCGAGAACAGTGTCTCGCTCACCAAGAGCAAAAGATAGGTTATTAAAGGACACCCCTGTCTTAAGCCTATCTCAAGTACGACCCTTCCTACTACATTACCATTGACAATCGAACTGTAGATAACCGTAATAACACACTTATAATAAGTTCACTCTACTTAAAGTCGAAACCCAAATGTTCTAGGATTGCTGTAGAAATCCAACTTAACGTAGTCGTACACTTTTCTTATGATACGTTTGACAGAAACAGAGCCAATTTTTCTTTTATGTCGTGTTTCCATAGAGTGGATTAGCTCGAACTCTGTGAGCACATTTTCTTGAATCTGTCTCCCGGGGACGAAAGCGCTCTCAATGCGTTTCATGGTACACGCTCAAACAACAGATGAACGCCAGAACACACCCGTGCATAATGCGCGCCAGAACCAAGGTCATATGCGCGTGCAAAAAATTTCACGCTCCAGATGCTCCATGTTGTTGCTCCAACTCCAACGAGTTCCTTCAACGCATGAGCCATCACCAGATTTAATTCA
Source organism: Linanthus parryae (assembly GCA_023055425.1). Classification (NCBI taxonomy): domain Eukaryota; kingdom Viridiplantae; phylum Streptophyta; class Magnoliopsida; order Ericales; family Polemoniaceae; genus Linanthus; species Linanthus parryae. The sequence continues at coordinate 8,567,165 of JALGPY010000013.1, read as the reverse complement.
CACTCTAGATTCTACACTCCCGGAGCCAGATTGCGCCTGAACGTCAATTCCCATAACGCCATATGCGCGTGAACCGCCAAATTCGTGCGAGTACCAAACGCGTGCTGGATTTGCCAGATCCTTTGCAGGCCTAATCAGATGCATGCCAGATTACTCTGACAGGAGCCTGGATAGCATCCTGCGCGGAGCTTCTGATGGCGGGTGTATCCGCTTCTCTCTCACGAACAGATCGATCTTGATCTCCAAACCAAACATCATTCCTGGCGGAATCTCGAAGTCCTACTCGAGATATCATGCTCCCCTGAATCGCGAAACCCTAGCTTTGAGTTTCACCAAGATCTTGAAACCTGGCTCTAATACCAGTTTTTTAAAACTGTGATCCCTTTGACCTTGCTCTGTTACCATTTTGTTGTAACATAACATAACTCCTATTTAAGAGCTCTTATACCAAATTGTTATAACGTGGGGGTATTCAAGCAACAACCATGAAACAAAATCAAGATTGAGACTATTATTAACGTGGTTCACTAACGAATTCGCAACGAACTCAGTAGCTACCTCCACGTCAGATATTTTATTGTGAAGAGAACCCGATTACAATGCACGCGATGGCCACAACGAGCAAGGCGGCCACCCTCCCGACCCACACACACAAAAGCTTCTCAAAGCACCAAACAAATAAACGCGTGTGTGGGTATTGCTACCGTATTACTACACCCAGTGCCTTTATTTAGGCTATAAGGAAACAATCTAAAGATGATTTTGGCACCAAGCCAAACATCACCGCCCCAGTAGTTGTTGGCTGCATTTAGACTTTAATTCAAACCCAACGAGGTCTATGCTCTGGTTGGATCACTAGTGGAAAAGAGGTCCTTAAAAGTAATCTTTAACGGTAAGGGTGATGCCTTCATCTTCATCTTGCCATATACCATGCTCGTATTCGATACCAGACAGTCGGTTCATATGGTTCTTAATAGACAATTTTCTATGAAAGAATCTTGTATATAGATCACCAAGCTTCATCCAAGGGATTTGTTATCTCTGACTCCACATGACTCCTTCCCTGAGTAGGAGGTCTGCAATTTCCTTCTTCAAATGATCCTTCTCCGTCAAATTGGCAGAATATTGGGGTTGCATTTCGAGGTTATCCTTGCGGTCCTTGAGTAGAGAAATCTGTCTCTTTAAATTACCAAATTTTTCCTCTTCCACCTCTTTAAATCTATAACAAAACTGCAGTTCTTGCTGGGGAAATGAACGCCTTACCTTCTACAACATTCTTCAGCTAATATATTTCACTCTAGTTGATGACGTCACATATTTTCAAACTGAAACCTTATGACCAACTTCTTCTTATTCGAACACTTTTCATCGCATTTAATTGTGATGAGAAATGGTCTGACACTTCTGCTGAAAGATCGAAAACTCGAGCTCACCGGAACTGCTCAATCAAAATGTAATTTACTACAATCTATCAAGATGTTTTCTATTAGCGCCTTCATCAGACTTGTTGTTTCACCATGTATGTGAAGGACTAGAACTTTCTGCATTAGTTTCTAAATATGACATCACATAATTACATTCTCATTTTGTCTCCAAGATATCTTATAGGAATATCACTGTACAACAGTTGTATTCTCTTTCAAGATATATAATTGTTAGGCAATTGATGAAAACAGCTTTCAGAATTAATGTTGGAAATCTCCCAAAAGTGTATAAATTAACACTGTAAATATGCTCTTAGAAACCAAAAACAAGCTTCATACAATTTGTTTGCCTCATTTTAGCTAACTTTAGCCACGACAAGAAAGAAGGTGCACCTCGTATTCATCACCAACGAAAACTCAAGGAAAGCAGCCTATGAGAATTGAAGAAGGGATTCACGAACAAGGTTAGGGAGCTAATTAATCTTTGTGGACATGATGCTTGTGCAATAATTTACAACCCTTATGATACCGAAACAAATGTTTAACAAAACCTTTCTAGAGGTCAAAGAGAGTTGGCACAGTTCAAAAGGATGCTTGAAAAGGATAAAAGCAAGGAGATGATGTATGTAGTGAGTTTCATCAAGACGCAAATTACGAAGCCAGGGAGCAGCTGAAGAAGCAATAGAAGGAGAAATGAGAGAAGGGGATAACAGAGTTCATGTACCAGTGTATGGCTAGTAGGGCGGGAAAACACATCTTAAATTTGAGAGATTTGCGTGATCTAGGGTGGGTTATTATTCAACCAAATTTATAAGAGGATCTTGTCACCGAAGAAACCTGATAGACCATCTTCTTCTTCCCAAATTGTTCCAGCAGTGGTGAATACTGGAATTTGTACTTTCCATCAATGGGAGTAGAATGGAGCCATGAATTTGACCACTGCAACTGTGCAGCAAAGGCCACAATGCTTTGCACACTTCATGAGCAACCCTAATCCAATGGGGCTCGACGTCCCTGATCAAATGACTCTACACCCATTAGGAGATAAACAATCTTATGCTATGTGGCAAGTGTCTTCCTTCTTTCACTGAAATAGATATCCCACAAAGTCTTAGTTTGTTTCCTATTGCTTTATATTAATTTTTTCAGAATGCTTCATAAATTACATGTCCCTGTATCTGAATAATAATAATAATAATAATAATAATAATAATAATAATAATAATAATAATAATAATAATAATAATAATAATAATAATAATAATAATAACAATAATAATAATAATAATAATACAAAATTGTTTCCTACAATTGAGTTAGCCTTGGTGAAATCATATTCGGAAGCACCGTCAACCAATGTTTCAATCGACTATATTCCCTTAGTTTTTAATGTCTTGAGCTCTAGCAGGAAGTAACCCATACATGTGTCCCATAGAATATTTTTCGCTTCTCCCCCTATGTGCCAATGCCTACGAATCTTTGTTAAAATAAACCATGCAATGTCAAAAATCAGAAAAACAAATTGACAGGTCAATTTAATAAATATTCGTAGACATTGGGACATAAATTGAGAAGCAAAAATTATTCTATGTGATACCTGTAAGGGTTACTTCCTCCTAGAGATCAAGATATTGAGAACTTAGGGAATCTAGTCAATTGAAAAATATATATAGGTTAATCGTGCTTGAGAATAGGATTTTACCAGGACCATAAAAATTTAAATAGGACTAAGTCAATTGTAAGAAACCATTTTGTTTTTTCATTATTATTAGAATCCCAAGACATGCAATGTATTTAACATTCTGAAAACAAAAATATACAGAGAACAGAAAGAAAATAGGAATTTCTGGAATCACTATTTTAGAGAAATATGAAAGGCACTGGCCACATAGCATTTGGTTGTTGATCACCAAGCGGGTGCACATTCATCTGATCGGGGCAGTCAAACCCCATCGGATTTGGGTTTTTCATGAAGTGTGCAAAGCATGGAGGCATTTGTTGTAGAGCTGCCGTGGTCAAATTCATGGCTGGATTCTCCTTTTGTTGATGGAAAAAAATAACTCCAGTATCTACCACTGGTGGAACCATTTGGGAAGAAGAAGAAGATGGGCGATAAGGTTTCTTCAGTGAGGTGATCCTCTTATAAATTTCATTGAGCTTTTCATGTATAACCCACCCAAAATCATGCAAATCCCTCAAATTTAAGTTATGCTGCCCGCCCATACACTTAAACATTACCTGCGTAATCTCTTTCTCTTGGTTCTCCTTGTATTGCTTCTTTAGCTACGCACCGGCTTCATATGCTTGATGAAACTCTCTTGATTCATCATCTTCTTGCTTTCCTCCATTTCAGGCATCCTCTTGAATTGTGCAAGCAGTCGTTTGACACCAGATGGGTTTGGCCAAACTTCAGGTTGGGAATCATAGGGGCTGTAAATGATTGCACAAGCATCGATTTCACAAAGAGTAGTTAGCTCGCTAACCTTCTTCATCAAGCCAATCTTCCTTTTATTATAAGGTGCTTTCCTTGAGGAGTCGTTGGTCATGAATGCAAGATTCACCTTCTTTCTTGTCATGGCGTAAGATCATTCCAAGGAAGTAAACAAATTGTACAAAACTTACTTTTGGTTTCTAAGAGTATATACACAGTTCTAATTTATTCACCTTTTGGAGATTTCCAACAACAATGTTTGAAGATTTTAAGTCAATTGTCTAATAAATATTTACATTGAAAGAGAATACAACATTTATACAGTCACATTCCCATATAATATCGAGGAGACAAAATGGGAATTTCAGTATTTTATGTGATATTTAATAGTTAGCGCAGAAGGTACAGCTCGACTCTTGTGTGAGTTTTTTTTTTTCGTTTTAGGTTCGAATGAGGAAAATTTTCCTTGCCCGACTGTCAAGATGATGTTTTGATGTCTAAATTCGCAAATCTTATATACTCTAAAAAGTCCAAGAGCTCAAAATGTTTAACACTATGAAATGTTTTCTTTGTTTTCTACATTGTTTTATTTGCCAAATATACTATTTCGTGTTTTGAATATTTGACCACTACAGTATTCCTATTAGATGTCATTAATTTCTATTGATTGGTCAATACATACTCCTCTTCCTCGTCTTCTTCAATTTTTTTCTTCTTTTGTACCCTACAAAATTGTTACTTTTGTTTTTTCTACATAAATTATGTAAATCCTATCTTTTACTTCTACACTTCTCTTTCCTTTTTGGGATATTTATCACCTTTTTGTTTTCCGAAACTTTTTAAACCAAGATTCATCGAATTATGAAGAAGGAAGTTAAAGTGATGATTGTCAGCGTCTTGCTTTAATTTTGAATATCAACGGTAAGCAAAAATGTATGCTTGTTCGTGGTCTTAATTTTCATATGTGGGTGTAGAACTTTAATGGAATCCTTCACATGAATGTCTTGATCAAGGGTATTATAGGTTAGGTTTATTTTCAGATATCAAATTAGAATTAAACTTGATCGATTCATACCAATGTCTAAAAAAAATGTGATTGATTTTGATATACTGAGACTTATGTTTCTATTATTTTTCTTCAAACCCTGATATGATGCTACTCGTGCAACATTTTTCATGGGAAATAGGAGAACAGAATGATTTGGTCCACCTGGATCAAGGTTTGCAATTATTTCTCTGTGAGGGTAAGGGTTCTCTTCACTTTTCATGTTTCATTTGAGAATTTTATTGTAACGATGCCGTCGTAGAAGTACCAACCAATTAGAAAAGCCTCCAGTTATGCCCACTGTTAATCATTCTTCCACCTAAGATCAAATTTTCGGTAATGAAGGTGTTAGAATTTTTTGGTGATTCAAGCCCCTAGCCTACACTTGGACGAAGCAGCGAAGCAATGACGAAGCGGCCAAAATAACGAATTAATAAATATATGTTTGTTCTATAACTTCTACGTTCCTGGAAATAAATGCATGTTCATAGCAGAACAGAAGAACATAATTGAATTTTGTCTCAGAAAAGGGGGAAAATGCAACAAGTTATTGATCTTGCAGAAATCGCAAAAAAACAAACAAAAAAAATGCTAAACAAAAACAATCAGTCTCTTCCCTTCACTGGAAAAAGGGACCAGGCCACACAGCACTAGGATTTTGATCACCAAATGGAGGCATGTTCGTCAGATCATCACCGCGGAATCCCATCTGGTTGGGGTTGTTCATCAAGTCCGCAAACGATTTAGGCCTCCGCTGCATGGCCTCCCTTGTCATATCCATGGTTGGATTCTCTTCTTGTCCATGGAATGTTCTAACTCCAGTGTCCACCAATGCTGGAACCATTTGAGTAGAAGACGAAGAAGACGAGCCGTTAGATTTCTTCATTGACGTTATCTTGTTATCGATTTCCTTCATCTTTTGATCGATAACCCACCCTAGATCATGCAAGTCCCCAAAATTGAAATTCTCTAGCCCAGCCCTACCATTCAGGCACTGGTACATGACCTCCGTCATCTCTTTCTCCCGATTCTCCTTGTATTGTTTTTTCAGCTGCTCACTGGCTTTCAAGATCCGCTGCTTGATGAAACTCTCTTGGTTCATCATCTTCTTGCTTTGTTCCATTTCAGGCATCATCTTGAATTGTGCCAGCACACGTTCGACCCCCGACGGGTTTGGCCAAACTTCAGGCTGGGAATCGTAGGGGCTGTAGACAATAGCACAAGCCTCGATTCCACAAAGGGTTGTTAGTTCCGTAACCTTCTTCATCAAGCCTTTCTTCCTTTTCTTGAACGTAGCTTTCCTCGAGGAGTCGTTGGAGATGAATGCGAGCGTCACGTTCTTTCTTGTCATGGCTGAAGATAACTCCAAAGAAGAAATGAAATTGTAACAAAACTGTGTAAAGCTTTGGATTGGTTTCTATGAGCATATGGACAGTGCTAATTTATAAAAATTTTGGAAATTGCAACATTAATGTTTGAAGCTTTTTTGTTCGTTACCTAAAATATATTTTCCTTAAAAAGAAATATCACATTCATAGAATTTCACATTTTATATTATAAGTACATGTTGAAAACAAATTAGGGAACGCAACATGTCAGAAGGACTGTTATAATGTTACAACTTATTCAGCGCATGAATGAGGAATATTTAGAATGTGTGAGTTAATAAGAGGATACTTTGGTGTCTATTTTCAGATAGGCACATTAAAGTTTAGACGACATTCACAAGTAATTAACATATGATTCTATCTTTATACATAAGATATAGCTTGGGAGATGTTCTTTCCTTTTTAAGTTATTACAAAATAATAAGTTGATTCTAAGTTCTAAGTCTCTTAAATTTACTTGAAAATCATCTACTTTATCAATGTGGCCAGGCCAGCGGTTGAACAACACATTTAAAAAGATCAACGCAGGCAGTTGCGAGGGCAAGATCAGCGATTTATTTTTTCTATTTTTTATTTTTTTGTGATTAAGAACTTCAAATTTTGAATGATAGATATACAGTAATTTGTTGAGTAAAGTACAACTTTTTTTGCGCGAATTTTCTATTCTTTTAATGAGTTTTATTTATGCTTAATCAATTATAGAATTTTCTAAAGACTTCTCGCAGCGTTTTGAAGTTATAGTTTACGTAAACTACAACTTTGAAACACTGCGAGTACTTTTGTACAGTCTACAAGAACTTTAAAACGTTGCGAGATGTCGTTAAGAAATTCCATAATTGATTAAAAATACATAAAATTTGTTTATAGCCGCTAAATTCACGATGTCCAGAAGTTTATAGGTGCGTAATCTTCCAAAATATCATCTACGATAGAGATATCCATGATGATGCCCCCCTTCATTCCGCAATCAAGATCTTCTAATAACTGTTTATCATCCCCCACCACACAAAGATTTTGGATCCCTTTCTACACTGAAAAATGAATACGTTTACATACGTCCATTGCATCTGATTATTCTGCATTGGTACATGCTCTTAGCGGAAATTATCTTGCACCCATACAAGCACCCAGATCGACTCTGAGAACAGCACTGCATCTACCCTTTCCCGTGGACAGTTCTAAAGCACCATCACAATTTAGCTTTACAAAACCACTCTTCATGAGCTGCCACCTCCCGTATGTGTCCGCATGACCCGCAGCTCAATTCTACTCTTGAGCTTGCGAAAGCTCCGCTAGCCAAGCATGAACCTTTTACACAATCAATCCAAGAGATTTTGGATTTCATTCAGACACTGTAGCATTTCTATCATCCTTGATTTTCCATAATGGCACGCAAAAGATTCATCAATTTTCCTCCAAAAAGCTCATAATTGATTGAGATACCCACATAGATAAATCAATATTTTTCCTTGGCACCAATTTTTGGAACCCAAGCCGATTCCAAATTTTTGTCGCACTGCATTCATAGAATACTAGGCGATACTCCGCGCGATGCGAACGTATCTAATCAAGTAAGGTAAAATCTTATGAAAATAATAATTCAATTTCTGTGTCTTAATATGAAGTATGAATAGTGGAAGTTTTTATGAAGATGATGAAAGACAGTGGTAAAATATGTTCAAAGTTCCAAGGCCTGGAATCTATATGTGCATTTATATTGATTAAGTATTGTTTACCAATCTTGTGTATGCAGGCTTAGCATTGGATCAGTTCTTGGTTAAATGTGTCTGACAAATATTTTTAGACTATATCTATGTGTTTCTAACACTCGGAGGCTTCACAGCGTGAATGAATCAAGCATTATAAAGCTATAAGCTTAAAACTGTGAAGAATGTCCCAGAGTTCCAAGGCCTTGAGATTCCATGAGCTGCTGACAGTCTTATTTAGCTTAACTTATTATTTCTTGCAGGATGTTACATGTGGTAATGTGATTGGTTACTGACTTGCTATTAGTCTTAATCATAATTTTATCATTTTCTTATATATATTACTGATGTGGTATTAATCTTCATATCAAAATATTGGCCTAGTTTATTGCAGAAACTGTTATGCCAAACAGTCATTAACATTTTCTGGATTTTGTTTGACCTTGAAATCAAGTTTGTTTCAGAGTTGTGTGTTGTTAAAACCCCTCAAAACAAACTATAATGGCTATCCATTCATAGTTGTTTATAGAAGCATGTTTGGGAGAGGATTTGTAGGGGGAAATTTCCTAAAATCGCTCATTTAGTTACCACAGTTTGTTATAAGCTTTAGTTTGACTTTAAAAGAGAGAAGACTGACAGAGGACTTATCATTCACAAAATAATAGTGTTTAGTGTCGTGGAGCTCATACAATCAACTCTTCAATCAATGAAGTTATTAACACTTTTGGAGAAGGAGATAAAGCTTGAATGTGTTCTTCAGATATCAAGATGATTTATGTCCTTCTCCAATAGTGTTAATAACTTCATTGATTGAAGAGTTGATTGTGTGATCTCCACGACACTAAACACTATTATTTTCTGAATGATAAGTCCTCTGTCAGTCTTCTCTCTTTTAAATTCAAACTAAAGCTTATACGAACTGTGGTAACTAAATGAGCGATTTTAGGAAATGTCCCCCTACAAATCCTCTCCCAAACATGCTTCTATCAACAACTGTGAATGGATAGTCACTATAGTTTGTTGTGAGGGGTTTTAACAACAAACAACTCTGCAACAAACTTCATTTCAAGGTCAAACAAAATCCAGAAAATATTACTGACTGTTTGGCATAACAGTTTCTGCAATAAACTAGGCCAAAATTTTGATATCAAGATTAATACCAGATCAGTAATATATATATGATAATGATAAAATTATGATTAAGACTTATAGCAAGTCAGTAACCAATCACATTACCACATGTAACATCCTGCAAGAAATAATCAGTTAAGCTAAATAAGATTGTCAGCAGCTCATGGAATCTCAAGGCCTTGGAGCTCTGTGACATTCTTCACAGTTTTAAGCTTACAGCTTTCTAATGCTTGATTCATTCACGCTGTGAAGCCTCCGAGTGTTAGAAACACATAGATATAGTCAACAAATATTTTTTTAGACACATGTAACCAACAACTCATCCAATGCTAAGCCTGCATACACAAGATTGGTAAACAATACTTAATCAATATAAATGCACATATAGATTCAAGACCTTGGAGCTTTGAACATATTTTACCACTGCCTTTCATCATCTTCATAGAAACTTCCACAGTTCATACTTCATATTAAGACAGAGAAATTGAATTATTATTTTCATAAGATTTTACCTTATATAATTAGATACGTTCGCATCGCGCGGAGTATCGCCTAGTATTCTATGAATGCAGTGCGAAAAAAATTTGGAATCGGCTAGGGTTCCAACAATTGGTGTCAAGGAAAAAGATTGATTTATCTATGTGGGTATCTCAATCAATTATGAGCTTTTTGGAGGAAAATTGATGAATCTTTTGCGTGCCATTATAGAAAATCAAGGATGATTGAAATGCTACATTGTATGAATGAAATCCAAAATCTCGTGGATTGATTGTGTAAAAGGTTCATGCTCGGCTAGCGGAGCTTTCGCAGGCTCAAGAGTAGAATTGAGCTGCGGGTCATGCGGACACATACGGGAGGTGGCAGCTCATGAAGAGTGGTTTTGTAAAGCTAAATTGCGATGGTTGTTTTGAACTGTCCACGAGAAAGGGTACATGCAGTGCTGTTCTCAGAGTCGATCTGGGTGCTTGTATGGGTGCAAGATGTTTTCCGCTTAGAGCATGTACCAATGCAAAATAATCAGATGCAATGGCTGTATGTAAAGGTATTCATTTTGCAGTGTAGAAAGGGATCCAAAATCTTTGTGTGATGGGGGATGATAAACATTTATTAGAAGATCTTGATTGCGGAATGAAGGGGGGCATCATCATGGATATCTCTATCGTAGATGATATTTTGGAAGATTATGCACCTATAAACTTCTGGAAATCGTGAATTTAGCGGCTATAAACAAATTTTATGTATTCTTTCCTAACGACATCTCGCAACGTTTTAAAGTTCTTGTAGGCTGTACTAAAGTACTCGCAGTGTTTCGAAGTTGTAGTTTACGTAAACTAGAACTTCAAAACGCTGCGAGAAGTCTTTAGAAAATTCCATAATTGATTAAGCATAAATAAAATTCATTAAAAGAATAGACAGTTCGCACAAAGAGTTGTACTTTACTCAATAAATTACTGTATATCTATCATTCAAAATTTGGAAGTTCTTAATCACAAAAAAAAAAATAGAAAAAATAAATCGTTGATCTTGCCCTCGCAACTGCCTGCGTTGATCTTTTTAAATGTGTTGTTCAACCGCTGGCCTGGCCACATTGATAAAGTAGATGATTTTCAAGTAAATTTAAGAGACTCAGAACTTAGAATCAACTTATTATTTTGTAACAACTTCAAAAGGAAAGAACATCTCCCAAGCTATATCTTACGTATAAAGATAGAATCATATGTTAATTACTTGTGAATGTCGTCTAAACTTTAATGTGCCTATCTGAAAATAGACATCAAAGTATCCTCTTATTAACTCACACATTCTAAATATTCATCATTTATGCGCTGAATAAGTTGTAACATTATAACAGTCCTTCTGACATCATGCGTTCCCTAATTTGTTTTCAACATGTACTTATAATATAAAATGTGAAATTCTATGAATGTGATATTTATTTTTAAGGAAAATATGTTCTAGGTAACGAACATAAAAGCTTCAAACATTAATGTTGCAATTTCAAAAAAATTATAAATTAGCACTGTCCATATGCTCATAGAAACCAATCCAAAGCTTTATACAGTTTTGTTACAATTTCATTACTTCTTTGGAGTCATCTTAAGCCATGACAAGAAAGAAGGTGACGCTCGCATTCATCTCCAACGACTCCTCAAGGAAAGCTACGTTCAAGAAAAGGAAGAAGGGCTTGATGAAGAAGGTTACCGAACTAACAACCCTTTGTGGAATCGAGGCTTGTGCTATTGTCTACAGCCACTACAATTCCCAGCCTGAAGTTTGGCCAAACCCGTCGCGGGTCGAACGAGTGCTGGCACAATTAAGGATGATGCCTGAAATGGAACAAAGCAAGAAGATGATGAACCAAGAGAGTTTCATCAAGCAGCGGATCTCGAAAGCCAGTGAGAATCTAAAAAAACAATACAAGGCGAATCGGGAGAAAGTGATGACGGAGGTCATGTACCAGTGCCTGAATGGTAGGCTAAGCTAGAGAATTTCAATTTTGGGGACTTGCATGATCTAGGGTGGCTTATCGATCAAAAGATGAAGGAAATCGATAACAAGATCACCTCAATGAAGAAATCTAACGGCTCGTCTTCTTCGTCTTCTACTCAAATGGTTCCAGCATTGGTGGACACTGGAGTTAGAACATTCCATCGACAAGAAGAGAATCCAACCATGTATATGACAAGGGAGGCAATGCAGCAGAGGCCTCAATTGTTTGCGGACTTGATGAACAACCCCAACCAGATGGGATTCCGGGGTGATGATCTGACGAACATGCCTCCATTTGGTGATCAAAATCCTAGTGCTGTGTGGCCTGGTCCCTTTTTCCAAGTGTAGGGAAGAGACTGATTGTTTTTGTTAGTTTTTTTGCGATTTCTGCAAGATCAATAAATTGTTGCATTTTTCTCCCTTTTCTGAGACAAAATTCAATTGTGTGTTTCTGTTCTGCTATGAATATGCATTTATTTTCAAGAACATAGAAGTTATAGAACAAACATAAATTTATTAATTCGTTATTTTGGCCGCTTCGTCATTGCTTCGCCGCTTCGTCCAAGTGTAGGCTAGGTGCTTGAATCACCAAAAAATTCTAACACCTTCATTACCCAAAATTTGATCTTAGGTGGAAGAATGATTAACAGTGGGCATAACTGGAGGCTTTTCTAATTGGTTGGTACTTCTACGACGGCATCGTTACAATAAAATTCTCAAATGAAACATGAAAAGTGAAGAGAACCCTTACCCTCACAGAGAAAGAATTGCAAACCTTGATCCAGGTGGACCAAATCAATTTGTTATTCTATTTCCCATGAAAAATGTTGCACGAGTAGCATCATATCAGGGTTTGAATAAAAATAATAGAAACATAAGTCTCAGTATATCAAAATCAATCACATTTTTTTTAGACATTGGCATGAATCGATCAAGTTTAATTCTAATTTGATATCTGAAAATAAATCTAACCTATAATACCCTTGATCAAGACATTCATGTAAGGGATTCCATTAAAGTTCTACACCCACATGTGAAAAATAAAGACCACGAACAAGCATACATTTTTGCTTACCGTTGATATTCAAAATTAAAGCAAGACGCTGACAATCATCAGTTTAACTTCCTTCTTCATAATTCGATGAATCTTGGTTTAAAAAGTTTTGGAAAACAAAAAGGTGGTAAATATCCGAAAAAGGAAAGAGAAGTGTAGAAGTAAAAGATAGGATTTACATAATTTATGTAGAAAAAACAAAAGTAACAATTTTGTAGGGTACAAAAGAAGAAAAAAATCGAAGAAGACGAGGAAGAGGAGTATGTATTGACCAATCAAATAGAAATTAATGACATCTAATAGGAATAATGTTGTGGTCAAATATTCAAAACACGAAATAGCATATTTGGCAAATAAAACAATGTAGAAAACAAAGAAACCATTTCATAGTGTTAAACATTTTGAGCTCTTGGACTTTTTAGAGTATATAAGATTTGCGAATTTAGACATCAAAATATCATCTTGACAATCGGGCAAGCAAAATTTTCCTCATTCGAACCTAAAACGAAAAAAAATCTCACACAAGAGTCGAGCTGTACCTTCTGCGCTAACTATTAAATATCACATAAAATACTGATTCCTATTTCGTCTCCTCGATATTGTTGGGAATGTGACTGTATAAATGTTGTATTCTCTTTCAAGGTAAATATTTATTATACAATTGACTTAAAATCTTCAAACATTGTTGTTTGAAATCACCAAAAGGTGAATAAATTAGAACTGTGTATATACTCTTAGAAATCAAAAGTAAGTTTTGTTCAATTTGTTTACTTCCTTGGAATGATCTTACGCCATGACAAGAAAGAAGGTGAATCTTGCATTCATGACCAACGACTCCTCAAGAAAAGCAACTGATAATAAAAGGAAGATTGGCTTGATGAAGAAGGTTAGCGAGCTAACAACTCTTTGTGGAATCGATGCTTGTGCAATCATTTACAGCCCCTATGATTCACAACGTGAAGTTTGGCCAAACCCATCTTGTGTCAAACGACTGCTTCCACAGTTCAAGAGGATGCCTAAAATGGAGGAAAGCAAGAAGATGATGAATCAAAGAGAGTTTTATCAAGCATATAAAGCCGGTGAGTAGCTAAAGAAGCAATACAAGGAGAACCAAGAGAAAGAGATTACGCATGTAATGTTTAAGTGTATGGGCAGGCAGCATAACTTAAATTTGAGGGATTTGCGTGATTTTGGGTGGGTTATACATGAAAAGCTCAATGAAATTTATAAGAGGATCACCTCACTGAAGAAACCTTATCGCCCATCTTCTTCTTCTTCCCTAATGGTTCCACCAGTGGTAGATACTGGAGATATTTTTTTTATCAACAAAAGGAGAATCCAGCCATGAATTTGACCACGACAGCTCTACGACAAATGCCTCCATGCTTTGTACACTTCATAAACAACCCAAATCCGATGGGGTTTGACTGCCCCGATCAGATGAATGTGCACCCGTTAGGTGATCAACAACCAAATGCTATGTGGCCAGTTCCTTTCTTCTTTCACTAAAATAGTGATTCGAGAAATTCCTATTTTATTTCTGTTCTCTGTATATTTTTTTTTTCAGAATGCTAAATACATTGCATGTCTTGGGATTCTAATAATAATGAAAAAACAAAATGGTTTCTTACAATTGACTTAGTCCTATTTATTTGTTTCTGGTCCTGGTAAAATCCTATTCTCAAGCACGATTAACCTATATATATTTTTCAATTGACTAGATTCCCTAAGTTCCCGATATCTTGCTCTCTAGGAGGAAGTAACCCTTACAGGTATCACATACAATAATTTTTGCTTCTCAATTTATGTCCCAATGGCTACGAATATTTATTAAATTGACCTGTCAATTTGTTTTTCTGATTTTTGACATTGCATGGTTTATTTTAACAAAGATTCATAAGCATTGGCACATAGGGGGAGAAGCGACAAATATTCTATGGGACACATGTATGGGTTACTTCTTGCTAGAGCTCAAGACATTAAAAACTAAGGGAATATAGTCGATTGAAACATTGGTTAACGGTGCTTCCGAATATAATTTCATCAATGCTAATTCAATTGTAGGAAACAATTATGTATTATTATTATTATTATTAATATTATTATTATTATTATTATTATACAGAGACATGTAATTTATGAAGCATTCTTAAAACATTAATATAAAGCAATCGGAAACAAACTACGAATTTGTGGGATCTCTATTTCAGTGAAAGAAGGAAGACACTGCCACATAGCATAAGATTGTTTATCTCCTAATGGGTGTAGAGTCATCTGATCAGAGACGTCGAGCCCCATTGGATTAGGGTTGCTCATGAAGTGTGCAAAGCATTGTGGCCTTTGCTGCACAGCTGCAGTGGTCAAATTCATGGCTCCATTCTACTCCCATTTATGGAAAGTACAAATTCCAGTATTCACCACTGCTGGAACAGTTTAGGAAGAAAAAGATGGTCTATCAGGTTTCTTCGGTGACAAGATCCTCTTATAAATTTGGTTTAATAATAACCCACCCTAGATCACGCAAATCCCTCAAATTTAAGATGTGTTTTCCCGCCCTACTAGCCATACACTTGTACATGAACTCTGTTATCCCCTTCTCTCATTTCTCCTTCTATTGCTTCTTCAGCTGCTCCCTGGCTTCGTAATTTGCGTCTTGATGAAACTCTCTACATACATCATATCCTTGCTTTTATCCTTTTCAGGCATCCTTTTGAACTGTGCCAACACTCGTTGACCTCTAGAAAGTTTTGTTAAACATTTGTTTCGGTATCATAAGGGTTGTAAATTATTGCACAAGCATCAATTCCACAAAGATTAATTAGCTCCCTAACTTTTTTCGTTAATCCCTTCTTCCATTTCTCATAGGCTGCTTTCCTTGAGTTTTCGTTGGTGATGAATACGAGGTGCACCTTCTTTCTTGTCGTGGCTAAAGATAGCTAAAATGAGGCAAACAAATTGTATGAAGCTTGTTTTTGGTTTCTAAGAGCATATTTACAGTGTTAATTTATACACTTTTTGGAGATTTCCAACATCAATTCTGAAAGCTTTTTTGATCAATTGCTTAACAATTATATATCTTGAAAGAGAATACAACTGTTGTACAGTGATATTCCTATAAGATATCTTGGAGACAAAATGAGAATGTAATTATGTGATGTCATATTTAGAAACTAATGCATAAAGTTCTAGTCCTTCACATACATGGTCAAACAACAAGTCTGATGAAGGTGCTAATAGAAAACATCTTGATAGATTGTAGTAAATTACATTTTTATTGAGCAGTTCCGGTGAGCTCGAGTTTTCGATCTTTCAGCAGAAGTGTTAGACCATTTCTCATCACAATTAAATGCGATGAAAAGTGTTCGAATAAGAAGAAGTTGGTCAGAAGGTTTCAGTTTGAAAATATGTGACGTCATCAACTAGAGTGAAATATATTAGCTGAAGAATGTTGTAGAAGGTAAGGCGTTCATTTCTTAAGCAAGAACTGCGGTTTTGTTATAGAATTAAAGATGTGGAAGAGGAAAAATTTGGTAATTTAAAGAGACAGATTTCTCTACTCAAGGACCGCAAGGATAACCTCGAAATGCAACCCCAATATTCTGCCAATTTGACGGAGAAGGATCATTTGAAGAAGGATATTGCACACCTCCTACTCAGGGAAGGAGTCATGTTGAGTCAGAGATAACAAATCCCTTGGATGAAGCTTGGTGATCTATATACAAGATTCTTTCATAGAAAATTGTCTATTAAGAACCATATGAATCGAACGTCTGGTATCGAATACGATCATGGTTTAAGGACCTCTTTTCAACTAGTGATCCAACCAGAGCATAGACCTCGTTGGGTTTGAATTAAAGTCAAAATGCAGCAAACAACTACTGGGGCGGTGATGTTTGGCTTGGTGCCTAAATGATGTTTAGATTGTTTCCTGATAGCCAAAATAAAGGCATTGGGTGTAGTAATACGGTAGCAATTCCAACACACGCGTTTATTTGTTTGGTGCTTTGAGAAGCTTTTGTGTGTGTGGGTCGGGTGGGTGGCCGCCGTGCTCGTTGTGGCCATCGCGTGCATTGTAATCGGGTTCTCTTCACAATAAAATATCTGACGTGGAGATAGCTACTGAGTTCGTTGCGAATTCGTTAGTAAACCACGTTAATATTAGTCTCGTTCTTGATTTTGTTTCATGGTTCTTGCTTGAATACCCCCACATTATAAAAATTTGGTATCAGAGCTCTCAAATAGGAGTTATGTTACAACAAAATGGTAACAGAGCCAGGTCAAGGGGATCACCAGTTTTAAAAAACTGGTATTAGAGCCCTGTTTCAAGATCTTGGTGAAACTCAAAGCTAGGTTTCGCGATTCAGGGGAGCATGCTATCCCGAGTAGGACTTCGAGATTCCGCCAGGAATGATGTTTGGTTTGGCGATCAAGATGGATCTGTTCGTGAGAGAGAAGCGGATACACCCACCATCTGAAGCCCCGCGCAGGTTGCCATCCAGGCTCCTGTCAGAGTAATCTGGCATGCATCTGATTAGGCGTGTAAGGGATCTGGAAAATCCAGCACGCGTTTGGTACTGGCACGAATCTGGAGGTTCACGCGCATATGGCGTTATGGGGATTGACGTTCAGGCGCAATCTGGCTCCGGAAGTGTAGAATCTAGAGTGTGAATTGAATCTGGTGATGGCTCATGCGTTGAAGAAACTCATTGGAGTTGGAGCAACGACATGTAGCATCTGGAGCGTGAAATTTTTTGCAAGCGCATATGATCTTGGTTCTGGCGCGCATTATGCACGGGTGTGTTCTGGCGTTCATCTGTTGTTTGAGCGTGTACCATGAAACGCATTGAGCTCGCATCTGGCACAATCTGTTTCTGGATGAGGCATACGGGGGCATCAGGCATGAAAATTTGTGGCAATCGTTATTGGTGCATCTAGGCTCAATGACATCTAGGCACTCGTCATGGTGCATCTATTTTTTGCAATTGGGCGCATCGAGAATACATTCGGTCCGGCTTTCTCAGTTAATGTATTCGATTCTGGTTCTGGTCGTGGAGGTAGCTACCGGATACGTTGCAAATTCCTTAGTGAACTACGTTAAATATCAATCTCCTTCTTGATTTCGTTTCATCGTTCTTGCTCGAATACCCCCAGGTTATAACAAACTGGTATCAAAGCTTTGAAACAGGAGTTCTGTTACAACAAACGAAGCCCATGGTAGCACGTGTGGAGGAACATTTGTTTAGTGATTTCCGAGAGAGTTTAGATATTATATTCACTAGGGAGGAAATACCTTTTTCTTGACATGGAATGGCCTCCCAAAATTCCCCAAGTCATGAAGGATTCGCCAAGTACGCTACCAGATATTCTAGCCGGTCGTTGGAAGGGACGTCAAAGAAAAGTGCCTTCTTTTTTCAACAAGAGTGGCTCACTCGAGGAGTTAAACCATATCCTACATTCCATTATTTTGAACGTAAAACAGGTTCATAAACCTACATATATCTACCATATTAGTTTATTTTGTTGTGTTTAAAAGATTATGTCCTAAGTGATAATGAACCGCCAGAAAACATGTTACCTAGCTTGATCTTTGAAATTGAGAGCGCTTTCAACCCCGGGAGACAGATTTAAGACAATGTGCTCACGGAGTTCGAGCTAATTCACTCTATGGAAACACGACATAAAAGAAAAATTGGCTCTGTTTCTGTCAAACGTATCATAAGAAAAGTGTACGACTACGTTAAGTTGGATTTCTACAAGCAATCCTAGAAAATTTGGGTTTCGGCTTTAAGTAGAGTGAACTTATTATAAGTGTGTTATTACGGTTATCTACAGTTCGATTGTCAATGGTAATGTAGTAGGACGGGTCGTACTTTAGATAGGCTTAAGACAGGGGTGTCCTTTAATCACCTATCTTTTGCTCTTGGTGAGCGAAACACTGTTCTCGAAGTCTTAAGGAGGGTTTACATAAAAAGAACATCATTGATGCACCTTTTTTCTCTAACAAAAGACTAATTTTTACAAAGGCAGTCCCTAATGAAGTTACATTCTCACTAGAGTTTAACGGTATTATGCCTATGCCTCGGGAGAGCTGGTAAACTATCAGAAGTAAACAATTGCTTTTTCAGAGAACACCTCTGCTGAAGATAATCAGGCCCTCAGTTAGCTTTGTGGCATCCCGGTGGCATAGAAACATGAAAGTTACTAAGGCCCAACCATGATAGGGAAAGAGAAGAAAATATTTTTCAGTCCTTAATAGTGAGGGTAAACATAAGGCTGAAGGTTTGGAAATATCCACAACTACTCAATGGGTCGTTTCGTACTCCCAAAAGGTACGTGCTGTGAACGGAAAAACTTTTTCATAAAAATAACATGCATTGGGCTGGTTGGGAGTAACTAAAATTCAGAAAGGCCGAGGAAGGTCTAGGGTTCAAATATATGTGGTGCTTAAGTGTTTCACTTCTTGCTAAACAGTCAATGGAAGATTATCTACATCCTTCAAATATTATCGATAGAGTTTGTAAAGCTTAATACTTCAAAGACTGTGATCTCATGGATCAACCTCCTAAAAAGTATCATGCAGTTTAATTTGGATTCCATGGTATTATTGAAAAGAAAGATCTTCTCTACAATGGGCTGGTTAAGAAAATAAGATGTGGTATTACATATGATTTATTCACATATAGATTGATCCCAAGACCCACCACTTTTAAATTCAGTATGCGAAGTACAAATAATGTTGTGCTACCAGTTTCATAATTCATCCAACAAGACAGAACCTGGGAGAAAGAACGACTCAAATTGTACCTGGATCTTGGTGATGTAGAAAACATCCTCCTGATCGCCATTGCAGAAACCCCAGGCCCTGACATCAACTTCAGGTTCTTCTACGAAAATGGTGAATACTTCGTCTTTTCTGGTTACAAGTTGTTATGCGCAAACAAATTTTCAGTGGGTCAACCTTCGAAAGAGGAAGAGGAGAGGTGGCTAAAAGAGTATTGGAACAAGAAAAAACTTGAAATGGAGTTCTTCCCTGCTTGGAAGGGATGGAGAGACGCCTTACCAGTTGCTGTTAATCTGAACCATCAGGGAATTAGAATCCATGTGCAGTGCCAAAAGTGTCACCAAGACGCCGAAAGTGTCAATCATATTTTTATGAGGTGTAAAATGGCTGTAGAGGTATGGCGTCTTTCTGAAATAATTATTGACTCTCGCGTGGTTAACTTGAGAGAATAGATGGTGTCGATCTTCTTTCAAGCATCCCTTCCGTGCAACACAAATGGTACATTTCAGAATTTGGCACTTTGGAGTAGTACAAATGAGACATGATTTAATAATAAGAGCTTCAAAGGTAAGGAGATCTACAGAAAAAGGAGAAGAGTTCTTATCTTTTTCTAGTAGCACCAACATCGCCGTGGATGAATCCCAGATTCGGACAAACAAAATATGTATCAGTCAATACTAATGGACCCCTCCAGATCCAGGTCTTGTTAAAATGAATTGCGACAGAGCTTGCTCTAATAAGGAAAGAGGTGTGGAATGGGTGTTGCCATCAGAAACTCGGCCGGTGAGCTCATAATCGGCACAACACAACATATATTTTTGTTCTCCTCTCTCGTCTGATAGGAGATCATAGAAATCAAGATAGGCTTGCTCCTTGCATATGAAGCATATCTCAGACATGCAACTTTGGAAGAGCGACTAGATCCAGGCTCTCAGATTGTTTCTACGAAAGGGAAGAGGAGAAGCTATCAGATAACTCTCATTAGATAAGAAAAGAAATATGGAGGAGTTCGTTAATCTGGCGAAGGAGATCGAGGTGTGTCGGCTACAATATGTGAAGAGGCGCGGTAATGAATTTGCACATATATTCACAGAGACGATTGTCGATTTAGGGTTACTATCCTTTTGTTCTCTGCCCGAGTGGGCCGGATTGTAACTATTCTTTTGGGCTCCCATTTTGGCTTGCGTTATGAAATCCAATTCAACTAAATAAAGTACTCGTATGGTGCATTGCAATTGTTTGTAACAGTGTAATGGATATTAGTTATGAGTAGAGACACCATCATGTTATATCTTACCTAATAGTACCCACATTAAAAGAATTAATAAACAATTCTATTTTTGAGACATCAGACGATTACCTTTTAGAAATAAAGACGTATGGAAGAGCTCGCTATGTGGGAAGCTAACTGTGACCACTACTTCTATGATAAAACAGGATTTGATTGTTCTTTCAATATTTTATTATCCTTATAGATACCATCCTTTTTAAAGAAAGGTTGGAAGGAGTGTCGTGAAATGATGATCAATTTATGAATTTTAAGAGAGGGAAAATTTACTGTAAAAATTGATGAAAAAAAGTCGGGGGACTTGTCCAACTTCACTAAAAAAGTAGGCTTTTATTCTTACAAGTACATATTTTCCTGAAACTTGGTCTTACCGAAATTCATAGGCTTTGCTGGATACTATCCATTTGTAAAAGTCATAAGAAATAGTCCATTTTTGTTTCATAAGAAACTGTACTGTACTTTTGGTAATTTACAGTTCCTTGTCTGCTCAAATATGTTTCTATATATTTAAGATATTTTTGGTTGCGGACGGTCTTAAAGAGAAAAGGATTACCCTCAATGTGATTTTTTTGCAAATTTATTTGTAAATCATTATAGTGGTTAATGGGTACGCAGGTGATGCCGTAAAAATTTAGGGCATCTATACAATTATAGAGGTGAGGGGGAGCCTTGGCGCGATGGTAAAGTTTTTCCCGTGTGACGGGTTCAAACCGTGGAAACAGCCTCTTGTAGAACTGAGGTAAGTTATTTCTATGAATGAAGATAACATTTTCAACCACTCTCTTGCACGAAATCATCTTCAATCTGAAAATATGAAATAAACAACACAAGAAAATTTAATGTTCATCTAAATTTACAATTTAACTTTTTAATACAAAGGTTGTAATTTACTGACTCTCTTAGAAATTTATTATTGTTCATGTTTCACACTTTTGGCTAAGATAAGAACGAAAAATTCTTATTGGTACATTCTTCATTCTTTTCTAAAGTGGGATGACCTGATACATTTCTTAGAATAATGAGCGAATTCGCATTTTAGTGGAGATAGTTTGTTATGTACATTTGGTAACTATTTTATAAATATTAACAAATATTATTTCATTATATTTCTGGTATTTACATATGAGAGAAATTATAAAAGCGTATGTATTTTAAAATTGTCTATCAACTAAACTGTATTAGACGATAAATTTCAACTATAATTTTATATATATAGAAACGCTGCCTAAATATACGTATTCTATTATAGAGGAATATTTCAATTATTTTAAGTCATAAAAAATAATGAGTGTAAAATAAAAATTTATAATTAAATTATATTGTAGTATCTTTTTTTCCCAATAGTTTGTTTTATTCTTTATAAACGTTGTCTTGACAATTACTTGTACCTGATCTCTCAAGTAAAATTCACTATCCACATCATAATCATCATTGAGACTCCACAAGTAAGAATTATTAGTATTTTTTTCAAGCATCTAAATTTTGAGCAACATAAATCAAACATTTCAAATTTTATTGAAGTCATGCCTTTTATAAAAGGTCGTTGGTTTAATTTCACTTCGTATGCTTAGTACATCAAACCATGCCGGCAGTGCCAAAAGAATTTATATTATTTTATTATTTTATTTTAAAGACATGGATTACTTTGTGCTTAGTTTTCACTTTAATGTTTCTACTAGTGATTTTAGAGGAGTTTCATGTTGTTCTGAGACAAGACATGAAAATTATTTTATAAGTCATATTATGCTATCTTACTTGAAAAGAAAACAAAAGTTGTTGCATTTCAAAATCAAAAAAAAAAAGAACCATTATAAAGTGTAAGAAGATTAAATAAATATGTTTTGATAGTTTTGAAATAGATGTTTCATTCAATGAAAGTGATTTTGTAAGAAATAAATTTTCATAATAGTTTAAATTTTATTTTTATTTTTCTTATATATATATATATGTATGTATGTATGTATACTCGATCATGTTGTGATTTTTTAACTTCTTCCTACTGAGATTCAATTAGAATTCAATTTCAACAATAAGATTGGTACAAAAAATTAACATGCTCTTCTTAGAGGCTACTTCCCAGAAATTCAGGTCAAATTTGTTGCATTGTTTTCATAAGATTTTACCTTATAAAATTAGATACATTTATTTAATTATAATTTTCTTCAAAGTGAAAAAAATTGAACTCATGGCAGACCTACGCATCGTGCGGGATATCTCCTTGTATTCTATAAATGCAGTGCTAAAAAGGAAATTTGAAATCGGCTTGGGTTCCAACAGTTGGTGCCGAGGAAAAATATTGATTTATCTATGTGGGTATCTCAACAAATTATGAGCTTTTGTGGAGGAAAATTGACAGAATCTTTTGCGTGATATTATGGGAGATCTGGGAAAATAGAAACGCTAGCGTGTTTGAAGGAAATCAAAATCTCGTGGGCAGATTGTGTACAAGGTTCATGCTCGGCTATGGAGCTTTCGCAGGCTCAAGAGTGAAACTGAGCTGCGGGTCATGAGGACACATACAGGAGGTGGCAGCTCATGAAGAGTGGTTCTGTAAAGATAAATTGTGATGGTGCTTTTAAACGGTCCACGAGAAAGGGTACATGCAGTGCTGTTCTCAGAGTCGACCTGGGTGTTTGTATGGGTGCAAGATGTTTTCCGCGAAGAGCATGTTGCAATGCGAGATAATCAGAAGCAATGTATGTAAAGCTATTCCTTTTGCAGTGTAGAAAGGGATCAAAAATCTTAGTGTGGAATGAGATGATAAACAATAATTATAAGATCTTGATTGCGGAATGAAGCGGGGCATCATCAAGGATATCTCTATCGTAGATGATATTTTGGAAGATTACGCACCTATAAACATCAGGACATCGTGCATTTAGCGGCTATGAACAAATTTTGCTTATGCTTAATCAATTATGGCATTTCCTAAAGACATCTCGCGACGTTTTAAAGTTGCAGTGGACTATACTAAAGTATTCGCAGTGTTTTAAAGTACTAGCTTACGTAAACTAGAACTTAAAAAACACTGCGAGAAGTCTTTAGTTGAAAAGGCGTAGCAGGAAGTATACTTCCTATTTCATATGATATAAACAGTTCAATGCCTTTCACTACATTATCGCTGATGAATATGAATCAGAGCAAATGCATGATGAAACTGAATGGAGCTTCAGCGAAATTGGATTTAGAGAGAGATCCAGAGGAAGGTATTTTAAGTCTCAATAATGTGCCATTATTCGAAGGCATCGAAGCAAAATCGATTTCTTTAGGCTAAATCCTAGGAACCAATTCACCATGCCAATATGGTCACACAACTGAAAACTCGTGATACATGTTCAGTCAGCTACCATGTAAATCATAAAGTAAACCATTCCTGCAATTAACATCAATAATGTATGAAAACTTAAACGAAAGTATACAGAATCAGAAAGGTCTGACTCAAATCAAGGTTCAACTGAGGGCTTTCTCAACATACAAATTATTAAGTGATTTAGAAGAGAGATTAAGTGAACATTTGAATCAGGATTAGAGAGAAATCAAGATTTAACCGATTTCACACCCTCACCACTGGGTGCGCATCTTAGCAAATAAGAAGGCAAATTGAGTCGAGGAAAGAAGCAAGTCAGAATGAATCAGTAATAGAAGATTTGGGAATGAGCTGAAGGAGTTTACCTGAACCTTATGGACACGAATCCTGTAAATTGGCCGATTAATTGAACCTTGGAGACTCGGCGGTGAAGGTGGGAGAGAGAGCGACCGGTGTCAGATCGAAGAGGGAAAGAGAGAAGAATATGAAAGAGAGATTCCGATGCGGCGGAGAAACTATGAGGGGGTTGGGTGATCTATCCTGAGTGGACGACGTTCGTTTGGAGAGACAGAGCGAGTGAGAGGAAAGTGGTGGCGGGAAGAAGATGGAGGGGATGCTAGGTTGGGATTGACTAAGTTGGATCGATCAAGGAGGGAGGAGTGTTTTTTTTTGGTTTGGTTAATTTTGGCTCCACTTTTCTCGTGAATTTCTAATTCCCCACCAAAATCTTTATGAAATATTCAGTACCCGCCGCTCAAAATATTAATGGTTGAACTTTTGAAGTGAAAATTTTGTAAATTTTTTTTCCACAATTATTTCATGATATTGTAATTTCCCTCCAAAGAATTGGTGAAATTGTGTTTAGATCCATTGACGACAATACTGCACGTCGTTGAAAATTTTATTTCAGTTGTAGTGGATGAGTACAAATGCAAAATTAAAAGACTGTTAGGTTGCATGGCAAGAACAAGTATGAACGCTAAACCCATATTGAGTTGCATGCCTATTTTCTTTTATGCGATTTCAAAACATGAAACTAATGATGAGAATTGCTAACCTCGTTGTTTCAGTGATTGAAATGCTTGAGTGATGTTGTCGAGAATTTGATCGAAGATCTAAAGTTGCTGCTGGGTTTTCTCTGGCTCATAATACTTTGATACAAAACAATGGTGGAAATGTTCTAATCGTTATAGTAAAGGGGTTTATATAGGCCCTCGAAGGTTTGCGACTTATCGGATCTATTCGAATCATTTTTTCCTCGAAAAATGGCAAAAAACTTGGATGGTGTCTGATTAGCCGCGCAACAGACATGCCCATTTAAAGGCTAGGGTTTTCGAACTTAAAGTTTCCAAGATTCGAAAACACGTGTGGAGCTATGCACGACTTATTTTGCGCGATTTCCGAACGACGCGCGTGACATATGCACAAAAGGGGGCTAATGTAGATAGTGCGTTATGAGCAGATCAACCATCATCCACGTGGCAGCCACCTAACATATCTAATGGTACTCCGTGTACACCCTATCATATATTTATGATTTGCATATAATTACATTCGAGCTTGTCCATATGGGAGTTGCGAGACAGGGTTGCCCGCGATACAAACAGCGCATGAGTTGTAGGGACTTAGTGGCTTGGAGGTCAAAGGATGAAACGTCGCGCGAGATCAACAACCACGCTCGCGCACGACCGTTGGTAACTGTCTGAGAGATTTAATGACCATGTGTCCCATAAATGCGGTCGATCATGTAACGGTCCCCTACATATGTGGACAATCGTGTAACGTGCCCTATATATACGGTCGAACGTGCCGTTATAAGCGAATATCTTGCCGCCATTCATGGGCGCATTAACCCATCTTAACGGTGAATTCCCTACTATGTATGGGAACGTTAGCCTTCTGTGGAAATTGTCGGATCTTTCGCTAGTCATTATACTGTCTCTCTCTCAAGAAAAGTTAACAAGTGGTTACTATTCGCCTACACTCACCTACAATCTCTCTGTGATTTCTATTCTTGTTAACAAGTTGTTACTATTCGCCTACACTCACCAACAATTCCCTTGTACACAGCTGCCCTACCCTGCGAGAATCCACCATCACCTACATTATTTAGTGTTTTGAAAAATTAAGGTAAGACACCAATTGAATCTCAAGGCCTTGGAGGAGTTTTGATAAAAGACGGAAACTTACTAAGAACTAGAGTGGTCCTGTTCCTTCTCCATAGGGAGCGGGAAATTTGCCTTCTAAAAGGGGTAGTCCTCTTGCTAGCTGATTGAGATACGGGAAAGAAGAGATGTTTGTGATTCAAAGATCATATAGTAGGTGTTAAAGCTTCAAGGCCTTGAGCTGTAAAATACTTCAAGACTTTGAACAACCTGTTTTGAGCTAGATAGTTTGCAGTGATAAAGGACAATACTGTAAAGTAAAGAACACAAGGATTTACAGAGTTCGGTCACAACTGGGCCTTGTCTCTGCCTGAGAGATCTGATCCCTCTAGGATTTGGAAAACACTTCTTATTAATCACCCAGATTTAGCCCTAGATCTCAAGCCTTAGTGAACTGCTTACACCTATACAGTTTGTGGTTCCCAAACTATCTAGCAACAGCTACAATCTGTTGAAACAATAAGAACCACTTGTTGTTCACTTGAACAACTAAACTTCTAAGTTTGTGAGGTAAGCAGTGAAGCTTGAATGTGTTCTTCAGATATTAGGATGATTTATCTCGTTCTCCAGTAGTGTTAATAACTTGATTGATTGAAGAGTTGATTGTATGAGTTCCACGACACTAAACACTATTATTTTCTGAATGATAAGTACTCTGTCAGTCTTCTCTCTTTTAAATTCAAACTAAAGCTTATAACAAACCGTGGTAACTAAATGAGCGATTTTAGGAAATGTCCCCCTACAAATCCTTTCCTAAACATGCTTCTATCAACAACTATGAATGGATAGCCATTATAGTTTCTTGTGAGGGGTTTGAAAAACAAACAACCCTGCAAAAAACTTGATTTCAAGGTCAAATAAAATCCTGAAAATATTACTGACTGTTTGGCATAACATATTCTGCATTAAACTAGTCAAAAATTTTGATATCAAGATTAATACCTGATCAGCAATATGTATAAGATAATGATAAAATTATGATTAAGACTTATAGCAAGTCTGTAACCAATCACATTACCACAGGTAACATCCTGCAAGAAAGAATCAGTTAAGCTAAATAAGACTGTCAGCAGCTCAAGGAAAATCTCAAGGCCTTGGAGCTCAGTGACAATCTTCACAATTTTAAGCTTATAGCTTTCTAATACTTGATTCATTCACGCTGTGAAGCCTACGAGTGTTAGAAACACATAGATACAGTCAAAAAGTATTTTCCAGACACATTTTAACCAACATCTGATCCAATGCTAAGCCTGCATACACAAGATTGCTAAACAATATTGAATCAATATAAATGCAGATATAGACCTTCAACGCCTTGGAGCTTTGAACATATCTTTCATCATCTTCATAAAAACTTCCACAGTTCATACTTCATATTAAGACAGAGAAATTGAATTATCGATTTTCATAAGATTTTACCTTATAAAATTAGATACATTTATTTAATTCTTATTTTCTTAAAGTGAACAAATTTAACTCATGACAAATTTAATTCTATGAATGCAGTGCGACAAAAATTTGGAATCGGCTTGGATTCCAACAACTGGTGCTGAGTAAAAATAATGATTTATCTATGTGGGTATCTCAATCAATTATGAGCTTTATGGAGGAAAATTGATGTATCTTTTGCGTGGCATTATGGAAAATAAAGGATAATATAAATGCTAGAGTGTTTGAATGAAATCCAAAATCTCGTGGATTGATTGTGTAAAAGGTTCATGCTCGGCTAGCGGAGCTTTCGCAGGCTCAAGAGTAGAATTGAGCTGCGGGTCATGCGGACACATACGGGAGGTGGCAGCTCATGAAAAGTGGTTTTGTAAAGCTAAATTGTGATGGTGCTTTTGAACTGTCCACGGGAAAGGTACATGCAATGCGGTTCTCAGAGTCGATCTGGATGCTAGTATGGGTGCAAGATGTTTTCCGCTAAGAGCATGTACCAATGCAAGATAATCGGAAGCAATGGCCGTATGTAAAGGTATTCATTTTGCAGTGTAGAAAGGGATCCAAAATCTTTGTGTGGTGGGGGATGATAAAAAGTTATTAGAAGATCTTGATTGCGGAATGAAGGGGGCATCATCATGGATTTATCTATCGTAGATGATATTTTGGAAGATTACGCACCTATAAACTTCTGGACATCGTGAATGTAGCTGCTATAAGCAAATTTTAGGTATTCTTAATCAATTATGGAATTTCCTAAAGACATCTCGCAACGTTTTAAAGTTCTTGTAGACTTTACTAAATTACTCGCAGTGTTTCAAAGTTGTAGTTTACGTAATCTGGAACTTGAAAACGCTGCGAGAAGTCTTTAGAAAATTCCATAATTGATTAAGCATAAATAAAATTCATTAAAAGAATAGAAAATTCACCCAAAAAAATTTCTACTTTACTCAACAAATCACTGTATATCCATCATTCAAAATTTGGAAGTTCTTAATCACAAAAAATAAAAAATAGAAAAAATAAATCGCTGATCTTGCATTCGCCACTGCCTGCGTTGATCGTTTTAAATGTATTGTTCAACCGTTGGACTGGCCAAATTGATAAAGTAGATGACTTTCAATTAAATTTAAGAGACTCAGAACTTAGAATCAACTTCTTATTTTGTACTAACTTAAAAAGGAAAGAACATCTCCCAAGCTTTATCTTATGTATAAAGATAGAATCATATGTTAATTACTTGTGAATGTCGTGTAAACTTTAATGTGCCTATCTGAAAATAGACATCAAAGTATCCTCTTATTAACTCACACATTCTAAATATTCCTCATTCGTGCGCTGAATAAGCTGTAACATTATAACTGTCCTTCTGACATGTTGCGTTCCCTAATTTGTTTTCAACATATACTTTAGTATAAAATGTGAAATTCTAAGAATGTCGTTATGATCCGGCAGAGCTTAGAGAAAGATGAATTGATGAAAACAAGATCACACGAATAGAAACAATGTAACGTGGTTCACTAGCGATAAGCTAGCTATCTCCACGACCCGAAAACCCCAATTCATTAGAGAGAAACCCACGATTACAACCAACACTATGGCCAAAGGCCATAGTGAAAACCACTAATCCACGACCATAGGTCCTTATATAGGCCTAGGATACCGACTTGGTGCCCAAGAAATAAAGAAGTTACCAAAACGAACAAGGAAACAATATTTAGCCCCCCTATCGAACTATTCGAGTCTGTCATTATCGAACTGTTCTCAGACCCGTCGAACTGTCCCAGACCCATCGAATTGCTGCTTCTTCTTTGTCTTCTTGCCTTCGTCTTGATCCATTTCTTGGCCTCGCTTCTTGGCCCCTGTTCGTCACCAACTCCTCGTCAAGACCAAGTACATTCAAGGCACCTTGGATTCCCAACAAATCTCCACCTTTCATTGAATCCTCTCGTCCGCTTGCGCTTGAATTTCCGGTTCTCTCCAATAACCCCAAATTCACAACATTGTTCCATCTTCGCCGAGATCCTACAACCTGTGACCCCAGCGATGCTCCGACCCTCGTCTAGTTCCTACAACCTGTGCCCCCAGCGATGCTCCGACCCTCGTCTAGTTCATGCAATCGAACCCTATTGATGCTCCAACTACGGCCCAGTTCATGCAATCGAATCCCCTTTCCTGTTGTTCCAACTCCCACCGAGTTCCTACAACAAGTTTGTTTGTTGTTCCAACTCCCACCAAGTCCCTACAAAAAACCACCCAGCATGTGTCCCCTTCACGTTCCATTGTCTCTCGTCAGAGACTCCCCTATTCCATCCTCCGCCTCCTCGTCAAGAGCACGGACTCCCCCTTGCCCCCCAACCGGGCCTAGAGCACGAGTCGTCCTTTGCGTCTGTAGCCAAGTCTGCAAACGTCTTCCCCTTCAGACACTCCCTCTTCCAAAGACCCTTCTCTTTAAATAGTGCATAGACGTAGTTTGGAAACATAGATCCCTTGTTCCTCCTTTTGCCATAACCCCCTTTGGATGCCATAAATGCACCCGACCCACGAACGTCGTACTCCCCATATGCGGCCCTCTGCCGCATCTCCCTTGTGTGAAGAGCTGATCTTACCTCCTCCAACGTGAGAGTCTCTTTGCCACCACAAGCACTCTGCACGAACCCCTCATAAGACAGTGGTAGAGACACCAACAAAATCAGTGCGGCATCTTCATCACTTATCTTCTCATTACTGTTTCACAACTCAAGCAAAATTGTACTAAGACGATCCAAGTTATCTCTTAGATCCGTACCTTCCTCCATGCGTAGACCAAAGAGTTGTTGCTTCAACATCAACTTGTTGGTGAGCGACTTCTTCTTGTAGAGGCTCTCAAACTTGCTCCATAGTTTCTCAACAGTCTCTTGATCCGCAACCGTTGTGATCACGTCGTCCACCAAGCACAACATGATTGTTGAGTGTGCTCTTTCTTGCATCGTCTTGAACTCCTTGGTTGTTGTAGAAGCCCGCTCTTTATCTTCCGCCAATGGCAACCACAGGCCTTGCTGCTTCAACAAAGCACGTACCTTGATCTGCCATAAGCTGAAGCTGTTTCTCCCCGTGAACTTGTCGATCTTGATCATCCCCCCGGTCATCTTCTCTGCATCTCCTTTACCAGATCCGTAACCCCCAAATGCGTGCTCCACCTTGATCGCAAAACCGTATCTATGAATCTCACGAATTGTGGAACCCTATCCCTATAGCTCCACCTTGATCTTGGAACACCGCAACCCAAGCTCTGATACCAGTTTGTTAAAACTTGTGATCCCCCTCAACCAGGCTTGTTGGAATAGATGCCCTAGAGGCAATCTAGTTTAGTATGAATTTGTACATGGCTAGAAAATTGGATATTATTGGATATTTAATATAATGAAGTTCTTAGATTTAAAATTGTGTTGTTTATCTTAAATATCCCTAGTCAAGTATAATGATTAAATGGGACAATCATCTATAGACTAGTATGGGGTTGGATTGATATGGAGATATCATGATCCAACACATAGGTGTGCATTAGGGAATGTTGCACTGGATTGACCCATCTCCGAGAAGGCTACATACATGTTATGTTGAGTAACAAGTTCTTCTCGCGGTGCAATGGTATTGTCATCCTTAGACTTGAAGTCACTAGATATTCTAGTTGTGGATCATTGTGATCTTGGTAGCGTTAAACGCTACACCGTAACTGGGTAGTTATAAAGGCGTGTATTGGATACAATGAGAAGCAAGCTTAGAGATCGTAGTGGACGTAGAGAGGATTTGCCCCTCCCACATAACGGGAGAAAATATCCTAGGCCACTCGAGGGATAGTGCTTATAGAATGTCTGGCCAGACTCAAATAAATCAATATATGTGATATTGATGTTATTTGCACGAATAAGGCTATTCCAATGGATCGAGAAATTATGGATTGGATATACGAGTGTGACTTGTATGTCTCGTGTCCAATCCGGATATGGGGGCAAAGGGATGAGACAATTACTTGTACAAAGGTTGTCAAGATGACTATTCTATTAGTTGGCTAGAGTGGATGTTTTGCTAGAAACCGCTCAATATTAGCAAATAGTTGCTACCAACTAGATAGAACCTATGGGGTCACACGCTATATAGAGTTGAACTAGATTTGGGAATTAATTAATTGGATTAATTAATTATAAGGATCACTTTGCAAACCCTTGCAAACTTAGTAGGGACTAATTTGCAAGGAAGGGACTAAATTGAATTATAGTTGGACTAGAATAAGTCCTTTAGGTAGTTAACAAGGAGTTGTTGGACTATATAAAGGACCCTCCTTCCTTCCTTCCTCATAACTTATGCTCATTAGAGAACATAACAAGAGTGGGAGAGAACAAAAGGAGAGAGAGCAAGCAACAAGGAGGGCCGACGCTGCCCCTTGCCGCCGCCCTCACCCCGTCGGCCATAAAGAGGCTGAAAGCCTCTTTTTGTCTCATTTTGCGTGATTCGTTCATCCTCTTCCTAATCCGGGCTAGCACCAAGGAGTTTGGGAGATCTAGGATCAACTATAGGCGTGGATCAACTATAGAGAACGTGACATTTTTCGCGTTTGAAGTCATCAAGGAGAACCCAAAGGTGTGTTTATGATTTCTTACCTTTACTATCGTTATGTCTCTAGAATTGTGATCCTTGGAGGGTTTTGCATGGTTTATGTTTGATTATGCTTCCGTTGTGCGATCCATGAATCAAAACCCTACAGTGGTATCAGAGCCACAGGTCATAGAGCATAAACGTGGTTTATGTGTTACGTTCTTGTTGTTTTACACCTTAATTTGATTGTTTATCGCGTAAAACAAAGACAAATCAAGCATGGGATGCAATTTGTCAATAATTACTCATAACAAGATCCAATTTTTGCATTGGATGCATGAATTGGTGAGTTTGAGAAAATTTAAGATCTTAGATTTAGGGTTTGGGCATCCTTGGGGAAGAAGGAGTTCTCCCAAAACAAGGAAACAACCAAACTTGGGCTCCAAGCAAGGGAGTTGTTTTGGAAACAACTCCCATAAAAGGGTTCGGCCCCCCTAGGGACCGCCCCCTTCCTTGCCGCCCAAGCTTGGGAGCCCTAAGGGGCCGGGCGGCCCTAACCCGCGGGCCTAGCTTGCGGGTTTCGGGCCGGGCCGGCCCTAGGGCCTTGTGGTTCACTTTAATGGGCCCGGGCAATTGGATTGTTGGGCCCATGGACCGTTTTAACCCTAGAAATCCTAAAATCAATTAAAATTGACCAAGCGCGTTAAAATTGGATTTTAACTGTTTATGTGCAAATCGCATGGTGATTGGATATGGCCTTAGGATGTGGTTTGATGTGGATGTTTAATTTTGTGGTTTGGTTTTACGGCCTGCGAGCTGATCAATTAATTGTAATAATTAATTAGGGTTTTATGGCCTGCGTGCCATTTTTTTCTCAACTTGTGAGATTTATTTTATTTAGTATAGATATTAGTTAGTACTAGATAAAGTAGATTGTTAGCCAAGATTGAGGAAAATAAGCCCAAAGCCAAAGAAGCCACAAAAGATGGAGCATGGAGCATGGAGCATGGAGCATGACTATGAAGGATGAACCAAGAGATCAAGACGCATGGAGATGTGTTTGCTTAGGGTTCATAGATAATTCCATTGTCTTGGAATTATCTTAGTCAAGAAAAGGCCATATCCACATCACGTTTAATTTCTGTTTTGTGGTTGTTTATTTATTGTCTTATTATTTGTGTGGTTGGTGTATGGATGATGCATGCAATTAGGATAATAAGATAATTAGACAACCCGGATCTATTATTTGGAGTTGTGCCCAAACTCAAATAGATAGATTAGTTGATATTGATCAACAAAACAATTAAAAATTGAATTTAAAATCCCTCAAATTTTAAATATTGTGTTCTTGCCTTCTCGTTATTTAAACACTCATTATCATCATTATTTATCAAGCTCGTGCGTGCCAAAGCATGGCAACTTGGTTCATAATGATGGAATGCGATGGCACGTAACAATGTGCAATTGTTTAGATAAGAGGTTGAACACAACTAGGCTATTAATTTGATTAAGAAACCTAGAGGCAATCAATTGGGATTATCCATAAGGATGGATAAATAAGGAGTTATTTGCCCGATTGAACGAAGAGTTGCATATGGGATGCAATTGGAATTGTACCTACCTAAAGTAGTCAAATTATGGGTGACTTGCCAAAGCAAGCTCATAAGGAGATGAAAAGATGGATCTTGGCCCACTAGAAAATATAAGGATATTTTCCGCATTAATATCTTGAGGGTTATTAATCCGTAGAAAAATAGTGGGAGCTATATTTAATAAACTAGACATTATTAAATATAGTCAAAAATTCACAAATACTAAAACTTGCGTATTTTCCTTTTTGTAGAATTCCAAATGGCAAACAACTCATCGAGTTCACAACATTCCCTACGATCTGTCCTTGAGAAGGACAAGCTCTCTGGAACCAACTTTCTTGATTGGTACAGAAACTAGAGAATTGTTCTCAAGCAAGAGAAGAAACTGTACGCAATAGAGGAGCATGTTCCAGAAGGTCCAGAGAACCAGACACTTGCTGCCTTAAAGGCGTATCAAAAGCGTGTTGATGACGCTAATGATGCGGCCTGCCTTATGCTTTGCACCATGACTTCTGAGCTTCAGAAGCAACACGAAAACATGAATGCTGTCGATATGATCGAACATCTAAAGCAGCTCTTCCAAGAGCAGGCGAGGTTAGAGAGGTATGAGGTCTCAAAGGCACTGTTCAAATGTCATCTGGCAGAAGGGAACCCGGTGGGACCCCATGTACTCCGAATGATCGGGTACTTGGAGAATCTCGCCCGACTGGGGTTCCCGATCGGCCAAGAGTTGGCAACCGATCTCGTGTTGCAATCGTTGCCCGAGAGTTATGGACAGTTCATTATGAACTATAACATGAACGAGATCGTTAAACCACTGCCAGATTTACTCAACATGTTGAGGACGGCTGAACAGAGCATCAACAAGGGTAAGGGCAAGGCCATTATGATGGTGCAGAAAGGAAAGGGCAAAAGGTTTGCCTCTTCCTCCAAGGGCAAAGGCAAATCAGTTGCCAAGTCCAAGGAACCAGCCCTTAAGCCTGTTGGTGGCATTGCCAAGGTCGTGACTAAGGGTGAATGTCACTACTGCAGTCAGCCTGGACACTGGAGGAGGAACTGCCCAAAATATCTGGAGGACAAGAGGCTTGGAATAGTGATTCCACCACCACCAGGTATTTTTGTTGTAGATGTCAATTTAACTGTCTCTACATCATGGGTATTAGATACTGGATGTGGATCTCATATTTGTCGAAATATGCAGGATCTAAAGAGAAGTAAAAGATTGGCTAAAGGGGAGGTAGATCTGCACGTTGGGAATGGAGAAAAGGTTGCTGCGTTGGCCATAGGCGTGTGCGAGCTATCTCTGCCTTCAGGATTAGTTTTAGAATTAAATAATTGCTATTTTGTGCCTGCTATGAGCAGAAACATTATTTCTATTTCTTGTTTGGACAAGGATGGTTTTATTATTTCAATAAAGAATAATTGTTGTTCCTTTTATTTGAATAATATTCACTATTTTAGTGCGCAATTATTTAATGGACTCTATGTCATTGATCTAAGCAATCCTGTCTACAACATTAATACCAAGCGGATTAAAATAAATGATTTAAATCCTGCTTATTTATGGCATTGTCGTTTAGGCCACATAAATGAGAAACGTGTATCTAGACTCCATAAGGATGGATTACTAGACTCATTTGATTTTGAATCATATGAGACATGTGAGGCTTGTTTATTGGGAAAAATGACAAAGTCCCCTTTCAATAAGAAAGGTGAGAGGACTAGTGAGCAATTGGCGCTCATACATACCGATGTGTGTGGGCCATTTGCCACGCCAGCCAGGGGTGGTTATGTCTACTTCATTACATTTACTGATGATTACAGTAGATATGGATTTGTGTACCTTATGAGGGCAAAATCCGAATCCTTTGAAGTGTTCAAAGAATTCAATGAAGTAGAGAAGCAACTTGGCAAAAGTATCAAGGCTCTACGATCGGATTGCGGAGGAGAATACTTGAGCCAAGAGTTTGAAGACTATCTTAGAGAGTGTGGGATCGTGTCCCAACTCACTCCACCCGGAACGCCACAATGGAATGGCGTGTCCGAGAGGAGGAATCGAACCCTATTGGATATGGTTCGGTCTATGATGTGTCAAACCGATCTTCCATTATCATTTTGGGGCTACGCTCTATTAAGTGCAGCTTTCACCATTAACCGTGTTCATTCTAAATCAGTCATGAAGACACCATATGAGATGTGGAGTGGGAGGCGTCCCACACTGTCGTTCATGAGGATTTGGGGCTGCGATGTCTATGTAAAACGTTTACAATCAGACAAGCTAGGGCCTAAATCGGATAAGTGTAAGTTTGTGGGGTACCCTAAGGAAACTAAGGGATACCACTTCTACAATCCAACCGAGAACAAAGTGTTTGTTGCTAGGACCGGCGTGTTTCTAGAAAGAGAATATGTCTCTAAAGAAGCAAGTGGGAGGAATTTCGAACTTGAAGAAGTTCAAGAACCACAAATCACTGAACCGATTATGGAACATGAACAGGAATCACAAGCAGTTGTGGAGCCACCTGTTCAGGTAACACAA
This sequence comes from Linanthus parryae, assembly GCA_023055425.1. Lineage (NCBI taxonomy): Eukaryota > Viridiplantae > Streptophyta > Magnoliopsida > Ericales > Polemoniaceae > Linanthus > Linanthus parryae. The sequence continues at coordinate 8,530,812 of JALGPY010000013.1, read as the reverse complement.
GAGCTTCGTAGATCTAGTAGAGTGCGCCAGGAACCCGAGAGGTATGGACTTCTCGTAACCGATTCCGGTGACACGATGCTCATAGATGATGAGCCTACTACCTATGAGGAGGCCATGAGTGGCCCAGACTCTCAGAAGTGGCTGGAATCCATGAGATCCGAGATGGAATCCATGTATACCAACAAAGTATGGACTTTGGTGGAACCACCCCATGGGGCGCGGCCCATAGGGTGAAAGTGGGTCTTCAAGAAGAAGATCGACATGGATGGTAATGTGATTACCTATAAGGGCCGATTAGTGGCTAAAGGATTCAGACAGATTCATGGTATTGACTATGATGAAACCTTTTCACCAGTCGCTATTACCAAATCCATCCGAATCCTACTTGCAATTGCAGCATACTACGACTATGAGATTTGGCAGATGGATGTCAAAACAGCATTCCTTTATGGGAATCTCCTCGAGGACGTGTATATGATACAGCCGGAGTGTTTTGAGGATCCAAAGCAAGCCAACAAAGTCTGTAAGCTGCAACGGTCCATTTATGGATTGAAGCAAGCTTCTAGGAGTTGGAATCGACGTTTTGATGAAGTGGTCAAAGAGTTTGGCTTCATCAGAAACGAAGATGAGTCTTGTGTCTACAAGAAGGTTAGTGGGAGCTCTGTAGCTTTTCTGGTCTTGTATGTGGATGACATACTACTCATTGGAAACGACATTCCCATGCTGCAATCTGTAAAAGATTGGCTAGGAAAGTGTTTCTCAATGAAGGACTTAGGGGAAGCAGCCTATATACTGGGTATAAAGATCTATAAAGATAGATCTAAGAGGTTGCTAGGCCTGAGTCCAAGTACATATATTGACAAGGTGTTGAAACGGTTCAACATGCAAGATTCCAAGAAGGGATTCTTGCCCATGTCACATGGAATCACTCTTTCGAAGAGTGGTTGTCCTTCCGATGAGATTGAGAAGGAACGCATGAGTAGGATTCCCTATGCCTCAGCCATAGAATCTATCATGTACGCCATGTTATGTACTAGACCAGATGTGTCATATGCCTTGAGTATGACAAGCAGATACCAATCCAATCCGGGTGAGAGTCACTGGATTGCTGTCAAGAACATCCTAAAGTACTTGAGAAGAACTAAGGATGCTTTCTTGATATTTGGCGGTGAGGAAGAGTTGCGTGTAAGGGGTTACACTAATGCAAGCTTCCAAACCGACAGAGATGAATTTAGATCACAGTCGGGATATGTGTTTTGCCTGAATGGAGCAGCGGTGAGCTGGAAGAGTTCCAAACAAGAGACGGTAGCTGATTCTACAACAGAGGCTGAGAACATTGCTGCAAATGGCGCAGCAAAGGAGGCTGTTTGGATCAGAAAGTTTGTTTCTGAACTTGGTGTGGTCCCTGGCATTGCGGATCCAGTGGAGTTGTTCTGTGACAACACTGGGGCGATCGCGCAATCAAAGGAACCCAGATCGCACCAGAAGTCCAAGCACGTGCTCAGGAAGTTTCATCTGATTCGAGATATTATCGATAGAGGAGACGTTCGGATTGCAAGATTCCTACAGATGATAATCTGTCAGACCCGCTTACGAAGCCTCTCACACAGTGGAAGCATGAAGGGCACACTAGGAGTATGGGCATACGAGATGCGCCAGATTGGCTCTAGTGCAAGTGGGAGACTGTTGGAATAGATGCCCTAGAGGCAATCTAGTTTAGTATAAATTTGTACATGGCTAGAAAATTCATTTATTATTTATTGGATATTTAATATAATGAAGTCCTTAGATTTACAATTGTGTTGTTTATCTTAAATATCCCTAGTCAAGTATAATGATTAAATGAGACAATCATCTATAGACTAGTATGGGGTTGGATTGATATGGAGATATCATGATCCAACACATAGGTGTGCATTAGGGAATGTTGCACTGGATTGACCCATCTCCGAGAAGGCTACATACATGTTATGTTGAGTCACAAGTGCTTCTCGCGGTGCAATGGTATTGTCATCCTTAGACTTGAAGTCACTAGATATTCTAGTTGTGGATCATTGTGATCTTGGTAGCGTTAAACGCTACACCGTAACTCGGTAGTTATAAAGGCGTGTACTGGATACAATGAGAAGCAAGCTTAGAGATCGTAGTGGACGTAGAGAGGATTTTCCCCTCCCACATAACGGGAGCAAATATCCTAGGCCACTCGAGGGATAGTGCTTATAGAATGTCTGGCCAGACTCAAATAAATCAATATATGTGATATTGATGTTATTTGCACGAATAAGGCTATTCCCATGGATCGAGAAATTATGGATTGGATATACGAGTGTGACTTGTATGTCTCGTGTCCAATCCGGATATGGAGGCAAAGGGATGAGACAATTACTTGTACAAAGGTTGTCAAGATGACTATTCTATTAGTTGGCTAGAATGGATGTTTTGGTAGAAACCGCTCCATATTAGCAAATAGTTGCTACCAACTAGATAGAACCTATGGGGTCACACGCTATATATAGTTGAACTAGATTTGGGAATTAATTAATTGGATTAATTAATTAGAAGGATCACTTTGCAAACCCTTGCAAACTTAGTAGGGACTAATTTGCAAGGAAGGGACTAAATTGAATTCTAGTTGGACTAGAATAAGTCCTTTAGGTAGTTAACAAGGAGTTGTTGGACTATATAAAGGACCCTCCTTCCTTCCTTCCTCATAACTTATGCTCATTGGTGAACATAACAAGAGTGGGAGAGAACAAAAGGAGAGAGAGCAAGCAACAAGGAGGGCCGACGCCGCCCCTTGCCGCCGCCCTCACCCCGTCGGCCGAAGAGGCTGAAAGCCTCTTTTTGTCTCGTTTTGCGTGATTCGTTCATCCTCTTCCTAATCCGGGCTAGCACCAAGGAGTTTGGGAGATCTAGGATCAACTCTAGGCGTGGATCAACTATAGAGAACGTGACATTATTCGCGTTTGAAGTCATCAAGGAGAACCCAAAGGTGTTTATGATTTCTTACCTTTACTATCGTTATGTCTCTAGACTTGTGATCCTTGGAGGGTTTTGCATGGTTTATGTTTGATTATGCTTCCGTTGTGCGATCCATGAATCAAAACCCTACAAGGCTCTGATACCATTTTGTTATGATCCAGGCAGAGCTTAGAGAACGATGAATTGATGAAAACAAGAACACACGAACACACACAATGTAACGTGGTTCACTAGCGATAAGCTAGCTACCCTCCACGACCAAAAAAACCCCTTTATTAGAGAGAAACCCACGATTACAAACCACACTATGGCAAAAGGCCATAGTGACAACCACTAAGCCACGACCCTAGGTCCTTATATAGGCCTAGGATAACTATTTGGTTCCCAAGAAACAAAGAAGTTACCAAAACGAACAAGGAAACAATATTCAGCCGCCCTATCGAACTATTCAGGTCTGTCATTATCGAACAGTTCCCAGACCCGTCGAACTGTCCTAGACCCGTCGGACTGTCCTAGACCCGTCGGACTGTTGCTTCTTTTCTTGATACGTTTCATCGCCTCGCTTCTTCGCCCCTCTCCGTCACCATCTCCTCGCCAAGCCCAAGTACATTCAAGGCACCTTGGATTCCCAACAAATGTGATATATCTTTTTAAGGAAAATATTTTAGGTAACGAACATAAAACATTAAAACATTTATGTTGCAATTTCCAAAGAGTTTATAAATTAGCACTGTCCATATGCTCATAGAAACCAATCCAAAGATTTATACTGTTTTGTTATGTTAAGGCAGTGTGGCTTGAATTGACTTGACTAAGTCAAAGGCAGCAGGAGATGTAAATATGGAAACAAATTTGGAGCCAGTTTTGAATAAAAGTCATAGGCCACAATTAATAGGCAGCCTTAAGTTTCTTTCCATATCAAATATGGAAACAATTGGGGGAACATATGTGACCTCTTTTGGGTGGGTTTTTTTAGTAGTATATAAGGACCTTTTGGGTTCCTGGTTTCACATGCAATACAAGTTGTAATTGTTCCTCTTAAGTGAATAAAGAGTGCTTTTCCGCCGTGGAGGTAGTTAGCAAATATTTTGTTAGCGAACCACGTAAAATACTCGTGTTCTTCTTTTATTCGTTCTTCGTTCGTGAGGTGGTTTGTCATAACAAATTGGTATCAGAGCCCTGGTATGGCGGTGTTTCAAGATCAAGATCAAGGCGGAGCAAAGCTAGGGTTTCACAACTTGGTGAAATCAAATCTAGGATTTTGCGATATAGGTGGAGCACGCGACTAGAGTTCAAGATCCACCAAGAACGATATCCGGATCGATGTCGAAGATCGACAGGTTCACTGGAGGGAACAACTTAATTCAGTGAAAGATAAAGATGGAGGCTTTGCTCAAATCGCAATGCTTGTGGGCACCTTTGATCGCGGACAAGGGAGGCATGAATGTTGCATCAGCGGAGTTCAAGGCAATGGAGGAGAAGGCACACGCAACGGTTATGCTGTGCTTATCGGATGACGTGATCATCGAGATCGCAGATCACAAGGAAGCAGCGAAGCTCTGGCTCAAGTTGGAGAGTCTCTACATGACGAAGAGTCTTACTAGAAAGTTGATTCTAAAGAAAAGGCTCTTCACCCTGCGGATGCTCGAAGGTACGGCTCTCAAGGACCATCTTGATCAATTGAACACAATTCTGTTATATTTGCGTAATATTGTCGAGAAGGTGGAAGATGAGGATCCTGCACTTTTGTTATTGATCTCGTTACCTCCATCATATGAGAACTTCGTGCAGTCGTTCATTGTGAACAAGGACGACTTATCCCTAGAGGAGGTGAAATCGGCACTCCATGCTAGGGAACTGCGCCATAAGGGTGCAGGCACATGTATAGAGGACCATGCTTCCGGACTGATGGCAAAGGGGTGAAGCAAGAAGGGTAAGAAGAAGAAGAAGATGAAGCAGTTCTCAGGTTCTATGTCACCCAAGGATGTTTGTGCCTTTTGCAAGGAAAAGGGGCACTGGAAGGGAGATTGCCCGAAACGAGGTCAAAAGGGGTAGAATGGATCCGCAGCAGTAGCTGAACAAGGTTACTCGTCTGAGGATGATTACGTTCTAATGGCGGATGTTGTCACGCACTCTCAGGATGCGTGGGTCCTTGATTCCAGAGCTTCTTATCATATTTGCTCTAACAGGGAGCTATTCTCGACGTACAACAAAACGGATGGAGGGTCTGTCTACATGGCAAACAGAGCAGTCTGTAAGGTAATTGGGAGCGGCTCAGTTAGATTGAAGAAGAACGAAGGGAAGTTATGTACTTTAGAGCAAGTCAGGCATGTACCACATATTAAGAAGAATCTGATCTTGAGTCTACTCGACAGCAAGGGATACAGTTTCAAAGGTGAAGGTGGAGATCTACAAGTCTGCAAGGGTTCTAAGGTGATACTCAAGGGAGTCAAGAGCAGGACATTGTACATGTTGCAAGGTTCGACGATCACAGGTTCTGCTGGAATTGTCTCAGCCGAGATTATGGAAGCTGAGCTAACCAAGCTGTGGAATGAGGCTCGGTCATATGAGTGAACTTGGAATGCAGGAACTTCACAAGAAGGGGTATCTCACCGGGCATGCGCCCAAGAGCCTAGGGTTTTGTGAGCACTGCGTGTATGGGAAGCTACAGCGTAGCAAGTTCCCTAAGGCGGTTCATAGAACGAAAGGTACTCTAGATTATATCCATTCGGATTGTTGGGGTCCATCTCGAGTCGAGGAGATTGGAGGATACAGGTATTTCCTAAGCATCATAGACGACTACTCCAGGATGACTTGGATATTCGTGATGAAGCACAAGAGTGAAGCCTTCGCAAGATTCAAGGAGTGGAAGACACTAGTAGAGAATCAGGTGGGAAAGAAGGTGAAGAGGCTGCGCACGGACAACAGCGTAGAGTTCTGTTCATCATAGTTTGATGGATTCTGCAAGGATCAGGGAATAGTACGCCATCGCAACGTTCGGCACACACCGCAGCAGAACGGTGTAGCCGAGAGAATCAATTAGACACTTTTAGCGAAAGCAAGGTGCATTCTTTAGAATGCAGGTCTTTCTAGAGGTTTCTGGGGAGAGGCAGTTTCCATGGCATGCTATCTCATAAATCGGAGCCCGCACACAGGTATAGGATGCAAGATTCCTATGGAAGTCTGGACCGGTAATGCAGTGGATTACTCAGATTTGAGATTTTTTGGTTGTGTTGCCTATTATCATGTTGATGATGGAAAACTACAACCAAGAGCTAAGAAGGGAGTATTCATGGGTTTCGGAACAGGTGTAAGGGATACATGATATTGGCAGTCAACAAGATTATACTTAGAAGAAGTGTAGTCTTTGATGAGTCTCATATGTTGAAAAACTCCGTGGAGGTGGAGCTTGGGGATGCAAAGAAGAAGGTGGAGGGAGAGTCGGATCCTATTGATCCTAAGGATTCCAAAATCCTTACACCGTAGCCGGAAGCCGGAGAGGAAGAAGCAGAAGAGTCTGATAGTGAGGATGCGTCTACACCAGAGTAACCGGTTCATCAAAGTATTGCGGAAGGAAGACCAAGGAGATTCATAAAGCCTCCAGCGAGATACAGAGATGACGGTATGGTGGGATATGCATTACAGGTAGCGGAAGAGGTAGAGGACGAACCATCCTCCTACGAGGCTGCTATATCTAGTTCAAAGTCAGCACAGTGGATTGCCGCGATGGGAGAAGAGATGGAGTCTCTTAGCAAGCACTCGACTTGGGAGCTTGTTAAATTGCCAGCGGGAAGGAAGATAGTCAGCTGCAAGTGGGTTTTCAGAAGAAAGGAAGGAACTACATCTGGAGAGGGCGTCAAGTATAAGGCAAGGCTAGTTGCAAGACGGTTCAGTCAGAAAGAGGGAGTTGACTACAACGAGATATTATCACCGGTGGTCAGACATACTTCTATCCGGAGGTTACTAGCTTTAGTGGCACACCACGACCTAGAGCTTGAGCAATTGGATGTCAAGACAGCTTTCCTGCACGGAGAGTTGGAGGAGGAAATATACATGAGCCAACCGGAGGGGTTCCAAGTTCCCGGTAGAGAGAACCACGTGTGCAAGCTGAAGAGATCTCTCTACGGACTTAAGCAGTCGCCGAGGCAATGGTAAAAGAGGTTTGACAGCTTCATGTTGAAGATTGGTTACCACAAGTGCCAGTATGATTGCTACGTGTATCACAAAGAGTTGCATAGTGGATCACGTATTTACCTAGTTCTATATGTGGATGATATTTTGATTGCAACTCGAAATATCAAGGACATTAGAGAACTGAAGAGGTCCTTTAGTGCGGAATTCGAGATGAAGGATCTTGGAGCTGCTCGGAAGATATTGGGAGTTGAGATCAATAGAGATAGGAAGAAGAATAAGCTTTTCTTATCACAGGAGGGATACATCAAGAAGATCTTTGAAAGATTCGGGATGTTATCTGCTAAAGCTATAGATACTCCTATGGCAACTAACAGCAAGCTAGGAATGTACACCGTTCAGACTGAGGAGGAGAAGGAGTACATGTCCAAGGTTCCATATGCTAGCGTAGTTGGAAGTCTCATGTATGCTATGGTCTGTACTCAACCAGACATAGCATTTGCTGTTAGTGTGGTTTGTCGTTTTATGGCTCATCCGGGTAGGGACCATTGGCAGGCGGTGAAGCGGATATGCAGGTACCTTAAGGGTACGTCAGACATTGGCCTATGCTATGGGTCACGTGAAAACATCTTGGTAGCTGGTTTCTCGGATGCGGACTATGCAGTGGACATTGACAGTAGAAGATCAATGACAGGCTATATATTTGCTCAGGGAGCATCTTTTGTGAGTTGGAAGGCGACGCTACAGCCGACGGTGACTTTGTCCACCATGGAGGCGGAGTATATGGCTCTAACGGAAGCAGCAAAGGAGGAAATTTGGCTTAAGGGAATGGTCAATGATCTAGGGCTACTTCAAGATCAGGTGATAGTCTATAGTAATAGCTTGAGTGCGATTTGCTTGACTAAGGACCAGGTTCATCCTGAAAGGACCAAGCATATCGACGTCAGGTATCATTTTCTGAGAAACGAGAGCAGGATCAAGGTGATGAAGGTGGGGACTGCTGACAACTCCGCGGATATGTTCACCAAGCCGGTTCTGGAGAGCAAGTTCCAGCATTTTCAGGAATTGCTCAACATCTTGAGCCAGTGAATCCCTTCGAGGCATGTCGGAACCGGTGGGGGTCCAGTGAGTCTCTGTGACGAGAGACAATTGGGTGCGGAGAAGACGTAGCTTTATTTACGAGAAGATAAGCAGCTGCTGTTGAAGAGAGAATTCAAGTCAAGATGGAGATTTGTTGAGGCAGTGTGCCTTGAATTGACTTGACTAAGACAAAGGCAGCATGAGATGTGATTATGGAAACAAATTTGGAGCCAGTTTTGAATAAAAGTCAAAGGCCACAATTAATAGGAAGCCCCAAGTTTCTTTTCATATCAAATATGGAAACAATTGGGCGGGCACATGTGTGACCTCTTTTGGTGGGTTTTTTTTTAGTAGTATATAAGGACCCTTTAGGTTCCTAGTTTCTTATGCAATACAAGTTGTAATAGTTCCTCTTAAGTGAATAAAGAGTGCTTTTCCGCCGTGGAGGCAGTTAGAAAATATTTTGCTAGCGAACAACGTAAAATACTCATGTTCTTCTTTTATTCGTTCTTCGTTCGTTAAGTGAATAAAGAAGGTTACCGAACTAACTACCCTTTGTGGAATTGAGGCTTGTGCTATTGTCTACAGCCCTTACGATTCCCAGCCTGAAGTTTGGCCAAACCCGTCTCGGGTCGAACGAGTGCTGGCACAACTCAAGATGATGCCTGAAATTGAACAAAGCAAGATGATGATGAACCAGGAGAGTTTCATCAAGCAGCGGATCTCGAAAGCCAGTGAGCAGCTGAAAAAACAGTACAAGGAGAATCGGGAGAAAGAGATGACGGAGGTCATGTACTAGTGCCTGAATGCTAGGGCTGGGCTAGAGAATTTCAGTTTTTGGGACTTGCACGATATAGGGTGGGTTATCGATCAAATGATGAAGGAAATCGATAACAAGATCACGTCAATGAAGAAATCCAACGGCTCGTTTTCTTCGTCTTCTACTCAAATGGTTCCAGCATTGGTGGACACTGGAGTTAGAACATTCCATCGACAAGAAGAGAAACCAACCATGGATTTGACAAGGGAGGCAATGCAGCAGAGGCCTCAATCGTTTGGAGATTTGATGAACCACCCCAACCAGATGGGATTCCGCGGTGATGATCTGACGAACATGCCTCCATTTGGTGATCAAAATCCTAGTGCTGTGTGGCCTGGTCTCTTTGTCCAGTGAAGGGAAGAGACTGATCGTTTTTGTTTAGCATTTTTTTTGTTTGTTTTTTTGCGATTTTTGCAAGATCAATAAATTGTTGCATTTTTTCCCGTTTTTTCTGAGACAAAATTCAATTGTGTGTTTCTGTTCTGCTATGAAAATGCATTTATTTTTAGGATTATAGAAGTTATAGAACAAACATATATCTATTAATTCGTTATTTTGGCCGCTTTGTCATTGCTTCGCCGCTTCGTCCAAGTGTAGGCTAGGGGCTTGAATCACCAAAAAATTCAAACACCTTCATTGCCGAAAATTTGATCTTAGGTGGAAGAATGATTAACAGTGGGCATAACTGGAGGCTTTTCTAATTGGTTGGTACTTGTATGACGGCATCGTTACAATAAAATTCTCAAATGAAACATGAAAAGTGAAGACAACCCGTACCCTCACAGAGAAAGAATTGCAAACCTTGATCCAGGTGGACCAAATCATTCTGTTATTCTATTTCCCATGAAAAATGTTGCACGAGTAGCATCATATCAGGTTTTGAAGAAAAATAATAGAAACATAAGTCTCAGTATGTCAAAATCAATCACATTTTTCTGAGACATTGGCATGATTCGATCAAGTTTAATTCTAATTTGATATCTGAAAATAAACCAAACCTATAATACCCTTGATTAAGACATTCATGTGAAGGATTCCATTAAAGTTTTACACCCACCTATGAAAAATAAAGACCACGAACAAGCATACATTTTTGCTTACCGCTGATATTCACAATTAAAGCAAGGCGCTGACAATTATCAGTTTAACTTCCTTCTTCATAATTCGATGAATCTTGGTTTAAGAAGTTTTGGAAAACAAAAAGGTGATAAATATCCCAAAAAGGAAAGAGAAGTGTAGAAGTAAAAGATAGGATTTACATAATTCATGAAGAAAAAACAAAAGTAAGAATTTTGTAGTGTACAAAAGAAGAACAAAATTGAAGAAGACGAGGAAGAGGAGTATATATTGACCAATCAAATAGAAATTGTTGACATCTAATAGGAATAATGTAGTGGTCAAATATTCAAAACACGAAATAGTATATTTGGCAAATAAAACAATGTAGAAAACAAAGAAAACATTTCATAGTGTTAAACATTTTGAGCTCTTGGACTTTTTAGAGTATATAAGATGTGCGAAATTAGACATCAAAATATCATCTTGACAATCGGGCAAGCAAAATTTTCCTCATTCGAATGTAAAACGAAAAAAAAAATTTACACAAGAGTCGAGCTGTACGTTCTGCGCTAACTTTTAAATATCACATAAAATACTGAAATTCCCATTTTGTCTCCTGGATATCGTATGGGAATGTGACTGTACAAATGTTGTATTCTCTTTCAAGGTAAATATTTGTTAGACAATTGACTTAAAATCTTCAAACATTGTTGTTGGAAATCTCCAAAACGTGGATAAATTAGAACTAAGTGTATACTCTTAGAAACCAAAAGTAAGTTTTGTACAATTTGTTTACTTCCTTGGAATGATCTTACGCCATGACAAGAAAGAAAGTGAATCTTGCATTCATGACCAACGACTCCTCAAGGAAAGAAACTTATAATAAAAGGAAGATTGGCTTGATGAAGAAGGTTAGCGAGCTAACTACTCTTTGTGGAATCGATGCTTGTGCAATTATTTACAGCCCCTATGATTCCCAACCTGAAGTTTGGCCAAGCCCATCTGGTGTCAAACGACTACTTGCACAATTCAAGAGAATGCCTGAAATGGAGGAAAGCAAGAAGATGATGAATCAAAAGAGTTTCATCAAGCATATGAAGCCGGTGCGTAGCTAAAGAAGCAATACAAGGAGAACCAAGAGAAAGAGATTACGCAGGTGATGTTTAAGTGTATGGGCAGGAAACATAACTTAAATTTGAGGGATTTGCGTGATTTTGGGTGGGTTATACATGAAAAGCTCAATGAAATTTATAAGAGGATCACCTTACTGAAGAAACCTTATCGCCCATCTTCTTCTTCTTCCCAAATGGTTCCGCCAGTGGTAGATACTGGAGTTATTTTTTTCCATCAAGAAAAGGAGAATCCAGCCATGAATTTGACCACGGCAGCTCTACAACAAATGCCTCGTTGCTTTGCACAATTCATGAACAACCCAAATCCGATGGGGTTTGACGGCCCCGATCAGATGAATGTGCACCCGTTAGGTGATCAACAACCAAATGCTATGTGGCCAGTGCCTTTCTTCTTCCACTAAAATAGTGATTCCAGAAATTCATATTTTCATTCTGTTCTCTTTATATTTTTGTTTTCAGAATGCTAAATAAATTGCATGTCTTGGGATTCTAATAATAATGAAAAAACAAAATGATTTCTTACAATTAACTTAGCCCTATTTATTTTTTTCTGGTCCTGGTAAAATCATATTCTCAAGCACGATTAACCTATATATATTTTTCAATTGACTAGATTTCCTAAGTTCTCAATGTCTTGATCTGTAGGAGGAAGTAACCCTTACAGGTATCACATACAATAATTTTTGCTTCTCAATTTATGTCCCAATGTCTACGAATATTTATTAAATTGACCTGTTAATTTGTTTTTCTGATTTTTGACATTGCATGGTTTATTTTAACAAAGATTCGTAGGCATTGGCCCATAGGGGGAGAAGCGACAAATATTCTATGGGACACATGTATGGGTTACTTCCTGCTAGAGCTCAAGACATTAAAAACTAAGGGAATATAGTCGATTGAAACATTGGTTAACGGTGCTTCCGAATATTATTTCACCAAGGCTAACTCAATCGTAGGAAACAATTATGTATTATTATTATTATTATTATTCAAATACTGAGACATGTAATTTATGAAGCATTCTGAAAAAATTAATATAAAGCAATCGGAAACAAACTAAGAATTTGTTGGATCTCTATTTCAGTGAAAAAAGGAAGACACTTGCCACAAAGCATAAGATTGTTTATCTCCTAATGGGTGTAGAGTCATCTGATCAGGGACGTCGAGCCCCATTGGATTAGGTTTGCTCATGAAGTGTGCAAAGCATTGTGGCCTTTGCTGCACAGATGCAGTGTTCAAATTCATGGTTCCATTCTATTCCCATTGATGGAAAGTACAAATTCCAATATTCACCACTGCTGGAACAATTTGGGAAGAAGAAGATAATCTATCAGGTTTCTTCAGTGACAAAATCCTCTTATAAATTTGGTCGAGCTTTTCAATAATAACCCACCGTAGATCACGCAAATCCCGCAAATTGAAGATGTGTTTTCCCGCCCTACTAGCCATACACTGGTACATGAAATCTGTAATCCCCTTCTCTCATTTCTCCTTCTATTGCTTCTTCAGCTGCTCCCTGGCTTCGTAATTTGCGTCTTGATGAAACTCTCTACATACATAACCTCCTTGCTTTTATCCTTTTCAGGCATCCTTTTGAACTGTGCCAACACTCTGTTGACCTCTAGAAAGGTTTTGTTAAATATTTGGTTCGGTATCATAAGGGTTGTAAATTATTTCACAAGCATCAATTCCACAAAGATTAATTAGCTCCCTAACCTTGTTCATTAATCCCTTCTTCTATTTCTCATAGGCTGCTTTCCTTGAGTTTTCGTTGGTGATGAATGCGAGGTTCACCTTCTTTCTTGTCATGGCTAAAGATAGCTCAAATGAGGCAAACAAATTGTATGAAGCTTGTTTTTGGTTTCTAAGAGAATATTTACAGTGTTAATTTGTACACTTTTTGGAGATTTCCAACATCAATTCTGAAATCTTTTTTCATCAATTTCCTAACAAGTATATATCTTGAAAGAGAATGCAACTATTGTACAGTGATATTCCTATAAGATATCTTGTAGACAAAATGAGAATGTAATTATGTGATGTCATAATTAGAAATTAATGTAGATAGTTCTAGTCCTTCACATACATGGTCAAACAACAAGTCTGATGAAGGCGCTAACAGAAAACGTCTTGATAGATTTGTAATAAATTACACTTTGATTGAGCAGTTCGGGCGAGCTCGAGTTTCTGATCTTTCAGCAGAAGTGTTAGACCATTTCTCATCACAATTATATGCGATGAAAAGTATTCGAATAAGAAGAAGTTGGTTAGAAGGTTTCAGTTTGAAAATATGTGGTATCATTAAATACAGTGAAATATATTAGCTTAAGAATGTTGTAGAAGGTAAGGCATTCATTTCCCCAGCAAGAACTGCAGTTTTGTTACAGATTTAAAGAGGTGGGAGAGTAAAAATTTGGTAATTTAAAGAGACAGATTTCTCTACTCAAGGACCGCAAGGATAACCTCGAAATCCAACCCCAATATTCTGCCAATTTGACGGAAAAGGATCATTTGAAGAAGGAAATTGCAGACCTCCTACTTAGGGAAGGAGTCATGTGGAGTCAGAGATAACAAATTCCTTGGATGAAGCATGGTGATCTATATACAAGATTCTTTCATATAAAATTGTCTATTAACAACCATATGAACCGAATGTCTGGTATCGAATACGATCATGGTATATGGCAAGATGAAGATGAAGGCATCGCCCGTACCGTTGAAGATTATTTGTAAGGACCTCTTTTCCACTAGTGATCCAACCAGAGCATAGACCTCGTTGGGTTTGAATTAAAGTCTAAATGCAGCAAACAATTACTGGGGCGGTGATGTTTTGCTTGGTGCCAAAATCATCTTTAGATTGTTTCCTGATAGCCTATATAAAGGCACTGTGTGTAGTAATACATAAGCAATACCCACACACGCGTTTATTTGTTTGGTGCTTTGAGAATCTTTTGTGTGTGTGGGTCGGGTGGCTGGCCGCTATGGTCATTGTGGCCATCGCGTGCATTGTAATCGGGTTCTCTTCACAATAAAATATCTGACGTCGAGGTAGCTACTGATTTCGTTGCAAATTCGGAGCTCTCAAATAGGAGTTATGTTACAACAAAATGATAACAGAGCCAGGTCAAGGGGATCACCAGTTTTAACAAACTGGTATTAGAGCCATGTTTCAAGATCTACGTGAAACTCAAAGCTAGGGTTTCGCGATTCAGGGGAGCATGCTATCCAGAGTAGGATTTCGAGATTCCGCCAGGAATGATGATTGGTTTGGCGATCAAGATCGATCTATTCGTGAGAGAGAAGCGGATACACCCGCCATGATCTGAAGCCCCGCGGAGGATGCTATCCAGGCTCCTGTCTGAGCAATCTGGCATGCATCTGATTAGGCGTGCAAGGGATCTGGAAAATCCAGCACGCGTTTGGTACTGGCACGAATCTGGCGGTTCACGCGCATATGGTGTTATGGGGATTGACGTTCAGGCGCAATCTGGCTCCGGGAGTGTAGAATCTAGAGTGTGAATTGAATCGAGTGATGGCTCATGCGTTGAAGGAACTCGTTGGAGTTGGAGCAACGACATGGAGCATCTGGCGCGTGATTTTTTTTGCACGCGCATATGATCTTGGTTATGGCGTGCATTATGCACAGGTCTATTATGGCGTGCATCTGTTGTTTGAGCGTGTACCATGAAATGCATTGAGTTCGCATCTGGCGCAATCTGTTTCTGGCTGAGGCATACGGGGGGCATCTGGCATGAAAATTTGTGGCACTCATCATTGGTGCATCTAGGCTGAATGACATCTGGGCACTCGTCATAGTGCATCTGTTTTTCGCAATTAGGCGCATCGAGAATACATTCGTTCTGGCTGTGGAGGTAGCTACCGTATTCGTTGCGAATTCCTTAGTGAACACGTTAAATATTTATCTCCTTCTTGATTTCGTTTCATCGTTGTTGCTCGAATACCCCAAGATTATAACAAACTAGTATCGGAGCTTTGAAAAAGGAGTTCTGTTACAACAAACGAAGCCCATGGTAGAACGTGTGGAGGAACATTTGTTTAGTGATTTGCGGGAGAGTTTAGATATTCTATTCACTAAGGAGGAAATACCTTTTTCCCGACATGGAATGGCCTCCCAAAATTTCCCAAGTTATGAAGGATTCGCCAAGTACTCTACCAGATATTCTAGTCGGTCGTTGGAAGGGACGCCAAAGAGATGTGCCTTCTTTTTTCAACAAGAGTGGCTCACTCGAGGAGTTAAACCATATCCTACTTTCTATTATTTTGAAAATAAAAGAGGTTCATAAACCTACATATCTCTACCATATTAGTTTATTTTGTTGTGTTTACAAGATTATATCCAAAGTGATAATGAACCGTTAGAAAAACATGTTACCTAGCTTGATCTTTGAAATTGAGAGCGCTTTCATCCCTAGGAGACAGATTACAGATAATGTGCTCACGGAGTTCGAGCTAATCCACTCTATGGAAACACGACATAATAGAAAAATTGGCTCTATTTCTATCAAACGTATCATAAGCAAAGTGTACGACTGCGTTAAGTTGGATTTCTACAAGCAATTCAAGAAAATTTAAGTATCAGCTTTAAGTAGAGTGAACTTATTATAAGTGTGTTATTACGGTTATCTGCAGTTCGATTGTCAATGGTAATGTAGTAGGAACGGTCGTACATTAGATAGGCTTAAGACAGGGGTGTCCTTTAATCACCTATCTTTTGCTCTTGGTGAGCGAGAAACTGTTCTCGAAGTCTGACGGAGGGTTTACATAAAAAGAACATCATTGATGCACCTTTTTTCTCTAACCAAAGACTAATTTTTACAAAGGCAGTCCCTAATGTAGTTACATTCTCACTAGAGTTTAACGGTATTATGCCTATGCCTCGAGAGAGCTTGTAAACTATCAGAAGTCAACAATTGCTTTTTCAGAGAACACCTCTACTGAAGATCATCAGGCCCTCAGTTAGCTTTGTGGCATCCCGGCGGCATAGAAACATGAAAGTTACTTAGGCCCAACCATGATAGGGAAGGAGAAGAAAATAGTTTTTAGTCCTTAATAGTGAGGGTAAACATAAGGCTGAAGGTTTGAAAATAGAATTCTCTTTCCGCAACTAGAAAAGAGGCCCTTATAAGAGTTGTAGACAAAAATATCCTCAACTACTCAATGGGTTGTTTCGTACTCCCAAGAGGTACGTGCTTTGAACGGAAAAAGCTTTTTCATAAAAATAGCATGCATTGGGCTGGTTGGGAGTAACTCAAATTCAGAAAGGCCGAGGGTAGTCTAGGGTTCAAATATATGTGGTGCTTAAGTGTTTCACTTCTTGCTAAACAGTCGGTGGAAGATTATCTAAATCCTACAAATTTTATCGACAGAGTTTGTAAATCCAAATACTTCAAGACTGTGATCTCATGGATCAACCTCCTGAAAAGTATCATGCAATTTACTTTGGATTCCATGGTATTATTGCAAAGAGAGATCTTCTCTCCAATGGGCTGGTTAAGAAAATAAGATGTGGTACCACATATGATATATTCACATATAGATTGATCCCAAGACCCACCACTTTTAAATTCAGTATGCAAAGTACAAATGATGTTGTGCTACCAGTTGCATATTTCATCCAACAAGACAGAACCTGGGAGAAAGAACGACTCAAATTGTACCTGAATCTTGGTGATGTAGAAAACATCCTCCAGATCTCCATTCCAGAAGCTCCAGGCCTTGACATCAACTTCAGGTTCTTCTACAAAAATGGCGAATACTTCGTCTTTTCTTGTTATAAGTTGTTATGCGCAAACAAATTTTCAGTGGGTCAATCATCGAAAGAGGAAGAGGAGAGCTGGCTAAAAAACTTGAAATGGAGTTCTTCCCAGCTTGGCAAGGATGGAGATACGCCTTACCAGTTGCTGTTAATCTGAACCATCGGGGAATAAGAATCCATGTGCAGTGCCAAAGGTGTCACCAAGACGCCGAAAGTGTCAATCATATTTTTATGAGGTGTAAAATGGCTGTAGAGGTATGGCGTCTTTCTGAAATAACCATCGACTCTCGCCTGGTTAACTTTGGAGAGTGGATGGTGTTGATCTTCTTTCAAGCACCCCTTCCCTGCAACACAAATGGTACATTTCAGATATGGGCACTTTGGAGTAGTACAAATGAGACATGATTTAATAATAAGAGCTTCACAGGTAAGGAGATCTACAGAAAAAAGAGAAGAGTTCTTATCTTTTTCTAGTAGCACCAACATCGCCGTGGATGAATCCGAGATTCCGAAAAACGAAATATGTATCAGTCAATACTAATGGACCCCTCCAGATCCAGGTCTTGTTAAAATTAATTGCGACAGAGCTTGCTCTAATAAGGAAAGAGGTGTGGAGTGGGTGTCGCCATCATAAACTCGTCCGGTGAGCTCATAATCGGCAGAACACAACGTTTCTTTTTTTTTCTCCTCTCTCGTCAGATAGGAGATCAGAGCAATCAAGATTGACTTGCTCCTTTCATATGAAGCATATCTCAGACATGCAACTTTGGAAGAGTGACTAGATCCAGATTCTCAGATTGTTTATACGAAAGGAAAGAGGAGAAGCTATCAGATAACTCTCATTAGATATGAAAAGAGATATGGAGGAGTTCGTTAATCTGGCAAAGAAGATGGAGGTGTGTCGGCTACAATATGTGAAGAGGCGCGGTAATGAATTGACACATATTTTCATACAGAAGATTCTCCATTTAGGGTTACTATCCTTTTGTTCTCTGCCCGAGTGGGCCGGGTTGTTACTATTCTTTTGGGCTCCCATTTTGGCTTGTGTTATGAAATCCAATTCAACTAAATAAAGTACTCATATGGTGCATCGATGATGTTGTTTTTATTTATATATAAAGTACAACCCTTCCTACTACATTACCATTGACAATCGAACTGTAGATAACCGTAATAACACACTTTATAACAAGTTCACTCTACTTAAATTTGAAACCCAAATGTTCTAGAATTGCTTGTAGAAATCCAACTAAACGCAGTCGTACAGTTTGCTTATGTTACGTTTGATAGAAACAGAGCCAAATTTTCCTTTGTGTCATGTTTCCATAGAGTGGATTAGCTCGAACTCCGTGAGCACATTATCTGTAATCTGTCTCCAGGGGACGAAAGCTCTCTCAGTTTCAAAGATCAAGCTACGTAACATGTTTTTCTGACGGTTCGTTATCACTTTGGATATAATCTTTTAAATACAACGAAATAAACTGATATGGTAGAGATCTGTAGGTTTATGAACGTGTTTTTCCTTGAGAATAAGGGAAAGAAGGATATGGTTTAACTCCTCGAGTGAGACACTCTTGTTGAAAAAAGAAGGCACTTCTCTTTGACGTGCTTTCCAACGACCGGCTAGAATATCTCGTAGAGTACTAGTCGAATCCTTCATGACTTGGGGAATTTTGGTAGGCCATTCCATGTCGGGAAAAAAGTATTTCCTCCCTAGTGAATAGAATATATAAACTCTCCCGCAAGTCACTAAAAAAATGTTCCTCCACACGTGCTACCATGGGCTACGTCTCTTGTAACAGAACTCTAGTTTCAAAGCTCTGATACCAGTTTGTTATAACCTCGGGGTATTCAAGCAAGAACGATGAAACGAAATAAAGAAGGAGATATATATTTAACGTGGTTCACTAAGGAATTCGCAAAAAATCCGGTAGCTACCTCCACGGCCAGAACCAGAATCGAATACATTCATTAAGAAAGCCGGATTGAAGGTATTCTCGATGCACCCAATTGCGAAACACAGATGCACCATGACGAGTGTCCAGATGTCATTCAGTCCAGATGCACCAATGACGAGTGCCACAAATTTTCATGCCAGATGCGCCCTATATGCCTCAGACGCGTCAGAAGCTCGCCAGAAACAGAACGCGCAGATGCGAGCTAATTTCGTGTCATGGTAAACGCTCAAACAACAGATGCACGCTAGAACAGAACCGTGCATAATGCGCGCGAGAACCAAGATCATATGCGCCTGCAACAAATTTCACGCGCCCGATGCTCCATGTCGTTGCTCCAACTCCAACGAGTTCCTTCAACGCATGAGCCAGCACCAGATTCAATTCACACGCCAGATTCTCCACTCCTGGAGCCATATTTCACCTGAACTTATATCGCCATAACGCCATATGCGCGTGAACCGCCAGATTCGAGCCATTACCAAACTCGTGCAGGATTTTTAAGATCCCTTGCATGCCTAATCAGATGCATGCCAGATTACTCCGACAGAAGCCTGGATAGCAACCTCCGCGGGGCTTCAGATGGCGGGTGTATCCGCTTCTCTCTCATGAACATATCGATCTTGATCGCCAAACGAAACATCATTCCTGGAGGAATCTAGAAATCCTACTCCGGATAGCATGCTCCCCTGAATCGCGAAACCCTAGCTTTGAGTTTCACCTAGATCTTGAAACATGGCTCTAATACCATTTTGTTAAGACTGGTGATCCCCTTGACCTGGCTCTGATACCATTTTGTTCTAACATAACTTCTATTTGAGAGCTCTGATACCAAGTTGTTATAACCTGGGGTTTTTCAAGCAAGAGCGATGAAACAAAATCAAGAACGAGACAAATGTTAACGTGGTTCACTAACCAATTCGCAACGAACCCCATAGCTACCTCCACGATAGATATTTTATTGTGAAGAGAACCCGATTATAATGCCTGCGATGGCCACAACGACCACATCGTCCACTTACCCGACCCACACACACACACAAAAGATTCTCAAAGCACAAAACAAATAAACGCGTGTGTGAGTATTGCTATTGTATTAATACACCCAGTGCCTTTATATGGGCTATCAGGAAACAATCTAAAGATGATTTTGGCACCAAGCCATACATCACCGCCCCAGTAGTTGTTTGCCGCATTTTGACTTCGATTCAAACCCAACAACGTATATGCTCACGTTGGATCACTAGTAAAAAAGAGGTCCTTAAAATAATCTTCAACGGTACGGGC
Organism: Linanthus parryae; assembly: GCA_023055425.1. Classification (NCBI taxonomy): domain Eukaryota; kingdom Viridiplantae; phylum Streptophyta; class Magnoliopsida; order Ericales; family Polemoniaceae; genus Linanthus; species Linanthus parryae. Next base: position 8,510,589 of record JALGPY010000013.1, on the reverse strand, counting down.
GATTCCTTCATATTCATGTTGCCTTATAGCATGGCCGTTTTCGATACCAGACATTCGGTTCCTATGGTTCTTAATAGACCATTTTCTATGAAAGAATCTTGTATATAGATCACCATGCTTCATCCAAGGGATTTATTATCTCTGACTCTACATGAATCCTTCTCTATGTAGGCGGTCTGCAATTTCCTTCTTCAAATGATCCTTCTCCGTCAAATTGGCGGAATATTGGGGTTGCATTTTGAGGTTATCCTTGCAGTCCCTGAGTAGAGAAGTCTGTCTCTTACATTACCAAATTTTTCTTCTCCCACCTCTTTAAATCTATAAAAAAAACCACAGTTCTTGCTGGGGAAATGAATTCCTTACCTTCTACAACACTCTTCAGCTAATAGATTTCACTCTAGTTGATTAACCCACATATTTTAAAACTGAAACCTACTGACTGACTTCTTCTTATTCGAACACTTTTCATCGCATATAATTGTGATGAGAAATGGTCTGACACTTCTGCTGAAAGATCAGAAACTCGAGCTCGCCAGAACTGCTCAATCAAACTGTAATTTTTTAAAAATCTATCAAGACGTTTTCTGTTAGCGCCTTCATCAGACTTGTTGTTTGACCATGTATGTGAAGGACTAGATTTTTCTGCATTAATTTCTAAATATGACATCACATAATTACATTCTCATTTTTTGTCTCCACGATAACTTATAGGAATGTCACTGTACAATAGTTGTATTCTGTTTCAAGATAAATTATAGTTAGGCAATTGATAAAAAAAGCTTTCAAAATTGATGTTGGAAATCTCCAAAAAGTGTATAAATTAACACTGTATATATGCTCATAGAAACCAAAAACAAGATTCATACAATTTATTTGCCTCATTTGAGTTATCTATAGCCATGAAACGAAAGAAGGTGCACCTCGCATTCATTACCAACGAAAAATCAAGGAAAGCAGCCTATGAGAAAAGGAAGAAGGGATTGATGAACAAGGTTAGGGAGCTAATTAATCTTTGTGGAATTGATGCTTGTGCAATAATTTACAACCCGTATGATACCCAACCAAATGTTTAACAAAACCCTTCTAGGGTCCAACGAGTGTTGGCACAGTTCAAAAGGAGGCCTAAAAAGGATAAAATCAAGAAGATGATGTATGAAAAGAGTTTCATCAAGAAGCAAATTACGAAGCCAGGGAGCAGCTGAAGAAGCAATACAAGGAGAAATGAGAGTAGGGGATTACAGAGTTCATGTACCAGTGTATGGCTAGTAGGGCCGGGAAACACATAGGGTGGGTTATTAATGAAAAGCTCAACCAAATTTATGAGTGGATCTTGTCACTGAAGAAACCTGATAGACCATCCTCTTCTTCCTAAATTGTTCCAGCAGTGGTGAATACTGAAATTTGTACTTTCCATCAACGGGAGTAGAATGGAGCCATGAACTTGACCACTGCAGCTGTGCAGCAAAGGCCTCAATGCTTTGCACACTTCATGAGCAAACCTAATCCAATGGGGCTCGATGTCCCTGATCAGATGACTCTACGCCCATTAGGAGTTAAACAATCTTATGCTATGTGGCAAGTGTCTTCCTTCTTTCACTGAAATAGAGATCCCACAAATTCTTAGTTTGTTTCCGATTGCTTTATATTATTGTTTTCATAATGCTTAATAAATTAGATGTCTCAATATAATAATAATAATAATAATAATAATAATAATAATAATAATAATAATAATAATAATAATAATAATAATAATAATAATAATAATAAGTGATTGAGACAATGTAGCTCGAAAGAGCATTTCCAAATGTGGATCTCAATTTCTTGAGACATCACCATATCAGGCTCGCTAGCGATGTTGGCACTATCCTTCGCACGGAAAATATCATCAAGCCGCGTGCATCGATCTCCAAATGGGAAGCTCCAGAAACATCACTGTAATATAAGAAGATTTTAAAAATACAAGTGTTAATTGCGTGTTCAGAAAGAGAGTCATCAAAGTTACCTTGTTAAAACCATTGGCGTAATCCATCCTTGCAGTATAGGATTCCTTCTTCGCCACTTCTACCTTCTCCAGGATCAGCTCTGGACACAAGTGATGATCTTTTTCCAAGAGTGAGTAGAGGCCGTACTGGGTCGCGTCCCTGGAGCACGATGTCTTACAAGGATAGTCCCAATCTTGAGGGCAGGGGCTTTAGCAGGTTGGAATTGAAGACGAGACCTCATTTGAAAGCGAGTATGTGCATTCCAAAACTTGACCCATTTGGGAGTCAATTCCCCTTGCCTTTCTCGCGAAGGTTGAGTCAAAGGAAGCATCTTGATCAGCAGATCACTTCCTACATCATAAAGGAGTCTCCTGCAGCAGCCGCGAACGACTGAGTCAGATGACCACAAGGCAGGAGCCACTTCATCAAACCCCAAGTGGGGGCTAACCTGAAACGGATCATAGTGAACCGTTACGGGTCTGTAGCTCGAAGTTTCCGGGATGGCTACATACTCAGATAAAAGCAGGCAAATATCCCCTTCTACACCAGCTAACGAATCTGGAATAGCTCCTCGAACCCTTGAGGATGTGCTAAGAAGAAAACATTGTATCTTCTTCAGGGTACATAGCTTCATGGTGCACAATTTTCAGCAAGGATCGCACGTAGGGCCTCGCCACAAAGTAGCTGACATCGTCGCACATCAAGGACAGAGGTATTCTTTCTTAGTGCTGCACCCATCAACGAACATTGTGCGCCCTTGGTTTTGTACCAGCGCCATGCTCGAGGACAGAGGTGTTCTTTCTTAGCGCTGCACACGTTCCATTTTCGAACATACACGGGAATCAGAGCGTACAAGGGCCACCTCTCGAACACCCACATGGACAAGAACGTGACGTTGACATATGAGACTATGTCAACCCGACCTTGGGACTGCTCAGCATGCGCCAATACTAATTCCAAGTGATGGTATAAAGACCCAAGTACTAAGGTACTTAATGCCACCTTCTGACCAAGTGATACACGAACCGCGAGCGCGAGGACGTGAGTGAAGAGGCCGTCATGATGATGACCATCAATGAGGTACCTCTACAGCGAAACACAAAGGAATCAACACAAGGAGTACGTGGAGCCTCTTCCTTCAGAGAATTTTCCGCGTTTGGATCCTTCTTCTTAATCTCGTGGGCCATCTTTTTCTTTGAAAAGTCGCGGAAGAAGTAGGTGATCTACTTCGACCACAAGTTCTTTTCTCCCGCGGTGACCAACATGTTCTTTTTCGCAAGTTTGGTTGAAATCCACCTTGTGTTTGTCTTCTTCACCTCCCCTATGCATTCCCTCATCTCCTCAAAGATCATAAATTCTTCATCAGTTCTCAAAGGAGCCAAGGGGTCCACATTACCCATCCTACGGATCTGTAGCAACATATCTGTGTCCTCAAGATTAGTACCAGCTTCGAATGTTGCGAACTGGAAGGTGTGGGTCTTCTTTGAGTACCTTGAAAGCAAGGTCATCAGCATCTCGTTGTCAAGCCTGATGCTCGACCGCTTGGTCGCGCGAACAGCGTGGAATATTCTGGCGTGAAGGAGCACAAATCCGTGGCACTCGAGGATGTACTCCGTCCATTCTTCCAGCCAATCCAGCTTATCCGTGAAAGTCTGGCGGACAATGTCGGTAAAGGGATACAATCCCGCTTCGAGACCAAGACGATTCACATCAAGGATGTTGACCAAATCCCAATCTTCTCTCTCTGGTTCGAGTGTCAACTGTAGAGAATCTCGGACTGGGGAACTTTCAAGTTTCTTCTCCCTAATGTTTGCCAGATATAAATCCTCGCTTTCCAAGTAGGGGGCTTCGCACCACAAATCCCTGGGGATCTCCGCAAAATCAACTGCCTCCTCGAAAAATTTCTTGGGAGCGATCTCTATTGCACAAATGATGAGTACAAATGGAAAATTAAAAGACTGTAAAGGACAAAGGGTTGTTCATGCGTGAAGAACAAGTAGGAAGAACACTAAAACCGGATTGGGTTGCATGCCAAAAACAAGTATGAACGCTAAACCTAGATTGGGTTGCATGCCTATTTTCTTTTATCCGATTTCAAGACATGACACGAATGATGAGAATTGTTAACCTCGTTGCTTCTTGAGTGATTGATTGCTTGAGTGATGTTGTCGATAATTTGATCGAAGATCTGAACTTTCTACTGGGGGTTCTCTCTTTGTCTCATATTCGGAAGCACGATTAACCAATGTTTCAATTGACTATATTCCCTTAGTTTTTAATGTCTTGAGCTCTAGCAGGAAGTAACCCATACATGTGTCCCATAGAATATTTGTCGCTTCTCCCCCTATGTGCCAATGCCTACGAATCTTTGTTAAAATAAAACATGCAATGTCAAAAATCAGAAAAAAAAAATTGAAAAGTCAATTTAATAAATATTCGTCGCCATTGGGACATAAATTGAGAAGCAAAAATTATTGTATGTGATACCTGCAAGGGTTACTTCCTCCTAGAGATTAAGACATTGAAAACTTAGGGAAGCTAGTCAATTGAAAAATATATATAGGGAAGCTAGTCAATTGAAAAATATATATTAGGACTAAGTCAATTGTAAGAAACTATTTTGTTTTTTCATTATTATTAGAATCCCAAGACATGCAATTTATTTAGCATTCTTAAAAAAAAATATACAGAGAACAGAAATAAAAATAGGAATTTCTGGAATCACTATTTTAGTGAAAGAAGAAAGGCACCGGCCACATAGCATTTGGTTGTTGATCACCTAACGGGTGCACATTCATCTGATCGGGGCCGTCAAACCCCATCGGATTTGGGTTGTTCATGAAGTGTGCAATGCATGGAGGCATTTGTTGTAGAGCTGCCGTGGTCAAATTCATGGTTGTTGATGGAAAACAATAACTCCCGTATCTACCACTGTTGGAACGATTTGGGAAGAAGAGGAAGATGGGCGATCAGGTTTCTTCAGTGAGGTGATCCTCTTATAAATTTCATTGAGCTTTTCATGTATAACCCACCCAAAATGATGAAAATCCCTCAAATTTAAGTTATGTTGCCCGCCCATACACTTAAACATCACCTGCGTAATCTCTTTCTCATGGTTCTCCTTCTATTGCTTCTTTAGCTACTCACCGGCTTCATCTGCTTGATGAAACTCTCTTGATTCATCATCTTCTTGCTTTCCTCCATTTCAGGCATCCTCTTGAACTGTGCAAGCAGTCGTTTGTGTTAGGATTCCAATACGTGAGAGACAAGAGAAAGCAAGAAAATAAAAAAAACAAGATCAAGAACACAAGAAATTTAACGTGGTTCACTAGTTTTGAGACTAGCTACATCCACGACCAAACCAACCCAATTTATTGATGAGAAGACAACCCAATTACAAGCACACACCAAGTCATGACCCTAGCATCTACGTATATAGTAGTACAGGACTTGGAGCCCAAGTAATGTCCAAAACTAATCCGAGACAAACTAGGAAATAATTCATCCTAAATTGTTTCCTTACCCAATAAGGACACTACCAAATATATTAGTCAAAGTAGACCCCTACAAGGAATCAAAGAGATTCCTTGCTGCCAAAGTAATGTAATTACTTCCAAAACTATTAGCCTCCTTTGACCATCCCATGCTAGGATTTTGAATCAACCCAAAAACCCAACAAACCTCCACCTTGATTCAAACTCCATAGCTACCGAACCAATTCTTCTCATCAATCCAATGAATCCAATCCGAGTGTATTCCCAGTTTGCGAAATTTTGAACACACTCCCAATACGCCCCAACAAGTGCGTCTATGCGTCTTCAACAAACACAGAGACAATGCGTCCCAATAAACGCTCCCCTAATGCACCATGACACAATGCATACCACAACGTTGCGCCAATGACACTTCGCAACAAAGTGTCTATCAAACGATGTCATGCCAATTTGCGCCGCCACCCGCACCAATGCGCACAAAACCGATAACCTAATGCGCGCCAATCCAAGATCCAATCGCGCCACCAACCAATGCATGCACGATGACACGCCGCCAACCCCGCGTGCCCAATAACATGCTCCCATGCTCCATGCCAGCAGCCCAAACCGCCCTTAAGGAGCCTAGAGATCATCACCAACCTTGAGTGTCTCTCCTCCTCCACCTGAAGCGAGATTTACAGGTGAACAATTTTTAGGACACTCCCTCTTCCAATGATGTTTCTCCCTCAATTTGCTAGTTGATTCGAGTCGCCTCCACCTAGACTTGAATCCTCCTAGTTGCCAAATCCAGATATAGATCCAAATCACTTGCTGGGTTGAGCACGCCATATCGATTGACGCATGCCGGAACCGAAAGCGTGCCAGATATACTAGAACTAGATCCACAATTCCGATGCTCCACAACAAGAGCCCGATAGCTTCCACAACAAGGAACCCAATAGCCTCCCAACAAAGGCTTGGTGTGCTTGCACCCCCTGTTTCAAAGGTCAACCAGCGGAAACCCAATCTTCCCATCAAACCCGACAAATCTTGATCACGAAATCGCAAGCTCCTCTTGAATCTCAATGCAACCTGGCTCTGATACCACTTGTTAGGATTCCAATACGTGAGAGACAAGAGAAAGCAAGAAAAGAAAAAAAACAAGATCAAGAACACAAGAAATTTAACGTGGTTCACTAGTTTTGATACTAGCTACATCCACGACCAAACCAACCCAATTTATTGATGAGAAGACAACCCAATTACAAGCACACACCAAGTCATGACCCTAGCATCTACTTATATACTAGTACAAGACATCTACTTATATACTAGTACAAGACTTGGAGCCCAAGTAATGTCCTAAACTAATCCGAGACAAACTAGGAAATAATTCATCCTAAATTTTTTCCTTACCCAATAAGGACACTACCAAATATATTAGTCAAAGTAGACCCCTACAAGGAATCAAAGAGATTCCTTGCTGCCAAAGTAATGTAATTACTTCCAAAACTATTAGCCTCCTTTGACCATCCCATGCTAGGATTTTGAATCAACCAAAAAAACCCAACAATTTGACCCCAGATGCGTTTGGCCAATCTTCAGGTTCGGACTCATAGGGACTGTAAATGATTGCACAAGCATCGATTCCACAAAGAGTAGTTAGCTCGCTAACCTTCTTCATAAGCCAATCATCCTTTTCTTATAAGTTGCTTTCCTTGAGGAGTCGTTGGTCATGAATGCAAGATTCACCTTCTTTCTTTTCATGGCGTAAGATAATTCCAGGGAAGTAATCAAATTGTACAAAACTTACTTTTGGTTTCTAAGAGTATATACACAGTTCTAATTTATTCACTTTCTGGAGATTTCCAACAACAATGTTTGAAGATTTTTAGTCAATTGTCTAACAAATATTTACCTTGAAAGAGAATACAAAATTTGTCCAGTCACATTCCCATACGATATCCAGGAGACAAAATGGGAATGTCAGTATTTTATGTGATATTTAATAGTTGGCGCAAAAAGTACAGCTCGACTCTTGTGTGAGATTTTTTTCGTTTTAGGTTCGAATGAGGAAAATTTTGCTTGCCCGATTGTCAAGATGATGTTTTAATGTCTAAATTCGCACATCTTATCTTATATATATCTACTATCTCTACTACTATAAAAGCTGAAGAGCTCCAAAGTGTTTAGCACTTTTGAGTGTTTTCTCCGTTTCCTACATTTTTTGGATTTCCACTAATACCCCTCTGTAGATATAGAATTTCCATTGACTAATAATGTGTGTTTGCGAAAATAAAGATATTTAACATTGTGTGTTTTTAGTCAAATACCCTCCATTAAAACACACTTAAACCCCATTAATCCCATATGTAACGTCTATAATAATGACTCATCTCCTCCAATTACCCCTCTCTCATATGTACTTCCATCTTCTTCACAATCGTCAATCTCTTCTGTGTCATGTGATATTATCTCTTTTCTCTTACAGGATAATTAATAAGCTGCTAGCCGATCCTCCCATTTATGAGGTTTTACTCTTCAAAATTAGTCTATTTTCTTTTACATGTTTGATTAGCGAGTTCTCCGAGATTAGATTTGTTCTCCTTCCAGTTCAATGGAATAGCTCTCATGTCATAAAGGTTTGATTAGCATTGTGCCATTAGTGGAACCAAAATCTCAGTACAGAGGTTATTTCAGGTTCGCTTCTGATTTTCTGTTCCTTCTGTGAATTGCATCAACAATAGGATTTGTCTCTTACATTTGGGATTTTTTTCTTTAAAATTTACTTGTTTTCTATGTTCTCAGAAATTGAATTAGGTTCTATTTTAAAAAAGAAATTGAATTAGGATTTTGTGAATATTGGATTGTTCTCTATATTCTCTAAATTTGATTCGTCTTTTTTATAAATATTGAATTTTGATTTGTGTTCCTTGAATTCAATTGGTTTTTATTTTTTATTTTTTTATTTTTTTTAATTATGTACTCTTATATTGGATAAGGTTTTGCTTAATACTTTGTTATGTTTTGTTTTCTATAAAATTGAGTACTTGGGACAACCAAAACTTCTGACGTAAGGTGATGAAAGAAATACAATCTAGATAATATTTCATCTAAGAAGAACTTACATGAACTGATAGAAAGGAAATTAAATAAAAACATACCTATCAAGTGAACTTATATGGACAAACTGGATATTGTTTCAATCTAATCAATTCAAAGAAGAGAGAAAACATTATAATTACATGTATGTATTTGTTGTCTGGAATCGTTGTTGTAAGTTTAGGAGGTGGAAGCTGGAAATGATAATATTAAACCAAAAACTTGAAATTTCTTCCATAAATTTCCCAGTTTTGTTGGAACAAGTTCGAAATACATTTGTCCTACGATTCCACTATTTTTTTTGTTTTACCTTTAATGCCCTATCAAATATGTTTTACATATCAACCAATTTAATATACAATAACTTCTCTAAGTAACAAGTAATTACTTGGCAATGATTGATTTGTAACTGAATGGAATACTGTTCAAATTGAACATTGAATTTTTCAGTTTTGGACGTTAATGTGCTGATAAAAGTAACCTACTATTTTTGCAATTTTTTGATGTCATGCGAATGATATGTGCTGACTATTCTTCTACTACTATCTCTCATGTAATTTCGTTTTAATTCTTCCCTTGTAGTGTGTTTTATGATGATTTTCCATGTTCTTCTCAGACGGAGGCGACGGGGGCATGGATAAGCTCAAGACATGGTGTCTAATACACAAATCGATATTCATGTCAAGGATTTTATGTTATTCCTTTACAAGGTGATTGTTAGGTTATCTTTTGTTCAATTATATCTTTTAATTCAACCGGGTCTAATTGCAAATTTTTAACTCATTGTTACTTAGTTCTTCTATGTGCCTCACCAAACAACTGAGGTGATGCGATGATATGAATTAGTGGAAAAAATGAGTTTATAATCAAAACTTTTCTATTAGTTCTGCACATTTTTCAGAAACAACTTATTTACCAAAAAAATGTTCAGGAACACTCTTACTCTACTTTAAATTCAACAATATGTTTTCCTCTGCAGTGCATTGAATTTCAGTTATCTATTTATGTTATGATCTGGACCTAGCTTGAGAGCGATAATAATAATGATGAGACAAGAACACAAGTATTAACGTGGTTCACTAGTTATTAGCTAGCTACCTCCACGACCCAAACCCTGATTTTATTAGAGAGAAACGCACCCGATACAACCCCGATAACGCACACGTACACAAAAATAGCACAAAACAACTGCCTATGTGACGCATATTAGAAGCGATTAAAGACGTCAATAGACAATCTCCATGGAATAAACGATTCTCAAACAAGAGAAATCAGATATTTTAATGATTAAAGAGAAAAAGATGAATTACCCAAAGGTTTACAAAGCTTAAATAGACAAAAAATAAAGAAATTCGAAATTTGCTAAAAATAGAAATAATTCTAAAACTATCAAATTCAGAAAATATGAGAGATTATGAGAAATCTCCAATTTGCGGAATTTGATTTTGAGTTTCCTACTAAAAGTTATTGACTAAATAAATACTGCCAAAAATAGTAAAAACGCTGATTTCGTGTCCTAAACGGACGAATCTGGCCAATCTAAGGTGGTGCTCGTGATTTATCACGAGTTATTCTCAAAACGTCGTTCGCACTCAGAAACATGTATTGTTCGACCATATATCGAATTCCTTCAATTCTACCCCTGACTTTGCGTACTGACGAGAACTGTTTTCCTGAATTTGATGATATTTTCCATAATTCATGTCCTACATTAGTCACCCTTTCTTGGAAAGAACTCGTCCTCGAGTTTGCTTTAGAATTTTGATACCGTCCACTCCAATTAAAAAGATACTTCGAATATTTTACACGCGGAATATTCATCTTGTCAACATAATTGCAATTATCCAAGTTCTGCATCCTCTCCATATGTTTCAGCTTGTTGACAAGATTAACCAATAATGGAGATGCAAAACAAAAATAATCACTTCCAAGAAAATCAGTAGTACCATGAGTAAGACTTGAAGTCGGTGTAACTAGCATCGTTGAAATTTCTGTGTTAGGTTTTGAACATGCTCCATCCTCCTCAGCACTATCAATCGTATCCTCTTGCAATACCTTGGTCTCTTCAATTCATTGTTGGATTTTGCCTCAACCTTTCTTGAGCGAATACCAATCTTGTGAGATTCCCACATGAATAAAAATCCCTTGTGAACTTCATCATAAACACCCTTGACACTATATTGCCATGGTCGCCCAAGCGACAAGTGACACTCTTCCATATCACACACATCACATAAAATTTCAGATTTATACTTGTTACCAATTGAAAACGATAGTCGACAAGTCTTTGTGATTTCAGATATTCGTCCGGATCCATTAACTCCTTCACAAGTGTATGGTGACGGGTGATCTTCCGTATGCAAATTAAAAAACTCAACAATCTTGGTGCTAACAAAATTAGTATGAGCATCATGAATATCCAAGTTGCATACCTTATTTTTGATGATAGAAAGTGATTGAAAACGATCCACCAATCGTCTCCTCCCAAGAACTGCCATAGATCGCTCAATAGGACTGCCATGGCTATCCATGTGCGGGATGCCTATTGAAGATGGACTCCCTAGAGAACCTAGGGTTCCTAACATGCGACCAACGTCAGCAGGGATCTCTTCTCCACCTTGCCTAGCAGTCATGAGCTAGGCCAACCAGGCTCTGATACCACTTGACGCAGAATAGAAGCGTTCAAATACGTCAAACGACAATATTCGTAAAGTAAAAATAGTTCTCAAACATGAGAATACTGAAATTTTATTGATAAAAAAAAATGAAAAAGGTTCGTTTGGCCAAAGGCCTACAATGATTTAAATAGCCTAAACGCTAAAAACGTAAAAATTACCTAAAATGGCAAAAACAAGCTAACAATATATTCTAATAATTCAGAATATTCTAAGATTAACCCAATTGACGGAATGTCGATTGGAGTTTCATACTATGAGAAAAATCAAATCTTTCCTAAAATAGTAAAAACGCTAATTTGAAGGTCAATATGATCGAATTTGACAAAACTGGCATGGTGCCCGTGACTAATGTCACGGGTTCTTCACAGAGCATCGTTTCCACTCAAATAAAGGTATGGTTTGATGATAAATCTGATACCTTCGATTCTGCATCTGATTTTTCTGACTGACCGAAACCATCTTCTTGTTTTTGACGATATTTTCCATAAATCTCGTCCTACATCACTATGCCTAAAGCTCTCTCCCCGTGTGTACCCCCCTGTGTGTTATGCATTACAAACAAAGAAGAAAACCCTTTAAATAGGCATCACATTTGGGGCGGTGGAATTTCCACTTACCACTGCCCCCTTTTGTTTCTTAATGAGTTGGCAACCTTTGACTTCCTCTGTGTTTCCTTTTGCTGACTTATTATTCAAGACACACCAACAAATCTCCACCTTGTCTTGAATCATCTCAGCAACCAGAACCTGAATCGATGCTTCTCTCCAATAAACAACCCCAAACGTTTCGCAGCTGTATGCAAAACCCTCACGTCACAAGTTGCTCCAATTTCGCCAAGTTCCTGCTACGAGTGCCCCCAGCGATGCTCCAATTCCCGTCTAGTTCCTGCATGGAACCCTATCGATGCTCCAACTATGGCCGAGTTCCTGCAATCGAAACCCCTGTTTGTTGTTCCAACTCCCACTGAGCTCCTACAACAAATTTGTTTGTTGTTCCGACTCCCACCGAGTCCCTAAAACAAAACCCCCCAACACGTTGCTCCAATTCCCACTGAATTCCTGCAACGTTTTGCGAAATTGCTCCAATTCCCGCTGAATTCCTGCAAAATTGCCCCCTTGCGCGCATCATACGCGCCCCCTTGCACGTCTCACACGTTTCGTGTCCCTCTTCACAGAATCCCCCATTCCAAATCTGCCTCCTCGTCAAGAGCACGGATTCCATGCCCCCCAACGGGGCCTAGAGGACGTAGTCGACCTCCGCAGCTATTGCATCTACAGCCAGATCTGCAGATGCCTTCTTCGGACACTCCCTCTTCCAGTGACCCCTCTCTTTACACAGTGCACACACGTCGTTTGATAATTTAGAACCCTTGTTCTTCCTCTTACCAAAAACCCCTTTGGACACCATGAATGCGCCCGAATCCGGAACGTCGTACTCCCCATAAGCGGCCCAGCGCCGCATGTCTCTTGTGTGAAGAGCAGATGTCACCTCCTCCAATGTGAGAGTCTCTTTTCCAGCACAAGCAGACTGCACAAACCCCTCATAAGACGGTGGTAGAGACACTAACAAAATAAGTGCGGCATCTTCATCACTTATCTTCTCATTACTGTTTTGCAACTGAAGCAAAATAGTATTAAGACGATCCAAGTGATATCTTAGATCCGTACCTTCCCCCATGCGTAGACCAAACAACTGCTGCTTCACGTCGTCCGCCAAACTTGTTCCATAGTCCTTCAGCCGTCTCTTGATCCGCAACCTCTGTGATCACGTCGTCCGCCAAACACAACATGATCGTTGAGTGTGCTCTTTCCTCCATCGTCTTGTACTCCTTGGTGGTTGTCGAAGCCCCCTCTTTATCGTTTGCCAATGGCAACCACAGGCATTGCTGCTTCAACAAAGCACGTACCTTGATCTGCCATAAGCTGAAGCTGTTTCTCCCTGTGAACTTGACGATCTTGGTCATCCCCCCGGTCATCTTCTCTGCAGCACCTTGTCCTGATCCGTAACCCCCGAACGCGTGCTCCACCTTGATCGCGAAACCCTAGCTTTGAATTTCACGGATTGTGAAACCCTAGCTCTAGCTCCACCTTGATCTTGGAACACCGATCACCTAAGCTCTGATACCAGTTTGTTATGATCTGGACCTAGCTTGTAAGCGATAATAATAATGATGAGACAAGAACACAAGTATTAACGTGATTCACTAGTTATTAGCTAGCTACCTCCACGACCCAAACCCTGATTTTATTAGAGAGAAACGCACCTGATACAACCCCGATAGCGCGCACGTACACAAAAATAGCACTAAACAACTGCCTATGCCTAATGCTCTCTCCCCGTGTGTACCCCCCTGTGTGTGTTATGGATTACAAACAAAGAAGACAACCCTTTAAATAGGCATCACATTTGGGGCTGTGGAATTGCCACCTACCACTGCCCCCTTTTGTTTCCTAATGAGTTGGCCGCCTTTGACTTCCTCTTTGTTTCCTTTTGCTGACTTATTATTCAAGACACACCAACAATTTAGTCATCTCTCTTCATTATTTTTCATCTTTTTTTCTTACATTCAGGTGTCAATGAGTTACAATGAAGTCAATCTTGAGTGACATGGAAGGGGTTATATCACCACATGGGTTTGATACTATCAATCATTTGTCACAGATTCAATTTATATCATATATGGTTCCTGAATCCTTGTTTACTGTGTTTGGGTTCCGGTACATCAAGTGTATGATCAAACTCTTGCCTCAAGTAATATGAAATTTTTTATTTTTATATCTTGAATTTTGAAATGAAGATTATGGTCTGTTCAATTGATGAACAGGGATATCAAGTTAAAGTTAATTCACATGGATCTGATGATCTAAACAAAAAGGTTCAATTGCATCCAAGTTTTACTGCCATATTCCAATCAAGAATGTTTCATCTACTGGACCTGGTTCTTGTTCCCTTCTTACATTTTGTCTTCAATAACGCGTGGTTCATCTTATTTTGTGAAGTTCAGTTGCGTATAATTAGGTATTTCAATTCTTGATCTTAGTTACCGCCCACTTTGTTTAATTAGATGATAGGGAAGATGAGAGAGCGTGATCAACCATGTTGGCAATGGACTTTGCGTTCTAGACCTAAGATGATCGCTGAAGGAATTTTCGTGGCCACGTATTGCAGCTCTGTTGATTCACAGTGAACTCAGCGCCATCTCTGCTTCTGGTTGCCACTGAATGTAGGAGATTGATTCTGATAGAAATCTCCAATTTGCGGAATTTGATTTAGAGTTTCCTATTAAAAGTTATTAGCTAAAGAAATACTGCCAAAAATAGTAAATCTGCTGATTTGGTGGTCAAGATGGACGAATTTGGCCAAACTGGCATGGTGCTCGTGACTTGTCACGAGTTATTCTTAGAATGTCGTCTAGACTCGGAAATATGTATGGTTCGACCATATATCGGATTCCTTCGATTCTGCCTCTGACTTTGCGTACTGACGGGAACTGTTTTCCTGAATTTGACGTTATTTTCTATAATTCGTGTCCTACCTACATCAGTACTGATGTAGGACACGAATTATGGAAAATAACGTAAAATTCAAGAAAACAGTTCCCGTCAGTACGCAAAGTCAGAGGCAGAATCGAAGGAGTACTGATGTAGGACACGAATTATGGAAAATAACGTCAAATTCAGGAAAACAGTTCCCGTCAGTACGCAAAGTCAGAGGCAGAATCGAAGGAATCCGATATATGGTCGAACCATACATATTTCTGAGTTCAGACGACGTTCTAAGAATAACTCGTGACAAGTCACGAGCACCATGATAGTTTGGCCAAATTCGTCCATCTTGACCACCAAATCAGCAGATTTACTATTTTTGGCAGTATTTCTTTAGCTAATAACTTTTAGTAGGAAACTCCAAATCAAATTCCGCAAGTTGGAGATTTCTCGTAATCTCTCATATTTTCTGAATTTGATAGTTTTAGAATTGTTTCTATTTTCAACAAATTTTGAATTTTCTTTGTTTTGTCTATTTAAGCGTTGTAAACCTTCGGGTAATTGATCTTTTACCTCATTTTCAATAATATTTCACTTTTCTCTTGTTTGAGAAACGTTTATTCTATGGAGATTGTCTTTTGACGTCTTTAATCGCTTCTATTCTGTGTCAAGTGGTATCAGAGCCAGGTTTGCCTTGTTCAAATGCCCGGTGGCAAAGTTAGTAGTGAGACCCCTGTTGACGTTGGTCGCAGGTTGGATTCCGTAGAGGCAGGATTGAAAGAGTTGTGCTGCGTGGTTGAAGATATACGTAAAACTATTTGCAAGGAGATGCATCGGCGCAACCTCCTACATGTTAGGGGAGCCATCGGCAGGAATAACATTCATGGGTTTGCCCATGAACGTCCTGTAGAACACCGTTTGGCAGTTCCCGGGAGTCCCATTGAAGGAAGATCAATTGTTCCAGAGAACATACGAGCAAAGGAGATTGAGGTAAACTCTAGTGTCACGTCTTATTTTTCTCCTGAAATTGATTCATCGTATCGAAGAAGGATGACGAGAGTTTTAAATCTGAGGAAATTGAGAAAAATCAGGTTGGCTATGCTTTTTTCGGAGACAAAATAGTTGAAAATTTTGATGTAACGGATCTTGATAATAAGGATGTAGTAATTGAAGACATGAAAGTAATATTTCAAGATACTACGAAGGAAGATTCTTCAATGCCGAAATTGAACACATCTATCAATGTTGAAGTTGTTGATTTTATTGGTGTTGTTAATTTATATTATTCATCACCATTATTATCTGGAATTGTAAACAAGATGAAGTATGAAGAAAAAATGCAGATTTTGAAGACTTTCAACATCATGGAAAAGATAAAGATCAGATGTGAAAAAAATCTCAAAATATCTTATTGTTTGGTATGGGCGGTTTCAATTTTCCAGATTGAACTCGAGGACGAGTACTTTTGAAGAAAGGGTGACTGATATAGGACGAGATTTATGGAAACTATCGTCGAAAACAGGAAGACAGTTTCGGTCAGTCAGAAAAATCAGAGGCAGAATCGAAGGTATCAGATTTATCATCAAACCATACCTTATTTTGAGTGGAAACGATGCTCTGAGAAGAACCCGTGACTTTTGTCACGGCACCGTGCCAGTTTTGTTAAATTCCGTCATCTTGACCTTCAAATCAGCGCTTTTACTATTTTAGGAAAGATTTGATTTAATTATTTCTCATAGTAGGAAACTCCAATTGACATTCCGTAAATTGGGTTGATCTTAGAATATTCTGAATTATTAGAATATATAGTTAGCTTGTTTTTGCCATTTTGGGCAATTTTTACGTTTTTAGCGTTTAGGCTATTTAAATCATTGTAGGCCTTTGGCCAAATGAACCTTTTCATTTTTATCAATAAAATTTCAGTATTCTCATGATTGAGAACTATTTTTTACTTTACGAATATTTTCGTTTGACATATTTGAACGCTTCTATTCTAATCTTGACGCAGATTAGAAGCGATTAAAGACGTCAATAGACAATCTCCATGGAATAAACGATTCTCAAACAAGAGAAATCAGATATTTTATTGATTAAAGAGAAAAAGATGAATTACCCGAAGGTTTACAACGCTTAAATAGACCAAAAATAAAGAAAATTCGAAATTTGCTAAAAATAGAAATAATTCTAAAACTATCAAATTTAGAAAATATGAGAGATTACGAGAAATCTCCAATTTGCGGAATTTGATTTGGAGTTTCCTACTAAAAGTTATTGACTAAATAAATACTGCCAAAAATAGTAAAAACGCTGACTTCGTGTCCTAAACGGACGAATCTGGCCAATCTGAGGTGGTGCTCGTGATATATCACGAGTTATTCTCAAAACGTCGTTCGCACTCAGAAACATGTATGGTTCGACCATATATCGAATTCCTTCAATTTTGCCCCTGACTTTGCGTACTGACGGGAACTGTTTTCCTGAATTTGATGATATTTTCCATAATTCATGTCCTACATCAGTCTTGACGCAGAATAGAAGCGTTCAAATACGTCAAACGACAATATTCGTAAAGTAAAAATAGTTCTCAAACATGAGAATACTGAAATTTTATTGATAAAAAAATGAAAAGGTTCGTCTGGCCAAAGGCCTACAATGATTTAAATAGCCTAAACGCTAAAAACGTAAAAATTACCTAAAATGGCAAAAACAAGCTAACAATATATTCTAGTAATTCAGAATATTCTAAGATCAACCCAATTGACGGAATGTCAATTGGAGTTTCCTACTATGAGAAATAATTAAATTAAATCTTTCCTAAAATAGTAAAAACGCTGATTTGAAGGTCAAGATGATCGAATTTGACAAAACTGGCATGGTGCCCGTGACTCAAGTCACGGGTTCTTCTCAGAGCATTGTTTCCACTCAAAAAAGGTATGGTTTGATGATAAATCTGATACCTTCGATTCTGCCTCTGATTTTTCTGACTGACCGAAACCATCTTCTTGTTTTTGACGATATTTTCCATAAATCTCGTCCTACATCAGTCACCCTTTCTTCAAAAGAACTCGTCCCCGAGTTCAATCTGGAAAATTGAAACCGCCGATACCAAACAATAAGATATTTTGAGATTTTTTCACATCTGATCTTTATCTTTTCCATGATGTTGAAAGTCTTCAAAAACTGCATTTTTTCTTCATACTTCATCTTGTTTACAATTCCAGATAATAATGGTGACGAATAATATAAATTAACAACACCAATAAAATCAACAACTTCAACAGTGATAGATGTGTTCAATTTCTGCATTGAAGAATCTTCCTTCGTAGTATCTTGAAATATTACTTTCATGTCTTCAATTACGACATCCTTATTATCAAGATCCGTTACATCAAAATTTTCAACTATTTTGTCTCCGAAAAAAGCATAGCCAACCTGATTTTTCTCAGTTTCCTCAGATTTAAAACTCTCGTCATCCTTCTTCGATAAGGATGAATCAATTTCAGGAGAAAATAAGACGTGACACTAGATTTTACCTCAATCTCATTTGCTCGTATGTTCTCTGGAACAATTGATCTTCCTTCAATGGGACTCCCAGGAATTGCCAAACGGTGTTCAACAGGACGTTCATGGGCATACCCATGAATGTTATTCCTGCCGATGGCTCCCCTAACAGGTAGGAGGTTGCGCCGATGCATCTCCTTGCAAATAGTTTTACGTATATCTTCAACCACGCCGCACAACTCTTTCAATCCTGCCTCTACGGAATCCAACCTGCGACCAACGTCAACAGGGGTCTCACTACTAACTTTGCCACCGGGCATTTGAACAAGGCAAACCTGGCTCTGATACCACTTGACGCAGATTAGAAGTGATTAAAGACGTCAATAGACAATCTCCATGGAATAAACGATTCTCAAAAAAGAGAAATCAGATATTTTATTGATTAAAGAGAAAAAGATGAATTACCCGAAGGTTTACAACGCTTAAATAGACCCGAAAATAAAGAAAATTCGAAATTTGCTAAAAATAGAAATAATTCTAAAACTATCAAATTCAGAAAATATGAGAGATTACGAGAAATCTCCAATTTGCGGAATTTGATTTGGAGTTTCCTACTAAAAGTTATTGACTAAATAAATACTGCCAAAAATAGTAAAAACGCTGATTTCGTGTCCTAAACGGACGAATCTGGCCAATCTGAGGTGGTGCTCGTGATTTATCACGAGTTATTCTCAAAATGTCGTTCGCACTCAGAAACATGTATGACTCGACCATATATCGAATTTCTTCAATTCTGCCCCTGACTTTGCGTACTGACGGGAACTGTTTTTTTCCTGAATTTGATGATATTTTCCGTGATTCATGTCCTACATCAGATTCATGTTTGAATTCCGAGATGGTGCATAATTTGGAGCAGGAGTAGGTGGCTTCCATTGTGAAACTTCGCAGGGGTTTATTGCATTCCAGTGTCACCTACCACAATAAGTAAGTTTGTGGAGTGCTAAATCACATTGATGAACGTAGAAATGATCATTGCCCTGTGGTGACTGAGAAATGCTGCATGTGCCTAATAATAATAGTTAACTGAGATTTTGGCACAGGAGACTTATGTGTTCAAAACACAACAAAAATGGAACTTATGGCTGCTAGAAAAGCCCCTTCTAAGGGGCCATCAGGATGCGAATATATAATATCATTATTTCTCGTGATCAAATTTGATATATAATTGATTATCTTTAGGATAATATTTGGATTGTATCACATGTACTACTTTTGTTGTAAATAATATTTGATGTTGGCTAAAGTAATTCATGCCTTTGAGTTAACACTTAGCTGCTCATGGTTGTGCCACATCCTTACAGAGTGTGTTAAAGAAAATAAATTGTTGTAGTGTAGTACTCCTCATCGTTACTTCTTTTTGTAGAAGATTATTTGATGTTAGCTCAATAATCCCATTTCTACTCATTTATGAGATACTCTTGGATTGTGCTTGGTTGTAGTGTTTTCAGGTTTGAAATTAAGAAAGTATTCTATAAACGGAGGAAAATCTTCCATCAAAATAAATGTTATATAAAACTAATCTACATTTGTAACCGAATAAAATGCAATATAGAGTTCTTACAATATTTTTGAACAAGAATAACAAATGGATAAATTGTTCTGATATGAATTACTCACGTGCAACGCACGTCCATCAAAACTAGTACTCTAAAAAGTCCAAGAGCTCAAAATGTTTAACACTATGAAATGTTTTCTTTTTTTTCTACATTGTTTTATTTGCCAAATATACTATTTCTTGTTTTGAATATTTGACCACTGCATTATTCCTATTAGATGTCAACAATTTCTATTTGATTGGTCAATACATACTCCTCTTCATCGTCTTCTTCAATTTTTTTTCTTCTTTTGTACCCTACAAAATTGTTACTTTTGTTTTTTCTTCATAAATTATGTAAATCCTATCTTTTACTTCTACACTTCTCTTTCCTTTCATTGGGATATTTCTCACCATTTTGTTTTCCAAAACTTTTTATACCAAGATTCGTCGAATTATGAAGAAGGAAATTAAACTGATAATTGTCTGCTTCTTGCTTTAATTTGAATATCAACGGTAAGCAAAAATGTATGCTTGCTCGTGTTCTTTATTTTTCATATGCGGGTGTAGAACTTTAATGGAATACTTCACATGAATGTCTTGATCAAGAGTATTATAGTTTTGGTTTATTTTCAGATATCAAATTAGAATTAAACTTGATCGATTCATGCCAATGTTAACAAAAATGTGATTGATTTTGATATACTGAGACTTATGTTTCTATTATTTTTCTTCAAACCCTGATATGATGCTACTCGTGCAACATTTTTCATGGGAAACAGAATAACAGAATTATTTGGTCCACCTGGATCAAGGTTTGCAACTCTTTCTCTGTGAGGGTATGGGTTCTCTTCAATTTTCATGTTTCATTTGAGAATTTTATTGTAACGATGCCGTTGTAGAAGTACCAACCAATTAGAAAAGCCTCCAGTTATGCCAACTGTTAATCATTCTTCCACCTAAGATCAAATTTTTGGTAATGAAGGTGTTAAATTTTTTTGGTGATTAAGGCCCCTAGCCTACACTTGGACGAAGCGGCGAAAATAACGAATTAATAAATATATGTTTGTTCTATAACTTCTATGTTCCTGAAAATAAATGCATATTCATAGCAGAACAGAAACACACAATTGAATTTTGTCTCAGAAAAGGGGAAAAAATGCAACAATTTATTGATCTTGCAGAAATCGCAAAAAAACAAACAAAAACAATCAGTCTCTTCCCTTCACTGGAAAAAGGGACCAGGCCACACAGCACAAGGATTTTGATCACCAAATGGAGGCATGTTCGTCAGATCATCACCGCGGAATCCCATCTGGTTGGGGTTGTTCATGAAGTCCGCAAACAATTGAGGCCTCTGCTGCATTGCCTCCCTTGTCATATCCATGGTTGGATTCTCTTCTTGTCGATGGAATGTTCTAACTCCAGTGTCCACCAATGCTGGAACCATTTGAGTAGAAGACGAAGAAGACGAGCCGTTAGATTTCTTCATTGAGGTGATCTTGTTATCGATTTTCTACATCTTTTGATCGATAACCCACCCTAGATCATGCAAGTCCCCAAAATTGAAATTCTCTAGCTCAGCCCTACCATTCAGGCACTGGTACATGACCTCCGTCATCACTTTCTCCCGATTCTCCTTGTATTGTTTTTCCAGATTCTCACTGGCTTTCGAGATCCGCTGCTTGGTGAAACTCTCTTGGGTCATCATCTTCTTGCTTTGTTCCATTTCAGGCATCATCTTGAATTGTGCCAGCACTCGTTCGACCCGCGACGGGTTTGGCCAAACTTCAGGCTGGGAATCGTAGGGGCTATAGACAATAACACAAGCCTCAATTGCACAAAGGGTAGTTAGTTCGGTAACCTTCTTCATCAACCCTTCTTCCTTTTCTTAAACGTTGCTTTCCTTGAGGAGTCGTTGGAGATGAATGCGAGCTTCACCTTCTTTCTTGTCATGGCTGAAGATAACTGTAACACCCCCACATCTCAGAGCTATGAAATCTACCATAAGACCCCCAGACTCATGGCACTGTCCTCCGCTAAGGCACGAGAATGCCCCAGCAAGTAGTCAAACCCTAACGGTTCTGTTACGAGACAAAATTAAAGAAACTAAAACATAAATCAAACTTACTATTATACTTTGTGGACTTCTAAGTGATTGACTATATCCCAGATTCCCACGTACTCGCCTGAAAAGATAGAAAATCCACATAAGTTAGAAAATATGCCATGTAGTACAGTACTAAGAAAATAATATAAATAGATATTGAAATGATTCAACTTTAAAACTTACATACACTCAAGTCTGGACCCTGTCACATTACCACATATAACACGGATAGAATAACAGTAACTTATGTCTCATGGAATCCTCAGACATCCATAGAAATCACCATACCAGCCTTATACGGAGGATCCCGAATCCCACCACCTAGAGGGTCGTGAAGATTAGATTCACTTCCGTCAAGGAAGGAAAATCAATCCACCAAGACAAACTAGACCTTAAGTGTGCACACCCCCTACTGGACATTAGTCCAGAGAGTAGTACTAGTTGTCTACTATCTCCGAAGACAATTCCTAGTTGTCCGAAGACAACACAATGTCCGAAGACAACAAAAAGTCCCAATACAATTCCCAGTTGTTCGCAGACAAAACAAAGTCCGAAGACGATCATACCATCACATATCACAACTGGTATCCATACATTCATCTAAGTGCTACCAGCTTAGAGGAACACATGCAATAGAGCAAGCATACATATGCATACCTGATACCCAGCCTAATTTCCTGATCAACAAAGCTGATTTCATAACCCATCAACCACTATCCCAATTCAGCATACATGCTATAACACTAGCCCTCTAAGTGAGGAAGAATGCACAATGCATATGTTATGCTGTTTGTCCCAGCAGGGTTACTATTGTGCCCTTAACAACCCGGACTCTGGCTGTGCTTGAAACTCCCCATGATACTAATGATGTCTATAAACATGCAAGCATGATTCCTATCTCTTCATGATACACTCTGTATTAAATTCTTTAACTTTCACTCAATTACATTTAAGTCCTTGTAATTTAGTACAACTGCATAAATGCCCTTACAGTTGACTTTTAGTCTCTTTCAACCCAGATAGGTGTAAAGTAGCTCCAACTGTTATGAAACTAATACAGAGGTATGATAG
This sequence comes from Linanthus parryae, assembly GCA_023055425.1. Lineage (NCBI taxonomy): Eukaryota > Viridiplantae > Streptophyta > Magnoliopsida > Ericales > Polemoniaceae > Linanthus > Linanthus parryae. The sequence continues at coordinate 8,487,590 of JALGPY010000013.1, read as the reverse complement.
CACGCCTATAGTTTGGATTTGTCTATCTAATTCAAATTATTGTTAAAAAAATCACCGATTCACCCATCCTATAAAGTTCAGCCAACCTAAGGTTTCTAGAAAGTCAAATTTAGTCAAACTTGACCATTGGACTTGAAACGTTATTCTGAACAACTTTCTAGAAGTGCTTTTTAGTCAATTAGCTCATCTGAAAAGTCCAATATGAAAGTTCAAGTTATATGAAAATATGATTAATTAGTCAACCTTATAGTCAATTGAGAAAGGATATTGAGTACCGGGAAGTAGGGTCTTGTAGAATGTATTCCCAGGTTTTCGGAACATATTTGATTTCTTAAATAAAAATGAGAGATTCTCCTCTAGGAGAGATTTGAAGTAATTTCAGCAGCGTCTCACAAGAGAAGACCAAACAAGATTCGATTAAGTATTGACGAAGTTATAACCGTCCAAATATGAGTGCTTTTCTCTTAAATAATATGCTAAAAATAATAATTAGTCAACTTCAGGCCCAATTTATGAAAAATCCGTTTACAATTTGAAGATACTCAGAGAACGTGAGTTGTAGCATTAAGTACCGTCTATCCATATATGAAAGCATATCACAGGTTCATGAAATACTAAAGGAGTTATGCAATGCCAAAGATGGCAGGTTCAACATAAGTTTTCATACTTGAAAATATTTTAGATTAATAAAACACTCACAGTTTTATTCTACCCACTTTGTGGTTTCTTTTAAGATAGGCTAGAGATTAAATAACTAGTCAACTTGCACTGATCTTGTAGAGGGATTATCTTTGAGTGTTTAGAGCCGGATTTCAACTTGATATGCTCAGTATTGGAGACTCCCTCTAGTTTGTTGAAATATTCGATGTAGTTCTTGAATAAATTGTCAATATTTTTATTTATTTATTTTTTTACAACATTAAGCCCAAGTTAATGGTTCTTAGAAATCCAGTTATGCATAGAAATCAACAGCAACCAGCAGCTGCAGTGACAGGGGTTCACAGGTTCAAACAGAACTTGATTCCATCAACTTGTGATGGAGATACAAGGGTGGAAAGGAGGACACTTGAAATTGCAACTGAACACAATCAGTTGGCACTCAGCATTTGCAGCAACTTTGAAACTGAATTCACATAGGTTACAGGCTGACTCAAAGGAACTAAATCACATGAAACTTGTAGCTCAATATACTAAGAACACATAGCAGTAATCCGTTCACGAAATGGTAAAGTAACGAGTGAATCACAGAGCTTAGAACAAGCTCTGCAACTTGCCGAAAAATGAAGAACATGGAGGTTCAAACTCTGTTCCAATGGAATTCTAAGCAAGTTTGGGTTTAATTTCGTGTTATACAGCAACTAGGGTTCACATAGCATCTATTCCCAGGAGAAAATATCATGTTTTGAGGCTCCTACACCCTTCCCGTCCGTGAGGACATTTTTCCGGCGAAAATGGCATTATCTGATGGAATTCATCACCTCAATCATGGTTTTCCTCATTTTACAGTCATATTTTATTATCCTAGGTGCACCCATGGTCCAACAGAGATCATGCTCAACTAGATTTAACAGAGAACAACCAAGAATCAAGCACATACAGTGGTTTCGGCGACATGAGCAGTTCCCGGCGGGTTCCAAAACACATAACCCGGCGATTGTTCGTGTTCCCGACGAACTGAGGGTTGCTCTTATGCTCCCCATACCTGAAATCACCTCAGGATCAACAATTACACAATTAATTTCTATGAATTTCAACGGAGAAGGAGAAATCAACCCCAATACGCAACTAGGGTTCTTAGTTGTTCTTACCCAACACGAGCTCAAAACTTTGTGAATTGCAAAATTCGTTTAAGGCTATTAGTCCACGGGTTGCAGGGAATCTCCAGCTCCAACAACTTCTCCCCAGCTGGAGTGGTTGTGGAGATACGGTGGAGGTGGTGGTGCTTGATGGTGGAGAGGTTGAAGATGAAGAAGAAGAACATGTTTGGGCTCTAACCCCTGAGCCTTTTTTTTTCAAACCCCTGTTTTATAGCTAGTACCTGAGAGTAGGGAGGTGACACCTCACATGATTGAGGTGTCACTTAGAGAGGTTAGGTTAGTGACACATCAAGGGGTTGAAATATAATTTTTAAAACTTTGAGGGTAATTTTTGATATAATTTTATTTTGTAAAATTACAAAATCAACCCATAGGTTATAGTATTCTCATCGAATCCCCCTTTTAGTACCCTATCAGCTGGTACTGATATTCACATTTTGGCCTAAATAGTTTAAAAAATATTTCACTTAGACCCCATATAATTTGCGGGGTGTTACAATAACTCCAAAGAAGTAATCAATTGTAACAATCTGTATAAAGCTTTGGATTTGTTTCTATGAGAATATGGACAGTGCTAATTTATAAACTTTTGGAAATTGCAACATTAATGTTTGAAGCTTTTATCTTCGTTACCTAAAAAATATTTTCCTTAAAAAGAAATATCACATTCATAGAATTTTGTTATAAACTGAGAGAGAAAAGATGGAGACAAATTATGGAGGAATATCAAAGCTTCTATTATTCTCTACCAAACTACTCTTTATATAGAGTGTGGGAGTCAATTATTATCCCCTAAATATGATATTACAATATTTAGGAATATTCATCATACTAAATAACAATATTTCATAACACTCCTCCTTGTATATTCACTACTAGTCTGCCTCGTTAAAACCTTGTCGCGTAAAACTCATTGGGAAAAACCGCAACTAAGGAAAAAGAGTATAGACATTAGAAATACATCTCCCCCTCAAAATAAGATCCACTAACGCAAAAGATCTTTGAGTTGACTTATCCCACATTTTCGAACATGTAGCTTTAGTCTTGATGCTGGTAGTGCTTTCGTGAACAAGTCTGCTGGATTTTCACTTGAGCGCACTTGCTGGACGGAAACAACACCTTTCTTTTGAAGCTCATGAGTATAGAAGAACTTTGGAGATATGTGTTTAGTTCAGTCACCTTTAATGAGGCCTTCCTTGAGTTGGGTAATGCAGGCCGCATTATCTTCATATAACACTTTTGGACTGTCATTTTTGAAATTTAATCCCCAAGACCCTTTGACATGTTGAACTACTGATTTTAGCTACACGCATTCTCGACTAGCTTCATGGATCGCAAGAATCTCTGAGTGGTTTGATGATGTTGCTACCATAGTTTTCTTCATCGATCTCCATGATATAGGAGTTCCTGCATAAGTGAAAACATACCTTGTTTGTGATCTTGCTTTATGTGGGTCTGACAAGAATCCAGCATCTGCATATCAAGTGAGGGGGGAATTTGATCCACCAGGATAGAGAAGACCGAAGTCTGTAGTTCCACGTAGATATCGCATGATGTGTTTAATACCATTCCAATGCTTGCAAGTAGGGTTAGAACGGTACCTAGCCAAAAGATTGACAGAGATTACAATATTTGGCCTTGTGCAATTTGCAAAAACATGAAATCACCAATTGCACTAAGGTATGGCACTTCAGGCCCAAGAGGTTCCTCGTCCCTCTCTTGAGGACGGAATGTTGGGTTTTGGTTCATGGATGCGCAACGGAAACACAAAATATCATAAACCCATGCAAAACCCTCCAAGGATCACAAGTCAAGAGACATAACGATGGTAAAGTAAGAAATCAATAACATATCTTAGGGTTCTCCTTTGATGACTTTAAACGCGAATTGTGTCACGTTCTCTATAGTTAATCAACGCCGAGAGTTAAATACTAGATCGTCCAATACTTGGTGCTAGCCTGGAAAGAGGAAGAGGAAGAAGAATCACGCAAAACGAGACCAAAACAAGGAGGTTCGGCCTACTTGTGACTGACGGGGAGGGGAGGCGGCAAAGGGGGGCGGCGTGCTCCTCTTTGCTTGCGTGCTCTCTCCTATTTTTTTCTCTACCACTTAAGTTATGATTAATAATGTCATAAGTGTGGGAAGGAAGGAAGGAGGGTCATCTATATAGTCCAAAAAATCCTTGCCAACTACCTAAAGTACCTATTGTAGTCCTACTAGAATTCGATTTAGTCCCTTCCTTGCAAATAAGTCCCTACTAAGTTTGCAAGGTGTTGCAAAGTGATCGTTCAAATTAATTAATCCAATTAATTAATTCCCAAATCTATTTAAAATCTATATAGCGTGTGACCCCATAGTTTCTATCTAGTTGGTAGCAACAATTTGCTAATATGGAGCGGTTTCTAGCAAAACATCCATTCTAGCCAACCAATAGAATAGTCATCTTGACAAACCTTGTACAAGTAATTGTCTCATCCCTTTGTCTCTATATCCGGATTGGACATGAGACATAAAATTCACACTCGTATATCCAATCCACAGTTTCTCGATCCATGGGAATAGCCTTATTCGTGCAAATAACATCAATATCCTATATTGATTTATTTGAGTTTGGCCAGACATTCTATAAGCACTATCCCTCGAGTGGCCTAGAATATTTACTCCCGTTATGTGGGAGGGACAAATTCTATCGACGTCCACTACGATGTCTAAGCTTGCTTTTTATTGTATCGGGTACACACCTTTATAACTACCCAGTTACGGTGTCGCGTTTAACGTTACCAAAATCACAATAATCCACAACTAGAATATCTAGCGACTTCAAGTCTAAGGATGAAAATACCATTGCACTGCGAGAAGCGCTTGTGACTTATTATAATGTGTATGTAGCCTTCTCGGAGATGGGTCAATCCACTGCGCCATTACCCTTAATGCACACCTATGTGTTGGATCATGATATCTCCATATCAATCCAACCCCATACCAGTCTATAGATGATTGTCCTATTAATCATTATACTGGACTAGGGATATTTAAGATAACAACACAATTGTAAATCTAAGGACTTCATTATATTAAATATCCAATAAATAATAAATGAATTTTCTAGCCACAAATAAATTCATAATAAACTAGAGTGCCTCTAGGGCATCTATTCCAACAGTCTCCCACTTGCACTAGAGCTAATCTGGCGCATCTCGTATGCCCATACTCCTAGTGTGCCCCTCATGCTTCCACTGCGAAAGCGGTTTTGTAAGCGGGTCAGACAGATTATCATCTGTAGGAATCTTGCATATCCGAACGTCTCCTCTATCGATAATATCTCGAATCAGATGAAACTTTGTGAGCACGTGCTTGGATTTCTGTTGTGACCTGGGTTCCTTCGATTGCGCGATCGCCCCAGTGTTGTCACAGTACAACTCAACTGGATCCGCAATGCTAGGAACCACACCAAGTTCAGAAACAAACTTTCTGATCCAAACAGCTTCCTTTGATGTGCCATTTGTAGCAATGTACTCAGCCTCTGTTGTAGAATCAGCCACCGTCTCTTGCTTGGAACTCTTCCAGCTCACCGCTGCTCCATTCAGGCAAAACACACTACAACAAATTCTGCCTCCGTTGACAGAAAAAATTGTCGCTAGAAAGGCCAAATATGTCGGTAGAAATTCTACCGACAAATAATTTTTTGACGGAAAATGGTCACTACAAGTCGGTCGTTAGTATTAAGGCCGACAAATCTCAATTACGTCGGCAGAAAAAAAAGCGACATCATTTTTTGTCGACAGTTTAAATCTAACAACAAACCGTTTCTGTCGGCAGTACAACTACCGACAAGTAAATTTAGTAGTTTATGTAGATAAGTGACAAAATTATTTGTCACCAGTAGATATGTTTCTCACTTTTACATCTTCCTGGCGACACACATGTTTGTCGCCAGTATCACGACCAAATAAAAAATATATAAATTTTTACATATATGCAGACATGCACCCAAAATTCAAACACTACTCATAAAATATACGCACAATTGTGCTCAATTCCAAGATCAGCCCTCCAAAAGTGGGATTTTTTTACATTACAAACATAAATAATACTGCATAATAAGTTTTTACATCCTTAAGGCGAGTGTTATCCATCAACAACTGAGAGTCATTTTGTCCAAGTTCTAATCTATAACAAATCGTTCTGAACTGGCAAAACTAAGCATCATACTCCACCATATGTACTCTTTCAAAAGACAAGGGAAGCACATTAGAGATTGCAACGCTGGATGGTTAGTTCCAATTCAAAAAGACAGGGGAAGCATCATAGTCCCAATTTCAGTCTAAGAAAACACATTCAAGAAGCCTCAATTACGAATCAATTTTGCAACGCTGGGGTTCCGAAAGACAGGGGAAGCGGAGAGAACCATGTTAGCCCAGTGATTATGAAGATGGTCTTGGTGAGAGCGACCTGTGAGTACCCAAAATATGCAGGGTTATACCTGCATAATACACGGAACATTAGAGATTGAATCATATGAAGAGAAAACAGCAATTTAAGTTCAGTCCATTACTCGGGAGAAGATTATATGACTACGTGAATCCATGGTAAGATCAATCTGAATTTAATAGTGAGGACTTTGAATGGTTTAAATAACAACAGTAACCACACATCTAACTTTAATAAGTCTCCTATTTCGTAGCTACATTAAGAAATAAGAACTACTGGAGTACACACCTTCCTAACAATCATATTTCATAGAGAGACAAAGCGCGAAAAATTAACATCGACTGAATCAGTTAATCAATCAATCAAACAAAACACACAGATATAGTATCAATTAAATCGTTCAATCAACCAATTAAAAACAAATCTAGCGAGATTAGCTTCATACACACCTTTGCGAAACCTCTGGCGGTTCCTGTCTGCGTGCCATACACAATGATGACCTTCTTCTCGTTGTCAACCTCCGAATCTGATCCCTTCACCGTCGCAAGCTTCTACCACCTTTGCTACTGAACATCAACGGAAACTTATTAATAATAGGGACAGAAACAGAAATAACGAAAGTAAAGTTACCTTAACTCCTTCTTTGACAGAGTAGGGAAGGGTGACAACCCCATATGGACCAGACTTCCTATACAATCAACAAATGAGTTCCCACTACAAACTCGACAACAATGCTCAGTTAGGAGAAAATAAATACATATAACATTAACGGAAACAGTAAAGGGATCTCAAGGTGCTAACCAGATATCCGTCGAAACATGGCGAGGCATCGTCGCCGAATAACGCTTACATTTGGAAATAACTAAGGAAATTTACAGATAATAGCGACCTGCAAAACTTGTTTGGAAACAGAATTTAGAAGGCTTTTCACCTTAGACATGGCAGCTGATGAGTTTGTGTTGCTCTTCCATCTTATGTTCATTCTGCAGCAAAAAAATATCAAGCCGAGATAGCATGAACCTAAAAGATTATCTTTAAGTTTCTGAAGGTGAAGCAAATTCTGAAAGCAAAGAATCGAGGGCCAAGTAACATTTATCATTGGTACAACAAAATCACATATATTTAGAGTATACAGTAATAACACTCAGAATATGAATATATGGAGATGATAATCCATAACTCTTAGAATTTCAATAAGATACTGTTATAAACTGTTTGTATTTAATATTAATAACAAAATAGGATTTCAGATTTGTTTCTAACGACAATGGCTAGAGATTGGGGGATGCAGCTCAGATATGTTAGTGATTGGACATAGGCAGATGTCACCGCCAAGGCTGCAAAAGTCTATTTGCCCCGCCAATAAACAGATTGGATCCTTAATTGCCCAAATCATGCTGAGAATTCATTGATCAATACTGCACTTCTGAGACATGAGTAGCTAATTATTAAAAAAAAAACTAACCATCCATCCCAAAAAGCAGAATAGCACAATCAAACTCTATCTTATTTAGCCAAAATTCCTACATCAAAAAATTCAGAAAAGAGCTAAAATTGAAACTAGTTGAAGAAATACTACCATTCAATCACTCGGCTTAAGGATCTGTTTTGTGTCAAGGTAACGCTGCATGGTTAGTTCCAATTCAAAAGACAGGGGAAGCATCATAACCCCAATTTGTGTGTTCCATTGCATGGGACGATTATCTCTGAGTTACATGTGTACGACGACTTGTTTGCACTGTTGTAAGAAATCATTAGTGCGCCTGAAAAATGAGACCATCTGAATCATGTGAAAGATTTGGGATGAACTCCCTCAAAACTTTCCCAACAGTAGAAAGCAACAAGAAGTCCTTTCTCCTCACCTAGAATTGTGTCAAACAAGTCAGTCACTTGTAAGTTCAAAATAGGAAATTAACCAGCTTGTAGCTCGAAACATATTCTGAATGGTTCCAAGTCATGTCTGTAATAAGGATTTCTGCTCTGATATACATGTTGGTGCTCATAATTACGAGGTTCAATCACTTCTCTTTCAAGCATTTTTCAGCGCTCATAGGAGGCCGCTGAAAAGAACAAAATAAGATTCCAATAGTCACAAGGACAGTATGAAAAGAATACAAAATGCAGCAAAAAAAATAACTCTTGGTTGCAGCAAATGAGCAAGTGTGACTTGGCATCTGTCCTCCACAATAGAAACTTGATTGACTGCAATCATACCGTATATCAGGTATCTTATTTCATGCTTCGAGTCAGGTAAAGAATCAATAACCATCTTATACAACAATACATGAAAGGATCCAAATTGAACATGGACTTATGGCCACCAAATCTGGAAGTGCTCGAAGATATATCCCTAAGTCATCAATTTTCATCAATTTTCTTACCCAGTTATATTCTAAGAACAGGGTGTACCTTTCTTTAAGCGAGACTCATATGTATCCAGAGATAGAAATAGGGGGGGAGGATAGAGTCCAACCTCTGTGCAAGATCCATCGACGGCAAAGACCAGCTACCGCCTTAAATCGACGGAGAAGATGGAGACTACCGGACCTCCACCGCCCTCATAGCCCGTCGGAAACACTCGTCCGCTGCCTCCGTCGTCGGATAGGAAACCTTGTCCGCCATTCTCGTCGTCGCCAAGAAACCCTGGTCGAAGCCCTCGCCAAATCGGAGTCGGGTTTGTCTACTCGGCGCCCATCGCCATGGCCATCGCCGCCCACCACCATCGATGGATCTACATACCCACTCCCTCCTTCTTCTCTCTCTTTCTTTCTCTTGCTACCGTCTGCCTCTTTTCTGTCTCGCTAATCTCTGAAATGTGCAGTACTGGGGAGAAGAGAAGAGGGGTTAGGTTTTTTTTAGAGAAAAAAATGGGTTAGTGGGGATAATGTTCAAATGTGATTAAAATGTCTCACCAAAATGTCTCTTTGAAAATGTGATAATTTTTTTATTCCCTCCTTACAATTTGGGAGTGTGGGAAACTGTTTTAATTTACCCTCCAATTTTTTAAAGCAGGAGTTGACAAAAAGATATGTCACTATGTAAGTAGATGTCAAAATAAAATAAATACTCCCAATATATTGACAACATTATTGGGAAGAATAAAATAATAACTAAAAGGTCGACAAAAAATATCATGTGCATCGAAAAATTCTGATATTGTCTATTAATCGCGTAACCATCGACATAAAACTGCGTGTCGACAAAAAAACTGTCAACAAATGTCATATTTGTTGTAGTGACACATATCCCGACGGTGATCTAAAGTCAGCTCTGTCGGTTTGGAAGCTTGCATCAGTGTAACCCCTTACACGCAACTCTTCCTCACCGCCAAATATCAAGAAAGCATCCTTAGTTCTTCTCAAGTACTTTAGGATGTTCTTGACTGCAATCCAGTGACTCTCACCAGGATTGGATTGGTATCTGCTTGTCATACTCAAGGCATATGAGACATCTGGTCTAGTACATAACATGGCGTACATGATAGATCCTATGGCCAAGGCATAGGGAATTCTACTCATGCATTCTTTCTCAATCTCATTGGAAGGACAACCACTCTTCCAAAGAGTGATTCCATGTGACATGGGCAAGAATCCCGTCTTGGAATCTTGCATGTTGAACCGGTTCAACACCTTGTCAATATATGTACTTTGACTTAGGCCTAGTAGTCTCTTAGATCTATCTCTATAGATCTTTATACCGAGTATATAGGCTACTTCCCCTAAGTCCTTCATTGAGAAACACTTCCCTAGCCAATCTTTAACAGATTGCAGCATGGGAACGTCGTTTCCAATGAGTAGTATGTCATCCACATACAAGACCAGAAAAGCTACAGAGCTCCCACTAACCTTCTTGTACACACAAGACTCATCTTCGTTTCTGATGAAGCCAAACTCTTTGACTAATTCATCAAAACGTCGATTCCAACTCGTAGAAGCTTGCTTCAATCCATAAATGCATCGTTGCAGCTTACAGACTTTGTTGGCTTGCTTTGGATCTTCAAACACTCCCGCTGTATCATATACACGTTCTCGAGGAGATTCCCATAGAGGAATGCTGTTTTGACATCCATCTGCCAAATCTCATAGTCATGGTATGCTGCAATCGCAAGTAGGATTCGGATGGATTTGGTCATAGCGACTGGTGAAAATGTTTCATCATAGTCAATAACATGAATCGGTCTGAATCCTTTAGCCACCAATCGGCCCTTATAGGTAATCACATTACCATCCATGTCGATCTTCTTCTTGAAAACCCACTTGAACCCTATGGGTCGCGCCCCTTCGGGTGGTTCAACCAAGGTCCATACTTTGTTGGTATACATGGATTCCATCTCGGATCTCATGGCTTCTAGCCACTTCTGAGAGTCTGGGCCTTTTATGGCCTCTTCATAGGTAGTAGGCTCATCATCTATGAGCATCGTGTTACCGGAATCGGTCACGAGAAGTCCATACCTCTCGGGTTCCTGGCGCACTCTACTAGATCTACGAAGCTCTTGTGTTACCTGAATAGGTTGCTCCACAAATGTTTGTGGTTCCTGTTCATGTACCATAATCGGTTCAGTGATTTGTGGTTCTTGAACCTCTTCAAGTTCTACAATCATCGCACTTGCTTCTTTAGAGATAAACTCTCTTTCTAGAAACACTCCGGTCCGAGCAACAAACACTTTGTTCTCGGTTGGATTGTAGAAGTAGTAACCCTTAGTTTCCTTAGGGTACCCCACAAATTTACACTTATCCGATTTTGGCCCTAGCTTGTCTGAAGGTAAACGTTTTACATAGACATCGCAGCCCCAAATCCTCATGAACGACAGTGTGAGACGCCTCCCACTCCACATCTCATGTGGTGTCTTCATGACTGATTTAGATGGAACACGGTTAATGGTGAAAGCTGCACTTAATAGAGCGTGGCCCCAAAACGATAATGGAAGATCGGTTTGACACATCATAGATCGAACCATATCCAATAGGGTTCGATTCCTCCTCTCAGACACACCATTCCATTGTGGCGTTCCGGGTGGAGTGAGTTGGGACACGATCCCACACTCTCTAAGATAGTCATCAAACTCTTGGCTCAAGTATTCTCCTCCACGATACGATCGTAGAGCCTTGATACTTTTGCCAAGTTGCTTCTCTACTTCATTCTTTAATTCTTTGAACACTTCAAAGGATTCGGATTTGGCCCTCATAAGATACACAAGTCAATATCTACTGTAATCATCAGTAAATGTAATGAAGTAGACGTAACCACCCCTGGCAGGCGTGGCAAATGGCCCACACACATCAGTATGTATGAGCGCCAATTGGTCACTAGTCCTCTCACCTTTCTTATTGAAAGGGGACTTTGTCATTTTTCTCAATAAACAAGCCTCACATGTCTCATATGATTCAAAATCAAATGAGTTTAGTAGTCCATCCTTATGGAGTCTAGATACACGTTTCTCGTTTATGTGGCCTAAACGACAGTGCAATAAGTAAGCGGGATTTAAATCATTTATTTTAATCTGATTTGTATTAATGTTGTAGAAAGGATTGCTTAGATCAAGGACATACAGTCCACAAAATAATTGCGCACTAAAATAGTGAATATTATTCAAATAAAAGGAACAACAATTGTTCTTTATTAAAATAATAAAACCTTCCTTGTCCAAACAAGAAATAGAAATAATGTTTCTGCTCATAGTAGTCACAAAATAGCAATTATTTAATTGTAAAACTAATTCTGAAGGCAGAGATAGCTCGCACACGCCTACGGCCAACGAAGCAACTTTTGCTCCATTCCCAACGCGCAGATCTATCTCCCCTTTAGCCAATCTTCTACTTCTCTTTAGATCATGCACATTTCGACAAATGTGAGATCCACATCCATTATCTAATACCTATTATGTAGAGACAGTTAAATTGACATCTACAACAAAAATACCTGGTGGTGGTGGAATCACTATTCCAAGTCTCTTGTCCTCAAGATATTTTGGGCAGTTCCTCATCCTGTTTCCAGGCTGACTACAGTAGTGACACTCACCTTTATTCACACCTTTGGCAATGCCACACACAACCTTAAGGGCAGGTTCCTTGGACTTAGAAACTGACGTGCCTTTGCCCTTGGAGGATGAGGCAAACCTTTTTCCCTTTCCTTTCTGCACCATCATAATGGCCTTGCCCTTACCTTGTTGATGCTTTGTTCAGCTTTCCTCAACATATTGAGAAAATCTAGCAGTGGTTTCTCGATCTCGTCATGTTATAGTTCATGATGAACTGTCCATAACTCTCAGGCAACGATTGCAACACGATATCGGTTGCCAACTCTTGGCTGACCGGTCACCCCAGTCGGGCGAGATTCTCTAGGTACCTGATCATACGGAGTACATGGGGTCCCACCGAGTTCCCTTCTTCCAGATGACACTTGAACAGTGCCTTAGAGACCTTATACATCTCAACCCTTGCCTGCTCTTGGAAGAGCTGCTTCAGATGCTCGATCATATCGGCAGCATTCATGTTTTCGTGTTGCTTCTGAAGCTCATAAGTCATGGTACATAGCATAAGGCAGGCCGCATCATTAGCATCATCAACACGCTTTTGATACGCTTTTAGGGCTGCAGGTGTTTGGTTCTCTGGACCTGCTGGAACATGCTCCTCTATTGCGTACAGTTTCTTCTCGTGCTTGAGAACGATTCTGAAGTTTATTTACCAATCAATGAAGCTGGTTCCAGAGAGCTTGTCCTTCTCAAGGACAGATCGTAGGGAATGTTGTGAACTCGATGAGCTGTTTGCCATTTGGCTACAAAAGGAAAATACGCAAGTTTTAGTATTTGTGAATTTTAGACTATATTCAATAACGGCTAGTTTATCAAATATAGCTCCCACTAGTTTTCTACGGATTAATAACCCTCAATAAATTTATTCGGAAAATATCCTTATATTTTCTAGTGGGCCAAGATCCATGTTTCATCTCCTTATGAGCTTGCTTTGGCAAGTCACCCATAATTTGACTACTTTAGGTAGGAACAATTCCAATTGCATCTCTTGGTTCAATTGGGCAAATAACTCCTTACTTATGCATCCGTATGGATAATCCCAATTGATTGCCTCTATGTTTTAATCATATTAATAGTCTAGTTGTGTTCAACCTCTTATTCAAACAATTGCACATTACTAGCTTGTGCCATTGCATTCCATCATTATTAACCAAGTCCCCATGCTTTGGCACGCACGAACTTGATAAATCATGATGATAATGAGTGTTTAAATAACGAGAAGGCAAGAACACAATATTTGAATTTTGAGGGATTTTAAATTCAATTTTATTGTTTTTGTTGATCAATATCAACTAATCTATCTATTTGAGTTTGGGCACAACTCCAAATAATAGATCCGGGTTGTGTAATTATCTTATTATCCTAATTGTATGCATCATCCATACACCAACCACAAAATAATAAGACAATAAAATAAACAACCACAAAACAAAAATAAAACGTGATGTGGATATGGCCTTTTCTAGACAAAGAAAATTCCAAGCCAATGGAATTTTCTATTAACCCTAAAAGCAAACACATCTCCATGCGTCTTCATCTTTTGGTCCATCCTTCATAGTCATGTGGAATGCTCCATGCTCCATCTTTTGTGGATTCCTTTGGCTTTGGGCTTCTTTTCTTCAATCTTGGCTAACAATCTACTCTATCTAGCACTAGCTAACAACTATACTAAATAAAATAAATCTCACAAGTTGAGAAAAAAAATGGCTCGCAGGCCATAGAACACTAATTAATTATTTCAATTAATTGATCAGCTCGCAGGCCGTAAACCAAACCACAAAATTAAACATCCACAACAAATCACATCCTAAGGCCATATTCAATCACCATGCGATTTGCACATAAACAGTTAAAATCCAATTTCAACGCGCTTGGTCAATTTTAATTGATTTTAGGATATTCTAGGGTTAAAACGGTCCATGGGGCCCAACAATCTAATTGCCCGGGACCAAAAGAGAACCGTAAAGGCCTCGGGCCGTCCGGCCCCTAGCCCACGCGACTAGGCCGCGGGCTAGGGCTGCCCCGGCCCCTAGGCCGACCCTTGCTTGGGCGGCAAGCAAGGAGGGGCGGTCCCCTAGGGGGGCCGAACCTCCTTTGGGAGTTGTTTCCAAAACAACTCCCTTGCTTGGTGCCCAAGTTTGGTTGTTTCCTTGTATGGAAAGAACTCCTTCTTCCCCAAGGATGCCCAAAACCCTAGATCTATGATCCTAAAATTTCTCAAACTCACTAATTCATGCGTCCAATGCAAAAACTAGATCTTGTTATGATAGATTATTGACAAATTGCATCACATGCTTGATTTGTCTTGTTTTACGCGATAAACAACAATTTTAAGGTATAAAACTATCATAACGTAACACATAAACCACGTGTATGCTCTACGACCTGTGGCTCTGATACCACTGTTAGGTTTTGATTCATGGATGCGCAACGGATATACAAAAAATCGTAAACCCATGCAAAACCCTCCAAGGATCACAAGTCAAGAGACATAACGATGGTAAAGGAAGAAATCAGTGACACACCTTAGGGTTCTCCTTTGATGACTTCAAACGCGAATTGTGTCACTTTCTCTATAGTTGATCCACGCCTAGAGTTGAATACTAGATTTTCCAATCCTTGTTCCTAGCCCGGAAAGAGGAAGAGGAAGAATAATCACGCAAAACGAGACCAAAACAAGGAGGATCGGCCTCTTTGTGGCCGACGGGGACAAGCGGCGGCAAAGGGGGGCGGCGTGCTCCTCTTTGCTTGCTTGCTCTCTCCTTTTTTGTTCTCTCCCACTCAAGTTATGATCAATAATGTCATAAGTGTCGGAAGGAAGGAAGGAGTTTCCTTTATATAGTCCAACAAATCCTTGCAAACTACCTAAAGGACCTAATTTAGTCCTACTAGAATTCAATTTCGTCCCTTCCTTGCAAATTAGTCACTACTAAGTTTGCAAGGTGTCGCAAAGTGATCCTTCTAATTAAGTAATCCTATTAATTCATTCCCAAATCTAGTTCAACTCTATATAGTGTGTGAACCCATAGGTTCTATCTAGTTGGTAGCAACAATTTGCCAATATGGAGCGGTTTCTAGCCAAACATCCATTCTAGCCAACCAATAGAATAGTCATCTTGACAAACCTTGTACAAGTAATTGTCTCATCCCTTTGTTTCTATATCCGGATTGGACACGAGACATACAAGTCACACTCGTATATCCAATCCACAGTTTGTCGATCCATGGGAATAGCTTTATTCGTGAAAATAACATTAATATCCTATAATGATTTATTTGAGTCTAGCCAGACATTCTATAAGCACTATCCCTCGAGTGGCCTATGATATTTACTCATGTTATGTGGGAGGGACAAATTCTATCTGCGTCCATTACGATCTCTAAGCTTACTTCTTATTGTATCTGGTACACGCCTTTATAACTACTCAGTTACGGTGTCGCGTTTAACGCTACCAAAATCACAATAATCCACAACTAGAATATCAAGCGACTTCAAGTCTAAGGAAGACAATACCATTGCACCGCGAGAAGCGCTTGTGACTTATCATAACGTGTATGTAGCCTTCTCGGAGATGGGTCAACCCAGTGCGCCATTACCCTTAACGCACACCTATGTGTTGGATCATGATATCTCCATATCAATCCAACCCCATACTAGTCTATAGATGATTGTCCTATTAATGATTATACTGGACTAGGGATATTTAAGATAAACAACACAATTGTAAATCTAAGGACTTCATTATATTAAATATCCAATAAATAATTAATTAATTTTCTAGCCACAAATAAATTCATACTAAACGAGATTGCCTCTAGGGCATCTACTCCAACACGGAAAGGATCTTTATTTACATCAAGCGACCTAACCACTATAGAGGTTGTTAGTGGATGTGATTTTTCCATACTAAATCTTTTAATACTTTTTCAGTATAATTTGATTGATGAAGTAAAATTTCTTCAGGAAAGTGTTCAATTTGTAGACAGAGGCAAAATCTCGTCATTCCCAAATCCTTCATCTCAAATTCTTTTTTCAAGTAAGTTGCAGTTTGGGTAATCTCTTCATGAGTTCCCACAATATTCAAGTCATCCACGTATACTGCCACTATTAAAATTCCATTTGTGGACTTCTTTATGAAGATACAAGGACAAACTAGATTGTTAACAATCCTTTCTTTTGTAAGGTATTCGCTCAAGCGATTGTACCACATTCGTCCCGATTGTTTTAGTCCATATAAGGATATGTGGAGCTTAATAGAATAAGTGGTACGTGATTTGTTTATTTTTCGCAGTTTCAGTCCTTTAGGGACTTTCATATATATTTCACAATCAAGTGAACCATATAGATATGCTGTAACCACATCCATCAAATGCATATCTATACTTTCGGATTCTGCCAAACTTATTATGAATCGGAAAGTAGTTCCATCCATCACAGGCGAATATGTTTCTTCGTAATCAATGCCTGGCCTTTGCGAGAAACCTTGAGCTACAATTCGAGCTTTGTATCTCGTAATCTCATTTTTCTCATTTAGTTTTAGAACAAAAACCCATTTAAATCCAATGGGTCTTACACCATTTGGTGTATGAACTACTGGTCCAAACACTTTACGTTTTTCTAGTGAATTTAATTCAGCCTGTATAGCCTCTTTCCACTTTGGCCAATCATCACGACGTCGAAATTCTTCAATTGAGTGTGGTTCGTGATCGTCATCACTTACATGTAGTGCAACGTTAAAGAAAAATGTGTAATCAATGACAATACTATTTCGATCCCTTATTTTTCCAGAATATATATTCTTGATCGAGATCTCTTGATTTTCTGGTACCATATCGCCCTCTTCAGGGGCTGAATTTAAATCAATCATTTTAGGGATCGGATCACCAATTTTAATGGGATCATCAATTGCCTTTGTGGAATTTTTAGGATTCAACACAGTTGCCTGATTTGTCTTCCTTTTTCTAGGAACCAAATCTTTTGAGCCAACAGGTCTGCCACGCTTTTGGTGTGTCCTAGACTCACTCGCTTGTATGCTTGAATTTTGTCCTACAGGGAATCAATCCGTTCTGGAAAATTCACATCAGGTATATGTGATTTTATAACTTTGCTTGTATCAACGAATGCATCAGGCATTTCGTTTGATATGTTTTGAAATTTAAGGATTCTCTGCACTTCGAATTCACATTGGCTAGTTCGAGGATCTAACTATGTTATCAAAGGAGAATTCCAAGAAATTAATTGTCGAGCTTCAGGCTGCGACATGTCTCCCCCTAATTTCGGGAAGATCGATTTGTCAAACTGACAATCTGCAAAGCGAGCTTGGCATAAATCCCCGGTTAAGGGTTCCAAATGTCTAATAATTGAAGGAGAATCAAACCCAACATAAATACCAAGTCTACTTTGGGGACCCATCTTGTTACGTTGTGGGGGTGCAATAGAAACATGCACAGCGCACCCAAAAACACGTAAATGATATATTTGGAGGTTGTCCAAGCACAAGTTGTTGGGGAAAATATTTAAGATACTCAGTGGGGCGTAAGCGTATTAATGCAGCGGCATGTAAAACAGCATGTCCCCAAGCAGAAATGGGTAAATTAGTTTTCATCAACATTGGCTTGGCTATTAATTGAATTCATATAATAAAAGATTTTGCTAAACCATTTTGAGTGTGTACATGCGCGATTGGGTGCAACCTGTATCCCAACTGACATGCAATTGTCGTATGATTACGATGTAAATTCACCAGCATTATGAAGACGAATATATTTTGTGGGATGATCAGGGAAATGTGCTTTAAGCCTCATAATCATTCCTAAAAGGCGTGAAAATGCCATATTTTGAGATGATAATAGGCATACATGCGACCATATTGTAGAGGCATCAAGTAGTACCATGAAGTAGTAAAAGGGACCACTAGGAGGGTTGATGGGTCCACAAATATCTCCTTGAATGCGTTCCAATAACTTTGGAGATTCAATACTAACTTTCATGGGTGAAGGTCTAGCAATGTATTTTCCTTGAGAACAAGCGGTGCATGGATATTCTTTTGGCAACATTGACTTCTACTGCTTGTATAATTGTACGATACAATCTAGATGATAAAGCATGAAGTTGTTTGAATACATGTTTTTTTTTTCTGAAACAGTGGATGTAATACACATTTACTCCACCTCATTCACATTTAGAGTTTCAATATAGTACCCCTTTTTGCGGATATCTTTAAAACTCAGCAAATTTCTACTAGATTTGCTAGAGTATAATGCCTCTTCGACATGGAATATTGTTCTACCGGGCAATATGATAGAGGCTCTTCCGGTGCCTTCAATTAAACTGGATGTACCAAAAAATGTGTGCAGATATGCTTGATTAGGGGAAATTTGCAAAAAATATTTCTTATTGACGCAAATTGTGTGACTTTTTCCACTGTCCACCAAGCATGTGTCTTCACAAGTCATCATTTTATCTAAAATTAAAAGAGAAATATTTGATAAGTAAGAGAACCTTCTCATATTATACTTTCAATCCTACTAAAAAGAAATAACATTGTCTGAAGTTCTTATCAAAGAACATTATTCATCCTAAGCTGGAATAAAAAAATTCAAAAATTAAATGACTTAAAACAAATCTAAATGAGTTGTCTAAATAAAATCAGGCTCTCCAAAGGGGCCATCGACTTGCCGATCAGGAGCGAAGAATTCATCAACATTAAAATCTTTGAGATCCATTGGCTGCTCATACTCAACATGGTTTGATTCATTAAATGTCGCACTCCCATTTCTGGATGCTTGATAGAGATCAACCAAGTGTCGTTGTGTACGAAAAACATGTTTCCAATGGCCATCAGTTCCACATCTGTTACATTTTTGTCCCTGTTTGGGAGGTGCTTTCTTAGCAACTGCTTGTTAATTTTGATGTCTCCAACCATCATTTCTCCCCCTTTTTTGTGGTGGTGCTCCACTTTTGTTAATATTGGAGGGCATCCGTTGTGGAGGCTCACGGTACCAAAATTGCTCTAACCATTACAGCGTCCACGACGGCGAACATGTCTACGACCACCTCCACGACCAAGTGGGTTATTTTGACCACGTAAAACGATTGTATACGCTTCAGGGAATGCGTTGTTACTTACTGCAGGGAGAGGGGTCCAGCCAGTCGGACGGAGTTCATGATTTTTCTTTAATATGGCATTTTTTCTTTCCGCAACCAATAAACAAGAAATCAATTTAGAATATTTTTTGAATCCCTTTTCTCGATACTGTTGTTGCATGAGTATATTAAGGCAATGGAAGGTAGACAATGTCTTTTCCAATAATTGCTCATCAGTGACGTTCTCGCCACGAAGTTTTAGCAGGGATGTAATTTTGAAGAGTGTAGAGTTATAACTATTTACCGTATTGTAATCCTGAAACCTCAGGTGTATCCAATCATTACGAGCCTGGGGGAGTAAGACAGACTTCAAGTGCTCGTAGCGCTCTTTTAAATTATTTCATAAGATTAGGGGTTCCTTAATAGTAAGGTACTCATTTTTCAAATCCTCATCTATATGGCGGCGCAAAATATCAAAGTATCGGCGCGCTCCTTTTCGGACACGGTATTGTCTGCTTTTATAGTATGCCGAAGACCTTTTGAGTCTAGGTGCAATCTAGCATCAAGAGTCCACAACAAGTAATTTTTTCCAGTATTATGAAGTCCAGGGAACTCGACGCGATGTTTGACATTGTCAATCTAAAATAAAAATAAGGGAAACTTAATTATAACCAAGAAATTGTATTGGGACTGGTAAACTAGAAATAGTAATATAAATGCAGTTATTTGCGTAAATAAGAAAGAAAATAAAACAACTAATAAACCAGTGCATTATTTTGTTATAGTGGTATAATTGTCCTGATTGTGCGCGCTGGGTCACAAGTTCAAAACTGGGACATTATTTTTTTTTCGTTTGCTGCGTTTTTTTTTTCTTTCACATATAGTAAGATAAAAAAAAAACAACAAACTCATCTAACATCAAAAACTGCTGGGAGATCTGCTGGTTACCGAATGCATGTTAGGCGCGCGTAATCATCTACCCACGCGATTGTGGGTTCGATTCGCTGCAGTAGGGGTGCGATTTCGGTTCGAACCGAATCGGAACCGAACCGGTTGGAGCCAAACCGGTCGGTTTCAGTTCAGTTTTTCGGTTAGACAATGGGTTTCGGTTCGGTTGAACCGGAACCGACTACTTGGGTTCTGATGGAACCGAACCGGAACCGTTAAAGGGAACCGATTGGTTCGCCGGTTCGGTTTCGGTTCGGTTCCGGTTATGAACCGGTCAGTATATATATATATATATATTTGTTTGTGGTGATAGTAATTGTTGTAGTATTAATTAATAAAACTAGGGTTATGGTTCCATTAATGTTCTTAATAATATTTGATTTTTTTAATGTACAAATTTAATGTACTTAAACATTCAATTTGTACATTAAAAAACATCAAATATTTTTTGTAGTATTAGTAAGTCCTAAGTAGTAACTATAAAACATTAAATTTGACAAATATTGAAAAAAACAACCAAACTTGTATTATTGATTAAAATATCAAATGTTAGAAAAAATTGCATCACTATAGTTTAAGTACATCCCAACTAGGTTGGCACCCACTTAACTAACAATCATTTGCATTTTTTCTAACTTACATACAAACTTATTGCAATGAACAAAAATACCCAATAGTAGTCTTCATTTTTCAACGCCTTGTCGTAGGCAATTCGTCTACATCTAGCGGAGTGTCCGGGTCTATTCCCAATTCTTGGTATAGTTTGGTCACGGCCACGTCCAAAGGGTGTTGGTCTTGTGTGTGTTTGTCGGCGTCGCTCCAATCCTTCGAGCATATGAGTACCTGCAATATCTCCGAGGTTAGGCGCGATCTTTTCTCCGACAAAACTCGTTTACCTGCACTAAAAGTAGATTCAGAAGGGACTGTAGAAGCGGGAGGGGTTAGTAAATCACGTGCCATATTAGAAACAAATGGATAAGTTCTTTCATAATTTTTCCACCAATCAAGTATATCAACATTTTCTATTTCTTGCTCTGATACATTTAAGAAATAATTTTGGTTGAGAAACAACAATAATTCCGAGACGCAATTCGACCCAGTGGGTGTGGTTTGTGTACTCTTAAATAAAGAACCAATAGCATACTTACTCTTACTCTTACCCTTACCCTTCGGATCGCTCGATGATGTTTGAGCACCACCAATACCAAATTTAGCAGCATATTTATCATACATAACATTAAGTTTTTGTTTAACTTGTTCAATAGTTGGTGATATCACTACATCTCTATACCCGGTAGTCATGTTTTCCGAAATTGCGTTTAGCATAAAACCTAGGGAAGCATCCTTTTGTCTTGGGTCCAAATACTTGACAAACAAAAAATCATAGGGATCGTTTCAAAATATTTGAGAAATTTTTCTTCCATGTCGGCAATTGCGTCGTATAAAATATCATTCTCTCTATACACTTTAAAAGCCATAGTTAAAAACATTAGTTGTGGAACAACGTTGTTAGTAGTAGGATAATAGACACCCGAAAGAATATAAGTTGCGTTATAAAATGGTTCAAGAAAATCTCTTAAGACCGTGGCGGCCTTCCAATCATTAAGTGAAACGGAAACGGGATTGCCATTTTCATTCAAAAAACGTGTGATTGTGTTCTCATAACCTTCCAACACTTTTCAACATCAAATAAGTCGAGTTCCATCTTGTCCTACAATCTCCCCCAAACCTTCTTTTTTTCTTGCCTATTTTAACACAATAATCCGCAAAAAGTTTGTTTCTTTTGTTTGAAGACGCAATAAAGAGAATAGCTTCACGAATAGGAGAAATATTCTCATCTAGTTGTTTCAAACCATCTTGTACAATTAAATTGATAACATGACATACACAGCGAACTTGTTCAATTTCTTCGTGAAATGGTGTTTGTATCAAAGTTTTCATATGATCTATCGCACTATCACATGCCGATGCATTGTCAAAAGTAATTGATGTAATTCGTTGCTCAACACCCCACTCTTCAAAAACATCGATTAGGGTGTCACCCATGTTTACACCGTTGTGAGGATATGGAACTTCTCGAAATGCAATAACACGTTTTTGTAAAGTCCAATTTGTGTCAATGTAGTGTGCGGTGACGCAAATATATCTTTGTTATTTCTACCCGACAAAATATCCGAAGTGCAAGCAACTGTGAAATTAGAATTTAAAAAAGTTTGCATAATTTCTGCTTTCCTCTCACTATATATTTCGATTATATTTTTCCTAATAGTGTGTCTACTAATATGCTTATAACTCGGGCAAAAAGCGGTTTGTACTAATTTTTCCCACTCTCCGTCGTCGGTCATATTTAGAGGTCTTTCGGTGTCGGCGATATAATGAGATAATGCTTTTATTGCCCTATTTTCATCGTAGACAAAAGTAACTACGTTGTCGTGTGCTCGAATCCTAGTTGGGTTTGGATCATCGTGTCGCCTACGGCGGGTGTATCATTCAAAAGTTGGTGTTTATTTTGTAAATGTTTTCTCATTGATCCTAATCCACCAGTTATATCCAATACAAAACTTGCTTTACAATGTTTGCATTTTGCCCTAAATTTTTGTTTACCTTTGTCGTCTAAGCCATCGTGTATTTAATCCATATTTTTCCAAATGGGGCTTTTTTTAGTTTTTTCCACCTTACGTGTTCTTTTATTACGACCTAAATTCAGATCATTTTCCTCTATATCGTCAAAATCATTAGCGGCACCATCGCCAAATAAAATGTCCATTTGATCATCAATAGTCATGTCGTCGATTACAGGTACGTATTAGTTGCTTTGGTCATCAAAATTTACATGAGAAGAAGAAGTCATTTTTTTCTTATAGAAATTTGATGAAAAAAAATAAAGTTTTACAAATATAGCACAAATAATAACACAATCAAATAGAAAACAACAAAAAATAAAACTTACAAACTCCAAGAATAATTCTTGGAGGTGAAGCGAAACGTCGAAGATTGAATATGCGTTGTTTGTCGAAGATTGAAGAACGTTGCTTGTCGAATGTTGAGGATGAGAACTTAGCCGTCGAGAACGAGAACTAATGGAAGTTGGAGGATTTTTGTAACTTTGAGGGTGTATAAGGATTTTGAGAGAGTAAAGATGAAGAAATTTGAGAGAGTATGATGAATTGAGAGTGAAGAATTGTGAGAAATATGATGAGTGTTTGATGAGGAAGTGTGAAAAAAATTGTGGAAGTGATGGGGTATTTATAGGTGTTGAAGGGAGGGAAGGGGGGGTAATTGTAAAAAAAAAAAAGTAAAAAAAAACCAAAAAAAAAATCAGGCCGTTAGTGTCAAACGGTCACTAGCACTGATGTGACAAGTCAAAACGGTCGAAAATTTAAAAAAAATTGCCGTTGCTTGATAAGGTTCCTGGCCGGTTCCGGTTCCGGTTCATACCGGTTCCGGTTCCGGTTCCGCATATTTGAGAAACCGAACCGTACCCGGTATACTACCGGGTCCTGTTCCTCGGTTCGGTCCTCGGTCCCTCCGGTCCGGTTCAATTCCATCGGTTTCGGTTCGGTTCTCGGTTGAACCGAACCGAATTCGCACCACTATGCTGCTGCGGCATTTTTTTTCTTTTTTTTCGCTGAAACAGTAAATAAAAAAATTAAATGAACCATATAAGTGTAATAAAAAAAAAAAAAAAAATGAACCACATAAGTGTACTCGCGTCGCGGTCCAGCGGTCGCTCGCTGCTGCATAGAGGCATTGTGGCAGCTTGTGGCCTGGGTTCGATTCAGCTGCCAGACATTTTTTTTTCTATTTTTTTTTTTTCGAATTATTTCTAGCAGGGTTGGAACAAGCTACTTTTAGCAGCGTCAACTTTTCTTTTATTTTATGTTTTTTTTGTTTTTTTTTCGAATCATGCAAGTAAGCATTGTATTTGATCACTCTCTAGATCTAATTGTAGATCGAGGTCTAGGGTTTGAGTATTTTATTTTCTTGAACCCATAGCATAGACCAATTTTTTTGTCTTTTGATATAAATAATAGATCGTAAACAATTTAAATATGTATTTTTGATTTGAATCAACTTTGAAACAAGCAGGACATGAGACAATCAAAATCGAAATTGAGTTTTTCGTTTGATCATCTTCTTCTTGACAATATAAAATAAGTACAAAAATTTTACCCTTGTCTTTTGATCTTCTCTTCCGGTAGAGCGAAAGTGCTGATAATGTGTTATAAACTGAGAGAGAAAAGGTGGAGACAAAGTATGGAGTAATATCAAAGCTTATTGACACGATTTCTGACGTGTATACGCAAGTGCACGGTCAAGTAATATAGGGGTGGTATTTCAACCCCGAGTTATCGATCTCACGAGGACAGACTTTAGATTATCTTATTATTTATTTAATTTAGAGTACGGTGCAGGAGGAAAGATTTGATTGATTTTAGAAATTTAAATAACAACTAAGCTAATGGTTTTTTGTATTTTTTTATTTTTACATTTAGGAAAGAAGATATGGAGAAACTAGGCAATCTCTAGATCACCTAGGGCTGTAGACGATTTCCGGTTCAGCTATGTAACACGTCAATCCTATTTTAGTTCACCCGGGTAATACGCTATGACAATATCCTGTCAGTCTCATGTCATTTTACGTCTCGGTTAACTACAATCTCCTCTCGGTCTCATGTTGTCTACCGGTCCGTTCTAGCAGGTCATCTACTGGTACGATAAAGGGTTTTGTCGGCCCACCGCTTCACGAAACAGCTAAATAATCCTACCGAATCTACCCACACTAAGGCCAATCCTAACATGTCTCCTTTTCGGTCTCGGTGATTAGGGATTGTGTTCAAGTTCTCATCACAATTAGGCTAAGTCACTGTCGTGCACTCATCTAATTAGCTAGCGCGTTCGGTTTATCACTCCTTTCACACTAAGGATTAAGTATATAACAAGAACATGTAAATAAAATAAAAATTAACATTAAGCAAAACGATGAACTATGAACAAACCCTAGTTTTCATGAAGATTAAAACATGATCACGCCGTGTCAACAGGCGAGACTCACTAACAAGTTCAAGAAATCAAATATTCATTCAATAGATCAAAGTTTAAATGCATGAGAAAAAGTCTAAACCCGGAAAATCATTCATCTACATAAACCCTAGGCTCTCTAGAGAAGCCTAGCAATGGAGTTTAGCTAATAGTAATCAACCAAACAAGATTAACAAGTTTCTCCATAACAAGATTTAAAGAGGAGAAGAAGAAAGAAAAACCTAGATCTTCCATGGAGGAGCCCTTCTCTTGAACCCTAGCCTCCTCTTCCTTCTCCTTGCGTGAGTCTTCTTTATTTCTCCTTGCGTGAGTGTTTTTTTCCTTTTTTTCTTCTTCCGTTCGTCCTCTTAATAAAATAGCCCAGTTCTTTTATTTTTTTATATGTATTGTGATATTGTGATCACCTTTTGTGATCATAGGATCACATTGTGGTTGTAGGATCACGTTTTATCCTAGATCTGGTCTTGCACTTGATCTTGTGATCACCTTTTTTGATCCTAGTATCACATTGTGGTCTTGCGGGTGATCTTGTGATTGTAGGATCACCTTTTGTGATCCTATACTTCTAGTGAGTTGCTCTCATGTTGGCCATAAAAATTTCACTAAGTGTTTGGACATTTTTCATCTAGGGGGTCAAAGTGCCATTACAGAAA
Organism: Linanthus parryae; assembly: GCA_023055425.1. Lineage (NCBI taxonomy): Eukaryota > Viridiplantae > Streptophyta > Magnoliopsida > Ericales > Polemoniaceae > Linanthus > Linanthus parryae. The sequence continues at coordinate 8,461,580 of JALGPY010000013.1, read as the reverse complement.
CTTCATTAAACTGCATTTTCCTCCCCTCTTCATGTATTTTCACTGTTTCTTCACAATTTCTTCTTCGCTTAAGCTCCTAAAAAATTTCCAAAGCTTGTTTCCCCTCTCCGCTTCATCTCCTCAAGCTCCGTTCCTGTCAAAACAACACGAAACACAACCCGTGCGATCAAACGTGACAAGAAATACATAAAATAATGCGAGAAACGCCTCGATTAACAATATAATGTCTAGAGCTAAGATTCTACGTTTTCTCTCTAATCATAGTGTAAAACCAAGATTATCAACCCGGAAAGTACGCAAAACGATATAAAACGTGCAAGAAATGTAACTCTAATAGAGAGTTATCAAATCCCCCACACTACCTTTTTGCGCATCCCGAGCAAAATAAACCTTACACTACGTTTTAATCCACCGAATTGCATACAACTTTACTAGCCATGTGACACAAACAAATCACACACACAATGCAATCTACATGACTATAGACAATGCAACTCGATTTTACACAATGCAAAAAATGAAACTACATATTTTTTTTCCTTTTTCTTAAGAGACGGGCAATCTCGCTATCACTAACCGAAATCATCAAGTTCTCACAAGTCTATTTTGCAATTCACACAACCGCAATAAGGAATTCAAAATACAATGATCCTACGCACAAGCTCACTAAGGGGTCCCCAAACATCCACCAACTCAATCCAAGATCCGGGCACGTCCTTTAGCTCAGAGGGTCCAGGCATCCTTAGTCTTATAGTAGTCTTTCGTCGCCAAGTCATATGAGGTTTTCAGACCCTCTTAGCCGTTATTGCAATGAATGCAAGTTATCCCACAGACGGGAGACACAACTCCGTGTAATACGGATTGACTTTAATTTTCCTTAGACGATCTAATTGTTTTGAATCCAAATTCCCCGCGCGAATGGGGGCACACTAGGCTGTTCACCGTATCTAGTCCAAGAGAAGATTTTGATTTTTTTTTTTTATTCTCTTTAAATTTATTTCAACCGTGCATTTAGAGAAAATAAGTGTGGGATTTTTCGGCTAGCTCTTGAAACCGCCTTAAGGGATGGTGGTGTACACTCCCTAACTTCACTTAGGCTAGAGAAATGTACCACATGGAACTGACTCTACACGAAGGTCCACCCCAGATTTACAAGAGGCCACAAGTTTCCACTCGAAAACAGACTATTCAACTCCTTAGGACTAAATCCTCCTAGCACAATAAATGAACTAAAGGTATGCCTCGTCTTCTTTCCACTTTTCCCTGAATACCCGGGACTTCCTTTCGTGAAACTAGTGCGCAAGATACTAAAAATTAAGGTTTTCCCCACTACGGTGCTTCCTATTCATTGAGACTCTTGCATTGAACTCTCTCTGGTTTCAAGCTTCATCAATTGCCCATATTCTCAAAATTTTTAAATTTTTATGGATTTTTCTCATTTCTATTTTTTTTCAATTTTCTCATATTTTTCTAGACTCTACATGCATTGGCCAACTCGACTAATCACATAACATTGGGTAGGGTGACTCAATAATATAAAAGTGCTAACAATGCATAACATACACAATCTAATACAACACGACAATATAATAAACACACTACTAACCACACTACTCACAATACTAACACAATCTACATGTAACAAGGCTATGGAAAACATACCTGGCTAGCAAAAATATACACAAACCCCCCACACTTAAGTGTTTCGTTGTCCTCAACGAATTTAGAGATAAAGTTGGAGGTCTCCTCGCTTAAATGTGTAGGCGGTGGATTTTTACAAGTATAGCTCAAAACTTAGACACTGAGAGAGTAAGAGATACCTGAGGTGCCCGGACCTATATGGGCACCGTGTCCGCGAAACTGCAACAAGAAGGGGTCCATTGGACCGTTGACAGTTTCCCGCTGATGACGATCATCTAAGCAATCCCAAAGCTACACCATGCTATAATGGAACTCCCATAAGGTCACGTGTGCCTCGCACACCGGAGTAGATTGCTCCATCCTGAAAATAATGCACAAAAGATCCCCAACTCCCTCAAGAGTCCCCATGTGGGTCAAATGTGCCATGGCACACTGGGGTAGATTCTTTGTAACATTACCTGCAAAACTAGACAACTCATCAGTCCCTCTCTCTCACCTCTCAAATTCATGTATGGAGAACTAAAACATAAATAAAACAAATAACATCCTACTCTACATTGGGTTGCCTCCCAAGAAGCGCTTGTAATTTAAGGTCGACGGCCAGACCCGGTTACCTCAACCGACATGGATAGTGGATGAAGCTTTAAATCTCCACTTCTTCTTCCACCATCTCTTTTCTTGAACTTCACGTGCACCCCTGTGTTGTGCAGATGGTGGAGATGTGTAGAAGCTGACTCTTTTCATCTTGCATTTTTTCTTCTTTATCAACTTCCACCACGTGCCACTGGGCTCAAATGCATCATGCTCCATAAAGTCATCCCAGTAGTACCTTTCTGGTGCCATATGCTCTTCTAGTGACCCATGCAATTCACCCCCACACTTGTTGGTTTCAAATTCATTGACTATGACATGTATATCATCATCAAAATGGCCCATAGAACAAGAATTTGAAAACTCAATAGCACTGAGCACAAGTGTTTCATCAGCTTCATCATTATCAGCACACCATAAGCTTCCAATGTCGATGTCTTCCCATTCATGCCACGGATGTGAGGGCGCCTGCGGTTCTGGCTCGCAATACGGCAGGTCCTCCCATCTTGGGCACAAAGGTCCACCGTGGTCTAAATCAGAGTCTGAGTCCTCATAAATGGCAGAGTCCACCAACGGTTCCTGAATACTGTAGTCTTTGCTCGGCTCAGGTATCTCTTCTTCCACTTGTGGCGGTGATGATGAAGGTTCAGTTTTAGGCTCACTGTCATGTGGCAAGGGCTCCTCTTGTGGCTCTTGAATACTTGATTCCCCTGTTACTGACAGTTTCTCAACTCGTTCCTTTATCCTCTTCATCATCTCCCTCACGTATTCCATACCTATGGCTGAATCGTCTCGTTGAAATTGTTTAGCCACAGATAAAAAATTGGAGCACACCTGGATGTCCTCAATAATACTGCGTCGTTCTGCCATAATCGCTGGAGATTCTTCCTGGTGCTGATGAAACTGTGGTGGATCAAAAATGCATGCGTATTTATACTTGTGATCCTTATTGCATTTATAGCACCAAATCACTGAGCAGTCATCTTTGTGGCAAACTCTGCATCTAGCACAATAGTAGGGGTAATCTGAGATCCCCTCATAATTATCCTCGCTCGACATGATCATTATGTCTCTTGCTTCCTGTGTCCCTGCGAAAAAAAACTCACAAGATACCCGTGAAGCACAGAGATAGAAAAAAAATAAAACAAAACTGAAAGAAATACTCTAAACTAACTCCTAACTAAATAATCTACCGCTGTCCCCGGCAACGGCGCCAAAAACTTGACACGATTTCTTACGTGTATACTCAAGTGCACGGTCAAGTAATATAGGGGTGGTATTTCAACCCCGAGTTATCGATCCCACGAGGACAGACTTTAGATTATCTAATTATTTATGTAATTTAGAGTACGGTGCAGGAGGAAAGCTTTGATTGATTTTAGAAATTTAAATAACAACTAAGCTAATATTTTTTTGTATTTTTTTATTTTTATATTTAGGAAAGAAGATGTTGAGAAACTAGGCAATCTCTAGATCACCTAGGGTTGTAGATGATTTCCGGTTCAGCTATGTAACACGTCAATCCTATTTTAGTTCAGCCGGGTAATACGCTATGACAATATCCTGTCAGTCTCATGTCATTTTACGTCTCGGTTAACTACAATCTCCTCTCGGTCTCATGTTGTCTACCGGTCCGTTCTAGCAGGTCATCTACTTGTACGACAAAGGGTCCTGTCGGCCCACCGTTTCACGAAACAGCTAAATAATCCTACCGAATCTACCTACACTAAGGCCAATCCTAACATGTCTCCTTTTCGGTCTCGGTGATTTGGGATTGTGTTCAAGTTCTCATCACAATTAGGCTAAGTCACTATCGTGCACTCATCTAATTAGCTAGCGCGTTCGGTTGATCACTCCTTTCACACTAAGGATTAAGTATATAACAAGATCATGTAAATAAAATAAACACTAACATTAAGCAAATCGATGAACTATGAACAAACCCTAGTTTTCATGAAGATTAAAACATGATCACGCCGTGTCAATAGGCGAGACTCACTAACAAGTTCAAGAAACCAAATATTCATTCAATAGATCGAAGTTTAAACGCATGAGACAAAGTCTAAACCCAGAAAATCATTCGTCTACATAAACCCTAGGCTCTCTAGAGAAGCCTAGAAATGGAGTTTAGCTAATAGTAATCAACCAAACAAGATTAACAAGTTTCTCTATAACAAGATTGAGAGATTAGAAGAAGAAAGAAAAACCTAGATCTTCAATGGAGGAGCCCTTCTCTTGAACCCTAGCCTCCTCTTCCTTCTCCTTGCGTAATTCTTCTTTCTTTCTCCTTGCGTGAGTGTTTTTTTCCTTTTTTTTCTTTCTTCCGTTCGTCCTCTTAATAAAATAGCCCCGTTCTTTTATTTTTTATAAGTATTGTGATCTTGTGATCACCTTTTGTGATCATAGGATCACATTGTGGTTGTTGGATCACATTGTGGTATTGCGGGTGATCTTGTGATTGAAGGATCACCTTTTGTGATCCTATACTTCCAGTGAGTTGCTCTCATGTTGGCCATAAAAATTTCACTAAGTGTTTGGCCATATTTCATCTAGGGGGTCAAATTGCCACTACAGAAAATTCATTAAATTGCATTTGCCTCCCCTCTTCATGTATTTTCATTGTTTCTTCACAATTTCTTCCCCGTTTAAGCTCCCAAAAAATTTCCAAAGCTTGTTTCCCCTCTACGCTTCATCTCCTCAAGCTCCGTTCCTGTCAAACAACACGAAACACAACCAGTGCGATCAAACGTGACAAAAATACTTAAAATAATGCGAGAAACGCCTCGATTAACAATATAATGCCTAGAGCTAAGATTCTACGTTTTCTCTCTAATCATAGTGTAAAAGTAAGATTATCAACCTGGAAAGTACGCAAAACGATATAAAACGTGCAAGAAATATAACTCTAATAGAGAGTTATCACTTATATTATTTTCTACCAAACCACTCTCTATATAGAGTGTGGGAGTCAATTATTATCCCCTAAATATGGTATTACAATATTCGAGAATATTCATCATACTAAATAACAATATTTCATAACAAATTTCACAATTTATATTATGAGTACGTGTTGAAAACAAATTAGGGAACGCAACATGTCAGAACGACTGTTGTAATGTTACAACTTATTCAGCGTACGAATGAGTAATATTTAGAATGCGTGAGTTAATAAGTGTAACTTTAATGTCAATATTTCAGATAGGCACATTAAAGTTTATACGATATTCACAAGTAATTAACATATGATTCTATTTTTATACATAAGATAAAGCTTGGGAGATGTTCATTCATTTTTAAGTTATTACAAAATAATAATTGATTCTAAATTCTGAGTCTCTTAAATTTGCTTGAAAATGATCTTCTTTATCAATGTGGCCAGGCGAGCGGTTGAACAACAAACTTAAAAAGATCAACGCAGGCAGTTGCGAGCGCAAGATCAGTGATTTTTTTTTTTATTTCTTATATATTGTGATTTAGAACTTCCAAATTCTGAATGATAGATATATAGTAATTTGTTGAGTAACGTAGAACTTTTTTTGAATTAATTTTCTATTCTTTTAATGAATTTTATTTATGCCTAATCAATTATGGAATTTTCTGAAGACTTCTCGCAGCGTTTTGAAGTTCTAGTTTACGTAAACTACAACTTTAAAACACTGCGAGTACTTTAGTATAGTCCACAAGAACATTAAAACGTTGCGAGATGTCTTTATGAAATTCCATAATTGATTCAGAATACATAAAATTTGATTATAGCCGGTAAATCCACGATGTCCATAATTTTATAGGTGCTTAATCTTCCAAAATATCATCTATGATAGAGATATCCATGATGATGCCCCCTTCATTCCGCAATAAAGATATTCTAATAACTGTTTATTATCCCCCACCACACAAAGATTTTGAATCCCTTTCTACACTGCAAAATGAATAACTTTACATACGGCCATTGCTTCTGATTATCTTGCATTGGTACATGCTCTTAGCGGAAGACATCTTGCACCAATACAAACACCCATGTTGACTCTGATAATAGCACTGCATGTACCCTTTCCCGTGGACAGTTCAAAAGCACCATCACAATTTAGCTTCAGAAAACGACTCTTTATGAGCTGCCACCTCCCGTGTGTGTCCGCATGACCCGCAACTCAATTCTTTTCTTGAGCCTGCGAAAACTCTGCTAGCCGAGCATGAACCTTGTACACAATCTGCCCATGCGATTTTGGATTTCATTCAAACATTGTAGCGTTTCTATTATCCTTGAATTTCCATAATGCCACGCAAAAGGTTCATCAATTTTCCTCCAAAAATCTCATAATTGATCGAGATACCCACATAGATAAATAAATGTTTTTCCTCGGCGCCAATTGTTGGAACTATTACAAACTTTTTTCGCAACGCATTCATATAATACTAGGTGATACCCCGCGCGATGTGCGGGTCTGCAATGCGTAAAATTTGTTCACTTTTAAATAATAATTAAATAAATGTATCTAATTATATAAGGTAAAATCATATGAAAACCGATAATTCAATTTCTCTGTCTTAATGTGAAGTATGAACTGTGGAAGTTTATATGAAGATGATGAAAGACAGTGGTAAAATATATTCAAGGCTCCAAGGCCTTGAAGGTCTATGTTTGGATTTATATTGATTAAGTATTGTTTACCAAACTTGTGTATGTAGACTTAGCATTGGATCAGTGGTTGGTTAAATGTGTCTTACAAACATTGTTCAACTATATCTATGTGTTTCTAACACTCAGAGGCTTCACAACTGGAATGAATCAAGGATTAGAAAGCTATAAGCTTAATACTGTGAAGAATGTCACAGAGCTCCAAAGCCTTGAGATTTTCCTTGAGCTGCTGACAGTCTTATTTAGCGTAACAGATTCTTTCTTGCAGGATGTTACATGTGGTAATGTGATTGGTTACTGACTTGCTTTAAGTCTCAATCATAATTTTATCATTATCTTATACATATTGCTGATCTGGTACTAATCTTATTATCAAAATTTTGGCCTAGTTTATTGCATAAACTATTATGCCAAACAGTCAGTAATATTTGATGAATTTTGTTTGACCTTGAAATCAAGTTTGTTGCAGGGTTGTTCGTTGTTTAAACCCCTCACAAAAAACTCTAATGGCTATCCATTCATAGCTGTTGATAGAAGCATTTCGGGAGAGGATTTGTAGGGAAACATTTCCTAAAATCTCTCATTTAGTTACCACAGTTTGTTATAAGCTTCAGTTTGAATTTCAAAGAGAGGGAAGACTAACAGAGGACTTATCATTCATTAAATAATAGTGTTTTGTGTCATGGGATCATAAAATCAACTATACAATCAATCAAGCTCTTAACACTACTAGAGAAAGAGATCAATCATCCAGAAATATGAAGAACACATTCAAGCTTCACTCATTACCTCAAAAACTTAGAAGTTTAGTTGTTCAAGTGAACAACAAGAGGTTCTTATTGTTTCAACATATCGTAGCTGTTACTAGATAGTTTGGGAACCACAAGCTGTATAGGTGTAAGGCAAATCAATTAGGCTTGAGATCTAGGGCTAAATCTAGGTGATTAATAAGAAGTGCTTTCCCAATCCTGGAGAGATCAGATCCCTCAGGCAGAGACAAGGCCCAATTGTGATTGAACTCTGTAAAATCCTTGTGTCCTTTACATTACAGAATTGTTCTTTATCACTGCAAACTATCTAGCTCAAAACAGGTTGTTCAAAGGCTTGAAGTATTTAACAGCTCAAGGCCTTGAAGCTTTCACTAGTTCTTAGAAAGCTTCTGTCTTTTATCAAAACTCCTCCAAGGTCTTGAGATTCAATCGGTGGCTTACCTTAATTTTCATAGGGAAGGGAAGCTGTCTACAAGGAAATCCTAGGATAAGATCCAAGTGTACACCTGCAATAGGTGATAAGGACAAGAATAGAAATCACAGAGAGATTGTAGATGAGTGTAGAGGAATAGTAAGCAGTTGTTAACTGTTCTTGAGAGAGAGACAATATAATGACTAGCGAAAGATCCGAGAGTTTCGACCCGTAACGATGGCTTAATGCGCCCATGAATGGCGGCTAGATATTCGCCTCGTAACGGCACGTTCGACCGTATATGGAGGGCACATTACATGATTTTCCACATATGTAGGGACCGTTACATGATCGGCCGCATTTATGGGACACATGGTCATTAAATCTCTCAAACAGTTACCAAGGGCCGTGAGCGAGCGTGGTTGTTTCTCTCACACGACGTTCCTTACTCTAACCTCCAAGCTACTAAGTCCCTAAAATTCCCACGCGGTTGGTATCGCAGACGACCCTGTCTCGCAGCCCCCATATGGACAAGCTCGAATGTAATTATATTAAAATTATAAGTATATGATAGGGTGTACACGGAGTACCATTATATATGCTAGATGGCTGCCACGTGGATGATGGTTGATATGCTCAGAAAGCACTATCTACATTAGCCCCCTTTTGTGCGTATGTCACGCGCGTCGTTTGGCAATCGCGCAAAATCAACCGTGCGTAGCTCAAAACGTGTTTTCGAATCTGGGCAATTTTAAGTTCGAAAACCCTAGCCCCCATGAGACATCATCATTGCCTAGGTCTTCGTAACATCGTAGCATTTAATAGGGCATGTCTGTTGCGCGGCTAATTAGATGCCATCCACATTTTTTTGCCATTTTTCGAGACAAAAATGATTCGAATAGATCTGATAGGTCGCAAATTTCGCCGATTTTCGAGGTAACGCCAATTCAGCAAATATGAAGGGTCACAACCCTTCGAGGGCCTATATAAAACCCTTTACTATAACGATTACAACATTTCCACCATTGTTGCTATCAAAGTATGAGCCAGAGAGAGAACCCCCAGTACCAAGTTCAGATCTTAGATCAAATTCTCGACAGCATCACTCATGCAGTTCAATCACTCAAGAAACAACGAGGTTAGCAATTCTCATAATTCGTGTCATGTTTTGAAATCGGATAAAAGAAAATGGGCATGCAACCCAATCTGGGTTTAGCATTCATTCTTGTTCTAGCATGCAACCCAGTCCGGTTTTAGTGTTCTTCCTACTTGTTCTTCACGCATGAACAACCCTTTGTCCTTTACAGTCTTTTAATTTTCCATTTATACTCATCATTTGTGTATGGATCACAGGATATATCCAAGGAGGCAGTTGATTTTGCGGAGATTCCCAGGGATTTGTGGTGCGAAGCCCCCTACTTGGAAGGTGAGGATTTTTATCTGGCAACCATTAGGGAGAAGAAACTTGAAAGTTCCCCAGTCCCAGATTCTCTACAGTTGACGCTCGAACCAGAGAGAGAAGACTAGGATTTTGTCAACATCCTTGATGTGAATCGTCTTGGTCTCGAAGCGGGATTGTATCCCTTTACCGACATTGTCCACCAGACTTTCACGGATAAGCTGGATTAGATGAAAGAATGGACGGAGTACATCCTCGAGCGCCACAGATCTGTGCTCCTTCACGCCAGAATATACCACACTGTTCGCGCGACAAAGCGGTCGAGCATCGGCTTGACAACGAGATGTTGATGACCTTGTTTTCAAGGTACTCAAATAAGACCCACACCTTCCAGTTCGCAAAATTCGAAGCTGGTCCTACTCTTGCGGACACAGAGATGTTGCTACAGATCCCTAGGATGGGGAATGTGGACCCCTTGGCTCCTTTGAGCACTGATGAAGAACTTATGATCTTTGAGGAGATGAGGGAATACATAGGGGAGGTGAAGAAGACAAACATTAGGTGGATTTCAACAAAACCTGCGGAAAAGCACGTGTTGGTCACCGCGGGAGAAAAGAACATGTGGTCGAAGTGGATCACCTACTTCTTCCGCGACTTTGCAAAGAAAAAGATGGCCCATGAGATTAAGACGAAGGATCCAAATGCGGCGAATTCTCTGAAGGAAGAGGCTCCATGTACTCCATGTGTGGATTCCTTTGTGTTTCTCTGTAGAGGTACCTCATTAATGGTCATCCTCAAAACGTCGTCTTCACTCACGTCCTCGCCCTCGCGGTTAGTCTATCACTTGGTCAGAAGGTGGTATTAAGGATCTTAGTACTTGGGTCTTTATACCATCATTTGGAATTAGTATAGGCGCATGCTGAGCAGTCCCAAGGCTGGGTAGACATAGTCTCATATGTCAACGTCACGTTCTTGTCCATGTGGGTGTTCGAGAGGTGGCCCTTGTACGCTCTAATTCCCGTGTATGTTCAAAAATGGAACGTGTCTTGCACTAAGAAAGAATACCTCTATCCTCGAGCATGGCGCTGGTACAAAACCAAAGGCGCACAACGTTCGTTTCCCTTGATGTGCGATGATGTCAGCTACTTTGGGGCGACGCCCTACGTGCGATCCTTGGTGAACATTGTAAGCCATGAAGCTATGTACCCTGAAGAAGATACAGTGTTTTCTTCTTAGCACATCCTCAAGGGTTCGAGGAGCTATTCGATTTTCGTTAGCTGGTGTAGAAGGGGATATTTGCCAGCATTATCTGAGTATGAAGCCATCCCGGAAACTTCGAGCTACAGACCCGTAACGGTCCACTATGATCCGGTTCGAGTTAGACCCCTATTGGGGTTTCATGAAGTGGATTCTGCCTTGTGGTCATCTGACTTTGTCGTTCGCGGCTGCTGCAGGAGACTCATTTATGATGTAGGAAGTGATCTGCTGATCAAGATGCTTCCTTTGACTCAACCTTCGCCAGAAAGGCAAGGGGAATGGACTCCCAACTGGGTCATGTTTTGGAATGCACATACTCGCTTTCAAATGAGGTATCGTCTTCAATTCCAACCTGCTAAATCTCCTTCCCTCAAGATTGGGTACTATCCTTTTAAGACATCGTGCTCCAGGGACGCGACCCAGTACGGCTTCTACTCACTCTTGGAAAAACATCATCACTTGTGTCCAAAGCTGATCCTAGAGAAGGTGGAAGTGGCGAAGAAAGAATCCTATACTACAAGGATGGATTAAGCCAATGGTTTTAACAAGGTAAATTTGATGACTCTCTTTCTGAACGCGTAATAAACACTTGTGATTTTAAAATCTTCTTATATTACAGTGCTTTTTCCGGAGCTTCGCATCTGGAGATCGAAGCACGGGGCTTGATGATATTCTCCGCGCAAAGGATAGTTCTTAAATCGCTAGCGAGCTTGATATGGTGATGTCTCAAGAAATTGAGATCCACATTTGGAAATGCCCTTGCGAGCTACATTGTCTGAGTCACTGGGCCCAGCGAAAACTCAAAGAAGAAAAAGGCTTCTGAGGAACTTCTGACAGACGTTGGAGCATCGCGGCCAGTAAAGCGCCCAAGGACTCAACCTGCTCCGATGAACCAACATGCTCCTAAAGAGACAATGATGACCTGAGGAAAGGGCAATTTTCAAACTTCATCTCCAGTAGCTCCAAGAAACACCCAACAAATAAGGGAGGATGTTGAGGAAGTTGAGCGAGACATGCCTTTCGCACTCATAAAAGGTAATGTTTCACACTTTGAGCTTTCTTTGCATATGGGAAATTTTCCTTAGAGAACATACATGTATGCGTTACAGATGGTGATGAATCAGCGGAGGAATTGGGAGGCATCACTGAAGAGGAAGCTTTTGCAGAGTCTAGAGCCATGGATGCTGAGAGGGCCAAAAATGTGAACTCTGAGGAACGCAAGGTTGCCGAAGCTCTGCAAAATAGTCTTGAAAAGAAACAACAACGTTCGCAGTCGACCGTTGGTCAATTGCAACGCGCACAGGAGGACTTCCAGGAGGTCGTCGGAGACGATGAAGGTATAATCTTCGAATTTTCCTTATCATATCAAGATATTATCTTTCGGGCATTAAGCCATGGGGTATCTTAAAGCGAAATTCATCACTAGATAGTGGATCATTGTGCTGAAGCATCAGGTAAACAATTCCCCCATAATTGCCATGCTGAACTTCATCATTTTCAAGTAATAATAATAATAACCAACTGCGCGCATAACCCAGGTAATGCAGCTTTGAAAGGAATGGATGAAAATCTCCAATCTAGTACTTAAAACAATTCCATATGCATGTAGAGGTCTTTTCTACAATGAGCTTTTCAAATCTTGGCATCATGCACTTTCGAATTCAAACTTAATAAAATTTGCATCTTAGCAGAGCCAGTAGAGCCGTTGATTCGAAGAAGAAACCCACGGCTTCGCAACGCAATGGTTCGCGTTCCCCAGTCCTTTATCGAAGCTGACCAGGAGGGCACAGCGACGGAAGATCCAACCATAGTCGCACCTCCCACGCCCCTATCTTTAAAATTCAGCCTAGGAGATGAGCGTCAGGATCTTACAGTCGAGAAAGAGGTAGAGGACCTTCAGCAGGTGCGCGAGCATGAGATTGCCCTTGGTGAAAATGCTGAGCACCGGCTCACATCAGGTGACCATCACTTCGCATGCTGCTGTTACATCAAATATCGCGCCTGGAGCTGTCCTGCCAACATATGTTACTGCGGGGGGTCCTCCTCAATTAGAGAGAAATGAGAATAGCGAGCGAGCTGAACTTCCCTAGGGAACAGAAGAAGGTGCTTCAAATGCCATTGCTGAGGATGTCTCCCTATCAGAGGCCGAAGGTGGTGAGACAGAGCAAGCTGAGACTCAGCTAGAAGGGAACACTTCAGCTGTAGTGGACCAAAGTGTTGTCGCGCCTGCAAGTGCGAAACAGATTGATGAGCCAAGGACTCAGCCAGAAGTGAACACCTCAGCTCCAGTGACCAAGTTGCTTACGCGTGCCCTGAGGGAGCTTCGAACGCAACTACTAATGGGCCAGCTCAAAATGCTTCCTCAAGGTCAAACAGTCATGTGACCACAACTGCGGTTTCAGGGAGAGCTAACTTGGCAGCTAGCAGGCCAAGCTTATCTGATCTTATGAGCAAGGAGCTTCCTTCTACAGAGTTCGAAGCACTCTTTTCACAAAATCCTTAAGCATTGTGGGTTTCGCAAGCTGCTGAAGCTATAGTCTCCGAGGAAAGCTGTGACATCCCTGAGGAATATCTTGCACGCCAGGCCCTTACAAATCAACGACTAGCAGAGCAAGCATCATCTTCCAGCAATCCGGCGACAATAGCTCCCATTCCCTCTCTTTTCCAGATCATTGAAGTAATTGGTAACTGCTTTTTCCTTTTGTTCATAGTTATGATTGGATGAATATATTTTGTTATCGAAGATCTTATTTTTGAAACTCAAAATGTCAGGTATAAAGTAATCTTCTCTGAACTGGCTGATGAAACTGCGCATCTCATATCCCCAGGCCTTGTCAAGAACGATGGAGTTGATACCAAAAGACAGGAAGAGTCTCCTTTTTAAAGTCGCAGAATTCATGGAGAGAGTGCACGAAACAACTTCTGTTAGCATTTCTCTAAAGAACGCGCAACACTTCCTGAGGGCTGTTCAAAGAGTCCAAGGTCTTTCACAAGGAAATATGAGCTTAGACTTCCTAATTGATAGGCTTACAAAAGTTTACAACTCCGCCCGGCTCAGGTTCGGCATTCCAGATGTTTTGAGGGAGAGCCATAGACTCCAACATCAAAAGGAATTGAGAAGTCCACAGAGCAATACAGCATTGCAAAGGCCAAGCATGACGAGATAAAAATGTACATAATTCGATGGAGGCAAGACTCGATCGATCTAGGGCCTCACGACTCTATTGTTAAGGGCATGTTTGAAGTAGATCAGTAATCTAGCTTTCTACTTTTAATATGCAGCTCAAATTCTTTTTGAACTCCATTTGGTTTTGATGTAACAGACTGAGATCTTTTTTATAGATTGTAGTTTTGCAACTTGAACTTCATTGATATGGAATCACTTTTCTATCTCACTTAGATACAAAGCTCATTGTATTCTGCTTTTGCATTAACAGGCTTTTGATCGCGTAATACTACTAGAATAGAAAAGCTTAGAGCTAAGGCTTACTACTTGTCTACATGGACAGTCGTTTGATCTTGCGTGTATCCTATTTAGACATATAGGCTTTAGATAGACGTTGTCGTTATCTAAAGATAGTCTCTTAGTATTTGCAATTGTTTCAACGTATATCTGCAATCGCGTATAGCTGCAATCCAAAGGTATAGTTTAACTTCTGCTATCTGGATAGAGAAGATTAGAGAAAATGAACCTGAATTCACCCATCGAAGCAATCAAAGTGTGTAAAATTGATTTAAATAGCTACCATCTAAACAGATATATTATGTTTTGGGCTTTGCTGCCATCTAGGCTTTTAATCGCGTACAGCTGCTGTCTTGTCAGATATGCTTTAGTTTTTCCTGATATCTAAATAGATAGCTTAAGATCGCGCGTTTCTACTATCTAGACATATAGTCTTTGGTTCTTAGTTTCACTGCTATCAAAACAGATAGGCTTATGTTCGCACTTGGCTGCTATCTAGATAGATAAGATTTTATTTTATTTTATTTTTTTCATTTCGCTGCTATCTAAACTGAAAGGCTTAAGTTCGCGCAGTGTTGCTATCTCGACATATATGCTTAAGAGATGCTTAAGAGATGTGCACAAATGCTATCTAGACAGACAGGCTTAAATTCGCGAAGTAATTGACTATCAGTCTTAACAAGTAATGCAGTAACAAAGTAAGACCAGCAGTTGATAAAAGATCTCTCATATGGGAGACTCATTATCATTAATTGGATCCTCATATGGTTGGGTGCGAGAAAAGTACAATGCAAATGGAAAGAAGAAAGAGAAAGCTGAGGATAATACTTCTTAAGCCATCGCATATTAACTGGAGTGGGAGACGTGGCAGTCCCATGGCAACGTCAGATAGTGCAATACCCGCTGTCGAAGACTTCTTTTATTTCAAATGGACCTTCCCAGTTGGCAGCGAACTTGGGATGGCCTCCTTCGCGCATGCAGTGATCTGAAGCTCGCAGGACCGAATCTCCCACAGCAAAATCTCGGTGTTGAACAGTCTTGTTGTAGGCTTGAGAGATTTTGTCCTTGTATTTTGGGTTCGTCCTCTTGACTTGTTCGCGCTTATCTTCTAGTAAAATAAGGTCGTGATCGCATTCGTTCTCACACAAAGCACTGAAGGAAAATCTTGCAGAGTTCACCTTAACCTCAGCGGGGACCACTACTTCAGCTCTGTAACAAAGTAGGAAAGGAGAAACCCCAGTAGGAGTCCTTGGCGACGTGAAATAGGCCCATAACGCTAAATTCAAGGAATCTGGCCACTTCTTGAGATCATCTGCGACCATCTTGCTTAAAATCCTTAGCAGGGTTTTGTTTGTGGCCTCGGCTTTCCCATTTCCCTTTGGATAGTAGGGCGTCGAGCACACTTGTTTGACATTGTATTCCCTAAGCTTTGAGGCTACTTGAAAATAGACAAAAGGCGTCCCATTATAAGACAAGATTGTATTGGGAATCCCGAAGCGATAGATGATATTATCGTAGATGAACTTGACAACAACCAAGGCATTTGCTGTCTTGAGTGGGACCGCTTCCAACAACTTGGTAAATTGTTCTATCCCGGTCAGGATGAACTGGTTTCCAAGCGATGGTGGACGAATGGGACCAATGAAGTCCAGAAACCAAGTGTAAAATGGCCAAGGGGTTCCCAATGCGTGCAGATCAACTGCAGGAGCATTGACAAAGTTGCCAATGAACTGGCATTGCTGGCATCTTTTGACCTTTGCACGAAAATTAGCATCCACGGTTGGAAAGAAATAGCCAACAGTCAAGAGCTGTCTGCAAAGCTTCGCGCCTCCTTGATGTTCCACTTGGTGAGGTAATTCCATGACTTTATGTATTTCCTGACAATTTAGGCACCTGAGCAAGTTCCCATCATGTCCTTTCCACCAAAAAAAGTTCTCCTTCAATACGTATCGAGTTGACTTCTTCTTCAGTTTGTCAGCCTTCTTCTTATCGCTTGGTAGAATTTCGTCTAGCATGTAATCGATTAGAGGCTTTCGCCAGTCAATATCATCTTCGATTGTAGAGACTTCTAAGGATTCTATTATGAATGCGCATTTCTCGCAATCACTTTCCAATATGGCAGCTTAATACGTTATCTGTGGCCAATGGATTCCATATCTCTGCGCTTTCCTGTATATAGAAACTTCATTTTCCCCGCAAGAGTTTTGATGGACTTTCTCTAGAAAGGTTCGACCTTCCTCCTCTGTGACACATCGCATTAAGATTCCTCCAGGCCCTTTGTAATAGAGCAAGTTGTCATATTTGCAGAACCCCTTTGTGGAAACCCAACTTTCCTTGCTTGTTCCTTCCGTCATTGCGCGCATGATGGGCTTTCTCCAGTCCTCAGTTTTGATAAACTCGTCTTCGCACAAATCCTTTATTAAGGAAGGAGTTGTTTTGACTTCGATTGAGATCTTTGCTGGCCATTTATCTGAACTGATCTTCGATCCCAAAGTGGCCAGGGCGTCTGCATGCCGATTGTCGGCTCTGGGAATATGCTCGTACTTGATGGAATCAAACTGATAGACCAGTTTCTACACAATCAATCTATAGCATAATAGATTGATCTCCTTCAAAGCATATTCGCCTGAGGCTTGCTTCACTATAAGTTTGGAGTCTCCCATTACAATCAGATTCTGAACTTACAAGGCTTTGGCTCCAAGCAACCCTATCATCAAAGCTTCATACTCAGCTTCATGTTGGTTACTGTGAAGTCTTGTTTTTTGACATTTGGATAACCTCCCCATCAGGTCTAGTCAGTACAATTCCGGTTCCTCCTCCCATTGTTGTCGATGATCCATCGAAGTGTAATTTCCAGTAAAGAGAGTCCATCTCGTATACTTCTGGCCCTTCAAGCTCTTCTTCCATCATAGGCTCATAGTTCTCGTCTGGGAATTGTCACAACAAGTCTGCCACTGCTTGAGATTTGATGGCTTTTGGTCGAGCACACGTTATGTCGTATCGGGATATGGTCATATACCATTTTTCCAATCTCCCAAAAGGTGCGAAATGCCCCAACAAAATATCGAATGGCATCGCTTTTGGTCATAATTACAACTTTTTGGGAGGCGAAGTAGTGCTTTAGTTTTCCTATGACAACGAATAAAGCAAGACAATGACGTTCAATGTCTGTGTACCTGGACACGGCAGAGTGGACTACGCGCGAAATGTAGTAGATTGGCCTCTCCTGTCTTTCGAACTCTTGAGCCAATAATGCTCTGATAGACTTCTTTGTTGAAGTAAGGTATAAGAGCATAGGGGATCCCAATTGAGGCCCGATCATGACTCGTGCGGATGTTGGCAATTCTTTCAGTTTCTCGAACATGATCTGGTGCTCTTCTGTCCAAGAATATGTCCCATTTTCTTGAGTAGATTACCAAAGCCGAATGTCAACTCTGCAATTGCTCGTATGAATCTTCATAGGTATGAGAGCTTTCCCAAGAATGTCTTCAATGCAATTTGGGTCTGAGGTATTGGCAAGCTAGTGATAGTTGAGACCTTCACAGGATCAGGGTCGATGCCTCAGGTTACTCTGAATGCGCACTTCATGGGATTCATTTTCAGTTGTAATTTCCTGCATCTTTCTAACACCTTCCCCAAATCCTTCAAATGATCTCCCTTTTGCTTCGATTTGATGACCAGGTCATCGACGTAAAACTCGGCCTCTTGATGCATCATGTCGTGGATAAGAGCCATCATCGCCCGTTGGTAGGTTAATCCAGCATTCTTTAGGCCAAAGGGCATGAATGTATAGTGAAATACCCCACGGGCTAGATGAAAGCCTTCTTCTTTGCATCCTCAAGGTCAATCTTAATCTGGTTATAGCCACTAGACCCATCCATGAAGCTAAACATGTTATGGACTACCATGGAATCAATGAGCAAATCTATATTTAGCAGTGGGAAATCATCCTTTTGGCATAATCGGTTCAAATCTCTGAAGTCAACGCAAATGCGAAGCTGTCCGTTCTTCTTGAGCACGGGTACAATGTTGGCGAGCCAGGTGGGATGATGGTTAGGCTCGTTGTACTTTGCGTTTATTAGCTTGACTATCTCTTCCTTGATTTTCATGTTGATTTCAGGTCGAAAGATCCTTGTACTCTGCATCACTGGCTTTGATCCCGGGGTATCATCTAATCTATGCATGGTGACTTCTGGATCTAAACCCGGCATTTGATCGTATTCCCACACCAAAACATCCTTATACTTCGCTAGCAATTCCAACAAGATTTGTTCCTCTTCAGTATTGAGGTTCGCGCTTACAAACGCTGGTCTTTTTTAATCCTCTGTTGGATTGAGGAATACTTCTTTCAGTTCTTGCTTTTGTGGTTTTGGATGATCTTCCATCCATTCACGTGCTTATTTCAATTCAACTAGTGGTGCCTTCTCTTTATCCCAGTTTGGAGCTTCTTCCAGCTCGTTAATTTGCTTAGGGACATCTTCAATAAGAGGGGTCGAAGATGAACCCGCGCACCTTCAGATGCGAAAACACTTCTTCCCGTTGGCGTATAAACGACCTACTTCCTTGCCTTTTTCATCATGCTTGAGGACACTCTTCAGAGTATAGACGTTCTTCTTCTGATATGTAGTCTTTGACAACTCCTCGCGCACGGGATGTTTCTCCTTTTCCGCTTCTCTCATCACATCACTCCTGCTGGTGACTGGTCTTTGATATCCTCCCATTTGGGCAAGGGAGTTGGCTGAAATGTTGCTTGAGTCTCCTCATCTGCCATCTCTGTGAACCAAACAGCCTCTGACAGATGTGCTCCATCCAAATTGAATGGGTTCATTGAGTCTGGTATTTCCACTACTCTATCTTTCTAGATGGCTTTCATTACCTGGTGAGTCGTGGATGGTATGACATCAAAGCTATGAATCCATGCTCGACCAATGATCATGCGATATGTGGTGATCGCATTTATTACGTGGAATTTTGCTGAGCACTTGATCCTGCAAACCTGGATTCCTAGACAAATCCAACCAACAGTCATTCTCGAGTCGCTCATGAAACCCATCAAAGGTGATGGACTCTTACCGATCTTGTTTTCTGGGATTACAGCCAGTTACAGGGTGCAGAGTGGAATAACGTTTACTGTTGCTCCTTCGTCGACAAAGGCTCGCTTGAACTCGATGCCATTGATTACAGAAGTCACGTACAGTGGTCTCTGATGGTTCGCGTCTTTCCTTTTTTTCCGATCCATCGAACGACAGGACCATAACGCAAGACCGTGCGTCCCTGATGACCTTGCCATTTGAGACTACGAGCTCCTCCTCATAGTTTCAGCTACCCTTAAAATTGACTTTGTCATCTCTTGTCTGAAGTAGCTCGAGAAATTCATGTCATCGAAGAACTTCTCGAACTTGTATGAACCCTTCATTCGTTCGCCCAGCGAGTCCTCTGTGTCTAAACCATAGTCCTCTTCTTCGCAGATTTTGGCCACAACTGGGATTTCTTCATCCGAGACTTCTTCGTGGTCCACGATTGAAATCATTGCTATTTCCTTCCCTTTTGGCTCCGGCTCTGAGTGTGATGGAAATGGGTTGATGTGCAAGTCTTTTGCGGGTTCATCTACGAACAATTGTCCCTCGTTTATCTTCCTCTCGCCTAACAACCTCAACTTCTTGCAATCTTTCGTTGGGTGCATGACATGGCCGTGGCATTCAAACCACTTTGGATTCCTCAGCTGTTCTCTGGTGGGTGGTTTTTAGAGTAGGGGTAAAATCTCATCTTTTCTCCATTGCTTGCACAAACTTGTTATTTCCCCGATCAAGCATGGCAATGGAGGTGCCTCCCGTGGTGAACCTCGTTGTTGCTTCTGAGGGGATAGCGTGTTCACTTCAGCTTCGCGTCCTCGCTTGTAGTTTAACCTCCCAATCCTGAAGTTAGAGCATGTTGGTGCACGATCATCCGTGTACTGTAGAAAACGTCCATATTGAGAGGCTTGGTGAAGATATCGACAATTTGGTCTTGGGGCTTCACATACTTGAGCTCCACCCTTTTCTTCTCAATGCACTCTCTTATGAAATGGAACCTTCTATCAATATGCTTGCTACTCTCATGGAACACCGGATTCTTGGCCAAAGCAATGGCCGACTTGTTGTCAACAAAGATCTCGGTTGGCTCCTCTTGCAGCATATAGAGCCCCTTCAATAATTTCCTTAGGAAAATAGCTTGGCAAACACAAGAGCTAGCCTCCACATATTCCGCTACACAAGTAGAAAGCGTCACAATTGGTTGCTTCTTTTAACTCCAAGTGCAAGCGCAATTTTCCATGAAGAATACAAACCCGGTGGTGCTCTTTATATCATCAATGTCTCCTCCCCAATCGCTATCACAATAACCCACAAATTTGGAATGGGATGTCGGAGAATAAATAATTCCAAATCGCTAGTACCTTTGATGTAGCGAAGAATCCTCTTAGCCGCATTCAAGTGAGAAGAAGTGGGGGCCTCCATATAGCGACTAACTAGACCAACTCCATAGAGAATGTCCGGTCTGGTGCAAATCAAATACCAAAAGTTTCCATTTAGTCTTTTGAACAAAGTCGAATCCACCTTCTTGCCTTCGTCATGCTTGTATAATTTTGCTCCATTCCCAACGGGAGTGCTCAAGGGGTTGCATTTCTCCATCTTGAACTTCTTGAGAACATCTTTGGCATACTTATCTTGAGAAATGAAGATTCCTTCCTTCATTTGTTTCACTTCAATGCCAAGGTAGTATGACATGAGGCCCATATCCGTCATCTATAAGTGTTTGGCCATATCCTTCTCGAAATCCTCAATCATGCTTGCATTATTTTCTGTGAAAAATAAATCATATTCATACAAGAAAACAATCATTAAATCACAACCATTATTTTTCTTTACATACAAATCATACTCATGAGGGCACTTGAGAAATTCTTGTCTTGGAAATACTTGTCAATTCTAGTATTCCAAGCGCGTGGTGCTTGCTTCAACCCATAAAGCACTTTCTTCAATCTCAAACTTTATTTCCTTGTTGTAAGATCACAGGTTTCATGGAATTGAAATACTAAGTTATTTCAAGGCCTTGAACCATTTTCAAAGCCTTGAATCAGGCTTCGCAGGAAGAGCAGTTTTGAGGCCTTGAAACTGTCTGACCTGTATGCATGTTCTAAGGGGGAGTTTTTCTAAACTTTTCTAATTTGATTTTATCTCTATCACCCCTATGCTTTATGTGTTACTATTTGATGATGAAAGAGAAACTGTTTTGATATATCTAACATCATTTAATCCATCAGTTTGACTCAGTTTTGCAGGGAAATTTTATTTCTATGTTTGCAGGATTGGTTTCCTAATTAGGCTTTTGCAGGAAAGGAAACATTAAGAGAAGATGATTTTTTGATCAATCGGACACTCATGAAAGCTTCTCAATTTGTTTAAAGACAATATCACAAAAATATCTCTGAATATTATGATCAAGTATCCGTTTGAAAAGGCTGTTAAGAGAGTCAAAGTTGTTGCCTACAAAACAGGAAGTTGTTGCTGAAAATGTGGGAAGATTTGCATATCCTCAAAGTTGTATAAATAGAGCTCTTTATGAAGCAACAACACACAACACGCAATGGGAAAAAAAAGAGACACATTTATGGATTGAAAAGTATCGAAGAAGTTCATCATTCTCACAATCCATCTCACAGAAGATCACTTCATTCTTCACAGCAGTTTTATACTTCAGTGTTCTTATGTCTCGTGCTTTATTTGTAGATCATTCTTGTACTACTTATTTCTATCATTCTCAAGGATTGTGAAAAGTGAACAATAGAGAATTCTTAGTTAATCAATTAGCTAGAGCAGGTACTAGATAGGTTAGTGAGAATCTGAAGCTGTAACAAAGTAAGGCAAATCTCTGTTCTTGAGATCTAGGGCTTAGCTTTTGATTAATAAGAATTGTGTTGAAAATCCTGCAGGGAGAAGATCCCTGAGGTAGAGATGTAGGTCCAAGTGGACTGATCTCTATTAATCACTTGTCTCTTGCATTTACAGTTTCTTTTACATACTTGGCTCTTACAGCATTCAAACCAGTCTGTTTTCAAGGGTTTGAAACTCTTTTCAAGGCCTTTAAAAAGACTTGTCTGTTTTACTTCTAACTGTATTTCTTTCCAAAGGCTTGAAATCATTTTCAAGGCCTTGAACTGCATTGCACTTCATCGAAACTCTTCTTCTCCACAATTTTGCAAAAAGTTTCCATACTCTATTCAACCCCCTCCCCCCCCCTTCTAGAGTATCTGTGTTGCATCTCTACCTGCATACTCCCCTTTCAAATGGTATCAGAGCTTGTATCACTGTATAAGATTTAACCATCTGGTGATCATGAGTACTGCAGGTGATGGTGGTTTCTCACAGGGAAGAGCTGCTAACAGACCTTCTCTATTTTGTGGAGATAATTTTGCTCATTGGAAAGCTCAGATGAAAATGTTCATCATTGATTAAAAAATAAAGCTATGGACCATTATTCAGAATGGACCTCACACTTTCTACACAGTTAAAGATGGTATCAAAACTCCCATATTTGAAGACTCTATTTTTTTTCAACTGAATTAGAACAATTCTCTAAGAATTAGACAGCTATTAACAGCTTGTATTGTGCTTTGAGTACAGATGAATTCAACAGGATTTCAGGCTGCAAGACTGCCAAAGAAATCTGGGATAAGCTCGTGGTGACATTTTAAGGAACCAGTCAAGTCAAGAAAACTAAGATCAACATCTATCTCAGATAATATGAGCTATTCAAGATGAATGCATATGAGTCAATTAGAAAATGTTCAAAAGATTCACAGACATAGTCAAGAACCTTGATTCACTTGGAAAACATATTTCCAATGAAGAAAAGGTGAGGAAAATTCTGAGAAGTCTACCAAAGGCAAAATGGTAACCAACGACTACTGCAATTGAGGAAGCTCAAGATCTCTCATCAGTTCAACTTGATGACGTACAAGTTAAGCTTCTGACACATGAAATATCCATGAATGAAGATGATGGAGAACTACCATAAGGTGTCAAGAATTTCGCACTCAAGGCCAAAGAGAATGAGAAAATTCAAATACTTGAAACAAAAGATGATGATGAAGATCCATTTTCTTTTATTTCCAAGGCCTTAACCAGAATCCTCAAGATGAAGAAAAAATTTGGAAACAAAGACTTCAACAGAGAAAGACACAGATCATTGACGCAATTTACTAACCTCGAGTTATCGATCCCACGAGGACGGACTTTAGATTATGTAATTAGTTATTTAATTTAGAGTACGGTGCATGAGGAAAGATTTGATTGATTTTAGAATTGAAATAACAACTAAGCTAATATTTTTGTACTTTTTTTTTTATATTTAAGAAACAAGTTTGGAGAAACTAGGCAATCTCTAGATCACCTAGGGCTGTAGACGATTTCCGGATTATCTGAGTAACACGTTTATTCGAACCTAATCAAGCCGGGTAACAGGCTATGACAATCTCATGTCGGTCTCATTTCATTTTACGTCTCGGTTGACTACAATATCCTCTCGGTTTCCTGTTGTCTACCGGTCCGTTCTAGAAGGTCATCTACTGAGACGATAACATGTCCTGTCGGTCCACCATTTCACGGAGCAGCGGAATAATCCTACCAAATCTACCCACACTAGGCCAATCCTAACACTTCTCCTTTTCGGTCTCGGTGATTCAGGGTTGTTGTTCATATCTCATCAAGGCTAGTTAAAGTCGCTGTCACGCACTTTCTAGCTACGTAGTATTTCCGGGTCATGACTCCTTCAACGCTAAGAATTAAGAACAACATGTAAACAATTTAACTAGAACAAAATTAAGCATTAAGAAAGATTCAATTCAAGAATAAACCCCCTGGTTTTATTGCATATCGAATCATAATCACGTCGTGCCAATAAACGAGATTCAACAACAAGTTCAAGAAACTGTGTATTCGTTCAATGAATCAAAAATAGAGCATGAAACAAAGATTCAGATTTGGGAAGATTAACCGTCTACATAACCCTAGGCTCTCGTAGATACGCGTAGAAAAATGACTAGCTAATTGAAATCAACCAAACACGGTGCAATAGTTTCTCCATACAAAGATTGAGAGAGAATAAGAAGAAACAAAATTTGAGTCTTCAATGGAGGTCTCCAACTCTTGGTTGTTCTACATCTATAGCCTTCTTCGTCCTCCTCTTCTTTGCCCTCACGTCTCTCCTATTGATTCTCACGTCTGTCCTTTTCTTTCTTAGATCTGGGCCTATTAATTAATCACCAAAAAGATATTACTTAATAACCCTAAGACCACTTAATTAGCTCTCGTGCGTGCGCTGATGTTGACTTCAGATCGCATGAAATCAATTTCCTGGTCGTGCGATCTGCTCTGGTCTTATGTCTGATCGTGTGATCTCCTAGGCTTCTGATCCTATCTCTGGTCGTGCGATCTACTGTAAGATCCTACGACTATCCACTCTGCTCGTGAAAACAGTAGGCTCCCAACTTTCTTCCCCCAAATTTTTTCTAAGTCTTTTGTCTTTTCCTTTTGGGGTCTTAAAGTGTCATTAATCAAACTTGTTAAAATGACACTTGCCTCCCCTCTTCATGTCTCTACTCCATTTTCTTCACGATTTATTCTCCACTTTAGCTCTTGATTAATCTCCCAAACTTGTTTCTCCTCTCCGCTTCATCTGGCAAGCTCTGTTCCCTTCCAAAAAAACACAAAACACAACCGGTGCGATCAAACGTGACAAAAATACATAAAATAATGCGAGAAGCGTCTGGATTAACAATATAATGCCTAGATCTAAGATTCTACGCTCTCTCTCAAATCATAGTGTAATACTACGATTATCAACCCGAAAAGCACGCAAACGATATAAAACTTGCAAGAAATATAACTCTAATAGAGAGTTATCAAATCCCCCACACTTTCTTTTTGCGCGTCCCAAGCAAAATCAAACCTTACACTACGTTTTAATCTACCAGTTTGGAAAAAACTTTACTAGCCATGTGACACAAACACTCACACACATAATGCACTCTACATGACTATAAACAATGCAACTCGATTATAAACACTCGAAGAATTGAAACAACGTATTTTTTTTCTTTTTATTAAGAGATGGGAAATCTCTCTATCACTAACCAAAATCATCAAGTTCTCACAAATCTCTTTTTCAATTCACACAACCGCAACAAGGAATTGAAAATACGATGACCCTGCGGACAAGATCACTAAGGAGTCCCCAAACATCCACCAAACTCAATCCAAGATCCGGGCACGTCCTTTAGCTCAGAGGGTGCAGGCATCCTTAGTCCTATAGTAGTCATTCGTCACCAAGTCATATGAGGTTTTAAGACCATCTTAGGCGTTATTGCATTGAATGCAAATTGTCTCAGTGACGGGAGACACAACTCCGTGTAATACGGCTTGACTTTGATTTTCCTTAGACACTCTAATTGGTTTGAATCCTAATTCCCCGCGCGAACGGGGGCACATTAGGCTGTTCACCGTAACTAGTCCAAGAGAAGATTTTGATTTATTTTGTTTTTCATTCTCTTCTTTTTATTCACCCGTGTCGTTAGAGCAACTAAGTGTTGCCTTTTTCGGTTAGCTCTTGAAACCGCCGGAAAGGATGGTGGTGTACACTCCCTAACTTCACTTAGGCTAAACTAGTGTACCACATGGAACCGACTTTAAACGAAGGTCCACCCCAGATTTCAGGAGGTCACAAGTTTCCACTCGAAAACAGACTATTCAACTACCCCAAAGACCAAATCCTCCTAGACAAATAAAGGAACTAAAGGTGTGCCCGACATCTACTTTCCAAGGCCTTAACCAGAATCCTCAAGATGAAGAAAAACTTTGCAAACAAAGACTTTAACAGAGAAAGACACAGATCATTGACGCAATTTACTAACCCCGAGTTATCGGTCCCACGAGGACAGACTTTAGATTATCTAATTAGTTATTTAATTTAGAATACGGTGCAGGAGGAAAGATTTGATTGATTTTGGAATTGATATAACAACTATGCTAATATTTTTGTATTTTTTTTTATATTTAAGAAACAATTTTGGAGAAACTAGGCAATCTCTAGATCACCTAGGGCTGTAGACGATTTCTGGATTATCTGAGTAACATGTTAATTCGAACCTAATCAAGCCCGGTAACAGGCTATGACAATCTCGTGTCGGTCTCATGTCATTTTACGTCTCGGTTGACTATAATAACCTCTCGGTCTCATGTTGTCTACCGGTCCGTTCTAGAAGGTCATCTACTGATACGATAACGGGTCCTGTCGGTCCACCGTTTCACGGAGCAGTGGAATAATCCTACTGAATCTACCCACACTAGGCCAATCCTAACACTTCTCCTTTTCGGTCTCGGTGATTTAGGGTTGTTGTTCACATCTCATCTAAAGTCGCTGTCACGCACTTGCTAACTACGGTATTTCCGGGTCATGACTCCTTCAACGCTAAGAATCAAGAACAACATGTGAACAATTGAACTAGAACAAAGTTAAGCATTAGCAAGATTAAATTCAAGAATAAACCCAAGTTTTATTGCATATTTAATAATAATCACGTCGTGTCAGTAGACGAGATTCAACAACAAGTTCAAGAAACTATGTATTCGTTCAATAAATCGAAACATAGAGCATGAATTAAAGATTCAGATCCGGGAAGATTAACCGTCTACATAATTCTATCAAAACGTCATCTAACAGAAATCAACCAAACACGGTGCAATCATTTCTCCATACGAAGATTGAGAGAGAAGAAGAAGAAGAAATTAAACTTGAGTTTTCAATGGAGGTCTCAACCTCTTGGTTGTTCTTCATCCGTACCCTTCTTCGTCCTCCTCTTCTTTTTCCCTCACGTCTCTCCTTTTGTTTCTCACGCCTATCCTTTTGTTTCTTAGATCAAGGGCCTATTAATTAATCACCAAAATTAATTAATAACCTTAAGACCCGTAATTAGCTCCAGTGCGTGCGCTGATGTTGACTTCAGATCGCACGACCTCAATTTCTTGGTCGTGCGATCTGCTCTGGTCTTATGTCTGATCGTGTGATCTCCTGGGCTTCTGATCCTATCTCTGGTCGTGCGATCAGAAGAAAGATCCTACGGCCATCCACTCTGATCGTGAAAACAGTAGGCTCCCAACTTTCTTCCGCCAAATATTTTCTAAGTATTTTGTCTTTTCCTTTTGGGGTGTTAAAGTGTCATTAATCAAACTTGTTAAAATGATAATTGCCTCCCCTCTTCATGTCTCTACTCAATTTTCTTCACGATTTCTTCTTCGCTTTATCTCCCGATTAATCTCCCAACTTTTTTTCTCCTCTCCGCTTCATCTCCCAAGTTCTGTTCCCTGTCAAAACAACACGAAACACATTCGGTGCGATCAAACATGAAAAAATACAAGATAATGCGAGAAACGTCAAGATTAACAATATGATGCCTAGAGCTAAGATTCTACGTCCTCTCTCAAATAATAGTGTAAAACTACTAATATCAACCTGGAAAGCACACAAAATTATATAAAACGTGCAAGAAATATAACTCTAATAGAGAGTTATCATTAATATAGTAGCGAGGACTAGAAAGGTAAGTCATCTTCACAAAGTAAATCAGAATTCATGAACTGCTTTGACTGTGGTGATGCAGGACACTTGATAAGACATTGCCCACACAAAAAGAGAAGAAATTTCATAAGAAAGATCATGACAGGACAAAGGAAGCTATGATAGCTTCATGGAGTGATTCATATACCTCAAGTGACTCTAAATCTGAAGAAGAACATGCCAACCTATGCTTCATGGCGAAGCACGATGAAAATTCTGAGAAGAACATGGAGGTAATAGTAACCTGTTTGACTTCAAAACCAAAAGAAGCTCTCTCATATTACCTCAGAACAATTCTTTTAAATGAAGAGGATTATCTGAAAGAGATTGGAGTTTTTAAAGGAAAAGTACATGAGCAAGAAAAGAGAATTTACAACTTGTTTGTCTGAATCCGAATCTTGGAATCTCTCTGAAGAAAACTGACGATGATTACAAGGCCTTGAAAACCAGTTTCAAGGCCTTGAAAACAAAAGTCAAGGAAGTAGTCAGTGAGAACTCTTTACAGAGTAACAGCCTTGTTAATCTAAGAGATCAAGTTGATGAATTAGATAAACAAAATACTACTCTTACTGAGAAACTTTAAGAATCTGAATTAGTCAAAGTCAAGCTTGCAGGCTCAGAACACAATTTGAACTTAATTCTTGGAGAAAGTCCAAAGTCTGTTCATGAAACTGGTATTGGATACAATCCAAATTTTCCTAGAAAGAACAATACTAGATTTGTGAAAGTTGTAAACAAAACTTCTCCTAAGTGTCATTTTTTCAATAAAATTGGGCATGTTAAGATGACTTGTCCTTTCAGAAGAAGAGACCCTCACATAATGAGGAACACTTTTCCATATCAACTCAAGCGATAAGTCAGATAAATTTAGGTACCTAAATGGGTCAGACCACCCAATATGGTTGATCTTTAGTATGAGTCCAAATTCCAAACTTGGTCTAACAGCTGGGTAAGGCAGTGATTGGTGCTTGCAGGTTGTCACCAATGTGAAAGAACATAAGTGGTTTATGGACAGTGATTGCTTAAGACACATGAGTGGAAAGAGATCTCTATTGTCATAATTGAAAGAGCAATCTGAAGGTTCAATTACTCTTGGTGACGAAGGCAAATGCAACATTATTGGTATTGGTAAAGTTGGTACAGATTCTAAAAACTCTATTTGTGATGTATATTTAGTTGATGGCTTGAAATTTAACTTGCTTAGTGTATCTCGGCTTTGTGATAATGGCAAAATTATATCTTTGATAAAGAGAAGTGTGTGTTGTAAAATGAGAAATCAGGCAATTGCATTACCACAGCCTCTTAATGAAACAATGTTTATACTTTTCAGACTAACAAAGTTGCAGGTAAAAGCTTAAAGTGTCTCAAGGCCTTGAAAGATGATTCAAAGCTTTCGCACAGAAAGCCTGGTCATATTAGCTTTCATACCTTGAACAAGTTGATCTCCAAATATCTGGTAGGAGGATTACCATCTATCAAGTTCAAAGATGATGAAGTATGCAAAGCTTGTGCTCAGGGTAAGAAGACCAGAAGCTCATTCAAGCCAAAGAAATTTGTAAGTACTACACATGGAATTACTTCACATGGATCTCTGTGGTCTTATGAAAAATCCAACTCCAAAAGGTAAGAGGTATATGCTAATTGTTATAGATGATTAGTCTAGATATACTTGGGTTATTTTTCTCAAAGAAAAACCGAAGCTCTCTCTGGATTTTTAAAGCTTTGTAGAGAACTTCAAACCTTGAAAAACCTACCTATTCCTTCTATTAGAAGTGATCATGGTAGAGATTTTGATAAATTAGAGTTTGATTTGTTTTATGTTAAGCATGTTATCTCTCACAATTTATCTGCTCCTACAACTCCTCAACAGAATGGAGTTGTCGAAAGAAAGAACAGAACTCTTGAAGTCATGTCAAAAACAATGCTCTTAGAGAACAAGCTGCCAAAACATTATTGGGCAGAAGCTGTGAATACAGCAAATTACATTTTGAACAGGTGCTTGATCAGACCTATCCTGAGAAGACCCCCTATGAATTATTCAAAGGGAGAAAGCCAAACATTTCATATTTCACGCCCTTTGGATGCACATGTTTTGTCCACAACAATGGAAAGGTCAACTTGGGTAAATTTGATGCAAGAAGTGATGAAGGTATAATTCTTGACTACTCTCTGACTAGAAAAGCGTATAGAGTTTATAATAAAAGAACTAGGCTGGTTGAATAAAGTATTCATGTTATCTTTGATGGAAGCTATGATGGTTCTTTGAGTGAAAGTTTTGCAGACTTGAATTTGAACAAGCATGAGTCAAAAGAAGAAGCTGAAAACTCACTTGGTTTCAAGAATGATTAAGAAGGCAGCATAAGTCATTTTCAAGACCTTGAAAATAGGTCTTAAATCCTTGAAAATAAAAATCAAAGCCTTGATAAGGTTGAACAGAAAGACATGAACGATCAGGCCACTACTTCAAGACCAGAGAAGAAATATGGAGAACCTGAACCCTTGTCTCCAATAAAGAGATTCAAATATCTCTCATCTCACCCAGTGACAACATCAGTTCTGATCCAGCCACAGGTACAGAAACAAGATCACAACTGAAGATTCTTTGTGATTTTAATGCTTTTATCTCTTTTGTAGAACCAAAGACCGCGATAGAAGCATTACAAGAAGCATAATGCATTATAGCTATGCAGAGTGAACTCAATGAGTTTGAAATAAATAAGGTGTGGAACCTAGTTCCTCAACCAACAAATTAGTCTGTCATTGGTACCAGATGCGTGTTTAAAAACAAGTTGGATGAAAATGACAAAGTGATCAGAAACAAAGCAAGGTTAGTTGCTCAAGGTTACAACCAATAAGAAGGTGTTTATTATGATGAAACTTTTACTTCAGTTGCCAGGTTATAAGCAATTAGAATTTACCTGCTTTTTCATCTTACAAGAACATGAAACTGTTTCAAATGGATGTGAAATGTCCATTCTTGAATGGATACTTGCAAGAAGAAGTTTATGTTGCACAACCTCCTTGTTTTGAAATGATAAGTTTCCAGATCATGTTTACAAACTTGACAAATCTCTTTATGGTTTGAAACAAGCTCCAAGAGCTTGGTATGAAAGATTTTCAAATTTTTTGCTTGGAAATGATTTCAAAAGAGGATTGGTAGACAAGGCCCTTTTCATAAAGACTCATGATAAAGATTTAATAGTAGTTCAAATTTATGTTGATGATATTCTATTTGGAGCTACTAATGATCTTCTTTGGTAAGAATTCTCAAGTTTTATGAGCACGGAATTTGAAATGACCATGATAGGAGAGTTGGTCTTCTTTCTTGGACTTCAAATACATCAATTGAAGAAGGGCATCTTTTTGCAACAATACAAGTACACTAGGGACTTTTTAAACAAGTACAACATGTCTCAATCCCAAGAAATCAAGACTCCTATGAGTTCTACATTGTCCTTAGATAAGGATAAATCTGGTAAGAGTGTCAATGGAAAGAGTATAGAGGTATGATTGAATCATTACTTTATCTTACTGCTAGTATACCAGATATCATGTTCAGTGTGTGTATGTGTGCAAGATATCAAGCTGATCCAAAGGAATCACACTTAACTGTTGTAAAGAGAACATTCAGATATCTCAATGGTACCAAAGACTTAGGGCTTTGGTATCCAAGACATTATAGCTTCTCTTTACATGGATTTTTAGATGCTGACTTTCCAGGTTACAAATTTGATAGGAAAGTACTTCAGGATCTTGCCAATTCATTGGATCCTCCTTGATCAGTTTGACACGCTTTCCTACGTGTTACCGCAAGTGCACAGTTCAAGTAATATAGGGTAGTATTTCAACCCCGAGTTATCATTAGAGTTAAAGTAACCGGGAGGAATGTTTGATAGTTTAATAGTTTGACACCCCGAAACAAATGGCTTTATTGAAATAATGAAAATACAATGTTTTTGGATTTTATAAATAAACACGGTTTAATCAAATATTGAGAAAGACTAGACGATCTATGGATCACCTAGGGTTTCTAGACAATTCCGGATACTTTATTGAAACACGCTAATCCTAATTTAGTTATGCCATGTAACTAGTCACTACGATCTTCTCTCGATCTCACGCAGTCCTACGTCACAGTCCACTACAGGTCCTGTAGGCCAAGTCTCTTTCAGGCACTCCACCTAAGTACTAGCAATTCCGGGTAGCTACTCCATTTTTGCTAAGATTGAAGCATCAAACATGAACAATAACTAAGATGGATTAAACATTAATTAAGAACACATAATCATGAAGAAAAATCATTCTGTACTGGTCATTCATCTCATAATTTGGGTGTGTCAATAACCCTAGTTCAACAAAACACCAAAAGACTTGAAGATTCGTCACAATCATGAATCCAAAACATGTATCAATCTTAATAATCCGGAAAAAAAAAAGTCTAACATAACCCTAGGCTCTCCATAGAGCCTAGAAAAAGAATATAGCTGCTCATGGCAATGAAAAGATACATAATTCTCTCCATACGTAATGAAAGAGAAGAGAAGAAGTGATCAAACGGTGAATTCGCCGAAGATTAGACGAATCCGGGCAATCCCCAAGCTCCAAGATGCTCTCCAATGGTCTCCCGTTGCTCTCCTCATTCTTATTGACTCCCTCTATGTGTGATTGGTGTGTTTTTTATTCCCGAGGTCGTGTTTTAGTCACAACCCGTAACAAGTCTTCAGTAATTTTACAATAGTCCCCTGAAATCTGCTCCTGACTTCTCCGGGCCTTATCTTCTTCGTCCGAACTCGGATTTAGCTCCGTGACCTATCGTTGGAAAGCCCTCGGAGTATAATTTCATTTGGAACCGGTCTCACTCCAAATTTATTTGTAAAACTCCAGATAGGATTAAAATAGTGCAAACTGGTCATCCAATCTCCTCCAATTTGGCTTCTCTTGACTCCACTTGAGCTCCCGTTGTTTCCTAAGTTCGTTCCATACCTCCTATCAATATATTAGAATCCGTTCCTTCCAAGAAAACATGAACAAACATACCAAGAGATTATATTTGACAAATAACAATGAAATATGCATAGAAAACGCCCAGACTAACAATATAGCACACGGTGATCAACAAGTTACAAAACAACCTTGAATCTCTAACTTTGGACTCAAATATCTCATGATAATGTGGTAACATGGAGGTAATAGATAGCTCCTAAAAGATTCTATGAAATTCCCCCACACTACCTTCTTGCTGGTCCCGAGCAACACTTGCTTTCGAGATTCACATATATCCTTACTTTTCCTTAGACACAACGACTCAAACGCTGAACTATGCACTCGACATGACTTTAAAACAATGCAACTCGATAAACAATGCAATCAAGTAAAGAACATATATATATTTTTTTCTTTTTGGTAGGAGATTGGGCAATCTTGAAGAACAAACCGGCATGTCATAAGGCTCTCACATCCCCGAAAGATTCTATAACTTTGATGATCGGTAGAACTTGCGGCCTGTTTCGTCAGACAGAACGGGCACGAACACTCAATAAGTTGCTCTTCCACACTCATCAAACGTATCCCTAGAACCTACCATCCGAGCTATTTATCCACGGGTTTCAATTGTTGACGGCTTAGGACGGGTAGGATAGGATATTTAGAAGCGTAGTCCTAGACGTCATGATACAACTCACACAACCCGATTCTCACACTCCCTCACCAAAATCCAAGGAATCCAACCGAATCTAACTACTCCGGCCCTCATTCCCTCAATCTTGGTGTAACGCCGTTCTCGCGACCACAAATGTGAAGAAGTGATCTCGAACAATATCTAATCTCCTTGTTCTTCATGAAGTTTAATTTCCGGCTCCCTATTCCAGTTCATTTTCAACTTTCTATTTTTTTTTTCTTCTTTTTTTTTCAATCTCAATTTCATTCTCAATAATTACATGGAGCCACCAATACGATAGTAATATCAAAGGAGATCAAATATCACAATAGATAATGTAGGGTTGGAATGAGTCAAATAAACTAATATAGTCAAATATGTGTCGACACCCCCACACTCAATGCAAAGCATGTCCAAAACCCGATAGTCAATATGTAAATGTGCTAATTCCAACCTATCCTCCTCATCACCTAAGACGTAGAAAATATGAATGAAGTACAAGCACGTCCTCCTATAAGATCAATCAACCCACCCCATATTGTGCGAAAAGAATGTCACGCACTACGGCACTCCACCTTTGGTCGTGGTGTATGGACACGACTCACCGCCACACCGAAGTGTGCTGCCGTCTTAACTCACCCTCACATCCCATCAAAAGATGAACTGTAAGAATGTCAACTCAAGATGTATCAAATCAGCTCACCCTCATCGAACCTCCCCAACTCAACTCCCTCTATCATGACGCGTAGGAAGGGATCATTCTAACTAGTGATAGTAGTCACAAGGAACGGCTTCCTAGGCCAGAGGCTGTGAATAAAAAGGGTAAATGGATCAAATTGGGATAACTAGTGGATCTAGGTGATGGAGACGGGACGTGAGGCCCCCATAAAAATCACTCGCACAGCTGTTCCGTTGCCACTACGAGGAGGGTTGACGACTACCTAAGTGACGGTGGTGTAGCGCTAGTAGGATAACTAGTTTGAGAGACAGCTGATCACAACTCTCAATTGCATTGGCCCTATAGCCTTCATACTCCAGATTCTCGCGTGTCTACCTCACCTCAGATTTTCATACTACCTAGTGAATACTATCATTGAGCCCTCTCCACGCTTATTCTCTTCAATTGCCATTTCTCAAAAATTTCCAATTTTTAGGGTTTTTCTTGTTTTTAATTTTTTTTAGTTGAGTTTTTCTAACACTATATGCTTGGGACAACTCGAATAACAACATATATGGGTAGGAGGACTCAATAAGTAAAAGTTCAAACAATATATACAATGTAATATAGAAACGTGCACATGCAATCCTAACTCCGACACCTATGTGCAAACTGACTCACTATTCTATATGTAACGAGGCAATGCAAGTTAAGGAAAGTAAAGACATGTTTAAAACCCCCCATACTTGAGATAATCATTTTCCTCAATGAAATTAAAGTGTCCCCCCAATGACATGATCTCAACATGTAAGGATTCAAAAAACCAAGTGTTGCATGGCACTTTGGGTAAAATGAATCATATCGTCTAGAGCAATAATTTAAAGAGAGAGAATATGATGTACCTATGATCCCGGAGTACCATTCTTACGGGATTGGTTTCGTGAAAATTAGTCAAGTAGGACCAAGTCGGTCGACCAAATTTTCCGAAAGCTTGAGCAAGTTAAAGCAAGCATACTGTTGATGTGCTCCTCGGTGTTCCAGTTTTGATTTCCTCTTTGAGCTTTGGCCGAATCCCCCTCCAAGGAAACGAATTGGAAGATTTAATTTCTTGGAGATCTTCCTCTTTGAATTCCCCCACACTCATTCTGCTCACTATCTCAAAAGCTAAAGAGTTAATCCGCTCACTATCTCAAAAACTTCGCGATTTGGATGCGTTTTGGGTTTGGGGTAAGTTGGTGTTCTTGAGGGTTTGGAGAGGAAGAAGATGAAGTTGGAAAGTGTTTTATACATGTTTGGGTGTTAGGGGACTTGTTGTTTTGATATAGTCCTTAAACAATAAAGAAAATCCCAAAAAACACCCCCCAAAATCGGACCAAGGTACCCGATTTCGGCCCAACATTTCGGCCCAAAATGGGTGCCGAAATCGGTTGATTTCGGCCCCCATATTGGCCCGAAATGGGGCTCTAAATCACTTTAACTTTTCAAAACACTGAACCCTTTTTATTTCAGGCCAAAATGCCTTGATTTCGGCCCACATTTCGGCCCGAAATGGGTGCCGAAATCACTGCTTTTCGCTTACTTTGTTTTTGCTCTATCTTCTTCATCCGGTATATGATTTGCGCGATTCTTGAACCGTTGGACTCCACACTCGACAAGGAATCTAGTTTTGACTAGAAAATTCCCAAATCCAATAAATTTTCCATGTATTCTCAATTTATCTCTCTTATGCAAAGAATCTCACCTCCAAAGCTCTTGAACTTTATCTCCACTCCGGATTCCGATGCGTGCAACCTCGATACTAAAACTTGATACGATGTTCCTCATGAATAATTAGCTAATCCTTGACCTCGAGTAGCTCCTTAATCAAGCTCAATGCTCCTGGTTAGCTAGTTGTTCCTCTTTTTGCGTGCGAAATCGTGCACATGCATCAAGGGAATCCAGAGGGTCTTCGGTACCTGCACAATCATCGAAAAAATTAAACCACCCTCTCTCTCATCTCTCACTATCAAATATGGAGAACTGAAAAACAAAACAAAAAAAATTAAAAAAATATGCTACTCTACATTGGGTTGCCTCCCAAGAAGCGCTTGTAATTTATGGTCGACGGCCCAACCCAGTTACCTCTGCCACCTCATGAGGGTGGTCTGTAACTTTGTGCCGCTTCGAGCTTAGCTTTCCTATGATTAATTTGAAGCACTGCTTCATGTGCTTGCACAGCTGATGGCTTGTTCCTTTCCCAGTAGTCTGGTGGATCCCCTTGCGATAAATCAGGAAGTTGTCGCTTCACTTGTACAGCAAATGGAACCCCTGGCTTATGCTCCCACAAGCACTGAGGTGTCGGTTTGAAGACCCGAAAAGTCTCCATGTCCTCATGTACCCTCATAATCAGCTCTACATTCTCTACATCAATGAGAGTACGCCCAGTTGCTAAAAACGGCCTACCTAGAATTATAGGCACATCACCAGATGGAATGTCCAATATGACAAAGTCAGCTGGCCTGATCAAGCTTCCAACCCTCACAAGTACATCCTGTATCATCCCGCAGGATCTCTTGGATGATTTGTCTGCAATATGAAGAGTGATCCAGGTTTTCTGCGGCTCTCCCACACTTAACTTTTTGAATACCGACAGAGGCATAAAATTAACGCTTGCTCCCAAATCGCAGAGAGCTCTCCCAGTGTAGGCATCACCCAACGTAGCTTCAATGACAAAACTACCCGGATCCTTCTTTTTCTTAGGTCGCCCATGCAAAACACATGAACTAACATGCTCATTTAAGTTCACTCCTTGAAATTCATCCACTGCTTTCTTACCAAGGGCTGCATTCTTAATAAACTGAGAATACTTAGGCATCTTTTGAAGTGCCTCAATCAATGGAATATTAATATGCAGTTTTGAAAATACATGAAGAAAGCGCTTCTTTTCCTCAAAATCATCCTTCTTCTTCCTACTACGCAATGGGTATGGAAGATCTGAAGAAGAAGAAGGAGATGAAAGTAGTACCTCGGGGAGTTCCTCCTCATCCTGCAGAGTCATACCCTTTGATTGGGGGACCATGACAGGAGTCTTCTCAGAATCGAAGACTTCATGCTCCTTTTCCTAGGATTCTACCGCTCTGGCATGAGTAGGATATGGGGGGTCTTTGAGCGCAATACCACTGCGAGTGGTGATGGCTTGAACATGTTCCTATGATGCTACAATAGTGTGTTTCGATGTTCTGTGTTCGAGTTGCTGCTTAAGATCCTTAACTTCTGCTAGAGCTTCTCGGAGTGCAATTGCAGAAGTAGTGCTCTCTGCAATCATGGTCATCACGTGTTGACCCATCACTTTCATCACTCCTTTTAGCTCAGCCAACTCTGAAGCTAATTCTTGTTGTTGTTGCTGCAACTCTGAAGCAGCTGCTTCATGGACTGCTTCCACCGCATTCACCTGAACTGTGCTATAAGTTATTGCATTTTGCTTCATAAGTTCTTGCTGCTGGGACTCATAATCCAAGCTCTCCTCTTGTTCAACCACTCGCCCCATCAGCTCATATGCACCCTCCTCATCGCATTTGAACAAGAAATTGCCCCAGCTTCTCTGTCAATCTTGTCTTTGTCACCAAGTGCATCATAAAATATTTGGATAATATGAAATTTGGCAATGCCATGGTTAGGGCATTTGCGCAACAAGAAGTTGAGAGGCTCCCATGCTTTGACCATTGATTCATGCTGATGTTGCCTGAATGACCAATTCTCATTCTGCAGCGAAATCATGCGTGAGATGGGAAAAAAATTACCCATGAACAAGGAGGCACACTCTTCCCATGTCTTGATTAAGTTGGATGGCAGAGAATCTAGCCAATCCACAACAACTCCCTGGAGGCAATGTGGGAAGAGCATCAGCCTTATTGCTTCAGAAGTGACCCCACTATATCGGATTAGCCCACAATGACTCTGAAATCTCCCAATAAATTTATGTTGGTCTTCCTCATGTGTCCCAGCGAAAGTGCACTGTTCCTGAGCAAATTGGATCGTGCTCAGCTTGTGGCAAAAGGTTTCTGCTTGAATTGGTGGCACGACAATTGCCGGCTCCCTTACTTAAAGATCCGCCTCAAATGCCTGGATTATTGCTTTTCCATAACGGTTGTACGGCATTGAGGTTGGCTGCGGTCTAGATGTTGCCGTTAGTACTTTCTCCACTGTTGCTCCAACCATAGCTTGCAGCTCCTCTGTGGTGAGGCTAATTAGCCCTTGGCCTTCCGCCATCGCTACTCGACGACAAAACACTAGAACACTCGTGAGGTAAACTGATAGTAACAAAAATAAAGATAAAACCAAACTCTGAACTAATTTCTAACTAAACAATCTACCGTTGTCCTAAGCAACGGCGCCAAAAACTTGACTCGCTTTCTACTTTTATCGCAAGTGCACGGTTCAAGTAATATAGGGTAGTATTTCAACCCCGAGTTATCGATCCCACGAGGACAATCACGAGATTATTTAGTTAAAAGCTTAATTTAGAGTTAAAGTAACCGGGAGGAATGTTTGATAGTTTAATAGTTTGCCACCCCGAAACAAATTGCTTTATTGAAATAATGAAAATACAATGTTTTTGGATTTTATAAATAAACACGGTTTAATCAAATATTGAGAAAGACTAGACGATCTATGGATCACCTAGGGTTTCTAGACAATTCCGGATACTTTATTGAAACACGCTAATCCTAATTTAGTTATGCCAGGTAACTAGTCACTACGATCTTCTCTCGATCTCACGCAGTCCTACATCACAGTCCACTACAGGTCCTGTAGGCCAAGTCACTTTCAGGCACTCCACCTAAGTACTAGCAATTCCGGGTAGCTACTCCATTGTTGCTAAGATTGAAGCATCAAACATGAACAATAACTAAGATGGATTAAACATTAATTAAGAACAAATAATCACGAAAAAAATTAATTCTCTAATGGTCATTCATCTCATAATTTGGGTGTGTCAATAATCCAAGTTCAACAATACACCAAAAGACCTGAAGAATCGTCACAATCATGAACCCAAAACATGTATCAATCTCAATAATCCGGAAAAACAAAGTCTAACAAAACCCTACGCTCTCCATAGAGCCTAGAAAAGAATCTAGCTGCTCATGGCAATGAAAAGATACATAATTCTCTCTATAGATAATGAAAGAGAAGAGAAGAAGTGATCAAACGGTGAAATCACCGAAGAATAGACGAATTCGGGCAATACCCAAGCTCCAAGATGTTCTACAATGGTCTCCTGTTGCTCTCCTTCTTCTTCTTGACTCCCTCTATGCGTGATTGGTGTGTGTTTTCGTCCCTAGGTCGTTTTTTAGTCATAACCCGTCACAAGTCTTCAGCAATTTTACAATAGCCCCCTGAAATCTGCTCGTGACTTCGTCGGGCCATATCTTCTTCGTCCGAACTCAGATTTAGCTCCGTGACCTATCGTTGAAAATCTCTTGGACGCTAAATTCATTTGGCACCAGTCTCACTCCTAAATTATTTGTATAACTCCAGATAGGATCAAAATAGTGCAGACTGGTCATCCAAGCTCCTCCAATTCAGCTTCTCTTGACTCCACTTGAGCTCCCGTTGTTTCAGAAGTTCGTTCCATTCCTCCTATCAACCGATTAGCATCCGTTCGTGCCAAGACAACATGAAAAAACATACCAAGCGATTATATTTGACAAATAACAATGAAATATGCATAGAAAACGCTTGGACTAACAATATAGCACATGGTGGGCAACAAGTGACAAAACAACCATTATTCTCTAACTTTGGACTCAAATCTCTCATGATAACGTGGTAAAATGGAGGTAATAGATAGCTCCTAAAAGGTGCTATCACAGTTGCCAATCCAAGAAACAAAACTCAGTTGCTTTATCAACAGCTGAAGCTGAATATATATCTGCTAGAGCATGTTCTTCACAAGTATTGGGGATTGCTCAACAGT
Organism: Linanthus parryae; assembly: GCA_023055425.1. Taxonomy (NCBI): domain Eukaryota; kingdom Viridiplantae; phylum Streptophyta; class Magnoliopsida; order Ericales; family Polemoniaceae; genus Linanthus; species Linanthus parryae. The sequence continues at coordinate 8,421,485 of JALGPY010000013.1, read as the reverse complement.
TGAGGGATCTTGGATTTGATTTCAAAAGTATAACTATCAAATGTGACAATAACAGTGCAATATCAATTACAAAGAATCCAGTTCAGCATTAAAGTACCAAGCATATTGATGTCAGACACCATTTCATCAAGGATCATGCTGAGAAAGGTGATATTGTTCTTGAATTTGTTTCTACAAACATGCAACTTGCAGATATCTTCACTAAACCATTGCCAGATGAAACATTTTCAGCTCTAAGACTGGAATTAGGCATGCTAAATAAAGATGCATTGATTTCAGGGGAGTACAAGGTAAGGAAGGTAAGTTAATATGTGTTTCAAAGTTTTGAACGGATTTTCAAATCCTTGAAAATGCTTTCAAATCTTTGATCTTACTTGTTTCAGTATAGCATCGTTTCAAGTCCTTGAAACTATTTTCAAAGATTTGAAAATAAGTCTGATAACTGGTTAGTCAATAATTCTTTGAATCTTCTCTGATCATTAGAGATCCTTTGAGATTAAAGAGATTGCAGTTTCCTTTTCAAACTCAAACTGTGTCAGTGTTTATCTTCTTCTTTTATCCTTCACTCCATATCAAATCCACCTCTCTATATTATTCTACAAAACCTTAATGAGCACTAGAAGAGCCTCTTATAGAAGCAAGATGGTCGGAGGTTCAAAACCTAGTTTTGAGAAGAAGAGAAAGACAGTTGAAGAAGAAATTCAAACAATCAGTGAAAACTCAGAATTAAAAAGCTTTAATGATGAAGAATTGGAGTCCACCCGTCCTAAGAAGATGGTGAAAAAGGACGAGGCCTAATTGGCAGAAGAAAAATACTACAGTTTCTACACAAGATAAGCAAAAGGGAATCCATATTGGAAGCCGTAAGAAAGACAAGAAAAAGGAAGACACATGGATCAAGGGAAAAGGAAAAGAAATACTCATTCCGGACTCATATTCAGATACTACTTTAGGATTCTATGGACTATATTTTGTGTCCAAAAAGGGAAGACATGAGAAAGATCCTTCAAAGTCTGTAACTTTATCAAAAACTGGAAGGAAGGATCACAAGATTTCCTCGGCACTGAAAAAGAAGGTGTATGTGAAGAAGAAAATAAAGCATGGAAGAAAAGCTTTAGAGGGATTCACCTTCTTGTTCAACAATGTCATAGAGAAGATATGTTCTATCATTGAGGAAATTGATATGGTTGAACAAGAAGAACAGGACAAGGATGAAGACAGTGAGGAAGAAGAGGGAGATCAGGATGGAGATGAAGACCCAACCTCATAATATTTCCTATTCTTTCTTTCCTATTCTCTTTTTAAGTTTATTTTCAAAAAATTTACACACACTGATCGAACATCCTATATTTCTTTTTTATGAAAGTCAAAAGGGGGAAAAAATCTTAGGTAGTTTTTATTTCTGTTTAAGTTACCTATCTTTTGGTCAAGAGGACTATCTGCAACTTATTTGTTTTTTTTTTCATCTTAAGTTTATTAACAAGTTGGATCTTTTAGAATTTATGTGGTACTACTATTTGTGTTGTATGCCAATCAGTATTTTTTGCATAAACTAAGGCTCAAACAGATTAAGGTTTTGTCTTTCATCAAGGGGGAGATAGTGAGGTCACAGGTTTCATGAACTTGAAATACTAAGTTATTTCAAGGCCTTGAACTAGGATTCAAAGCGTTGAAAATGTCTGACCTGTATGCATGTTCTAAGGGGGAGTTATTCTAAACTCTTCTGATTTGATTTTTTCTCAATAACCCCTATGTTTGATGTGTAATTATTTTATGATGAAAGACAAACTGTTTTGATATATCTAACATCATTTAATCCACCTGTTTGACTCAGTTTTGCATTGAAATTTTATTTCCTAAGTTTGATGATTGGTTTCCCAATATGGCTTTTGCAGGAAAGGAAACATTAAGAGAAGAGGATTATGTGATCAATCAGACACTCATGAAAGCTTCTCAATTTGTTTAAAGACAAGATCACAACAATATCTCTGAAGATTATGATCAACTATCCGTTGGAGAAGGCTGTTAAGAGAGTCAGAGTTGTTGCCTACAAAACAGGAAGTTGTTGCTGAAAATGTGGGAAGATTTGCAGAGCCTCGAAGATGTATAAATAGAGCTCTTTTTGAAGAAACAACACACAAAACTCATCGGGAAAAAAGAGAGACACATTTCTAGATTGACAAGCATCAACGAAGTTCATCATTCTCACAATCCATCTCACAGAAGATCACTGCATTCTTCACTGTAGTTTTATACTTCAGTCTTCTTCTGTCTAGTGATTTATTTGTAGATCATTCTTGTATTAATAATTTCTCTCATTCTCAAAGATTTTTCAAAGTGAACAATATATAATTCTTAGTTAATCAGTTAGCTAGAGAAGGTACTAGATAGGTATGTGAGAACCACAAGCTGTAACAGAGTAAGGCATATCTTTGTGCTTGAGATCTAGGGATTATATTTTGATTAATAAGAATTGTGTTGAAAATCCTGCAGGAAGAAGATCTCTGAGGTAGAGACGTAGTTCAAGGTGGACTGAACTCTATAAATCACTTGTCTCTTGCATTTACAGTTTCTGTTACATACTTGGTTCTTACAGCATTCAAACTAGTCTGTTTTCAAGGGTTTGAAACACTTTTCAAGGCCTTGAAAAAGACTTGTCTGTTTTACTTCAAACTGTATTTCTTTCCAAAGGCTTGAAATCATTTTCAAGGCCTTGAACTGCATTGCACTTCTTAGAAATTCTTCTCCTCCACAAGTTTTGCAAATAGTTGGCATACTCTATTCAACCCCCTCCCCCTTCTAGAGTATCTGTGTTGCATCTTTATCTGCATACTCCCCTTTCACTTGTCCCTTCACTACATAACCGGTGGGTTGTCCAACATATACCTCTTCCTCAGAGTAGCCATTCAAAAAGGCCGACTTCACATCTGTTTGATGGATCTTCGAATTTTTTTGAGCCGCCATGGAAATAATGAGCCACATTGTTTCATGACGTGCCACGCGTGCAAACACCTCTTCATAATCAACACCATATCTTTGCTTGTAGCCTTTGGCCACCAATCTCGCCTTGTTTCTTTCTACTTTTCCTTTGGCATTGAACTATGTCTTGTACACCCATTTCACTCCAATTGGTTTTTGACCTTTGGGAAGTGTGACAAGCTCCCTTGTACGATAGCCATGAGTTCCTCATCCATGGAATTCCTCAATTTCTTGTCTTTGACCGCTTCTTTAAAATCTAGAGGTTCACAATCACCAATAGACAAAAAGTGTTAAATCATCTAAACTTGGAAATACCTATTTCGATCTTTCATACAAATCTCCAAGACTTCTTGTTCCACGAGGCCCTTCAAGTGGACTTCCTTCTTGAGATGATGGACTTTCTTGTCCATGATGAGATGGCACGGGTGTTGGAGGAGGAGTAGCGGGTTGCAACACAACATCTTCTTGCACATGATCAACATCAACATTATCATCATAAAATGCAAAGAAGTCATAATTATCAATCGGAGAACTCCAATCCCATGAAATTTCTTCATCAAACTCAACATCACGACTAATGATAGTCTTCTCTATTTTGGGATTGTAGAGTTTATACCCCTTGGATCTCGCATCATATCCAAAAACAAAAAATTTCTCACTTTTATCATCTAACTTTGCTCTTTTCTCTTCCGACACATGGGCATAGGCAACACTACGAAATACCCGCAAGTGAGAAACATTGGGCTTTACTCCACTCCAAGATTCTTGAGGAGTTTTAGATTTCACAATTTTAGTGGGGCACCGATTAGACACGTAAACGGCACAATCAACGGCTTCAGCCCAAAATTCTTTTGGCTCAACATACTAGAAGGCTTCTATTTTTTCTTTCCGCAACCCCATTTTGTTGTGGTGATCTTGGAACGGTTAAAGGATGCCTAATTCCATTTTCTTCACAAAGTTTATGAAACTCATTTGAAGTGAAATCCCCTCCTCTATTGGATCTTATCGCTTTGATTTCATAACCACTTTTTTTTCAACAACTTTATGGATTTTTTTAAAAGCTTCAAAGACCTCCGACTTATTCTTGAGAAAATAAACACATGTTTTGCGACTAAAATAATCAATAAAGAGGAGGAACTAATTGTTCATACCCATGGACGCCAGTTTGATTTGACCACAAACATCCGAATGAATAATCTCTAATGGGACATTTGGTCTTGAAGATCATTCATTTGGAAAACTCTTCCTTGATTGCTTTCCGAATAGGCATCCTTTACAAATTTGTTCCGGGTGATTGATGTTTGGCAAGCCTTTCACTATATTCTCCTTGCCCAATTGCTTCAAGCCTCTGAAATACATGTTCCAAAATCGCATATTCCAAAGCAATGATTCATCTTTCACACAAGCTTTCAAGCATTTAGCAAAGTCATTTCGAATATTCAAAAGAACATCCGATTAATAGACATAGCAACTTTGGCTAGCAAACTTCCACATTCGTCTCTAATGCTCAAACAATTATTTTTCATGAGAATCTCATAACCTTTCTCCAAAAGTTGGACCAAACATAAAATATTGCTCTTCATATTAGTCTCATAATAAACTTTGGAGAAGAACTGATGATTTCCATTTCTTTAATGGATCAAAATTTATCTTTACCCCTTACCGCAATTTGATAGGAATCTCCAAAAGTTACTTAGCCGCTAACATTCTCATAAAGCTCAAGAAACATGTTGATGTCCCCACACATATGTTTGCTTACGCCGGTGTCAAGATACCATGTATTGGTCGCATCCTTAGAATCTCCTTTGTAGGCCAATAACAAAGTTGGCTCGACGTCTTCATTCTTCTCCTCCACGTAGTTTGCTTTCTCATCAAGATAATTTGAAGCATATCTACACTCCCAAGAGAACTGCCCTAATTTATGACAATTATAACATTCAACTTTAGACTTGTCATACCTTCTTTCATTGGATTTTGAATTTCTTTATCTTCCACGTGCTCTTAAAGAATTGCTTTCTTGCTTCTTTTCCTCCTTTATGTACGAAGATTGGCTTCTCTTCCACGACCTCGGCCTCATCCACGTCCTCTTGCCGTCCTTCTTTCCCTTTTAGAGAAAGTTTTGTTTGAAGCAATTGCTCCAAAGGCTCCTTCTTCAGCTTCTTTAGCCTCTCTTCATGGGCTAGCAAAGAGCCCATAAGCTTGTCCACCGTCATGGAGTCTATGTCTTTTGACTTCGCTATTGCCACACCTGTGTAGCCGAAATTGGAGGTCAAGGATCTAATAACCTTTTCCACCATAGACTTGTCCTTCACGTCTTCACCATATATTCTTAGTTTATTCACAACTAACAAGACTCTTGTAAAATAGTTCGAAATCGACTCGGACTCCTTCATGTGCAACAACTCAAACTCTTCCCGAAGAGTTTGAAGGCGCACCTTCTTCACCTTGTCGGCACCTCGAAAGGTGTTTTGCAGGACTTCCCACGCCTCCTTTGAAGTGGTGACGTTGGCAATCTTCGTCATCGTAGTGTCATCTAGATACTCATGAATCATCGTAAGTGCCTTTTGGTTCCTCTTCTTAGAACCTTCAACCGGTGGATTTGCCAATCCATTCTCCACGATGTCCCACACATCTTGGGAGCCAAGCTTCGCCTTCATGCGTATAGACCAAGTATCATAGTGGTCATTGGTGAGCAAATGGATAGGGGTTTGAGATCCATTAGCCATGGCTCACTCTCTTGACCGTAGCTCTGATACCACTTTGTTGGGATCAAGTGGACTACTCAAGACGAGTCAACTATTTCTTGGAGCGGATAATAAGACTTGTTCTATTGCTTTACTTAAAAAAAACTTATGTACATGGGTATTTATAGGAATAAAAAATGTCTTGCACCTTCTTCCCACTAACTACATACATTAACTTGGTCAAACCTCATTTACTTGGTGCAAATACAAACCTCATTAACTTGGACCAAATCCCACAACAATGGAACATAGAAAGTTATTTTCTAGAAACTAGCTAGTACCACACCAAAAAATGTGACACTTAAAAAATCAAGTTTAATTTTATCATGTTCTTAATTTTTCATATGTGGGTGTGGAACTTTACTGGAATCCTTCACATGAACGTCTTGATCAAGGGTATTATAGTTTAGGTTTATTTTCAGATATCAAATTAGAATTAAACTTATACGAGCTTCACCTTCTTTCTCGTCATGGCTGAAGATAACTCCAAAGAAGCAAAGAAATTGTAACAAAATTGTATAAAGCTTTGGATTGGTTTCTATGAGCATACGGACAGTGCTAATTTATAAACTTTTTGGAAATTGCAACATGAATGTTTGAACCTTTTATGTTAGATAGCTAACAAATATTTTCCGTAAAAAGAAATATCACATTCATAGAATTTCACATTTTACATTATAAGTACGTGTTGCAAACAAATTAAAAAACGCAACATGTCAGAAGGAATGTTGTAATGTTACGAACTATTTAGCGTACGAATGAGGAACATTTAGAATGCTTGAGTTAATTAGAGGATACGTTGATGTCTATTTTCAGATAGGCACATTAAATTTTACACGGTATTCACGAGTAATTAACATATGATTCTATCTTCATACATAAGATAAAGCTTGGGAGATTCTTTCCTTGTTATGTAATTACAAAATAATAAGTGGATTCTAAGTTTTGAGTCTCTTAAATTCAATTTGAAATGATATACTTTATCAATGTGGCCTGGCCAGCTGTTGAACAACAAATTTAAAAAGATCAAACGCAGGCAGTTGCGAGTGCAAGTTCAGAGATTTTTTTTTTTTCTTTTTTTTTTGTGATTTAGAACTTCCAAATTTTGAATTATAGATATACGGCAATTTGTTGAGTAAAGTAGAACTTTTTTTGGATTAATTTTCTATTCTTTTGAGGAATTTTATTTATGCGTAATCTATTATGAAATTTTCTAAAGACTTCTCGCAGCGTTTTGAAGTTCTAATTTACGTAAACTAGAACTCTAAAACACTGCGAGTACTTTAGTATAGTCCACTAAACTTTAAAATGTTGCGAGATGTCTATAGGAAATTCCACAATTGATTCAGCATACATAATTTTTTTTTTTATATCCACTAAATTAATTCACGATGTCCTGAAGTTTATAGGTGCATAATCTTTCAAAATATCAGCTACGATAGAGATATCCTTGATGATGCCCCCCTTCATTCCGCAATCAAGATCTTCTAATAATGGTTTATCATCCCCCTCCACACAAAGCTTTTGGATCCCTTTCTACACTGCAAAGTGATTACTTTTACTTACGGCCATTGCTTCGGTTTATCTTGCATTGCTACATGCTTTTAGCAGAAAACATCTTGCACCCATACAAGCACCTAGATCAATCTGAGAACAACACTGCATGTACCCTTTTCCCGTGGATGGTTTAAAAGCACCATCACAATTTAGCTTTACAAAAGCATTCTTCTTGAGCTACCACCTCCCGTTTGTGTCCGCATGACCCGCAACTGAGTTATACTCTTGAGCCTGCGAATGCTCCGCTAGCCAAGCATGAACCTTGTACACAATTTTCCCACGAGATTTTGGATTTCCTTCAAACACTATAGCATTTAAATTATCCCAGATCTCCCATAATGCCACGACAAAGATTCGCCTTTCCTCCAAAAAGCTCATAATTGATTGAGATACCCACATAGATAAATCAATCTTTTTTCTCGGCACCAACTATTTGAACCCAAGACGATTCCATATTTTCTTTGTCGCACTGCATTTATAGAATACTAGGCGATACCCCGCGCGATGCGCAAGTTTCCCATGAGTTCAATTTCTTCACCTTCAAGAAAATAATAAGTAAATAAATGTATCTAACTATATAAGGTAAAATATTATGAAAACAATGCAACAAATTTGACCACGATTTCTGGGAAATAAGCTCTAAGAAGAGCATGTTAATTTTTTGTACAAATCTTATTGCTGAAATTGAATTCTAATTGAATCTCAGTAGGAAGAAGTTAAAGAATCATAACATGATCGCGTAAATATATATAAAAAATTTAAATAAAATTTAAACTATTATAAAACGTATTTCTTACAAAATCACTTTCATTTAATGAAAATCTATTTGAAAACTATCAAAACTTACTAAGTTAATATTCTTACATTTTTGAAGCCTTATTGTTCTATTTTTTTTAGGTAAGAAAATTTCTTACTTTATGATGGTTGAAATGCATCAATTTTTATTTTTTTGAAAGTGAAATAGCATAATATGACTTATAAAATAATTTTCATGTCTCGTCTCAGAACAACATGAAATTCATCAAAACACTAAGAGAAACATTAAAGTGAAAACTTAGCAAAAAGTGATCCATATCTTTCAAATAAAATAATAAAATAATAGCAAAAATTGTGTCACTGTCGGCGTGGTTTGATGTACTAAGCTTAGGAAGAGAAATCAAACCAATGACGTATTCATAAAAGGCATGACTTCAATAAAATATGAAATGTTCGATTTCTGTTGCTCAAAATGTAGATATAAGAGAAAAAATACTAGTAATTTCTTACTCGAGGAGTCTTAGTGATGATTATGATGTGGATAATGAATTTACTTGAGAGATCACGTACAACTAATTGTCAAGACAACATTTATAATGAATAAAACAAACTATTGGGAGAAAAAAGATAGTAAAATTTAATATAATTAATTTTTTTTATTTCACCTTCATTTTTTATTTATGAATTAAAAATGATGTTGATATTACTCTAAATAGAATAATAGTATTTTAGTATCATTTATATATTTATTTAATAATAGTTAAAATTTATCATTTAAATACAGTTTAGTTGATAGACAATTACAAATTGCACGCGCATTTATAATTTCTCTCATATGTGAATCCTAGAAATATAATGAATCAATATTTGTTATATTTAATATTTATAAAATATTAACCAAATGTACATAACAAACTGTCTCAACTCAAATAAAAATTCTCTCATTATTCTAAAAAATGCGAATCAGATCATCCCATTTTAGAAAAGAATGAAGAATGTGCCAATAAGAATTTTTCGTTATCTTAGTCAAAAGTGTGAAACATGAACAATAATAAGTTTCTAGGAGAGTCAGGAAATTACAGCTTTTACATTAAAAAGTTAAATTGTTGATTTAGATGAACATAAAATTTTCTTATTTTGTTTATTCCATTGTTTTCATATTCGAGATGATTTCTCGAAGAGAGTGGTTGAAAATTTTATCATCATTCATAGAAATAACTTACCACAGTTTTACAAGAAGTTGTTTCCACGGTTTGAACCTGTCACACGGGAAAACTTTACCATCGCGCCATGGCTCCCCTTCACCTCTATAGTTTTAAAGATGCCCTCAATTTTTACGGGATCACCCAACTCCACAATTTCCACTTTAATGATCTACAAAATAAATTTGCAAAACATTCACATGGAGGGTAATCCTCTTCTCTTTAAGACTGTGCGAAACCAAAAAATCTCAAAAATATAGAAACATATTTGAGCAGACAAGGAAATGTAAATTACCAAAAATACAATACATTTTCTTATGAAACAAAAATGAACTATTTCTTTTGACTTTTACCAACAGATCTAATATAAGGCAAAGCCTATGAATTTCGATAACACCCAGATTCAGGAAATATGTACTTGTAAGAATAAAAGCCTACTTCTTTAGTAATGTTGGACAAGTCAATGACTTTTTCATCCATTCTTACAGTACATTTGCCCTCTCTTAAAATTCATAAACACGATTATCATTTCACAGACACTCCTTCCAACCATTCCTTGAAAAGGATGGTATCTATATGAATAATTCAAATATTGACAGAACAATCAAACACTGTTTTATCATAGAAATAGTGGTTATAGTTAGCTTCCCAATTAGCGAGCTCTTCCATATGTCTTTATTTATAAAAGGTAATCGTCTTGTGTCTTAAAAATAGAATTGTTTCTTAATTCTTTGAATGTGGGGTACTATTAGGTAAGATATAATATGATGGTGTCTCTACTCATAACTAATGTCCATTACACAGTTACAAACAATGCATGTTATTTTTATGAATAAGTTTTTCCGTGCACGTACCTTTTGGGAGTATGAAACAACCCATTGCGTAGTTGAGGATTGTGTACAGAGGATCCTTTTGGGAAGATCTCAATGTACGCGTGTAATAGAGAATAAGAACGGGAACAAGAACAAGCACAGAGAGTGAGAGTAAGGGTATAGGGGAAAGAGTAAGCTCTTGCTAAGTATCTGAGAGAGAGACAGTATGATGATTAGACAAAGAACCGGGAGTTGCCAAGGAAGGCCAATGTTCTTATATATAGGGTATGAGAGTGCCATTACGAGGGGTTAATGCGACCGTATTTGATGGCTAGATAAGGGCCTCGTACACTGCACGTTACCCGTATATAATGCACGTTACACGATCATCCGTATATATAGGGACCGTTCAAACGGTCGACCGTATATATAGGAAACGTAATCATTCAATCTCTCAGACAGTTAACAAGGGTCGCGCGCAACATGCCTTACTCTAGCCTCCAAGCCACTTGAACCCTACAACTCCCGCGCGGTTAGTATCGAGGGTGACCCTGTCTCACAGCCCCCATATGGATAAGTGTGAATATAAAGACAATGATAGGGTAATACCAGAGTACCGTCGAACCTCTTGGATGGCCGCCACGTGGACGGTGATCGATCTATCTAGAATGCACTACCTACAAGGATATTTTTGGATGTAGCTCTTATTAGGGCCTCTTTTTCCGGCTTTGTAAAGATAATTCTACTTCCAAACCATCAGCCTTATGTTTTCCCTCACTATTAAGGACTGAAATAAGATTTTCTTCTGCTTTCCTATCGTGGTTGGGATACCTAAGTAACTTTCATGTTTCTATGCCACCGGGATGCCACAAAGCTAACTAAGGGCCTGATGATCTTCAGCAAAGATGTTCTCTGAAAGTACAATTGTGGAGTTTATATAGTTTACCAGCTCTCCTAAGGTATAGGCATAATACCATAAAACCCTAGTGAGAATGTAATTTCATTACGGAATGCCTTTGTAAAACTTAGTCTTTTGTTAGAGAAAAAAGGTGTCAGGTTGTAGGAAACTTATTTGGGCAGCCACATCGATGAAGTTCTTTGTATTTAGACACTCTTTAAGCGTTCGGGAACAGTGTCTCGCTCACCAAGATGAAAAGATAGGTGATTAAAGGACACCCCTGTCTTAAGCATATCTAAGGTATGTCCCTTCCTCCTACATTACCATTGACAATCAAACTGTAGGTAATCGTAATAACACATTCATAATAAGTTCAGTCTACTTAAAGCTGAAACCCAAATGTTCTAGAATTGCTTGTTGAAATCCAACTTAACGCTGTCGTGCACTTTTCTTATGTTACGTTTGATAGTAACAGAGCAAAATTTTCCTTTATTTCGTGTTTTAATTAAGTGGACTAGATCGAACTCCGTGAGCACATTATCTGTAATCTGCCTCCCGGGGACAAAAGCTCTCTCATTTTCAAAGATCAAGCTAGGTAACATGTTTTTCTGACGGTTCGTTATTACTTTAGATATAATCTTTTAAACACAACAAAATAAAACTAATATGGTAGAGATCTGTAGGTTTATGAACTTGTTTTGACTTCAGAATAAGGGAAAGTAGCATATGGTTTAACTCCTTGAGTGAACCTCTGCAGTTGAAAAAAGAAGACACTTCTCTTTGATGTGCTTTCCAACGATCGGCTAGAATATATGTTACAGTAATTGGCGAATCCATCATGACTTGGGGCATTTTGGGAGGCCATTCCATGTCGGGAAAAATGAATTTCGTCCCTAGTGAATAGAATATTTAAACTCTCCCGCAAATCTATAGACAAATGTTCCTCTAGACCTGCTACTATGGGCTACGTCTGTTGTAACAGAACTCCTGTTTCAAATCTCTGATACCAGTTTGTTATAACATGAGGGTATTCGAGCAAGAACGATGAAAAAAAATCAAGAACAAGATAGATTTAACGTGGTTCACTAAGGAATTCGCAATGAATCCACTAGCTACCTCCACGGCGAGAACCAGACTCGAATACATTCACTGACAAAGTCGGACCGAATGCATACCCGATGCGCCCATTTCCACCACACAGATGCACCATGACAAGTGCCCAGATGTCATTCAGTTCAGATGCACCAATAACGAGTGCCACACATTTTCATGCCAGATGCGCCCTGTATGCCTCAAATGCTCGCCTGAAACAGATCGCGCCAGATGCGAGATCAATGCGTGTCATGGTACACGCTCCAACAACATATGCACGCCAGAACAGACCAGTGCATAATGTGCGCCAGAACCAAGATCATAAGGGCGTGCAAGAAATTTCACGCGCCAGATGCTCCATGTCGTTGCTCGAACTCGAAGGAGTTTCTGCAACGCATGAGCCAGCGCCAGAATCACTTCATACGCCAGATTCTCCACGTCGAGAGTCGGATTACGCCTTAACGTCAATCGCCATAACACCATATGTGCGTGAACTGCCAGATTCGTGCCAGTATTGAATGCGTGCTGGAATTTCCAGATCCCTTGCACGCCTAATCAGATGCACTCCCGATTGTTCCGACAGGAGCCCAGATATCCCCCTCCACGGGGCTTTAGATGGCGGGTGTACCACCTTCTATCCCACTTATAGATCCATCTTGATCGCCAAACCAGACATCATTCTTGGCGGAATGTTGGGGTTGCATTTCAAGGTTATCCTTGCGGTCCCTGAGTAGAGAAATATCTCTCTTTACATTACCAAAAGTGTTCCTCTCCCACCTCTTTAAATCTATTCCAAGACCGCTGCTCTTGCTATTTAAATGAATGCCTAACCTTTTACAACATTCTTTAGCTAATATATTTCACTCTAGGTGATGACGTCACATAGCTTCAAACTGAAACCTTCTGAACGAGTTCTTTTGATTCAAAAACTTTTCATTGCATATAATTGTGATGAGAAATGGTCTAACACTTCAGCTGAAAGATCAAAAACTTGAGCTCGCCGGAACTGCTCAATCAAACTGTAATTTACTAAAAATCTATCAAGACGTTTTCTGTTTGCGCCTTCATCAGACTTGTTGTTTGACCATGTATGTGAATGACTATAACTTTCTGCATTAATTTCTAAATATGACATCACATAATTACATTCTCATTTTTGTCTCCACGATAACTTATAGGAATGTCACTGTACAATAGTTGTATCCTCTTTCAAGATAAATAATATTTAGGAAATTGACAAAAAAAGCTTTCAAAATTGATGTTGGAAATCTCCTAAAAGTGTATAAATTAACACTGTACATATGTTCTGAGAAACCAAAAACAGGATTCATACAATTTGTTTGCCTCATCTGAGTTATCTTTAGCCATGAAACGAAAGAAGTTGCACCTCGCATTCATCACCAACGAAAACTCAAGGAAAGCAGCCTATGAGAAAGGGAAGAAGGGATTGATGAACAAGGTTAGGGAGATAATTAATCTTTGCTTAATTGACTCTTGTGTAATAATTTACAACCCGTATGATACCCAACCAAATGTTTAACAAAACCCTTCTAGGGTCCAATGAGTGTTGGCACAGTTCAAGAGGATGCCTGAAAAGGATAAAAGCATGAAGATGATGTATGAAGAGAGTATCATCATGAAGGAAATCAGAAGCCAGGGAGCAGTTGAAGAAGCAATACAAGGAGAAATGAGAGAAGAAGATTACAGAGTTCATGTACGAGTGTATGGCTAGTAAAACCGGAAAACACATCTTAAATTTTAGGGTTTTGCATGATCTAGGGTGAGTTATTATTGAAAAGCTCAACCAAAATTTATAAGAGAATCTTGCCACTGAAGAAACCTGATAGACCATCTTCTTCTTCCCAGATTGTTCCAGCAGTGGTGAATACTTAAATTTGTAATTTCCATCAGTGGGAGTAGAATGGAGCCATGAATTTGACCACTGCAGCTGTGCAGCAAACGCCTCAATGCCTTGCACACTTCATTAGCAAACCTAATCCAATGGGGCTCCCTGATTAGATGACTCTACAACCATTAGGTGATAAACAATCTTATCCTATGTGGCCAGTGTCTTCCTTGTTTCACAGAAAGAGAGATCCCACAAATTCTTATTTTGTTTCCGATTGTTTTATTAATTTTTTCAGAACAGGTAATAAGTTACATGTCTCAGTATAATAATAATAATAATAATAATAATAATAATAATAATAATAATAATAATAATAATAATAATAATAATAATAATAATAATAATAATAATTGTTTCCTACTGACTGTGCCAGTCCTAGTTTTCTTCCGGTAATAGCCATGGTGAAATCATATTCGTAAGCACAGTTAACCAATGTTCAATCGACTTCATTCCCTTAGTTTTTAATGTCTTGAGCTCTAGCACGAAGTAACCCATACATGTGCCCCATAGAATATTTGTCGCTGCTCCCCCTATGTGCCAATGCCTACTAATCTTTGTTAAAATAAACCCTACAATGTCAAAAATCAGAAAAACAAACTAAAACGTAAATTTAATAAATATTCTTAGGCATTGGGATATAAATTGAGAAGCGAAAATTATTGTATGTGATACCTGTAAGGGTTACTTCCTCCTAGCACTGCAAAAAATGTGCCTATTAGTGACAAACATTTTTTGTACCTAAATATCAAAGTTTCCTCCCTAAAAGTAATTTGAGACGAAAAATCTTCGTCCCATCCGGGAAAGTTTTTTGGGAAGGTAGTCAATTGAAATAAAGTTTAATAGTGCTTCAGAATAGGATGTTACCAAGACAATAAAAAGTAAATAGGACTAAGTCAATTGTAAGAAACCATTTTGTTTTTTCATTATTATTAGAATCCCGAGACATACAATTTATTTAGCATTCTGAATATATAAAATATAAAGAGAACAGAAAGAAAATAGGAATTTCTGGAATCACTATTTTAGTGAAAGAAGAAAGGCACTGGCCACATAGCATTAGGTTGTTGATCACCTAACGGGTGCACATTCATCTGATCGGGGCCGTCAAACCTCATCGGATTCGGGTTTTTCATGAAGTGTGGAAAGCATGGAGGCATTTGTTGTAGAGCTGCCGTGGTCAAATTCAAGGCTGGATTCTCCTCTTGTTGATTGGAAAAATTGACTCCAGTATCCACCACTGCTGGAACCATTTGGGAAGAAGAAGAAGATGGGTGATCAGGTTTCTTCAGTGAGGTGATCCTTTTATAAATTTCATTGAGATTTTATAAATTTCATTGAGATTTTAAGCTGTGTTGCCCGCCCATACACTTAAACATCACCTGCATAATCTCTTTGTCTTGGTTCTCCTTTTATTGCTTCTTTAGCTTTGCACGGACTTCAGATGCTTAATGAAACTCTCTTGATTCATCATCTTCTTGCTTTCCTCAATTTCAGGCATCCTCTTGAACTGTGCAAGAAGTCGCTTGACCGCAGATGGGTTTGGCCAAACTTCGGATTGGGAGTCATTGGGGCTGTAAATGATTGCACAAGCATCGATTCCACAAAGAGTAGTTAGCTCGCTAACCTTCTTCATCAAGCCCGTCTTCCTTTTCTTATAAGTTGCTTTCCTTGAGGATTCGTTGGTCATGAATGCGAGCTTCACCTTCTTACTTGTCATGGCGTATGATGCGCTTTTTAGCGTGCTAGTCACAAGTATACGAATCAAGTAGTACCGTGTGTATTTCGATTCGGATTATCGTTCCCATGAGGACTATTACGGGTTTTCTAGCAATCAGTTTTAACTAACAAAGTGTAAAAAGAGGAATGAAAAAGTTGAGTTGTGATTACTAAACTAAGTACGGAAAGTAAATAACTAAAATGTAAATCTTTTTTAGAGAATGTACTGAATAATTTCGAGTGTTGTAAATATAGGGTACTAGGTCCCGGGATCCCCTAAGGTCTCTTCAATTATTCGTTCTTTTTTATATGAAAACACACTGTAGTCACTTATCCGTTCACCGTTACTAGTTGTGCAGTATCTTTTCTTTTCCTGCACGCTGTCACATTTCTACAGATTTTTGGCTCTTATTACACAACCTAAATCTGCAGTCTCTTTCTAAGTCTGCTAAGGTTCTAACATGTCCTAAAGGCCTCGGTCAAAACTGCTAACAGTTAGTCAAACGTTTTTAGGCTAGTCATATCTCCCCTTCTCTGTTCGGTCCATCGGGGTAAGATGCTAAATTATGTCTTCTCTTCCTAACCCTAACCAGCTGTTTTCACCTACCGGGTCGAGTCTATAGCAATCCTTGTTAGCTACTCCGATCATGCATAAAAAGTAAAATCAAAGACAGAATAACGAATAAAGCTGCTGCTATTAAGATCCTAAGATCATGAACCCATAGTCGAAAGCAGAACTAGATACTGAGTACGAAATTCTAGGTTCACCGAGAACCTAGGTAAGAAGTTTAGCTACTAAACAACATATATAAACGACAATGTTCAGAAATTAAAGAGAGAATTGAGATCAAAGGAGTGTCTTGAATTATAGGTCTGCGCTTCCGTGCTCGCTGAGGGTACTCCGAATTCTCCTTGGGTGTGTTGTGTCAAAAACAAGCTCTGGACGACCCCTTATATAGTGCTTGAGAAGATATCGGATAGCTGCCTGAAATTACAAAAACTGTCACTGGCCAAAACTGCCTCGGAAAACGTGTTGTCTGTATGCTCCAAAATGTCTCCCAAGCCCCCTGCCTGCGTGGCTGGCAGCTAGCCACGCAGACATGGGCCTCCATTGTCTTTGAATGCCTGTCTCTCCTCCCTGCCTACATGGGTACTGCGTGGCTGCTGCGTGGTTGGCAGCTAGCCACGCAGACGGGGGTCTTCTTGCTTGCCTGACTGCAATTTTTTCTCTCCTCTTGCTTTTAGCCTGCGTGACTTCTGTGTGGCTGGCAGCTAGCCACTCACGAAGGAGCTTCCTCTCCTCATTCTGGCGGGTTTTTTAACCGTCTCTGCTCGGACTGCATTTTGACCCGAAACTTGTCAAAATTACCAAAATATCCCTGGGTGAAAACTGCTCCAAATTCTTCCCAATCCAGACTCTAGTCCTAGAAAAAGTGCTGACTGAATTTGGGCGCCAAAATCCAAACTTAACTCCGAAAACCCGGGCCCAGTGCCAAAATTACCAAAATACCTTATGGGTCCGAATTATCCTGGAAATCGTCTCGAACATGAAATAGCTGATCACAACTCCGTACACCGGGACCCGAGACTCCTTACTTGGGCGTGGCCTGTCTGGGACCCACACTTGACGGGAGGTCGGAGTTTTGGCCGGACTCTGTTTTAGCATTATAACCTGTTTTCGGAAAGCCATTGACATCTTCTTTCTTCTAACGCGGGTTTCACTTCAAAACTCCTAGCAGAACTCCAGATATTGTCAACCGAGTGTATCCCGATCATTCTTGGTTTCGGCGTTTTCGGCTTTCTCGGCTCTCTCCCCTGCAATCCTGCTTCATTCCCGGGTCCTGCACAAATCATGTTCCTGCGTAGACAACACGAACAAAACCCGTGATCATATCTCTAAATGCATGAAATAAAGTAGTAATGCATAAAGAAGCTCAAAACACCATGTCGTGAATTCTAAGGCTAAGCAGGACTGAAATCCAGCTAAAACGCTCAATTATGACACAAATACCCCACAAATTAAGCTCACTGATAACTCCTAGTGGGGAGTTATCAGCGTAAGATAATTCCAAGGTAGCAAACATATTGTACAAGACTTATTTTTTGTTTCTAAAAGTATACAGACGCCTAGACTGTGCTAATTTATTCACTTTTATGGAGATTTCCAACAACAATGTTGAAAGATTTTTAGTCAATTGTCTAACAAATATTTACCTTGGAAGAGAGTACAACAGTTGTACAGTCACATTCCCATAAGATATCCAGGACACAAAATGGGAATGTCAGTATTTGATGTGATATTTATTAGTTAGCGCAGAAAGTACAACTCTGAATCTTAGTTGAGATTATTTTCGTTTTAGTTTCTTTTTTTTTTTTAGTTTTTTTTTTTTTTTTTTTTTTTTTTGAGAATCTCGTTTTTGGTTCGAATGACGAAAATTTTGCTTGCCCGATTGTCAAGATGATGTTTTGATGTCTAAATTCGCACATCTTATCTTGTATATATCTACTATTCTAAAAAGTCCAAGAGCTCAAAATGTTTAACACTATTAAGTGTTTTCTCCGTTTTCAACATTGTTTTATTTGCCAAATATACTCGTGTTTTGAATATCTGACCACTACATTATTCCTATTAGATATCAACAATTTCTATTTGATTGGCAATACATACTCCTCTTCCTATCTTTTACTTCTACACTTCTCTTTCCTTTTTGGGATATTTCTCACCATTTTGTTTTCCGAAACTTTTTATACCAAGATTCATCCAATTATGAAGAAGGAAGTTAAACTGATAATTGTTTGCATCTTGCTTAAATTTTGAATATCAACGGTAAGCAAAAGTGTATGCTTGTCCGTGTTCTTCATTTTTCATATGTGGGTGTAGAACTTTACTGGAATCGTTCACATGAATGCCTTGATCAAGGGTATTATAGTTTAGGTTTATTTTCAGATATCAAATTAGAATTAAACTTGATTAATCCTTGCCAATGACTAAAAAAATTGTTATTGATTTTGATATACTGAGACTTTTGTTTCAATTATTTTTCTTCAGACCCTGATATGATGCTACTCGTGCAACATTTTTCATGGGAAATAGAATAACGAAATGATTTGTACATTTGGACCAAGGTTTGCAATTCTTTCTCTGTGAGGGTATGGGTTCTCTTCAATTTTCATGTTTCATTTCAGAATTTTATTGTAACGATGCCGTCTTAGTAGTACAAACAAATTATAAAAGCCTCCACTTATGCCCACTGTTAATCATTCTTCCACCTAAGATCGGTAATGAAGGTCATGGACTTTTGGTGATTTAACCCCCTTGGACAAAGCGGCGAAGCAATGACGAAGCGGCGAAAGTGTCTAATTAATAAATATATGTTTATTCTATCACTTCTATGTTCCTTAAAATAAATGCATGTTCATAGCAGAACAGAGAAACACACAATTGAAGTTGTCTCAGAAAAGGGGGGAAATGCAACAATTTATTGATCTTGCATAAATCGAAATAAAACAAACAAAAAAAATGCTAAACAAGAAAAATCAGTCTCTTCCCTTCACTGGAATAAAGAGACCAGGCCACACAGCACTAGGATTTGGATCACCAAATCGAGGCATGTTCATCAGATCATCACCGCAGAATCCCATCTGATTGGGGTTGTTCATCAAATCCGCAAACGATTGAGGCCTCTGCTATATTGCCTCCCTTGTCAAATCCATGGTTGGATTCTCTTCTTGTCGATGGGATGTTCTAACTCCAGTGTCCACCAATGCTGGAACCATTTGAGTAGAAAACGACGAAGACGAGCCGTTAGATTTCTTCATTGACTTGATCTTGTTATCGATTTCCTTCATCTTTTGATCGGTAACCCACCCTAGATCATGCAAGTCCCCAAAATTGAAATTCTCTAGCCCAGCCCTACCACTCAGGCACTGGTACATGACCTCCGTCATCTCCTTCTCCCGATTCTCCTTCTACTGTTTCTTCAGCTGCTCACTGGCTTTCGAGATCCGCTGCTTGATGAAACTCTCTTGGTTCATCATCTTCTTGCTTTGTTCCATTTCAGGCATACTCTTGAATTGTTCCAGCACTCGTTCGACCCCAGTCGGTTTGGCCAAACTTCAGGCTGGGAATCGTGGGGGCTGTAGACAATCGCACAAGCCTCGATTCCACAAAGGGTAGTTAGCTCGGTAACCTTCTTCATCAAGCCCTTCTTCCTTTTCTTGAACGTAGCTTTCTGACGCCCAATTTAATCGAGGCGAGGGATCAAACGCAGCAGAACAACGAATAAAAGGCCATAAACCAGTAGAGAGGCTCTCTAGGGTTCGAAGAAAATATCAATAACTCAAAAACTGCTCAATTCTGCCC
The DNA here is from genome assembly GCA_023055425.1 of Linanthus parryae. Taxonomy (NCBI): domain Eukaryota; kingdom Viridiplantae; phylum Streptophyta; class Magnoliopsida; order Ericales; family Polemoniaceae; genus Linanthus; species Linanthus parryae. The sequence goes on along the minus strand of JALGPY010000013.1, from coordinate 8,401,457 downwards.
ACAAGCCGGGCATATATAGCTGAAATCATAAAATATGCCAAAAATGGCAAAATCCCGAAATTGGCCCAACAGTTTGGCCTTATTGAAAGAAACACGTACGTGAAAGTTTGACCCAAAACGATTTCAAACTGAGGTCCTAATAAGTAATGGAATGTTACCAAAAATAGTAAAAAATAACTTAAAACTCTCGTTTGAAGGGTCAAACAGCGGAATTTGGAGATGAAGATGGACCCCGATGGAGTGTAGCTCGATCGAGACGTCGTGCGTCTCGTTGAGAGCTTTCCGAATTGGGGTGGCTCGCGTCATTCTGATACCCGTAGACAAAGTTATGGCCCGAACAGTGCGGCGACACCAAAAGCTGCAATTCCTTCCGTCCCTTGTGCTTATCTTCAATTTCATGGTAGAGAATCGCTAAATTAGTCGCATCTGACAGTTCAGCTTCATCTGGATCGTCTGCTCCTGCATCACTTTCCTTGAGGAGTCCTTGGAGATGAATGCGAGCGTCACCTTCTTTCTTGTCATGGCTCAAGATATCTCCAAACAAGTAAAGAAATTGTAACAAAACTGTATAAAGCTTTGGATTTGTTTTTACGAGCATATGGACAGTGCTAATTTATAAACTTTTTGGAAATTGCAACATTAATGTATGAAGCTTTTATGTTGTTACCGAACAAATATTATACTTAAAAAGGTATCACATTCATACAATTTCACATTTTATATTATAAGTACGTGTTGAAAACAAATTAAAGAACGCAACTTGTCAGAAGGATTGTTGCAACATTACGAATTATTCAGCGTACGAATGAGGAACATTTAGAATGTGTGAGTAAATTAGATGATACTTTGATGTATATTTTCAGATAGGCACATTAAAATTTAGAAGATATTCACAAGTAATTAACATATGATTCTATCTTCATACATAAGATAAAGCTTGGGAGATGTTCTTTGCATTTTAGTTATTACAAAATAATAAGTTGATTCTAAGTTCCGAGTCTCTTAAATTCACTTGAAAATGATCTACTTTATCAATGTGGCCAGGCAAGCTGTTGAACAAGTATAAAAAGATCAACGCAGGCAGTTGGGAGGGCAAGATCAGCGATTTTTTTTTTTCTTTTTTGTGATTTAAAACTTCGAAATTTTGAATGATACATATACTGTAATTTGTTGAGTAAATTAGAACTTTTTTTGGATGAATTTTCTATTCTTTTGATGAATTTTATTTGTGCTTAATCAATTATGGAATTTTATAAAGACTTCTCGCAGCGTTTTGAGGTTCTAGTTTACGTAAACTAGAACTTTAAAACACTGCGAGTACTATAGTATAGTCCACTAGAACTTTAAAACGTTGCGAGACGGCTTTAGGAAATTCCATAATTGATTAAGAATATATAAAGTTTGTTTATTGCCGCTAAATTTACGATGTCTAGAAGTTTATAGGTGCGTAATATTCCAAAGTATCATCTACGATAGAGATATCGATGATCTTCTAATAATTGTTTTTCATCCCCCTCCACACAAAGATTTTGGATCCCTTTCTACACTGCAAAATGAATACCTTCCGATAATCTTGCATTGCTACATGCTCTTAGCGGAAAACATCTTGCACCCATACAAGCACCCAGGTCGACTCTGAGAACAGCACTGCATGTACCCTTTCCCTTGGACCGCTTAAAAGCACCATCACAATTAAGCTTTACAAACCACTCTTCATGAGCTGCCACCTCATGTATGTGTCCGCATGACCCGCACTTGAGTTCTACTCTTCAGCCCGCGAAAGCTCCGCTAGCCGAGCATGAACCTTGTACACAATCTGCCCACGAGATTTTGGATTTCCTACAAACACTGTAATGTTTCTATTATCCCAGGTCTCCCATAATGCCACGCAAAACATTCATCAGTTTTCCTCCGAAAAGCTCATAATTGATTTAGATACCCATAGATAAATCAGTCTTTTTCCTCGGCACCAATTGTTGGAACCCAAGCCGATTCCAAATTTCCTTTGTCGCATTGCATTCATAGAATATTAGGCGATATCACACGCGATGCGCGGGTCTGTCATGAGTTCAATTTGTTCACTTTTAAGAAAATAGCAATTAAATTAATGTATCTAACTATATTAGGTAAAATCTTATGAACACAATGCAATAAATTTGACAAGGATTCCTGGGAAGTAAACTCTAAGAAGCGCATGTTACTTTTTTGTACCAATCGTGTTGCTGAAATTGAACACTAATTGAATCTCAGTTGGAAGAAGTTAGAAAATCATAACATGATCGAGTGTATATATATGTGTGTATATATATATATATAAGAGACAGAAAATTAAATAAAATTTAAACAATTATGAAACTTATTTCTTACAAAATCACTACATTTAATGAAAAATTTATTTGAAACTATAAAAAAATATTTATTTAATCTACTCATGTTTTTGAGGCAATATTGTTTTATTTTTTTAGGTAAGAAAATTTCTTACTTTATGATTATTGAAATGCAACAAAAAAAATCATGTGAAATAGCATAATATGACTTATAAAATAAGTTTCATGTCTTGTCTCTGAACAACATGAATCCAAAAAATCACTAACAGAAACATTAAAGTGAAAACTAAGCACAGAGTGATCCATATCGTTTAAATAAAATAATAAAATAATATAAAAAATTGTGTCATTGTCGACGTGATTTGATGTATTAAGCATAGGAAGAGAAATCAAACCAATGAAATTTTCATAAAAGGCATTACTTCAATACTATATGAAATGTTCGATTTATGTTGCTCAAAATGTAGATATTTGCAAAAAAATAAATAATAATAATAATAATTTTGTTGAGTCAAGATCCCTGAATGTGTTTTGGTTGGTGAAAGACAAAAGGCTAAGACATAAGAAGCAAAGCATTTTAGTTATCTCAAGGCCTTGAGATTGGCTGAACTTCAAAGTCTTGAGTTATTCTATTATGCTATATGTTCTAACATTTCTGTATTGCAGATTGGATATCTGATTATACAAATCAGTGGTTTATTGTATATAATTTTGGATTATACTATTTACATATCTAACACAATTGCAGATGATCAGAATGGGAAGAATCAAAGTTATCTGGTTTTAACTTTGAAATTATTTGAAGCAGGTTCAGAGCTCCAAGGCCTTGAGATGAGCCTTGAGCTGCTGACAGTTTTTACAGAACTTAGTTGATTTTTTCTTGTAGGTTGTGATTCTTAGTATTGTGATTATTTACTCACTTCTAAGTGTCTTAATCTTGTTTTTCATGATTCATATGTTTTAGAAGATATACAGGTTATTGTTCTAAGTTTGTTAAAAAGTTTTATCAGAAACTGTATAACCAAACAGTCATAGTACTGTTAGCTTTCTGGATTTTTTTGTTGCTGTGTTTCAATGCTATTGCAGGGTTGTTAAACGTGCAGGAGCAATCTCAACAAAATCCAATGGATATCCACTTGAAGCTGTTTGAATTTAAGTTTAAAACAGAAGAAGGATTTGTAGGAACTGAGATCCTAGAAACTCTTAATCAGTTGCAGGTTTGGATAAAAGAGACTTGTTTGAATTTTGAAGTGAAGAAGAGGCTTGCACAATACTCTGAGAGGTGTGACAAAATCATGGGAGATCATTCATTCAAACACACAATCATTCGAGATTCATTCCAGATTCCTGAAGATCAAATCAATCCAGTTTTCCAGAAGAACACTTTCAGGCTTAAAACAGCTTATCTTCACACTGTATTCTTCACTTGTACTTCTATCTGTGTATCTCTAGATTATCTTAAACCTAACTTAACCTAGTGGTTGGTTGTTCAAGTGAACAACAAGAGGTTCTTGTTAGCTCAATAGTTAGTGCTGGAACTAGATAGGTTTGGAACCACAAGTTGTATAGTTGTAAGGAAAATCACTTAGACTTGAAGATCTAGAGATGTTTCTGTGTGAGTAATAAGAAGTGTTTGCCCAATCCTGGTGGGATTAGATCCCTCAGGCATAGATTAGGTCCATTGGGACTGAACTCTATAACTTGCTTTGTGTTCTTTACTTTACAGTTTGATTATTATCTGCTGCACACTACTCAAATCAAACTAGGGTTCAAAAGCTGTTTAGAATTGTTTACTGTTCAAGGCCTTGAAGCTTACTATTTTGCCTTTGTAAGTTTCAGACAGTTTACTAAACTCTCAAGGCCTTGAGATTTGATTTTCACACAAAGTCTTTATGTTAAACTTTAAGTTTTGCAAAAAGTTTCCATACTCTATTCACCCCCCCCCCCCCTTGTAGAGTATTTAAGTCCTGTATTTAGTCTACATTACACACTTTCAATTGGTATCAGAGCTTGTGTCAATGTTTTTAGATCTAACAATCTGGTGACTATGAGTAATGTAGGAGATGGTGGATTTTCACAAGGAAGGGCAGCCAACAGACCTCCATTGTTCTGTGGTGACAACTTCATGCACTGGAAGGCATTGATGAAGATGTTCATCATAGATCAAGACATGGAACTATGGTCAAGTGTTCAGAATGGTCCTCGTGAGTACTACACTACAATTGATTGAGTCAGAAGTATCAAGTCTGAGGAAAATCTTTCAGTCACTGAACTGGAAAAGATCATTTAGTAATGGACTGCCCACAAAAGAAGAAGAACAGGAACTTTTAGAAAAAGGATGGTGACAACAGAAGGAAGATAGCCATGATGGCTTCTTGGAGTGATTCTGATTTCATCAAGTGACTCAGACACCGAAGAAGAGAAAGCAAACTTATGCTTCATGGCAAAGCATAATGAGGAAAGTTCATCAGACAGACACATTGAAGACTTGGATGTCACCAAGGCCTTGAAAGATCAGAAATGGATATTAGACAGTGGATGTTCCAGACATATGAGTGGAAAGAGGTCTCTGTTTACTGAACTTATAGAAAAATCTGGAGGAACAATCACACTTGGTGATAAAGCAAAATGCAATATCATTGGTATAGGTAGTATTTATAATGGTTCTACAAATTCTATATCTGATGTTTATCTTGTAGATGGACTTAAGTATAATTCGCTTAGTATCTCTCAGTTATGTGATAAAGGTTATAAAGTTGTATTTGACAAGGAGAAATGTGTGGTGCTAGATGAGAAATCTGGTGATTGCATACTCACTGCTCCTAGATCATATAATCTATATGCTATGAATACTAACAGTGTTGCAGGTGACAAGCTAAAATGCCTCAAGGCCTTGAAGGAAGATTCAAAGCTTTGGAACAAAAATCTTAGGCATATTAGTATACATACTTTGAATAAACTCATCTCGAAGGACTTGGTAAGAGGTTTACCATCACAGAAATTTTCAGATGATGAGGTTTGCAAGGCATGTGTACAAGGTAAACAGACCAGAAGCTCATTTAAGCCAAAGAACTTTGTAAGTACTTCTAGACCCTTAGAATTGCTGCATATGGACTTGTGTGGTCCTATGAGAGTTCAAACCCTAAAAGGTAAGAGGTATATGCTTGTTATAATTGATGATTATTCTAGATTTACTTGGGTGATGTTTATTAGAGATAAAACTGGAGCTTTATCTGAGTTTTCTAGATTGTGCAAAGAGCTTCAAACTTTGAAAATTTTACCTGTTGCATCCATTAGAAGTGATCATGGTAGAGAGTTTGATCAACTTGACTTTGATTTGTTTTGTGCAAAGCATGGCATTTCACACAACTTTTTTGCACCTAGAACTCCACAGCAAAATAGTTGAAAGGAAAAATAGGACACTTGAGGATTTGTCCAGAACCATGCTTCTTGAAAGTAATTTGCAAAAGTTTTTATGGGAAGAAGCTGTTAACACTGCCAATTATGAGCTGAATAGATGCTTGAGACCTATTTTGAAAAAGACTCCCTAGGAACTGTTTAAAGGGAGAAAGCCTACTGTTTCTTATATTAAGCCCTTTGGTTGTATCTGTTTTGTGCATAATAATGGTAGAGACAATCTTCGTAGTTTTGATTATAGAAGTGATGAAGGTGTATTTCTTGGATATTCTCAAACTAGCAAAGCTTATAGAATTTATAATAGAAAAACAAGGATTGTGGAAGAGAGCATTCATGTAATTTTTGTTGAAAGTACTAAGGACTCTCTGAGTGAAAGTTTTGCAGATCTAGATTTGAACAACATGAATCAGATGATGATGCTGTGAAAGAAGACAAAGGCAAAACTAATGTACATAATCAACCAGCAGAATCTCAAGGCCTTGAACCTCCTACTGAACCAAAATCTCAAAGCCTTGAGACAGAAGCTGAAACTTTCTATGATGCTCCTTCTACTGTTTCAAGGACTCAAAGCCTTGAAGGAGAATACTCCTGGGTACGAAGAAAGAAGTTTAAGTACCTTATCCATCAACTGGAACACAGACAAGAGGACAGTTAAAGAACTTGTGTGCTTTTAGTGCATTTGTATCTTTGATTGAGCCTAAGAATACCAAGGAAGCTCTGGAAGATGCATAATGGATTATTGCAATGCAGAGTGAGCTGAATGAGTTTAAAAGGAACAAGGTTTGGAATCTGGTTCCCAAACCTAAAGAGAAATCAGTTATTGGAACCAGACGGGTATTCAGAAACAAGCTTGATGAGAATGGCAAAGTGGTAAGAAATAAATCCAGACTGGTAGCTCAAGGATATAATCAGGAAGAAGGTATAGATTATTAGGAGACTTTTGCTCATGTTGCCAGGTTAGAAGCTATTAGAATACTTCTTGCATTTGCATCTCACAATCACATAAAGCTTTATCAAATGGATGTTAAATGTGATTTTTTAAATGGATATTTACAAGAAGATGTTTTTGTAGCACAACCTCCTGGTTTTGAAGATGAAAATTTTCCTGATCATGTTTATAAAGTGGTAAAGCTCTTTATGGTTTAAACAAGCTCCAAGGGCTTGGTATGACAGACTTTCAAAATTTCTACTTGAAAACAATTTCAGAAGAGGCTTAGTTGACAAAACTCTTTTCATTAAACACCAACAAAGTGATCTGTTAGTAGTTCAGATTTATGTAGATGATGTATTATTTGGTGCTACTAATGATGCTCTTTGAAAAGAGTTTTCTAGTCTGATGTGAAGGGAGTTTGAGATGAGCCTAATGGGTGAACTGGATTTCTTTCTTGGACTTCATATATTACAAATGAAGAAAGGAATTTTTGTGCATCAAGGAAAATATACCAAGGACTTATTGAATAAGTACAATATGTCACAGTCCAAGGTGCTTAATACCCCTATGAGTTCATCACTCTCTTTAGACAAAGATTCAACTGGTAAGAGTGTGAATCAGAAGGAATACAGAGGTATGATTGGATCACTATTATATTTAACTCCTAGCAGACATGATATTATGTTCAATGTCTTTATGTGTGCTACATTTCAAGCAGATCCTAAGGAAAGTCATTTAACTGCAGTTAAAAGAATTTTTAGATATTTGAATGGAACCAGAGACTTAGGGCTTTGGTATCCAAGAAGATCTAATTTTATGTTTAGTGGTTATTCAGATGCAGATTTTGCAGGTTATAAAGTAGACAGGAAAAGTACTTCTGGATGCTGTCAATTTCTTGGATCTTCATTGATCAGTTGGCATTCCAAAAAGCAAAATTCTGTAGCATTATCAACTGCAGAAGCTGAATATATTGCAGCTGGTGCTTGCTGGTCACAAGTGTTATGGATTGCTCAGCAACTTAGAGATCTTGGCTACAACTTCAGAAATGTGCCAATTCATTGTGACAATACAAGTGCTATTTCAATCTCTAAGAATCTAGTTCAGCACTCAAGGACAAAGCACATAGATGTGAGACATCATTTCCTTAGATATCATGTAGAATAAGGTGATGTTGTTTTTAATTTTATCTCTACTTCAATGCAGATTGCTGATATTTTCACTAAACCTTTTCCAGATGATAGGTTTTTATCTCTAAGGCTTGACTTGGGGATGTTAAACAAAGATGCATTGGTTTAGGGGGAGTATGATTACCTATATGTGTATATGTGCTGGAATCTCAAAGCCTTGAGATTATACTTTCTGAAGCCTTGAAAGTATAGCTCAATGCTTTGAAGTTTCTCAAACTGCAGAAAATCTCAAGGCCTTGAGATTGTTCTCCAGGTCTTGATAATATCTGTTTTATTTTAAAAAAAAATGGATCATCAAATATTATATCTTATCTTTTTAGATAACTATATTATATTTTAATTACTCAGAGATTTTCTAAAATATTCCAAAAAGATTTTTCAAGAATTTATTTTTGCTTGTTGATATTGCAGAGTCCTTTTATGACTCATCCTTTTCAACCTACTTAAACTGAAAGTCAGGGATTTTTCTTCTCATTCTCTTCCAATTTTCTGCGACTCTACTCTCTCTCTCTCTTAATTCCTCTCAATCACATTCTCTTCTCAAAACCCTAAACCCTAAAATGGAGCGCAAATCAGCCAGGATTCAGCAACAGGGAAAGCCCTCTGGCAGATCCCAGAAGAGAGCAAACAAGAAGGAGAAGATAGTGATTTCAGATTCAGATTCAGAAAATACTCAAAGCTTGCATGAGGATACCCCTCCTGCAAAGAAGTCAAGGATAGAGAAGGGAGATGAAGGCTCAAGTGTTGATCCACAACAAGAGACTCAGGGTGGTGATCAACCTAGGTCAAATAAGAAGAAAGGGGGAGAAAAGAAAAAGACTGCTGAAGAGGAAAAAGGGAAATCAACTCAGGAAAGCCAGAAGAAACCAACTGAAGGAGGACAAGAAAAGACTAAAACCTCTGAGAAGAAGACTAGGGTTAAAGTAGTAGCTGCTGCAACTAAGAAAGGATATCAAGGTAAGAATGTACTTCCCACAGAGTGGTTTGTTAGATCTGAGGTTAGAACTGTTTGGATGCAAGGTTATGCTTCATCTAAGGTAGCTTTCTGTAGCATGATTTCTGATGAGTTATTGGATAAACTGGACATAGAATGGATGAGAAATTTGAGTAAAACTGCTGTTTGGAAGGTTCTAAATCCTAGTTCAAAGGCTTATCCTAGGTTAACTAGGTTATTTTATCTGAACTTGGTGTCTGAAGGCGATGATAGAATAGTGTTAACTTCTAAAGTGGCGGGTGTTGATTTGAGGTTAGATCATAAGACTTTTGCCAAAGTCTTGGGCATTCCTAGAAAATACAATGTTGGAGATTATCTTGATAGGAAGGAGTATCTGGATATGGCAAATGAGAGGTTCTTTATTGAAGGTGTTCCCTCTGGTCCAAAGCAGTTGACACACTCTGTGCTCAGCTATGAAGCCAAAATCTTATTTACTATTCTGATGAGGAGTGTTGTTCCTAGGGAGAACTCAAGGGAGTTGGTAACTGATAAGGTTCCGATTTTGATGTATCTGATATCTCAAGGGTTTGAGATAGATTTGCCAACAGTTTTTATGGAGAATATGATTTATTGTGCAACCAGGAGTAGAAATCATTCTCTTCCATATGCCAACCAGTTACCTCTTTTCTTTGAATATTTTGATGTGCCTGTGAAAGGAGAAGAAAAGATTACTGGAGTTTTTGGGTTGATAGATGAGACTGCACTTCAGAGGATTGGGGTAGTTCAGACTGGGAAAGGTCATTGGAAATTTTATTCTGATTTGTCAAAGGAAGAACTTGCTGAGAAAGAGTTTGTGAAGCCTAAGGGGACTGCATCTGGGAAAGGACAAGCCAATGAGGATTACTCTCTGCTGGTTGAGAAGTTAGAAGATTAGCAGGTTGAGATTAAAGATCTCAGACAAAGGTTATTTGACCTGTCAACTGAATTTAACCAGTTCAAGGGCTTGATGAATGTGATGAATGGGAAGCTGGATGTTGTCATCAAGGGATTGAATCTGGAGAAAATACCTTATGCTACTACTCATGACACCAGTGTGGATTCAGAAGAGAAGCTTGGAGATTTTCTAAGAAGAAGAAGAAGCCAATTCCAGTGGTGTTAACTTCAAAAGATTTGTATGAACAAACTGAGGAAGAAGATGCTGGTGAAGACACAGGTGTTGATGCAGCTACAGAGGTAGATTCAGTACAGGCTAAGAAGAAAGTGGATGAGATAATTTAAGAAGTGGTTGCTGAAGTAGAAGCTGAACAAGAAGGTAATCGGTCTGCAGAAGATGCTGCAAGTGAAGAAGAAATTGGAGAAGGCTCAGAGAAAGGCCAGACATCAAAGAAGAAGTGAAGATCAGAGACTGCCAAAGCCTTGACCCTCTATCTCATTCTCTTCTATCTTCTCTGTCTCAAGGCTTTGACTTTTTAGCTAAATTTTTGTTTTAAGTTTATTTTCAGACTCTGAGTAATGATCCTACATTTCTTCAACCTTATTTGATGAAATTCAAAAAGGGGGAGAATTAATGTGGTTCTTTTTGTGTTTGTTTGTTGTATTTGGACTAGTAATAATAAGAATTCCTAGTTTGTGGTATTTTATTTCTGTGAAAATTTATTTATGTGCTAATTTGTAATGTTTATTCTCACTGGTTATCTGTTTGGGTTCAGTATGTATTGTATCTGCAAATTGTGGTTATTTAATTTTTGAATATGAGTGGCAGGAAGATCTATACAAGACTGTAGGTTTTTTCTTTCATCAAGGGGGAGATTGTTGAGTCAAGATCCCTGAATGTGTTTTGGTTGGTAATTGTTTTGAGTGATGAAAGACAAAAGGCTAAGACACAAGCAGCAAAGCATTTCAGTTATCTCAAGGCCTTGAGATTGACTGAACTTCAAAGCCTTGAGTTATTCTATTCTGCTATATGCTCTAACATTTCTGTGTTGCAGATTGGATATCTGATTATACAAATCAGTGGTTTGTTGTATATAATTTTGGATTATACTATTTACATATCTAACACAATTGCAGATGATCAGAACAAGAAGAATCAAAGTTATCTGGTTTTAACTTTGAAATTCTGTGAAGCAGGTTCAGAGCTCCAAGGCCTTGAGATGCTCCTTGAGCTGCTGACAGTTTTCACAGAACTTAGTTGATTTTTTCTTCAAGGTTGTGATTCTTAGTATTTTGATTATTTACTCACTTCTAAGTGTCTTAAACTTGTTTTTCATGATTCATATGTTTTAGAAGATATAAAGGTTATTGTTCTAAGTTTGTTAAACAGTTTTATCAGAAACTGTATAACCAAACAGTCATAGTACTATTAGCTTTCTGGATTTTGTTGTTGCTGTGTTTCAATGCTGTTGCAGGGTTGTTAAACGTGCATGAGCAATCTCAACAAACTCCAACGGATATCCACTTGAAGCTGTTTGAATTTAAGTTGAAAAAAGAAGGAGGATTTGTAGGAACTGAGATCCTAAAATCTCTCAATTAGTTGCAGCTGTGGATAAAAGAGACTGGTTTGAATTTTGAAGTGAAGAAGAGGCTTGCAGAATACTCTGAGAGGTGTGACAAAATCGTGGGAGATCATTCATTCAAACACACAATCATTCAAGCTTCATTCCAGATTCTTGAAGGTCAAATCAATCTAGTTTTCCAGAAGAACACTTCCAGGCTTAAAACAGCTTATCTTCATACTGTGTTCTTCACTTTTACTTCTATCTGTGTATCTCTAGATTATCTTAAAACCTCACTTAACCTAGTGGTTTGTTGTTCAAGTGAACAACAAGAGGTTCTTGTTAGCTCAACAGTTAGGAGCTGGAACTAGATAGGTTTGGAACCACAAGCTGTATAGGTGTAAGGGAAATCACTTAGGCTTGAAGATCTAGGGTTGTTTCTGTGTGAGTAATAAGAAGTGTTTGCCCAATCCTGGTGGGATTAGATCCCTCAGGCAGAGATTAGGTCCATTGGGACTGAACTCTGTAAATTGTTTTGTGTTCTTTACTTTACAGTTTCATTATTATCTGCTGCACACAACTCAAATCAAACTATGGTTCAAAAGCTGTTTAGAATTGTTTACAGTTCAAGTCCTTGAAGCTTACTATTTTGCCTTTGTAAGCACTAAAATCTCAAGGCCTTGAGATTTGAGTTTCACACAAAGTCTTTCTGTTAAACTTTAAGTTTTGCAAAAAGTTTCCATACTCTATTCACCCCCCCCCCCTTCTAGAGTATTTAGGTCATGTATTTAGTCTCCATTACAAACTTTCAAATTTCTTACTCATGGAGTCTCAATGATCATTATGATGTGGATAGTGAAATTTACCCGAGATATCACGTACAACTAATTATCAAGACAACGTTTATGAAGAATACAACAAACTATAGGGAGAAGAAAGATAGTACAAAATAAATTTAATAATAAATTTTTCTTTCACCTTTTTTTCTTTATGAGTTAATTGATGCTGACATTCTTCTAAAATAGAATAAGAATATATGAGCAGTGTTTTTATATTTATTTAATAATAGTTAAAATTTATCTTTTAAATACAATTTAGGTGTTAGCAAATTTTAAAATTCACACATTTATAATTTCTCTCATATGTAAATCCTATGAATCAAAATTTTTTATAATTGATATTTATAAATAGTAACCAAATGTAAATAACAAACTATCTCAACTTAAATGCAAATTCGCTTATTATTCTAAAAAATGCAAATCAGCTCATCCCATTTTTGAAAAGAATAAAGAATTTGCCAATAAGAATTTTTCGTTCTTATCTTAGCCAAAAGTGTGAAGCATGAACAATAATAAGTTTCTAAGAGAATCAGGAAATTACAACTTTTATGTGAAACTGTAGATTTAGATGAACATTTAATTTTCTTATTTTGTTTATTCCAATTTTTTCATATTCTAGATGTTTTCGCAAGAGAGTGCTTGAAAAATTTATCATCATTCACAGAAATAACTTACCACAGTTCTACAAGAGGCTATTCCCACTGTTTGAACCCGTCACACTGGAAAACTTTACCGTCGCGCCAAGGCTCCCCTTCATCTCTATTGTTGTATTGATGCTTTCAATTTTTACGGCATCACCCTCTTCCCCATTTTCCACTATAATGATTTACAAAACACATTTGAAAAAAATTTACATTGAGGGTAATCCTCTTTTAGACTGTGCGCAACAAAAAAATCTCAAAAATATAGAAATATACTTCAGCAGACATGGAACTGTAAATTACAAAAAATACAGTACAGTTTCTTATGAAACAAAAATAGACTATTTATTTTCACTTTTACCAACATATCTAATATCAAGCAAATCCTATGAGTTTCACTAAGACCCAGATTCAAGGAAAGAGTGTACTTGTAAGAATAAAAGCCTACTTCTTTAGTAATGTTGGACAAGTCCCCTGACTTTTTTCATCCATTTTAAAGTAAATTTGCCCTCTCTTAAAATTCATAACAGGGTAATCATTTCACGACACTCCTTCCAACCTTTCTTGAAAAGGATGGTATCTATATGAATAATTCAAATATTGAAAGAAGAATCAAACCATGTTTGATCATAGAAGTAGTGGTCACAGTTAGCTCTCCCAATAGCGAGCTCTTCCATACGTCTTTATTTGTAAAAGGTAATCGTCCAGTGTCTCAAAAATAGGATCGTTCATTAATTCTTTGAATGTGGGTATTATTAAGTAAGATATAACATGATGGTGTCTCTACTCATAACTAATGTCCATTACACAGTTCCAAACAATTGCAATGCCCCATATGAGTACTTTTATTTAGTTGAATTGGGTTTCATAACGCAAGCCAGCAAGCCAAAAAGGGTGCCCAAAAGAATATTTACAATCCAGCCTACTCGGGCAGAGAACGAAAGGAAAGTAACCCAAAATGGAGAATATTCTGTGTGAAGATATTTGCCAATTCATTACCGCGCCTCATCACATGTTCACAAAAAGAAACATATGATTTGCCAACGGTCGGAACCGTTGGTAAAAGGACCAATAATCGTGGGCACAGGCTACTCCAGCGGTCATTAATCCGCTGGCAAAAGGGACCTAAACTGTGGCTGTATTAGCGCTTGGCATAGACGCTGCCCGCGATTTTCCCAACTGTAGGAGAAGAGCACATGTGCAGGCTGTATAAGCTTATTCGAACAATCGTTTCTGTTCACACCTAACTCTTCTAATGATGTTATTATAGTGACTGAAGCAAAGTAATGTAGAATTTGCTATAGAATAAATTTATAAGTTAGCTCTGAGACATAACAATATGAATAACAGTATCTTTGTCACCAACAGAAAATCATTAATGAGTCGAAACATTTATTCTAATTGGTAGGTTTGAGGGAGCTCAAACTTCCTAACATTTTGATTTTTGATTAGGGAGCTACTTCATAATTTTGTACATGCACATGACCTTTTAGGTATTATAGGTTTCAATGGTGTTCATATGTGTTAGTAATTTAAACCTTTCTGGAATTTTTTTTTTGTCTTAAATATACAGAATATTGACAAAAAGAAAAACGACATAGTTAATGCTTTCAAGAGATCGAAATTGTGTACCTGTGTTCCTTGGGAACCATTGGCATCCTGACTTGAGTCATTAGTTGAATAAGGATCTTATGTAGAAAACAAGCAACGAACATTGAAGGAAGAGGACATTAGACATCAATAACGAGGTGATACTCAAGAAATTAATATAACTTAAGAGTAGCTATATAGTATGAGAAATGCTTTACTAGGACTTATTTCATGATTGTGTTTGAGATGGATAGAACTAATCCACCATTTTCCTTCATCCAAACATGCTAGTAATCTATCTTTACAATTGCTTTTGGCACTTGGACGAGGCTTCAAGCAATTTTTTGATGATGAGCGAAATTTACCAGCCCGACCACAAGTGAACGTCACATATCTTAGCTCACCATTATCACTCTTCCTCGATGTACGGCGTATTACTGGAAATCCTTCTTGTTTACCATACTTTTTGTAGTAAGAAAACATCTCTTCTACATGTGCAAAAGTTATCCCAACTCTTGGTTGTTCTACATGAAAGTCATCACAGTCACTCGTGAATGATGGGTCCAAGCCCAAAATAACATGCCCATATGTTTAGGGCGGTGATGAGCTGAAATTTCATTCAGCAGCTTGTGTTGTTGCTTCGGCAACATGAAGGACAGTTTCCTTGTGATTTCTTTTGCAGCAATTAAAAGGGAATTATTTCCTTCTCTCTTGGATTGTTACCACCGCCCATAGCAGCCTATATAAAGGTTTTGGGTTCTTTACTTTATGACCACGATTTGGTGATTCTCTCAATAGCAAGTGCCTTGTGTCAATAAACCATTCCAGGAGGTAGTGCTCTCTGTTAGTGTTCGACACAAGAAGACAAGGAGTTTCCTCGCAATTGTTAAAAGCGAGACGGAGAGAACTAATTCCGGGTAACTTTTTAGCAATTTGTTTGCGTAGTTTCCGTCTACTGGCGAGGTTTAGTTTTACCCGTTTTTTTGTTTCTAGCTTGTTTACCCACATTCGTTGTGGAAGATTTGTCTACCCATTGTAATTGTTATAGTGGAAGTTTAGTGGGTTGTTTTGTGCCTCTCAATTAGAAGGTTTTTACCACATTAATTCTCGTGTCCTACATCTTCTACTTTTCCGCACTTGTTCGTGTTGGCGGAGTTTGCGCGTTCTAGTATGTCTGATTCAGCCCCGTGGCCCAACAAAAGTGGTATCAGAGCCAGGTTCAATGGGGGAATCAACGGGTTCCATGATCAACTTGACAGCTACCAACTATTTGAAATGGAAGTCTAGGATGCAAGACTTGCTTTATTGCAAGGATTTGATGGACCCTATTCTTGCGAAGGGGTCAAGCCAGCCGAAGTTAAAGATGATGAGTGGACCAAGATGAATATGAAGACAATTGGTCATGTCCGCCAGTTGATTGACAATTCGGTGTTCCACCATGTTTCTCAAGAGATGAATGCCTACCAACTATGGATAAAGTTGGTTGGTGGGCATGTATGAGAGGAAGACTGCAAGGAACAAAGCGTTGCTGATGAGATCGCTCGTGAACTTCAAGTACAGAGACGGTGAACAAGTTGCTGAGCACTTGAGTGAGTTTCAGGGTCTCATGAACCAATTGGCTACCGTCAAGCTCAATTGGGATGATGAGACACAATCCTTTTTATTGCTTAGCTCCCTACCAACCTCGTGGGAGACGTTGGTCGTGTCATTGAGCAATTCTGCCCCTGATGGAAAGCTGTCCATGAGTATGGTCAAGGACGCGATGTTCAACGAGGAGGCAAGGAGGAAGGAGATGGGCTCTGACAGCGGGCATGCTCTTGTCACCGAGAATAAAGACCTGAACAAGGATCAAGGGAGAAGCCAAACAAGGAACAAGAACAGAGGTCACAGCAAGTTCAGGAATGGAGGTTCTCGGTAAAGATCCAAGGTCAAGTGCTATAATCGTGGAAGGCAAGGTCACATGGAAAGATCGTGCCGATTCCCGAAGAATGATCAGAACCTAGGCGACAATAGAAGGAACCAGAAGAATGATAAGAGTGAGGATGATGATACAACTGCCAAAATCTTTCAGGAACTTGTGGTAATCTCATTCGGAGTAGAAGAATGCCTTCACATTGCAGCGAATCAGGAAACTGAGTGGGTTGTTGATACAGCCGCTTCATACCATGCAACTTCGAGACGAGATTTCTGCACTACATACAAAGCTGGAGACTTTGGAATTGTGAAGATGGGTAATACGAGTACCTCGAAGATCGCAAGGATTGGAGATATTCGCATCCAAACCAATGTTGCGTGCAAGATGGTGTTGAAGGATGTACGCCATATTCCTGATTTGCGTCTGAACCTACTTTCTGGTATTGCTCTAGATCGCCAAGGATATGAAAGCTATAGTGGTAGTGGTAAGTGGAAGCTGACCAAGGGATCAATGGTCGTGGCTAGAGGCGAAGCTTTCTACACACTATACACGACTCATGTGAAGGTACATGGTGATAGCATGAATGCAGGTGAGGATGCAGCATCACCAAACTTGTGGCACAAGAGGCTTGCTCACATGAGTGAGAAAGGATTGAAGATTCTGGCAAGGAAGTTTCTAATTCCTTTTGCCAAAGGTACATCACTGAATCCTTGTGATTACTGCTTGTTTGGAAAATATCACAGGATTACATTTAGTTCCTCTGCTAAAAGAAAGTCGAAGATACTGGAGTAAGTGCACTATGATGTGTGTGGTCCCATAGAGGTGGAGTCTATTGGCGGTCACAGATATTTTGTGAACTTTATTGAAGATTCTTCACGTAAGGTGTGGGTGTATTTCCTGAAGACTATGGAAGAAGTATTTGAGTGATTTAAGATGTTCCATGCTATGGTTGAAAGAGAGACAGGCAATGCTTTGAAGCGTCTACGAACTAACAATGGTGGTGTATATACTTCAAAGGAGTTTGAAGCCTATTGTGATGCCCACGATATTCGGAATGAGATGACGGTTCCAGGTACCCCACAGCACAACGGCGTTACTGAGAGGATGAAGCGGACTATTGTTGAGAGGGTGCGATGTATGCTCTGAATGGCAAAGCTGCCAAAGTCAATCAGGGGTGAAGCAGTTCGTACCACCTGTTGTGTGATTAACAGGTATCCATCCGCTCCTTTGGGTTTTGAGATTCCAGATAAGGTATGGCACGGTAGAGACGTTTCCTACTCTCATCTGAAGGTGTTTGGCTGCAAGGCGTTCACGCATATACCCAAGGAGAAACGATTTAAGCTTGATGACAAGGCCAATTCATGTATTTGTGGGCTATGGAGATGCGTGTTTGGCTACATGCTATGGGATCCAGTGAATAAGAAGCTGATAAGAAGAAGGGATGTGGTTTTCTGTGAAAACCAGACTATTGAAGATATCGAGATTTCTTCAAAGTCGAAGGAAGTTGTTGTTCCCTACCTCATTCCAGATACCTCCCCTAGTGCTACGGGTGGAGAAGAGATTCTTGGAGATGTTCCAGAGATAGAGATTCGAGAGATGGAAGATGACGATGAAGATGATGATTCTGATGAAGAGGGTGTTGCGCAGGGGGAGAAACCCCCTCAACCACAGAACGAAGGACCTCAGCTGAGAAGTTCAACTAGGAATCTGCAACCATCAGTCAGGTTCCATTGTATGAGTATATTTTAGTTACTAATGAGGGGGAGCCAGAAAGATTTCGGGAGGCGCAAACTCATAAAGATAAGTCCAGCTGGATGAAGTCTATGCAAGAGGAGATGAGTTCCTTGCAGAAGAATGATACTTATGAGTTGGTAAAGCTACTGAAGGGAAGAAAAACACTGAAGAAAAAGTGGGTGTCCAAGCTAAAGAAGGATAATGATGGGAATCTAGTGAAGTACAAGGCACGACTGGTGGTCAAAGGATTCGGCCAAAAGAAAGGTATTGACTTTGATGAGATCTTTTCGCCAGTTGTTAAGATGACCTCAATTCGAGCTGCCTTAGGGCTAGTAGCTAGCATGGACCTCGAGCTCGAACAACTTGATTTGAAGACTGCCTTTCTCCATGGTGATTTGGAGGAAGAGATCTACATGGAGCAGCCTGAAGGATTTGAAGTGAAAGGGAAGGAGAACATGGTTTTCAAACTGAAGAAGAGTCTATATGGCCTGAATCAAGCACCAAGACAATGGTATAAGAAGTTCGACTCATTCATGTGAGTCATGGGTACAAGAGAACACAGGCAGACCAGTGTGTTTACATAAGGAGATTCCCCGATGGTAACTTCATCATGTTATTGTTGTATGTCGATGACATGTTGGTTATCGATAAGACTCTGGAGATGATTGGCAAGTTGAAGAAAGAGTTATTTAAGTCTTTCGACATGAAGGAATTAGGTTTCGCTCAATAGATATTGGACATGAAGATTGTTCGTGATAGGAAAGCAGGGAAGCTTTGGTTGTCGCAAGAGAAGTACGTTGAACGCGTGATCGACAAGTTCAACATGAAATGTACTAAGCCTACTAGAACTCCAATTTCCAGTCACTTCAAGTTGAGTAAGAGATCTTGTCTTGTCCCTATAGCGATGCAGATAGAGATGATATGGCAGCTATTCCCTACTCCTCTGTAGTAGGACGATTGATGTAGGTTTGCACCCGGCCAGACATCGCTCATGTCGTTGGGGTAGTGAGCAGGTTTCTCTCTAACTCTGGGAGAGAACATTGGGAAGCAGTCAAGTGGATTATGAGGTACTTGAAGGGGACTTCCAATTGGTGCTTGTGCTTTGGTGGTTCCAAACCATTCTTGGAAGGATTTACAGACGCCGATATGGCAGGCGACCTCGATAGTCGGAAAATCACTTCCGGTTACTTGTTTACACTTGAAGGAGGAGATGTATCCTGGAAGTCTGGACTGCAAAAATGTGTTGCTCTATCAACTACTGAGACTGAGTAAATTGCTGCAGCGGAAGCTGGCGAAGAAATGTTATGGTTGAAACGATTAACCAAGCAAGAGTCGATGGTTATTTCTGAAAGAGGCCATAATTCCCCAATGGTTCAGATTAAACAAGTAACCGGAAGAACAACATTTAATGGCACTGCACAGGGACTCTAATTCCCCAATGGTTCAGATTAACAGCAACTGGTAAGGCGTCTCTCCATCCCTACCATGCTGGGAAGAACAACATTTCAAGTTTTTTCTTGTTCTAGTACTCTTTTAGCCAGATCTTCTCTTCCCCTTTAGAGGATTGACCCACTGAAAATTTGTCTGCGCATAACATCTTATAACTAGACAAGAAGAAGTATTCACCATTTTCGTAGAAGAACCAGAAGCTGATGTCAAGGCCTGGGGTTTCTAGAATGGCAATATGGAGGACGTCTTCTACATCACAAAGATTCAGGTACAATTTTAGTCTTTCTTTCTCCCATGTTTTTGTCTTGTTGGATGAAATATGCAACTGGTAGCACAAACTTATTTGTACTTCGCATACTGAATTTAAAAGTTGTGGGTCTTGGGATCCATCTATATGCGAATATATCAAATGTGGTACCACATCCTATTTTCTTAACCAGCCCATTGGAGAGAGGATCTCTCTTATCAATTATAACATGGAATCCAAAGTAAACTGCATGATGCTATTTAGGTGGTTGGTCCATGATATCACAATCTTTGAAGTATTTGGCTTAACAAACTCTATCGATAAAATTTATAGGATGTAGATAATCTACCACGACTATTTAGCAAGAAGTGAAACATTTAAACACCACATGTATTCGAACCCAAGACCTCCCTTGGCCTTGCTGAATTTAAGTTTCTCCCAACCAGCCCAATGCATGTTATTTTTATGAATAACTTTTTCCGTTCAAAGCAGGTACCTTTTGGGAGTACGAAACACCATTGAGTAGTTGATTATATTTTGGGCTACAACTCTTATTAGGGCCTCTTTCCGGCTGCAAAAAGAGAATTCTACTTCCAAACTGTAAGATCGGGTTGTGCAAGGCTTGGAATAGTTCAGCTATTTCAAGGCCTTGAACCAGCTTTCAAAGCATTGAATCAGTTCTGAGAGGCTTGTAAATAGTTTAGCTATTTTTAAGGCCTTGAAACTGGATTCAAAGCCTTGAAACTGCCTAACCTGTGTGAACATTCTCAGGGGGAGTTTTGCTACAAACTCTCTAAAATTGATTCCCTTTCTATCTTTCACTTGTTTGAGTCACTGTTATTAGATGATGAAAGACAAATTATTCTAACACTTTTGAACATAGAATATCATCTTTTTGACTCTGATACTGCAGGAAATTTATTTCCAAGTTTTGCAGGATTGTTTCCTAAACTGAACTTCTACAGATTTGGATATAGTTGGACACTTTGATCCTGTGATCAATCAGAGACTCATGAAAGCTTCTCAGATTGTTTAAGGACAAGATCACAAAAATATCTCTGAAGATTGTGATCATTTATTGTTGGATAAAGCTATTAAAGAAAGTCAAAGTTGTTGCCTACAAAATAGGAAGTTGTGCTGAAAATCTTGGAAGATTTGCGGATCTTCAAACAGTCTAAATGGAGCTCAATTTGAAGCAACAAAGAGAGAGACTCAACGGGAAAAAGTGAGAGAAAAGTTTCTGGATTGACAAAGCACCAAAAGAAGAACATCAAACTCTCAATCCATTCCACAGAAGTTCACTGCATTCTTCACTGCAATTTTCTATTTTAAGTGTACTTCTGTATTGAGCTGCATTGGTAGATCATTTCTGTATTTTCTCTATATTCATTTTAAAGGATTTTTCAACGTGAACAACAGAGAATTCTTAGTTAATCAGTTGAGCTGCATTGGTAGATCAATTCTGTATTTCAGAAGCATACCTATCAAGTGTGACAACACTAGTGCAATTTCAATTACAAATAATCTAGTGCAACACTCAAGAACCAAGCACATTGATGTCAGACACCATTTCATCAGAGATAATGCTGATAAAGGTGATATTTTTCTTGAATTTGTTGCTAATAATATAGAAATTGCAGATATCTTCACTAAACCATTAGCAGATGAAAGATTCTCAGCTCTGAGATTGGAATTGGGAATGCTAAATAAAGATGCACTGGCTTAGGGGGAGCATCAGGTAAGCAAGGTAAGTTGTATGTGTTTTCAAAGTATTGAACTGATTTTCAAAGCCTTGAAAATCATTTCAAAACCTTGATCTTTATCTATTGCAGTGTTATAGTTTTTCAAGACATTGGAAACCTTTTCAAAGCCTTGAAAATAAGTCTGCCACACCAATAGTCAATAATCTTTGATCATTCTGTGCTGGGTGATATCTATGTAGATATTTGCCCAATATAGCCCCTACCCTTCTAAAAAATTTATTTTAGACAAAAACAGTATTAGAATATTTTATTTTCCAACGGCATAAAAGATTTGAAATCTCTCTAATTATTTCAAATCATTTGAGATCAGAGAGATACTAGTTTCCTTTTGAAACTCAAACTCTTTCAGTATTCATCTTCTTCACTTCTCCTTCATTCCGTAACATTCCACATCTCTCTATTATTCTCCCAAACGCTAATGCGTACAAAGAGAACCTCAGACAGAATCAAGATGGCTGGAGGATCAAAACCTGTTTCAGAAAAGAAAAGAAAAGCAACAGTGGATGAAGTTCAAGAAGTCAGTGGAGACTCTAGCTCTAGAACTCATTGTGCAGAGGCAATTCCAGATCTTCCTCCACCCAAGAAGAAAGTCAAGATGTTTACAACATCCTCAGGAAAGAAGAAGAAGGAGAAAGAGAAAGATGTTACAGAGAAGCAACCTGAAACAGAGTCCGCTAAGAAGCTGAAGAAGAAAGCAACTCAAGCAGAAAAAGGGAAAGGAAAGGTGACTGAAGAACAGCCAGAAAGTCACTTGGAGAAGGCCTTGCAGATCTATTCAAAGTCCTCAACAAAGAACACAACCCCTGATGAGACTTGGTTTGTCTCAAACATCTCTAAAGGTCAGTGGTTAGATAGTTTTGCTTCCAGATATGTTGGTTTCTGTAGTATGATCAATAAGCATATGGTGGAACACATGAAACTTAAGTGCATCTCTATGATGAAGAAAATTTATCTGTGGGTCATGTTGAATCCTAAAGAGTTAGCCTATCCTAGACTTACTAGACTTTGCTACATGAATTTGACACAAGTTAAGAGGTCTGCACACTTGGTGATCAAATCTAGAGTTGCTGGGATAGAAATTGAGTTGGACCACTCTAAATTTTCTAATGTGTTAGGCTGTCCAAAGAGATATGACACTAGTAACCATCCACCAAAGTCAGAATCCCTAAAGCTGTCCAAAGATGAGTTCTTTCTTCCAAACATCCCCTCCTACCCCAAAAAGTTAACACATTATGTGTTGAATGTTGAAGCCAGTGTCCTTCATACCATTTTGGCTAGGTGTATCTTTCCCAGAGAGCACTGTAGAAAACTAGTAACTGAAAGGATGCTGCACATTATGTATATGGTTATGCATGGCTATGAGATTGATCTTCCCAAATTAGTGATTGAACATATGCTCATTAGCCTTACCAGTCAAAGAACACACCCTCTACCCTATGCTAATCTGCTCACTATGTTCTTTGAACACTTTGAGATTCCAACTAGTGGAGAGGAATCAGTTACTTATGGTTTTGGAATGCTTAATGATCAAGATTTTGAGAAGATTGGAGTGGTATAGACTAAGGCCAAAACCTGGAAGTTATACTCAGACTTTACTGAAGAAGAACTGGGTACAAAGAAGTTTCTTAAGCCCAAGGTCCTGACTTCCACTTCAAGTCAGACCTCTCAGCCTACAGACAATCAGAGGCTTGATGGTTTGGAGTTGGATATGGCGGACATCAAAGCAACTGTTTATGGACTTGAAAGTGAAATTGGGCAAGTCAAGTACATGGTGGAAAGCATCTTCAGAAGCATGACTTTTCTTGATGTTCCTGAGGATAATGAGGGACAAATGAAAGGAGATTCTGACGAAGATCTGCCTAGTCAATATTCAAGCCAGGAAGAAGTTGCCCCAGTCTCAGATAAAGGAAAGCAGGTGGCAGAACAAGCTTCACAGGAAGCAGATGAAGTCAATTGCCCTGAATCAGATGATCTCCTGATTATCTTAAAGAATAAAAAAAAATCTCCAGAGGCTTCAACAAAAGACAAGACTGAAGAAGTAACTGTTGCTGGTGAGAATGAAGAGGAACGGGAAGGGCAGGACAAGACTGATGCAGAAGATAGTGAGAAAGAGGAAGGAGATCAAGATGGAAATGAAGATCCCACCCCTTAATCTTGCCTACTCTTTCTTCCCTTTCTCTCTTTTTATTTAAGTTTTCAAAATTTTCCAAACACTTGATCCAACTTCTTCTATCTTTTTAATGAAAGTCAAAAAGGGAAAGAAAATTCTAGGATATCTAGGATTTAGTTTTTATTTCTAGTTTTTATTTGCTATATGCTGAACTGTTTATTTTATGTTGGTAATTTAAAGAAGTTGGATCTTTTTGGAATTACTGTGTTATTATAAATTGTGAACAAATCAGTTTAATTTTGCAGAGAATTAGGATCAAACATAATTTGGTTTTGTTTTTCATCAAGGGAGAGATTGTAAGATCAGGTTGTGCAAGGCTTGGAATAGTTCAGCTATTTCAAGGCCTTGAATCATCTTTCAAAGCCTTGAATCAATTCTCAGATGCTTGTAAATAGTTTAGCTATTTTCAAGGCCTTGAAAATGGATTCAAAGCCTTGAAACTGCCTAACCTGTGTGAAAATTCTCAGGGGGAGTTTTCAGCAAACTCTCTGATATTGATTCCCTTTCTATCTTTCACTTGTTTGAGTCACTGTTATTAGATGATGAAAGACAAATTATTCTAATACTTTTGAACATAGAATATCATCTGTTTGACTCTAATATTGCAGGATATTTTATTTCCAAGTTTCGCAGGATTGTTTCCTAAACTGAACTTTTGCAGATTTGGATATAGTTGGACACCTTGATCCTGTGATCAATCAAAGACTCGTGACAGCTTCTCAGATTGTTTAAAGACAAGATCAAAACAATATATCTAAATATAGTGATAATCTATCCGTTGGAGAAAGCTATTAAAGAAAGTCAAAGTTGTTGCCTACAATATAGGAAGTTGTTGCTGAAAATATGGGAAGATTTTGCAGAGCTTCAAATAGTATAAATGGAGATCAATTTGAAGCAACAAAGAGAGATACGCAACGGGCAAAATTGAGAGACAAGTTTCTGGATTGACAAAGCACCAAAAGAAGAACATCAAACTCTCAATCCATTCCACAGAAGTTCACTGCATTCTTCACTGCAGTTTTCTATTCTAAGTGTGCTTCTCCATTGAGCTGAATTGGTAGATAGTTTCTGTATTTTCTCTATATTCATTCTCAAGGATTGTTCAAAGTGAACAATAGAGAATTATTAGTTAATCAGTTATCTAGAGAATGTACTAGATGGGTTAGGGAAAACCACAAGCTGTAACAGAGTAAGGGAACTCTCTGTGCTTGAGTTCTAGGGCTTAGGTTTTGATGAATAAGAATTGTGTTCAAAATCCTGCACGAATCTAATCCATGATGTAGAGACGCAGGTCCAAGTGGACTGAACTCTATAAATCACTTGTCACTTGCGTTTATAGTTCATTCTTTTTCATAGTTTTTGCAGCACACAAAAATGTATGTTTTTCAAGGGTTTGAACTTTCTTTCAAGGCCTTGAAAAAGGCTTACTTTCTTTATACAAACTGCATCTCTTCCAAGGGCTTGAACTAGTTTTCAAGGCCTTGAACTTCACTGTTTTCACAAGTTTTCATCTCCCTAGCAAGTTTTGAAAAAAAAATTGGCATACTCTATTCACCCCCCCCCCCTTCTAGGGTATCTAAGCTGCATTATTATCTGCATACTCACACTTTCACAAACCTTCAGGCTTATGTTTACCCTCACTGTTAAGGACTGAATAAAGATTTTATTCTTCTTTCCTATCGTGGTTGGGAGACCTAAGTAACTTTCATGTTTCTATGCCACAGGGATGCCACAAAGCTAACTGAGGGCCTGATTATCGTCAGCAGACGTGTCACTGAAGAAAGCTACTGACTTCTGATACTTTACTAGCTCTCCCGAGGCATAGGCATAATACCGTAAAACTCTAGTGAGAATGTAATTTCATTAGGGACTGCCTTTGTAAGTATTAGTCTTTTGTTAGAGAAAAAAGGTGCATTGATGATGTTATTTTTATTTAGACTCTTTGTAAGCCTTCAGTAACACTTTCTCGCTCACGAAGAGGAAAAGATATGTGATTAAAGGACACCCCTGTCTTAAGCTTATCTAAGGTACGACCCTTCCTACTACATTACCATTGACAATCAAACTGTAGGTAACCGTAATAACACACTTCATAATAATTAGTTCAGTATACTTGAAGATGAAACCAAAATGTCATTGAATTGCTTGTAGAAATCCAACTTAACGCAGTTGTACACTTTGCTTATGTTACGTTTTATGGAAACAGAGCCAATTTTTCCTTTATGTCGTGATTTTATAGAGTGGATTAGCTCGAACTCCGTGAGCACATTATCAGTAATCTGCCTCCTAGGGACGAAAGCGCTCTCATTTTCAAAGATCAAGCAAGGTAACATGTTTTTCAGACGCTTCGTTATCACTTTGGATATAATATTTTAAACACAAAAAAAAAACTAATATGGTAGAGATCTGTAGGTTTATGAACATGTTTTTCCTTTAGAATAAGGGAAAACAGGATATGGCTTAACTCCTCGAGTGAACCTCTCCTGCTAAAAAATGAAGCCACTTCTCTTTGATGTGCTTTCTATTGGAATAGATGCCCTAGAGGTAATTTTATTTAGTATGAACATTACTTTTTGGCTAGAATATTTATTGCATTAATTATGAATATATTTAATATAATGAATTCCTTAGTTTGCAAATATGTTGTTTATCTTAAATATTCCTAGTCGATTATATTGATTAGTAGGACGATCAACGATAGACTAGTATGGGGTTGGATTGATATGGAGATATCACGATCCAACACTTGGGGTATGCATTAGGGGTAATGGCATACTGGATTGACCCATTTACGAGAAGGCTACATACGAGTTATGTAAAGTCACAAGCTCTTCTCGTAGTGACAACGGTATTGTCATCCTTAGACTGAAAGTCACTAGATTCTCTAGTTGTGGAGTATCGAGTTTTGATAGCGTCAAACGCTATGCCGTGACTGGGTAGCAATAAAGGCGCATATCGAACACCATAGGAAGCAAGCTTATAGATGGTAGTGAATATACAATGTCTCGCCAGGTTCAGATAAATCAGTATAGGATATTGATGTTATCTGCATAGATAAGAATATTCCTAGGATCGTGAAACTATGGATTGGATATACGAGCGTGACTTAAATGTATCCTGTCCAATCAGGATATGGAGACAAAGGGATTAGACATTCCTGGGAATAGTCTCATCCTTTGTCTGAGATGCTCGCCAGAAACAAATCGTGCCAGATGCAAGCTCAATGCGTGTCATGGTACACGCTCCAACAATGGATGCACGCCAGAATAGACCCGTCCATTATGCGCGCCTGAACCAAAATCATATGCAAGAAATTTCAGGTTCCAAATGCTCCATGTCGTTGCTCCAATTCCAACGAGTTGCTGCAACGCATGAGCCAGCATCAGATTCAATTCACACGCCAGATGCTCCACGGCGGGAGCCCGATTGCGCCTGAACGTCAATCGCCAGAACGCCAGATGCGCGTGAACAGCCAAATTCGTGCCAGTACCAAACGCGTGCTAGATTTTCCAAATCCCTTGCACGCCTAATCAGATGCATACCGGATTCCTCCGAAAGCAGCCCAGATAGCCCCCTCCACGAGGCTTTAGATGGCGGGTGTATCCGCTTCTTGTTGGGTTTTGACGTAGGTAACGCAGCAGAATAACAAAAATATCTACTCAAAGCCCACTAAGGATCACAGGAAGAGCTATCATAACATGATAAGAGCATACAAGATGTGTACCTTGGTTTGGGAGATCACACGAAGAATAGTGTATTCGTCTCTATGAATATCCACACCTTGGATCTTGATTGGATTCCTTCTCACCATGTAATTCTAGCAACGGAAGAAGGAGGAGGGTGATCACGCAAAACGAGGCACCAAGCCGTGCCTAGGGAGGCCAACGGCAAGGAGGGGCGGACGGGTGAGAGGCTTCGGCCTCCTTCTTGTCTCTCTCTCTTTGCTTTGTTATGTTCTCTCAAATACTGACTTGTGTTGAGAAATAACAAGCTAGAGTCCCTTATATTGTCATAAATCTTTATTAAATACATAAAGGTCCCAATACTAATCATGTCCTTACATGGATTAGCCCACATGCAAATTAGTCCCACTAAGATTGCTTGTGGTTGCGTTATGATCCTTTTATTATTTAGTCGAACTAATTAATACCAATATTCAATTTAATCCACCCGGTATGTGACCCCATAGGTTTATACTTAGTCGGTAGTAACGCATTACTAACATGGAGCGGTGTCTAGGAACACATCCATGCCACCCAACTAATAGAAATAAGTCAGTGATCCCGACAAACATTATGCCCAGTATCTCATATTGTATTATCCCTTTGTCTCCATATCCGGATTAGACACGAGACATAATTTTCACACTTGTATATCGAATCCATAGTTTCTCGATCTTGGGAATATGCTTATGCAAGCAAATAACGTAAATATCTCCATATTGATTTACATGAGTCTGGCCAGACATTCAATAAGCACCATCCCTCGAATGGCCATGGATATTTTCTCCCATAATGTGGGAGTGACTAATCCTCTCTACGTTACTACGACTTCTAAGCTTGCTTCCTATCATGCCCGATAGCTATCTTTATAGTTGCCCGGTTAAGGCGCAATGTTGCAAAGTATGATATTCCACAACTAGAGTATCTAGTGACTTCAAGTCTAAGGATTGCTATATTATTGGCACTAAGAGAAGCGATTGTTACTTTGACATAATGTAATGTATCCTTCTCGTCGTGGGTCATCCAGTATGCCATTACTCCTAATGCATTCCCATGTGTTAGACTTGATATCCCCATATCAATCTACACACATACTAGTCTATATTTGATCGTCCTATGAACCAATATAATAGATTAGGGATATTTAAGATAAACAGCACATTGTATCTAAGGACTTCATTATATTTAATATCACAATAAACAATAAATGAATATTCTAGCCAAAACATCGTTCATACTAAATATAGATTGCCTCTAGGGCACCTATCAAAAAGTCTCCCACTTGCACAAGAGCCAATCTGGTGCATCTCGTATGTCTATAGATCTAGTGTGCCCTTCATGGTTTCGTTGCGCAAGTGGCTTTGTGAGCGGATCTGAAAGATTCTCATCCGTTGGAATCTTGTACATCTACACGTCACCTCTATCGATCATATCACGAATAAGATGGATTCTCCTAAGTACATGCTTCGATTTCTTGTGTGATCTTGGTTCCCTTGTTTGTGCGATCGTTCCAGAGTTGTCACAATACAACTCCATGGGATCCACGATGCTAGGGACCACACCGAGCTCAGTGATAAACGTCTTTATCTAAACTGCCACTTTTTCTGCTTCCGCAACAGCAATGTACTCAGCTTCATGATAGAATCATCAATTGTCCCTTTCTTGGAACTCTTCCAACTCACAGCTCCTCCATTCAGGAAAAACACGTATCGCGACTGCGATCTGTAGTCATCTTTGTCGGTTTGGAAGCTTGAATCAGTGTAACCAATTACACTGAGATCTTCCTTACCTCCAAATATGAAGAACACATCCTTCTTTCTTCTCAAGTACTTTAGGATGTTCTTGACAGCAATCCAGTGAGTCTCACCCGGATTGGACAGATATCTGCTTACCATACTCAACGCGTATGATACGTCTTGTCTAGTACAGAACATGGCGCACATGATGGATCCTATGGCCGAAGAATAGGGTATGCTACTCATGCGGTCCTTCTCAATCTCATTGGAAGGACAGTCAGTCTTAGAGAGAGTGACTCCATGCGACATTGGCAAGGATCCCTTCATGAAATCTAGCATGTTGAACCTTTTCAACACCTTGTCTATATATGTACTTTGGCTTAGGACGAGAAGCTTTCTTGATCTATCCATATAGATCTTGATACCAAGTGTATAGGCTGCATCTCCTAAGTCCTTTATTGCAAAACATTTTCCTAGCAAATCTTTAACAGATTGCAAAGTAGGAATATCGTTTCCAATGAGAAGTATGTCACCCACACACAAGACCAAAAACACTACAGAGCTCCCACTAACCTTCTTGTAAACACAGGGCTCATCTTCGTTTTTGATGAAACCAAACTCTTTGACCGCGTCATCAAAATGTCGATTCCAATTCCTAGATGCTTGCTTAATCCATAAATGGATCTTTGTAGCTTAAAAACTTTATTTGCATTTGATGGATCCTCAAAACCCTCTGGTTGTGTCAGATACACATCCCCGAGGAGGTTCCCATAAAGGAATGCTGTTTTGACATCCATTCGCCAAATCTCGTAGTCATAGTAGGTTGCAATACCAAGTAAAATTCGAATGGATTTAGTCATGGCGACTGGTGAAAAGGTCTCATCATAGTCAATACCATGAATCTGTCTATACCATTTAGCCACCAATTCCCCTTTTAGGAAACTTCCTTGCCATCCATGTCGATCTTCTTCTTGAAGACCCACTTCCACCCTATGGGTCGAGCCCCTTTAGGTGGTTCCACCAAAGTCCATACTTTTTTGGTATACATGGAATCCATTTCAGATCTCATGGCTTCTAGCCACTTGTTGGAGTCTGGTCCTTTCATGGCTTCCCCGTAGGTTGCAGGCTCATCATCCATGAGTGGTATGTCATCGGGCTCAGTCACGAGAAGTCCATAACTCTCTGGCTCATGACGTACCCTTCCTGACCTGCGAAGTTCCTGTGTCAACTGAACAGGTTCTTCCACAACAACTTGCGGTTCCTGCTCATTCTCTATCATCGGTTTAGTGGTTTGTGTTCTTGAATTTCTTCAAGTTCTATAGTCCGCCCACTTGCTTCTTTAGAGACTAGCTCTCTTTCTAGAAACACGTCGGTCCGAGCTACAAACACTTTGTTCTAGGTTGGGTTGTAGAAATAATATCCTTTCGTTTCCTTATGATATCCCACAAACTTAAACTTATCCGCTTTGGGCCCGAGCTTGTCTATTTGTAAACGCTTTACATAGACATCGCAGCCCCAAATCTTCATTAGCAACACTAAGGGATGCTTCCTAGTCCATATCTCATATGGTGTCTTCATGACTGATTTGGATGGAACACGGTTAATGGTCAAAGCTGCAGTCAATAGAGCATGTCCTCGAAATGATATTGGATGATCCGTTTGAAACATCATAGATGGCACCATATCTAATATTGTGCGATTCCTGCTCTCGGATACGCCATTCCATTGTGGCGTTCTGGGTGGACTGAGTTGGGACGCTATCCCACATTCTCTAAGATACTCGTCAAAATCTTGGCTCAAGTATTCTCCTCCACGATCCGATCGGAAAGCCTTTATACTTTTACCAAGTTGCTTCTCTACTTCATTCTTGAATTCGTGGAACAATTCAAAGGATTCGGATTAGGCTTTCATGAGGTACACAAATCCATATCTACTAAAATCCTCAGTAAACGTAATGAAGTAGGTGTAACCACCTCTGGCATGCGTGAGAAACGGCCCACATACATCGGTATGTATGAATGCTAGTAACTCACTAGTCATATCACCTTTCTTATTGAAAGGGGACTTCGTCATTTTTCCAAATAAACAAGACTCACATGTCTCATGTTATTCCAAATCAAATGAGTCTAGAAGTCCATCCTTATCGAGCCTAAAAATTTGTTTCTCGTTTAAATGGCCAAAATGACAGTGCCTAGATATGTAGGATTTAAATCATTAGTTTTAATACTTTCAGTATTTATGTTAAGATGGAATTATTTAGATCAAGGGTATATATAATCCATTAGAAAAATGCGCACTACAATAGTGCATACAATTGAAATAAATGGAGCAACACTTGTCCTTTATTGAAATAGAAAAACCTTTCTCGTCCAAACAAGAAACAGAAACAATGTTTCTTCTCATAGCAGGAACATAATAGCAATTTTCTAACTCTAAACTAAGTCCAGAAGGCAAAGATAATTCATAAACTCCTATAGCTAATGCAGCAACTTTTGCTACATACCAGACGAGCAGATCTATCTCCCCTTTAGCCAATCTTCTACTTCTTTTCAAATCCTGCACACTTCGACAAATGTGAGATCCACATCCAATATCCAATACCCAAGATGATTAAATAGAGATATTGAAATATAAAACAAAAATAACTTTGGGTGGTGGAATCACTATTCCAATCTTCTTATCCTCCAGATACTTGGGGCAATTCCTCCTCCAGTGACCCGGCTGGCTACAGTAGTGACAATCACCTTTAGCCACGCCCCCATTAGGCTTTAGGGCTTCCTTGGATTTTTCAACTTTATTGCGCTTTCCTTTAGAAGTAGAGGAAACTCTCTTGCCCTTCCTCTTATTCACCATCATTATGGCCTTGCCCTTGCCTTTGTTGATGCTCTATTCAGCTATCTTTAGCATGTTCAGCAAGTCCGACAGAGTCTTACTAATCTCGTTCATGTTATAGTTCATGATGAACTATTTATAACATTCAGGCAACGATTGTAAGACAAGACCAGTAGCCAACTCTTGGCCGAGTGGGAACCCCAGCCTTAAGAGGTTCTGAATGTACCCGATCATTTGAAGAACATGAGGCCCAACTGGGTTCCCTTTTGCGAGATTTCTCTTGAACAGTGCTTTGGACACTTCATATCGCTAATGCCTTGCCTGTTCCTGAAACAATTGTTTCAAGTGTATGATCATATCATAGATTTCCATGCTCTCATGTCGCTTCGGAAGCTCAGAGGTCATGGTGCAGAGCATGAGAAAAGTCACAACATTAGAATCATCCACATAATTCTTATGTGCTCTCACGACAGCTAGAACAGACTCATCCTGGGGTGGTTTTATGATAGGATTGTCTAAGACGTACTGTTTCTTTTCTTTCTTAAGTACAATCCATAAGTTTCTTTACCAGTCAAGGAAATTTGTTCCCGACAGTTTGTCCTTCTCAAGGACATATTGCAGGGTTGAAGTCGATGCGTGATTGCTTGCCATTTGGAATTCTACAAAAATGAGAAATTTGCAATTTTAGTATTTTGAACAATTTAACTATATTCAACAATGGCTAGATCATTAAATATAGCTCCCATCATTTTTCTCGGATTAATAGCCCTCACCATTATTGCGGAAATATCATACATATTTTCTAGTGAGTCCAAGATCCATATTTCATTTCTTCTTGAGCTTGCTTTGGCAAGTCATCCAAGAATTGGTTATTTAGGTAGGAACCATTCCAATTTCATCCCATGCAACTCTTGGTCCAATTAGGCGAATAATTCATTATTATTTATCCTTTAGATAACACCTAATTGTCATGCCTCTAGGCTCATCAATCCAATTGATTTTACCGAGTTTCGTCGAACCTCTTGCTTCAACAATAATTATCATGCCTATAGGCTCATCATGAAGGATGTTTAGGCAAGAGAAGGCAAAACGCAATATTTCCATTGAGAGATTTAATAGTCATTATTCGTTTGGTTGATCCCATCAACATGATCTACTTATTTGGATCTGGCAATCCACAATAAAAGATCAAACTTGATTACTATTATTATCTTTTTAACGTTTTGCTAGTATTGCCATACACACAAAAATATATAACAAGACATAAATAATAAACATCCACAAAAGAAAAATAACGTGGCATGGATATGGCCCCTAGACTAAGACATTACCAAGCCAGTGAAAATATCTATATGCCCTAAAGTGTCAAGCTCGTCTCCATGTGCTCCACCATAGCTGCGCGTGTCTAGGATAGGACATTCATCGTCTTTGTGGCTTCTTTGGTCCTTCGGTCTTCTTCTCCATATTCTGGGCTATCATCTAAATATTTCTAATTCTAGCCTAACAACTAGAATAAATAAATAAATAAATAAATACAACCTCTTGTGTTGAGAAGATGATCAGCTCGGAGGCCGTAAAATTAACTAACTATTACATTCATTTGATCAGCTCGCAGGCCTTAAACCAAACCACACGAAACACAAACATCCACATCCTAGGCCATATCCATCCACCATGCAACAAAGCACATAATACAATTAAGACAAATTTTTATGCGCTTGTTCAATTTTAGTTGGAATTGGGTAATTAGGGTCACAACGGTCCAAGGAATCCACCATCCATCATAGCCGAACCCCCCACGGACCAAGGCTAGGCCTTAGGGCGGTCGGCCGAGCCTCACGCGCGGCTAGGCTACACGCTAGGCCGGCCCAACCCCTTGGTCGAGCCTAGCTTGGGCAGCAAGGAAAGGGGCAGGTCCCCTTAGGGGGCCGAACCTCTTTTGGAATTGTTTCCAAAATAACTCCTTGCCTTGTTTCCCAAGCTTAGTTGTTTCCTTAAAGTTGTTTCAATAATTGAAAAAACCCTTTTTCCAATTATGTGCCCAAGAACGTAATTTCTCACGTCCTATGTGATCAAACTCACCAGTTTACACATCCAATGTTAAATTAGATCTTGTTTGTCTTGAATCAAATTCAGTTTGCATCTACTATGCCAAAAAAATTCAGTTTCACGTAATATGAATAAAGCAGTGTATGAACCAAAATCGTAACAAATAAGATCATGTTATGCGCTACGACCTGTGGTTCCGATACCACTGTTGGTTTTTGACGTAGGTAACGCAGAGGAATAACAAAAATTTCCTACTCAACGCCAACCAAAGATCACAGGAAGAGCTATCATAACATGATAAGAGCATAGAAGATGTGTACCTTGGTTTGGGAGTTCACATGAAGAATAGTGTCGTCTCTATGAATATCTAGACCTTGGATATTTATTGGATTCCTTCTCGCCGTGTAGTGCTAGCAACGGAAGGAGGAAGATGATCACGCAAAATGAGGCACCAAGCCGTGCCTAGGGAGGCCGACGGCAAGGAGGGGAGGACGGGTGAGAGGCTTCTCCTCTTGCTTGTCTCTCTCTCTTTGCTTTGTTATGTTCTTTCAAATAATGACTTGTGTTGAGAAGTAACAAGCTAGAGTCCCTTTACATGGTCATAACTCTTTATTAACTACATAAAGGCCCCAATACTAATCATGTCCTTACATGGATTAGCCCATATGCAAATTAGTCCCACTAAGTTTGCTTGTGATTGCGTTATGATCCTTTTATTAATTAGTCCAACTAATTAATACCAATATTCAATTTAATCCATCCAGTGTGTGACCCCATAGGTTTCTACTTAGTCGGTAGTAACTCATTACTAACATGGAGCGGTGTCTAGCAACACATCCATGCCACCCAACTAATAGAAATAAGTCAGTGATCCCGACAAACCTTGTGCCCAATATCTCATATTGTAATATCCCTTTGTCTCCGTATCCGGATTGGACACGATACATAATAGTCACACTCGTATATCCAATCCATAGTTTCTCGATCCTGAAAATATGGTTATGCAAGCAGATAACATCAATATCTCCCTACTGATTTATTTGAGTCTAGCCAGACATTCAATAAGCACCATACCTCGACTAGCCATGGATATTTTCTCGCATTATGTGGGAGGGACAACTCCTCTCTACGTTACTACGATCTCTAAGCATGCTTCCTATCATGCCCGATAGCTATCTTTATAGTTGCCCGGTCAAGGCGCAACATAGGATAATATCAAAGTATGATATTCGACAACTAGAGTATCTAGTGACTTCTAGTGTAAGGATATAATATTATTGGCACTACGAGAAGCGATTGTGACTTTGACATAATCTAATGTATCCTTCCCGTCGTGGGTCAATCCAGTATGACATTACTCCTAATGCATACCCATGTGTTATACTTGATATGCCATATCAATCTACACACATATTCGTCCTATTAACTAATATAATGGTTTAGGGATATTTAATATAAACAACACATTGTATCTAAGGACTTCATTATATTAAATATCACAATAAATAATAAATGAATATTCTAGCCAAAACATCGTTCATACTAAATATAGATTGCCTCTAGGGCACCTATTCCAATACTTCTCTCTCACGAACAGATCGACCTTGATCACCAAACCAGACATCGTTCCTGGTGGAAACTAAAAACCCTACTCCGGATAGCCTGCTCAATCTGAATCGCGAAACCCTAGATTTGATTTTCACCTGGATCTTGAAACATGGCTCTAATACCAATTTGTTAAAACTGGTGATCTCCTTGGCCTGGCTCTGATACCAGTTTGTTGTAACAGAACTCTTTTTTGAGAGCTCTGATACCAAATTGTTATAACCTGGGGGTATTCGAGCAAGAACGATGAAACAAAATCAAGAACGAGACAACTATTTACGTGGTTCCCTAACGAATTAACAACGGACCCGGTAGCTACCTACACACCAGATATTTTATTGAGAAGAGAACCCGATTACAATGCACGCGATGCAACAACGACCATGGCGGCCACCCACCCAACCTACACACACAAAAGCTTCTCAAAGCACCAAACAAATGAACACATGTGTTATTATGGATATTGTATTACTACACCAAGTTCCTTTATATAGGCCATTAGGAAACAATCTAAAGATGACTTTAGCACCAAACCAAACATCACCGCCCCAGTAGTTGTTTGCCGCATTTTGACTTCAATTGAAACCCAAAAACATCTATGCTCTGGTTGGATCACTAGTGGAAAATAGGTCTTTAAAATAATCTTCAAGGGTACGGGCGATTCCTTCATCTTCATCTTGTCATATACCATGACCGTTTTTGATACTAGACATTCGGTTCCTATGTGTAAGTTCACAGGTTTCACAGGATTGAAATATAGGGATATTACAATTCCATGAAACAGTTTTCAAAGCCTTGAATCAAAGGTTTTAAAGGCATGAAGAGCTATTTCAAGGCCTTGAAACAATGTTCAAAGTCTTGAAAATGTCTGACATGAATGCATATTCTAAGGGGGCATTTTTCTATGCCTTTCTCGGCTTATTCTAACTCTCTCATCCTTATATTTGATCTGTTATTACTTAATGATGAAATACAAAAGCTTTTGACTCACTTAGACTTCATCTGATTAACATGTTTGACTTAGTTTTGCAGGGAAAATTCATTTCCTATTTTGCAGGATTGGTTTCCTAACCTGGATTTTGCGGAAAAGGAAATATTGAGAGAATGTGATTTTGTGACCAAATCAGGCACTCATGACAGCTTCTCAATACGTTTAAAGACAATATCAAATCATTATCTTTGAAGATCCTTATCAACTATCCAAGACATTCTAACTTTTCTTTGTATGGATATTCAGATGCTGACTTTGCAGGTTACAAAGTTGATAGGAAAAGCACTTCACGAACTTGTCAATTTATTGGATCCTCCTTGATCAGTTGACACTCCAAGAAACAAAACTCAGTTGCTTTATCAACAGCTGAAGCTGAATACATAGCTGCTGGAGCCTGTTGCTCACAAGTATCATGGATTGCTCAACAGTTGAGAGATCTTGGAATTGATTTCGGAAGTACACCTATCAAATGTGATAACACTAGTGCAATATCAATCACAAAGAATCCAGTTCAACATTCAAGAACCAAGCATATTGAAAGGCGATATGGTGAGAAAGGCGATATGGTTCTTGAATTTGTTTCTAATAACATGCAACTTGAAGATATCTTCACTAAACCATTGCTATATGAAAGATTTTCAGCTCTAAGGCTGGAATTGGGCATGCTAAATAAAAATACAATGGTTTAGGGGGAGAGACAGGTAAGGAATGTCAGATTATGTGTTTCAAAGGTTTGAACTGGTTATCAAATCCTTGAAAATCTTTTCAAATCTATGATTTTATTTGTTTCAGTATAACAGCGTTTCAAGACCTTGAAATTATTTTCAAAGCCTTGAAAATAAGTCTGATAGCTTTTTAGTCAATTACTCTTGGATCATTCTATATTGGGTTCTATCTTTGTAGATATTTGCTCAATATCTCCCCTACCTTTTTCAAAATCCTTATTCAGCCAAATATAGTATTACAATATTTGTTTCCAACGGTTTCAAAGATTTGAATCTTCTCTGATCATTACAAATCTTTTGAGATCAGAGATAAATTTCAGTTTCCTTTTTAAAATCAAACTCTTTTAGTATTTATCTTCTTCTCTTCTCCTTCTTTCCCTATAGATCCTACTTTTCTCTATTCTTCTCCAAACCGTAATGAGCACAAGAAGAGCCTCTGACAGAATCAAGATGGCTGGTGGTTCAAAGCCTAGTGTAGAGAAGAAAAGAAATACCCCTGTAGAAGAGATTTCAGATATCTGTGAAGAGTCAGAATCAAAGGCCTCTAATGATGAAGAACTGGAGTCTTCTCCTCCAAAGAAGATGGTATAGAATGACCAGTTTCCATTTCCACGCAAGAAGAAAAAGACTACAAATACAACACAAGAGAAGCAGAAGGGAATCCATATTGGAAGCCCTAAGAAGGAGAAGAAAAAGGCAGACAAAGGGATCAAGGGAAAATTAAATGAAATCTACATTCCAGACTCGGATTCAGATACTACTTCAGGTTCCTATGGAGTGTATTATGTATCCGAAAAGGAAAGACATGAGAAAGACCTTCCAGAAGCTGAGTCAGTGTAAAATCTGGAAGGATGGATCATCACAAAATCTCTTCTGCACTACAGTAAAAGGTGTATGTGAAGAAGAAACAAAAGAATGGAAGGAAATCTTTATAAGAACTCACCTTTTTCTTCACCAATGTTATCAAAACAATCAGTTCCATAATTGAGGAAATTGATGTGGTTCAACAACAAGCACAAGAAAATGATGAAGACAGTGAGGAAGAAGAAGGAGAACAAGATGGAGATGAAGACCCAACCCCATAAACTCTTGCCTACTCTTTCTTGCCCACTCTTTTCTTCAATTTCTTTTTCAAAATTTTGCAAAGAATCGGATCCAACATTTTTCATTCTTTTTTATGAAAGTCAAAAAGGGGGAGAAATCTTGGTTGTTTTTATGTGTTTAGTGACCTGTCTTTTTGGTCAGTAGGAATTACCTGAGACTTATTTGTTTTCTGCTTACGTATGTTATTGAATAAGTTGGATAATTTTGGAACTTATGTGTTATTACTCTTTGTATTGTGTGCTAATAAGTACTTTTTGCAGAAACTGGGGTTCAAATAGATTGTGGTTTTGTCTTCATCAAGGGGGAGATTGAAAGTTCACAGGTTTCACAGGCTTGAAATATAGAGCTATTTCAAGGCCTTGAAACAGTTTCAAAGCCTTGAATCATAGGTTTCACAGGCTTGAAATAGCAGGCCTTGAAACAATGTTCAAAGTCTTGAAACTGTCTGACCTGTATGCATATTCTAAGGGGGAGTTTTTCTAAGCCTTTCTTATCTTATTCTGACTATCTCATCCCTCTATTTGATTTGTTATTACATGATGATGAAATAAAAACGCTTTTGACTCACTTAGACTTCATCTGATTAACCTGCTTGACTTAGTTTTGCTGGGAAAATCCATTTCCTATTTTGCATGATTGGTTTCCTAACATGGATTGTGCAGGAAAGGAAATATTGAGAGAATGTGATTTTGTGATCAATCACGCACTCATGACAGCTTCTCAATACATTTAAACACAAAATCAAATCATTATCTTTGAAGATACAAATCAACTATCTGTTGGGAAGACTGTCGGAGAAGTCAAAGGTTTTGCCTAATAAACAGAAAGTTTGTTGCTGAAATTCATGAAGATTTGATGATCTCTTGAGAAGTATAAATGGAGCTCAATTTGAAGCATTTTATACAACACTCAGCGGGAAAAAAGAGAGACACATTTCAGGATTGACAAGCATCAAAGACGCACATCATTCTCACAATCCATCTCATAGAAGATCATTGCATTCTTCACTGCAGTTCGACTTCCAGTGTTCTTCTATTCTGAATTAATTTGTATATCATTCTTGTATTACTTCTAGCTCTGATTCTCAAGGATTGTTCAAAGTGAAAAATATAGGATTCTTAGTTAATTATTTAGCAAGAGCAGGTACTAAATAGGTTAGTGAGAACCACAAGCTGTAACAGAGTTAGGCATATATCTGTGCTTGAGATCTAGGGCTTAGCTTTTGATTAATAAGAATTGTGTTGAAAATCCAGCAGGGAGAAGATCCCTGAGGTAGAGACGTAGGTCCAAGTGGACTGAACTCTATAAATCCTGTGTCTCTTGCATTTATCATTTAATTCTCATACTTGTTTTACACAACATTCAAACTAGTCTGTTTTCAAAGGCTTGAAACTGTTTTCAAGGCCTTGGACTTCATTACTCCTCACAGAAACACTCAACTTTACAAGTTTTACAAAACGTTGGCATACTCTATTCAACCCCCCCCCCCCTTCTAGAGTATATGTATTGCATTTCTACCTGCTTACTCCTCTTTCGGTATGGTTCTTAATAGACAACCTTTTATGAAAAAATATTTTATATAGATCACCATGCTTCATCCAACTGATTTGTTATCTCTGACGTCGCATGACTCCTTCCCAGAGGAGGAGGTCTGCAATTTCCTTCTTCAAAGAATCCTTCTCCGTCAGATTGGCGGAATACTGAGGTTGCATTTCAAGATTATCCTTGCGGTCCCGGAGTAGAGAAATCTGTCTCTTTACAATTACCAAAAGTTTTCATCTCAGACCTCTTTAAATCTGTAGCAAAACTGCTGCTCTTGGTGGGAAAATGAACGCCTTACCTTCTAAAACATTCTTCAGCTAATAGATTTCACTCTAGGTGATGACGCCACATAGCTTCAAACTGAAACTTTCGGACCGACTTCTTCTAATTCGAACACTTTTCATCGCATATAATTGTGATTGGAAACACTCTGACACTTCTGCTAAAAGATCAGAAACTCGAGCTCGCCGGAACTGCTCAATCAAACAGTAATTTACTAAAAATTTATCAAGACATTTTCTATTAGATCCTTCATCAGACTTGTTGTTTGACCATGTATGTGAAGGACAAGAACTTTCTGCATTAATTTCTAATTATGACATCACAAAATTATATTCTCAGTTTTTCTCCAAGATATATTATTGGAATGTCGCTATACAATTGGAAATCTCCAAAAAGTGTATAAATTAACATTGTATATATGCTCTTAGAAACCAAAAACAAGGTTAATACAATTTGTTTGCCTCATTTGAGTTATCTTTAGCCATGAAAAGAAAGAAGGTCAACCTCGCATGCATCACCAACGAAAACTCAAGGAAAGCAGCCTATGAGAAAAGGAGAAGGGATTGATGGACAAGGTTAGGGAGCTAATTAATCTTTGTGGAATTGACGCTTCTGCAATAATTTACAACCCTTATGATACCCAACAAAATGTTAAACAAAATATTTCTAGGGTTCAACGAGTGTTGGCACAGTTCAAGAGGATGCCTGAAAAGGTTAAAAGCAAGAAGATGATGTATGAAGAGAGTTTCATCAAGAAGCGAATCACGAAGCCAGTGAGCAGCTGAAGAAGCGATACAAGGAGAAATGAGAGGAGATTACAGAGTTCATGTACCAGTGTATGGCTAGTAGGGCCAAAAAACACATCTTAAATTTGAGGGATTTGCATGATCTAGGGTGGGTTATTATTGAAAAGCTCAACCAAATTTATAAGAAGATCTTGTCACTGAAGAAACCTGATAGACCATCTTCTTCTTCCCAAATTGTTCCAGCAGTGGTGAAACTGGAATTTTTAATTTCCATCAATGGGAGTAGAATGGAGCCACGAATTTGACCACTGTAGTTGTGCAGCAAAGGCCTCAATGCTTTGCACACTTTATGAGCAAACCTAATCCAATGGGTCTCGAAGTCCCTGATCAGATGACTCTACACCCATTACGTGATAAACAATCTTATGCTATGTGGCCAGTGTCTTCCTTCTTCCATTTCTTGAATATAGCTTTCCTTGAGGAGTCGTTGAAGATAAATGCGAGCTTCACCTTCTTTCTTGTCATGGCTAAAGATAACTCCAAAGAAGCAAAGAAATTGTAACAAAACTGTATAAAGCTTTGGATTGGTATCTAGAGCATATGGACAGTGCTAATTTATAAACTTTTTGGAAATTACAACATTATTGTTTGTAGATTTTATGTTCGTTAGGTATTTAAATAAAAATATCACGTTCATAGAATTTCACATTCTATATTTTATGTACGTGTTGAAAACAAATTAGGGAACGCAACATGTCAGAAGGAATGTTGTAATGTTACGAATTATTCAGTGTACGAATGAAAAACATTTAGAATGCGTGAGTTAATTAGAGGATACTTTGATGTCTATTTTCAGATATGCACATTGAAGTTTACACGATATTCACAAGTAATTAACATATGATTCAATCTTCATACATAAGATAAAGCTTGGGAGATGTTCTTTTCTTTTTTAAGTTATTGCAAAATAATAAGTGGATTTTAAGTTTTGAGTCTCCTGAGTTCACTAAAAAATTGATATACTTTATCAATGTGGCCAGGCCAGGTGATGAACAAAAAATTAAAAAGAGCAACGCGGAAAGTTGCGAGGGCAAGATCGGCAAAAATATTGTTTTGTGATTAAGAAATTCTAAATTTTGAATGATAGATATGGGGTAATTTGTTGAGTGAAATAGAACGTTTTTTGGATGAATTTTTAATTCTTTTAATGAATTTTATTTATGCTTAATAAATGATGGAGTTTTGTAACGACTTTTAGTAGTGTTTTAAAGCTCTAGTTTAGGTAAACTAGAACTTTAAAATGCTGCAAGTACTTTAATAGAGTCAACTAGAACTTTAAAACGTTGCGAGATTTGTTTAGCAAATTTCATAATTCATTAAACAAACATAAAATTTATTTATAACCACTAAATTCACGATGTCCAGAAGTTTATAGGTTCATAATCTTCCAAAATATCAGCTACGATAGAGATATCCTTTATGATGCCCCCCTTGGTTCCGCAATCCAGGTCTTCTAATAATTGTTTAACATCCCCCTCGACACAAAGCTTTTGGATCTCTTTCTACACCGCAAAATGAATACATTTACATACGGCCATTGCTTCCTCTTATCTTGCATTGCTACGGGCTCTTAGCAGAAAACATCTTGCACCCATACAAGCACCCAAGTTGACTCTGAGAATAGCATTGGCTGTACCCTTTCTCATGTATGGTTTAAAAGCATCATCACAATTTAGCTTTTCAAAACCACTCTTCATGAGCTGCCACCTCCCACATCTGTCCGCATGACCCGCAGTTGAGTTCTACTCTTGAACCTTTGAAAGCTCCTCAAGCCGTGCATGAGCCTTGTACACAATCTTCCCACGAGATTTTGGATGTCCTTCAAACAATGTAGCGTTTCTATTATCCCAAATCTCCCATAATGTCACGCAAAAGATTCATCAATTTTCCTCCAAAAAGCTCATAATTAATTTCAGATACCCACATGGATAGATCCATCTTTTTCCTTGGCACCAACCGTTGGAACCCAAGACGATTCCAAATTTCCTTCGTCGCACTGCATTTATAAAATACTAGGTGATACGCCGCGCGATGCGCGGGCATGCCATAAGTTCAATTTTTTCACTTTTAATAAGATAATAATTAAATATATTTATCTAACTATAGTAGGTA
Source organism: Linanthus parryae (assembly GCA_023055425.1). Lineage (NCBI taxonomy): Eukaryota > Viridiplantae > Streptophyta > Magnoliopsida > Ericales > Polemoniaceae > Linanthus > Linanthus parryae. Next base: position 8,358,312 of record JALGPY010000013.1, on the reverse strand, counting down.
AAATATTATGAAAACAATGCAACATATTGGACCAGGATTCCTTGGAAGTAAGCTCTAAGAAGAGCATGTTTAGTGTTTGTAGCAATCGTGTTGCTGAAATTGAACTCTAACATAATCTCAGTAGGAAGAAGTTAGAAAATCATAACAGGATCGAGTGTGTATATATATATATATATATATATATCAATATATATATATATATATGAAAATTATATATATGAAACTTATTTCTTACAAAATCACTTTCATTTAATGTAAAATCTATTTCAAAACTATCAAAACATTTTTATTTAATCTTCTCATATTTTGAGGCATTGTTGTATTATTTTTTTTAGGTAAAAAAATTTCTTATTTTATGATGGTTGAAATGCAATAATTTTTATTTATTTTTTCAAGTGAAATCGGCATCATATGACTTATAAAATAATTTTCATGTCTTGTCTCAGAACAACATGCACTACAAAAAAATTGGTTTTTACTACGAGCATGCTCGTCGTTACAACCCGAAAAATCTTCATTAGAATGAAAGACGACGAAAGCAAGAGAAGGTAAAACGTAAATGGAGCAAAGCTTCAAACCTAATGCTCTTGAAAAGAGCTTCTTTCAATGTATGATTATGTCATACTCCTCCATGTTCTCATCTTGCTTCCAAAGCTCAGAATTCATGGTAGCTAACATGAGGCACGTCACATTCAAAGAACCATTACTTGATGTTCCTTCCATTAAGTTTTTGTGGTATTGGCGGTTGGTGGAAGGAAATTTTATGCTCTAGGATATACAACATTTTTTTCTTTTCGTTTGAGAACAATTCTCATTTATATCAGTCTAGAAAATTGATTCTAGACAGCTTGTCCTTCATAAGGACATATCGTAGATATAAAGCCGAGTTTGTTTGTTTAATGTCATAGGTGCTCAAAACAAAAATATTATGTAAACATTGTGACATTTTTACTGTATTTAACAAGGACTTAAATTATTTAACATAGCTCCCACGATTTTTCTCATATTAATATCCCTCACCATTAATGCGAAAAATATCATATATTCTTTAGTGGGTCCAAGATCCATATTTCACTTCTTCTTGAGCTTGATTTGGCAAGTCACCCAAGAATTAGTTATTTCGGTAGGAACAATTTCCAGTTGCATTTATTGCAACTCTTGGTTCAATTAGGTGAATAACCCCTTATTAATTATCTATCTCATAGATAACACCTAATTACCGTCTAAGTTTATCAATCTTACTGAATACCCTAGTTGCGTCAAACCTCTTACTTGAACAATCACGCATTACTTGCTTGTGCCGCCACATCACACCATGATGAATTAAAATCGTCTTACTTTGGCAAGCCCGAATTTTATTAGACCATGATCATGATCGGTGTTCAGGTAAGAGAAGGCAAAACGCAATATATCGATTGAGGGAATTAATTGTCATTATTAGTTATTTTGTTTATCTAATCAAGGTGATCTACTTATTTGGATTGGGAAATCCCAAATAAAAGATCAACCTTGTTTATTATTTTCTTGCTACGTTTTGCATGCATCAACCATACACCAAAATAAATAACAAGACATTAAATAATAAACATGCACAAAAATGAAAACATGGCATGGATATGGCCCCTGATACTAAGATATTACCAAGCCAATGATAATACCTATAAGCCCTAAAGTGACAAATTCATCTCCATGTGCCTCTACCATAGTCGCACGTCCTAGCTTGCGAGTCCTCCGTTGTCTTTGTGGTTTATTTGATTCTTTGGTCTTCTTCTCCATGTCTTGACTATCATCTAAATATCTTATACTAGCTAGAATCTATACTAAATAGAGAGACCTCACAAGCGAGGGAAAAGCAACATGCAGACCGTAAAAACAAATAATTATATTAATTACAATAAAACCAAACTAAACCACAAACCACAAAATAAACATCCACAACGTAGGCCATATCCATCCACCATGCAACAAAAGACATAATACTGTTAAAATCCAATTTTAATGAGCTTGGTCAATACGAGTTGTAATTTGGTTTTTCTATGGTCAAAACGGTCCAAGGAGCACACCAATCTACTTTGGCCGAACCCCAAGGAGCCGCCAAAAGCAGGGCCGAACCAGTCGGCCCTAGCCCGCACGGTCCAACCGCCGGCTAGGCTGTGGCCAAAGCTTGGCGCACAAATTAGGGGGGTGGACGGCCCTAGGGTCAAACCCTAGGGTTGTTTGCTTCATCCTTCCCTTGTGTGCTAATTTCCAATTAAGAAAAACCCCTCTTCCCTAATTGTGCCCAAACCCTAACATTTCAAAACCCATAAGTCACATCATATGTGAACGAAATTAGCAAAATTTTATACAATATGTAATATTTGGCTCGATCTCTATTGAATCATTTTCAATTTGCGTCATATGCTTAACTTAAGTTTTTCGTCAAAAATTGTAAAACTGTGAAAAACTGATAAACGGTAACCCATAAGATCAGGTTATGCGCTACGACGTGTGCCTCTGATATCACTATAGGGTTTTGATGTAGGTTAAGCATCGGAATAATAAAACTTTTATCCTGCTCAAATCCCTCTAAGGATCACAGGCACGCAATCATAACATGATGAAGGTAGAAAAACTGTGTACCTTAGTTTGTGTGATCACCACGAAGAATTGTGACTTCGTCTATATGAGTATCCACACCTTTGGATCGCAACTGGAACTCTTCTCCACGTGTAGTGCTAGCAACGGAAGAAGGATACAAGAGAACACGCAAAACGGAGCAAGTCGCGCCTAGGGAGGCCGACGGCGTCAATGGGGCGGATGGGTAGGGGGTTTCGCCCGCCTACTTGGTCTCTCCTTGCTTTCTAATGTTCTCTAAATAATGAAACTTCTAAAAAAATAACAAGTTGGGATGCTTTTATATAGTTAATAACTCCTTATTAACTACATAATTGCCCTAATATTAATCCTGTCCATCCACGGATTAGTCCACCTTGCAAATTAGTTCTACTAACTTTGCTTGTGGTTGCATTTAGATCCTCTTAATTAATTAGTCCCACAGATTAAATCCCATATCCATTTTAACCCATATGGTGTGTGACCCCATAGGTTTCTGCATAGGTAGTAATTATTACTAACATAGAGCAGTGTCTAGCACCACATCGATGTCACCCAACTAATAGAAATAGTCAGTGATCCGACAAACCTTGTGCCCACTGTTACCGTTGTATTATCCCTTTGTCTCCGAATCCGGATTGAACACGAGACATAACTGTCACCCTCGTATATCCAATATATTCTTTCTCGATCCTGAAAATATGCTTATCAAAGCAGATAACATCAATATCTCCAAATTGATTTATCCGAGTCTGGCCAGACATTCTATAGGAACCATCCCGCGAGTGGACCATGGATATTTGCTCCCATTATGTGGGAGGGACAAATCCTCTCTACATCACTAGCATCTCTCAGCTTGCTTCCTACCATGCCAGATAACTACCTTTATAGTTACCCGGTTAAGGCGCAATGTTTGATAATATAAAAGCATGATATTTCACAAGTAGAGTATCTACTGACTTCAAGTCTAAGGACTACAATACCAGTAGCACTACGAGAAGCACTTGTGACGTTGACATAATCTAATGTAGCCTTCTCGTCGTGGGTTAATCCAGTATGCCATTACTCCTAATGCATACCCATGTGTTAGACTTGATATCTCCACAATCTACACACATACTAGTCTATAAATGATCATGGCGTTAATCAATATAATGGACTACGGATATTAAAGAATAGAACATTTAGATATTAAGGACTTCATTCATGTTAACATATCTCCATATCGATAACATAATGAATAGTAAGTCTATATAAATGTCACGATAAATCGATTGCCTCTAGGGCACACTCCAGCAGATAATCCCTCACTTCTCGTTTTATAACACATGGCATGAGGATTCAACCAGGTCCTTTAGAGTATAGTAGCCTTTCGTGGATGTTGAATCCCTTGAAATTGGGGCAACTTGCGCCTTCATCGCCCTTTAGTAGTCCTTCTACGATAGGCTTTCTCTAGTCTTCTACATCGAGATCTTCTTCAGCACATAAGTCTTGTTGTAATACTCCTATTATTTAAAATTATAAAAGTAGTTTTCTTTTAATAAATATATTTTCTTCTATTTACATTTTTTTATTATTATTATTGTTATTATTATTGTTGTTGTTGATGTTGTTGTTGTCGTTATTATTATTATTATTATTATTATTATTATTATTATTATTATTATTATTATTATTATTATTATTATTATTATTATTATTATTATTATTATTATTATTATTATTATTATTGTTATTTTTATTTTTATTATTATAATTGTTATTATTATAATTGTTATTATTATAATATCAAAAGTAGTCTATTTAAGATGACACTTTTATTATAATTAGTTTATTGGTATAATAGTTGGTGAAGGGAAGCGTGTCGTTTGGTGTTTTAACGTGTTCAAAATTGTAGCTTTTATTTAATATTACGTAGCGAACCACCGCGTGTCTTGGTGCTCCAGCCACATCCTAAACATCCTCGTCATCTTCTTCCCCCAATCCATTTGTGAACAGCCGAACCTTCTCCGAATACTCCGGCGAAGAAACCCAATTCGGCAACGCCAAATCATGACCATTTTTCTTACAATTTTAGTCCGGATTCACCCCTAATCGCGCCATGTATCAAATCATTTCACTCCTAGGAATCAATTTCGGTAATTCAGGTTTCCAAATAAAAGCCGAAAATTTCTCTCGTGGGTTTTCAATTTCTGAACTGGTCTCCACCCAAACACATCCCTGTAACTCTCAGTCTCTATCTCGCCCAGAAATGGCTCACCCTCAATCCCTCGCTCCCTCCCCCGTCGACCATCTCTCTCTGCTCCGGCGAACACAAGAGGTCGCAGCCCTCGTCCACTAAGACCCGTGCTCCTCCATCGCCGCCAACCTTCTCAGGTTTTCTTTCCGTCTCTCACTCCGATCGATTCCGAGTTCGTAGGAGGCGAGTTCGTTGAGGACCCCTACTACTAGTTGTGTGATTGCTTGTGTGTAAGCTCTCTCGTTCCAGGTAAGTACATATGTACAGCCTTTCATTATCAAAATGTGCTACTTGTGTGTGTTCTATCTTCCAAATTGATTACTCTATTTCCATTTTGAAACTTGAAAAGCTTGTTATTCAGAACCAATGATTTATATTCTGGAAATTGTTGTTTTAGCTCAAATGTGATATTGTCGGAATGACGAATAAATAGTATATCTCTAACAGATTAAAGGGCGATGTACGGGGTTTATGTGTTATGGATCAGGCCGGGTGCGCAAGGCTGCGATCCTCCCTTATATTCGTGTAATGGCTACGACCGGGGGCGCAAGGTTGCGATCCTCCTATGTGTTTGTGTTATGGCTCCGGCCCGGGGCGCAAGGTTGCGATCCTCCCGTTATTTGTGAAAGCTATATAGTGCTACCTATGCCTGTAAGGATCACAAAGGTATAGGGGTGTCAACACTTAAGGCCTTATAGTTACTATGGTTTCAGTGATTCCCCTGTTACATTGTACCTGCTGGCGGATCTTGTCTATTTCCCAGCCAAACATAATGATTAATCTAATTGTTCGGTTACTTGTTACATTCCTATTTTTATTTCTAAAGCTTAGTTTTTAAACTTATATTAGTTGGAGCCCAATAATCTGTTTTTTACGCGTTGTTGCCATTTGAAAACCCGCAGGTTGTGAATAAAGGTGGGGGAACGCACACACGTAGCTGAAGGCGAATAACAAGCTAGGAATCACCTAGTTAATTTGTTAACATTAGCCACTTTTGGAAATTCAAACTTTGTCGTATTTATTTCCTTTAAAACTATGCTAGAGGTTTCTCCTTTAATTTTTAGTAAATCACTTTAGAACTGTCAGGGTTGCTAAAATTGGAAGCTTTTCAAAAAATTAAAATGGACATAGGCTAACTAAAATTGATAATAAAATTTAATCGGGGTTGCTGGATAATCGAGCAACATTTGTGATTAGTTCCGCTGTTAATTGTGTTTTTCGTGTTACTTGGATATGAGTATTGTTGATTTCTATATGCTTCATCGTGTAGATATCACTGTGACAGTTGTTTAGCTTATGTGGTCTATACCTTTTCATCGTCTAAGATTAGTCCCGTTGAGATTGTGAGTGTATATGGGGTCTTGAACACTTCTGAGACTCCTCTTATCTTCTCTCCGAACATTGACTTGGGCGAGGACCAAGGAGATGAGCAAGAGAAAGTTGAAAACCAAAATGAGGATGCACAGGAGGATTTCATAGATTGGGTTGCCGATGTGAGTGAGATTGATGAAATGGAACAGGAGGAGAACAACAAAGCGAAAGAGATTGCGATTGATCCTACCCATATGGAGCTCATGTTCACCACTGATGACGAGGAGTAGTTCCACGCCCATAAGTTACCATTTATTTCATCCCACCCCTAATTTAGCATTTATTTCATTTCTTTTATCACGAGAGTGAACTTTTATCTTGCTTTAGGAGTAGTTATTGTTGGAATAGATGCCCTAGAGGCAATCTAGTTTAGTATGAATTTATTTGTGGCTAGAAATTCATTTATTATTTATTGGATATTTAATATAATTAAGTCCTTAGATTTACAATTGTGTTGTTTATCTTAAATATCCCTAGTCCAGTATAATGATTAATGGGACAATCATCTATAGACTAGTATGGTGTTGGATTGATATGGAGATATCATGATCCAACACATAGGTGTGCATTAAGGGTAATGACGCACTGGATTGACCCATCTCCGAGAAGGCTACATACACGTTATGTTGAGTCACAAGGGCTTCTCGCGGTGCAATGGTATTGTCATCCTTAGACTTGAAGTCACTAGATATTCTAGTGATGGATTATTGTGATTTTGGTAGAGTTAAACGCTACACCGTAACTGGGTAGTTATAAAGGCATGTACCGGATACAATAAGAAGCAAGCTTAGAGATCGTAGTGGACGTAGATAGAATTTGTCCCTCCCACATAACGGGAGCAAATATCCTAGGCCACCCGAGGGATAGTGCTTATAGAATGTCTTGCCAGACTCAAATAAATCAATATGGGATATTGATGTTATTTGCACGAATAAGGCTATTCCCATAGATCGAGAAACTGTGGATTGGATATACGAGTGTGACTTGTATTTCTCGTGTCCAATCCGGTTATAGAGACATAGGGATGAGACAATTAGTTGTACAAAGGTTGTCAAGATGACTATTCTATTAGTTGGCTAGAATGGATGTTTTGCTAGAAACCGCTCCATATTAGCAAATTGTTGCTACCAACTAGATAGAACCTATGGGGTCACACGCTATATAGAGTTGAACTAGATTTGGGAATTAATTAATTGGATGAATTAATTAGAAAAATCACTTTTCAAAACCTTGCAAACTTAGTAGGGAATAATTTGCTAGGAAGGGACTAATTTTAATTATAGTAGGACTAGAATAAGTCCTTTAGGTAGTTGACAAGGATTTGTTGGACTATATAAAGGACCTTCCTTCTTTCCTTCCCACACTTATGATTCATTATATCATAACTTGAGTGGGAGAGAACAAAAAGGAGAGAGCAAGCAAGCTAAGGAGCTCGCCGCCCCCTTTGCCGCCGCCCGTCCCCGTCGGCCACAAGGAGGCCGAACCTCCTTGGTTTGGTCTCGTTTTGCGTGATTCTTCTTCCTCTTCCTCTTTCCGGGCTAGCACCAAGGAGTGGGAGATCTAGAAATCAACTCTAGGCGTGGATCAACTATAGAAAACGTGACACAATTCGCGTTTGAAGTGATCAAAGGAGAAACCTAAGGTGTGTTAATTGATTTCTTCCTTTACCATCGTTATGTCTCTTGACCTGTGATCCTTGGAGAGTTTTGCATGGTTAATTATTGTTTCCTTTGCGCATCCATGAATCAAAACCCTACAGTGGTATTACAACCACAGGTCGTAGAGCATAAACGTGGTTTATGTGTTACGTTTTGATAGTTTTACACCTTAATTTGTTGTTTATCGCGTAAAACAAGACAAATCAAGAATGGGATGCAATTTGTCAATAATTTATCATAACTAGACCTAGTTTTTGCATTGGAGGCATGAATTAGTGAGTTTGAGAAATTTTACGATCTTAGATCTAGGTTTTGGGCATCCTTAGGGAAGAAGGAGTTCTTCCAAAACAAGGAAACAACCAAAGTTGGGCACCAAGCAAGGGAGTTGTTTTGGAAACAACTCCCTAAGAGGTTCGGCCCCCCTAAAGGGACTGCACCTCTTGCTTGCCGCCCAAGCTAGGCCGCCCTAGGGGCCGGGGCAGCCCTAGCCCGCGGCCTAGCCGCGTGGGCTAGTGGCCGACCGGCCCTAGGGCCTTGCGGTTCACTTTTTAGGCCCGGTCAATTGGATTGTTGGGCCCCATGGACCGTTTTAACCCTAGAATATCCTAAAATCAATTAAAATTGACCAAGTGCGTTAATATTGGATTTTAACTGTTTATGTGCAATTCGCATGGTGATTGGATATGGCCTTAGTATGTGGTTTGTTGTGGATGTTTAAATTTGTGGTTTGGTTTACGGCCTGCGAGCTGATCAATTAATTGTAATAATTAATTAGGGTTTTATGGCCTGCGAGCCATTTTTCTGAACTTGTGAGATTTATTTTATTTAGTATAGTTGTTAGCTAGTGCTAGATAGAGTAGATTGTTAGCCAAGATTGAAGAAAAGAAGCCCAAAGCCAAAAGAAGCCACAAAAGATGGAGCATGGAGCATGGAGCATTCCACATGACTATGAAGGATGGACCAAAAGATCAAGACACATGGAGATGTGTTTACTTTTAGGGTTCATAGATAATCCATTGGCTTGGAATTATCTTAGTCTAGAAAAGGCCATATCCATATCACGTTTTATTTATGTTTTGTGGTTGTTTAATTTATTGTCTTATTATTTTGTGGTTGGTGTATGGATGATACATGCAATTAGGATAATAAGATAATTAGACAACCCGGATCTATTATTTGGAGTTGTGTCTAAACTCAAATAGATAGATTAGTTGATATTGATCAACAAAACAATTAAAATTGAATTTAAAATCCCTCAAAATTCAAATATTGTGTTCTTGCCTTCTCGTTATTTAAACACTCATTATCATCATGATTTATCAAGTTCGTGCGTGCCAAAGCATGGCGACTTGGTTCATAATGATAGAATGCGATGGCACAAGCTAGTAATGTGCAATTGTTTAAATAAGAGGTTGAACAAAACTAGGCTATTAATGTGATTAAGAAACCTAGAGGCAATCAATTGGGATTATCCATATGGATGGATAAATAAGGAGTTATTTTCCCGATTGAACCAATAGTTTCATAAGGGATGCAATTGAAATTGTTCCTACATAAAGTAGTCAAATTATGGGTGACTTGCCAAAGCAAGCTCATAAGGAGATGAAAGATTGATCTTGGCCCACTAGAAAATATAAGGATATTTTCCGCATTAATATCTTGAGGGTTATTAATCCGTATAGAAATAGTGGGAGCTATATTTGATAAACTAGCCATTATTGAATATAGTCAAAAATTCACAAATACTAAAACTTGCGTATTTTCCTTTTGTAGAATTCCAAATGGCAAACAACTCATCAAGTTCACAACATTCCCAACAATCTGTCCTTGAGAAGGACAAGCTCTCTGGAACCAACTTCCTTGATTGGTACAGAAACTTGAGAATTGTTCTCAAGCAAGAGAAGAAACTGTACGCAATAGAGGAGCATGTTCCAGAAGGTCCTGAGAACCAAACACCTGCTGCCCTAAAGGCGTATCAAAAGCGTGTTGATGACGCTAATGCACCATGACTTCTGAGCTTCACAAGAAACACGAAAACATGAATGCTGTCGATATGATCGAGCATCTGAAGCAGCTTCACAATTTAACTTGCTTAGTGTATCTCAGCTTTGTGATAATGGCAATAAGGTTATCTTTGATAAAGAGAAGTGTGTGGTGCAAAATGAGAAATCAGGAAATTGCATTCTCACAGCCTCTAGATCAAACAATGTTTATACTTTTCAGACTAACAAAGTTGCAGGTAAAAGTTTTGAAGTGCCCCAAGGCCTTGAAAGAGGATTCAAAGCTTTGGCACAGGAAGCTTTGTCATATTATTTTGCATACTTTGAACAAGTTAATTTCCAAAGATTTGGTAAGAGGATTGCCATCGATTAAGTTCAAAGAAGATGAATAGTACAAAGCCTTTATCAGGGCAAGCAGACCAGAAGTTCTTTCAAGCCAAAGAAGTTTGTAAGTACAACTAGACCCATTGAACTGCTTCATATGAATCTCTACGGTCCAATGAGAACTCCTACACCAAAAGGTAAAAGGTATATGCTAGTTGTTGTAGATTATTTTTCTAGATTTACTTGGGTTATGTTTCTCAAAGAAAAATCTGAAGCCCTTGTTCGCAATAATTCCAAAGTATAGGAATATTGTTCTAAGTAGTACCCGAGTAAGAACGGGGTCGATTGCAACAAGGATTGGGAAATAGAAATCTCACACTTGAAAAGCAAGCGATAAACTAAACTAAAGCTAACTAGTGCGATGAAAGTAAATTTCTCAAAGGCTTAAGCTAGCCAAGCTTCTAAATCCACCAAGGGAAACTTGATGGAGCGAGGATTTTTTTTTAACAATTTAAAGAAACTAAGAAAACACTTAAAGTGAATCTAAAACTTGAGAAGAGTTTGCAGGATTGAGAGAAGAGATAGTCTTATTTTAATCATCTAGGTGTGGTGTGCATGAATCCAGCACCCAAATGATATTACAAGGAGATGTGTGGATTCTAATGTCAAATCCAAGTATGATTCATGAGGAACACTAGTGGAATCCAAAACTAAGTTGTATCAACTATCAAGTATGTGTATTCAAGCATGAATCCACAAACAAGATGAAGCTACAAATCGGACCTGTATTCCAATAATTGTTGAATCATGAATCACAAGAGAAACTTCTCAACTCATTGATTAACAATTGAATCCACACCCAACACACCGAGATTCATCAACTTCAACCAACAAAAAACTTAGCTACTCATGTCTAAGAGAGAAACACAAGAGACATCAAGCATATTCATGAATATTTTCATTCAATTGAAGTTCCAACTCAAGAATACACAAGCTATTCTCCAATTTCAACTCAAATTGATGAACAAAGTCACTAATAACTTCATTCAAACTACTAAATTTGATTCCAAGCTACAATAAATCAACTACTATTTGCCAAGTAACCCAAAATGATCAACTAAAAGTAGTCAAGTAACCCAAAAATGAAGAACAAACTAAGAAAAATGAAGAACAAGAGATGAGAACTAGCTGAATCCGAAATCTCCCTCCTCTATGGTTGGTCTTGGCTCTGCAATAGCTCAAAACGAGCTCAGAAACACCAAGAACAACCCAGAAACTTGCAGGTACCGAGAGAGAAAAGAGAGAGGCAGCGTTTTGGCTTAGCTTTTGCGTTGGTAGAGAGTCCCTTTCTTCATCTTTGTACTTATCTTATATAGGCAGTGGGCAAGGGGTTTCTTGGCCTCCAAGAACACATCTCAACCTTTGAATTGCACCAATCTTATCTCAATCGTTGATTTTAGGAAGCTTCATGAAACCTAGGTGAATCGGGGCTTTTCTCTTCGTGACTTCTTGGGCCGAATTAAGGGGTGGGATATTTAGCTCTCGGTCTTAGGATCAATTTGGGACTGATTTCACTTGAATTGGTAAAGAAATGAGGCCGGGGTGAAGGTTTAAAGAAGCTTGGTTGAAGCTTCCATGGAGGATTTCGTGGGTCTGTGTGTTCTAGCAACGGGGAGAGAGAAGGATGAGAGAGAGACGAGCTTGTGGTTCTCTACTTTGGCCGAAATTTCACTCGGCTCCCCCCACAGTTGCTAGAAGCTTTTAAAATACCCCCTTGCTATTAGAACTTATTCATAACACTCCTTAAAACGTTTAGGAAATGGCACCTACACCCCCAATCCGTTATAAACTTCTTTATTTGACCCTCAAATGTAACTTTAGCCTTCCAACTTAGGCTCTTTGACTCTAGCTCTTCAATTTTTGGCCTCTAACTTCTATTTTCTTCTCACTTGGACCCATGAATCTTCACTTAGGTTGCACATAAGCCTCTCAAATCTTCAAATCCCTTCAAATTAAGTCCTCCAAGCTTCTTTAATTCATCGTTTGGCCCTCCAAGGCTAGTCTCTTGCGTTCCAAATCACGATTTCACCTACAAAATGAGAGGAAAACTACCAAAACTACAAAAAGAAGCATAAGTCTAGAAAGAGAGATAAAATAGATCAATTACACATATTAGCAAGTTATGAAGAGTTCCTTAACATACTAAGATATGTAATTTTAAGTCGTTAACACACCCCCTAACTAGCCTTTTGCTCGTCCTCGAGCAAAGAGAGCGATAAGATAGGCAAATTAGTGAAGAACCAATCATGAGAGACACACACTCAACTAGACAAGGCTTGACCCAATTCTAAACTAGACTCTAATATATACAAACACGCACACACACATTATCTATCCTAAGTGAAAACTCAAAGAAAATAAAATCCTAAAGATTACTAGCTAATTTTAATTTCTTTTTTTTTGTGGAGGAAAAAGAAGAATGCAAAAATGTTTCCTCAAATAAATTCTCAAAGTCCAAGAAGATTAAGAAAGAAACCTATGGACGTCTAAGCATATACTCATACAAATGTGGGCGGTGTTTGGTAGAAGGTGACTCATGCGATTCACAAAACTTGTTAATTAAGTCCAATTCGCAAGAAAGTATGTCTTCAAAAATAAGGATCACATGAAACTAGTCATTCTCATACTTATTCAAAAGCACCCATGTAGCATGGACCTCCATGGGTGCTTTTGAATAGGTATGATCCTTTTGTGGATTTTTGGGAGATGGTGCGATAATTATTATTTTTTTTCGAGATTTATAGCATTAATTCTTTATTTTTTTTTTACCTCAAATCCAATGCGCTCCAAGACCCACAAAAAAATAGAGGAATATACAAGCGAGTGGGCTTTTTAAGCTAAACCAAGGGAGCTTTGTAGGTGGTGACCTATCAATATCCCCGGACACCCCTCTATTTCTTAGGCATCGCATAGGGTGTCATTGGTCAGCACCACTCTAATGGGCTAAGAGTTACCCCGCAAAAACGATTAGAATAAAATCTTTTTGTGAAGTTCAAATATCTTTAGAAAATGCACCCTTTATCAAAAGTAGAAGACGTCAAAGTTTATGTGATCAACTTAGCTTGAAGGACTTAAACATGAAACATAAATTTAGTGTGTCCATTTGTGAGAACGCATGATATCGCGAAATGTGGGATATTGGTGTAGATGTATTGAGTATAAGCAAAGAATTCCTTTTTAAAATAAAAAATGAAAAAGAACATGGACTAAGAGATTTCATAATTTGAAAATATCTAGCTTTCCAAAATTCTCCCTTCTCACTTTTTCTCATTTTTTTTTCCATTTTTTTTCAATTTCAATCTTGTTTTTTTTTTAATAAGTGAATCAACTATAACTTCCTAAGACTCAATAAAGCTATCAAAGAAGAAAATAAAATCTAGACTTAAGATGAAAGGTTAAAATAATTAACACTGCCAAAGAAAGAAAAAAATATATGGTTTGACAGGAGAAAAGAGTGATGCTTCTCATGAAAGGTTCAAAAAAAATTTAATTTTTTTTTTATTTTCATTTTTTTGTATTTTTCATGTAAATCGCTAATGAAAGAATAATCATGCAAGTGATCATTTAACCAAAAAATAAGTCCATACCACCCCCCCAACTAAAATATCACATTGTCCTCAATGTGTGAGAACAATGGAAGAGCATACAAATTTAGCAAGAGATAAGGGATTAGAAAGACCTCATTTTAGCTTCTTGGTCACCAAGCACCATCAATCTTCCTCCAAGAGCAACCTACAAAATATAAATAGAGAAAAACAATGCAAAAAAATAGTAGTAAACTAATTTATTTACGTACAACACGCGAATCCTATATGGGAGAAGTCAATTCATGGAACTTTTAATTTCTTGTAGTCAAGACAAGCTTTCCTATGACTATGAGCATAAGTTGGATCAAGGTAACCATCTTTCATTCTATGTCTTCTCAACATTCCTTTCGCATTCTCTAATGTCTCAAACACAAAAATTGGGTAACTAATACCCGGATCAAGTAAATCAAAATGTAAGGATTTTAGTGTTCCTTTCTTGATGAAAGTAGCACTCTCTTGTTTTTCAAATAAATTTTTTAAAATGCTATTTTCAAATAAATTGCAAGAGAAATCACACATTTTGATAGGCAACATTTACTCATCATTAGAATTAAAAATGATAGAAGAGGATCTTTGCCACTAGTTAACTTGATACCTTCAATGAGAAGAACATTTTTACTACAAAAATCAAATTTGTGATCATTTTTTGACATATGAAAAAAAGACTTCTCATTCATCAATTTCATAATTTCATCTAAAATTTTCTCCCAATCATTTTTCACAACATGGAATTTACTTTCACTACGCTCAATGGGAGAGATGTGAGTGAAGATATCAAAATTCTCACAACCTACACTTGGATCCCCCAACTTACTTGAAGGTCCATCCACAATCTCTAGTGGAGGGGGGTCTCCTAGAGTATTCTTTAAGTCATCCTCATTAGCCATGCAAGCAAGATTATCATCAACCCCTAATAATGTGGGGGTTTAAATCATAAGTTTGAGCTTCCCCTCTTTATGGAAACAAACTCCTCTCTCATGAAAATCACTCTTAATGCTAACATCCTCATGATGTGACTCTTGGTCAAGTTGTGCTAAATTTTCTCCTCTTATGTAAAATCAATGTCCCCTTCAATGAGAAGAGAGGCAAGAGACTCACAATCGCACAAAAAATCCAAATCTTCCAATGTAAGCTCACTTGACTCTTTGGAACGTGTAGCAAGATTTGAACATCTTCAACACATGATTCAACCCAACTCACTTCACATACATCGTCATCATTATCTTGTGATCTTGGGTGAATACATGCATTAAAAATGTTAAGCTCTAACGTCATGTTTCCAAATGTAATATTCATCATACCACTCCTAAAATTTATGATTGCATTGGATGTGGCAAGAAATGGTCTTCCTAAAATGATAGGGATAGAGGATGTGCCACTAGCCAAAGGAGAGGTTTCTAAGACAATAAAATCTACCGGAAAGTAGCATTGGTTCACTTGAACCAACACATACTCAATGATACCTCTAGGGAGTCTAGTGGACCTATCCGCCAATTGGAGAGTTACTCTTGTGGGTTTCAACTCACCCAACCCCAACTTCTCATACATCGAGTATGGAAGGAGGTTTACACTTGCACCCAAATCTAACAAAGAATTATGAATTTTATGTTCTCCAATGGTGCAAGTGATGGTAGATGAACCCGGATCTTTATACTTAAGAGGGATATTATTTTGGAGAATTGAGCTCACTTGCTCGGTGAGAAAAGCCTTCTTTCTCACTTGAAGAGCTCTCTTGAAAGTGCAAAGATCCTTGAGTAACTTGGCATGAGCCGGAATTTTCTTGATAGCATCCAAGAGAGGGATGTTTATCTTGACATTTTGGAATGTCTCAAGGATATCTTGGTTGTTAGCTTTCTACGTAGAGGCTAATAGTATTTAGGTAAATGGTGGAGGAATTTTAATTTCCTCACTTTCTTCCACTACTTGTTTCCCTTTGTCAAGACTCATTTTTGACTCTTGTGAGTCAACAACTCTCTCTTGGTCATCACTCTTCTCACACTCCTCTTCTCCCTCTTTTTCATTGTACTCCCCACTTGGAAGTCCATTGTTAACAAACTTCCCACTTCTCAAAACAGTGATGGCCTTAGCATGTACCATATGGTTAATGTTTTGCCCCCTAGGGTTTTGTTGAGGCTTAGATGTGAATTTTTCCTTCTCTTGAGCATTTATGGTAGACTTCAACCTAGCTAATGCATTTTTCAACTCTTGGTTTGAGTTTGTCAACTCTATAGTAGAGTTTTGAAACTCTTGAGTGGACTTCCTCAAATCATGGTTGGTTTGGTTTTGGGTAGCCATAAAGTGCTCAAAGGTCTCTTCTAGACTCCTTTTGTTAGGAGGAACATAAGTAGAGCTTGAGGGGTTTACTTGGGTGTCTTGGCCTTGTCTTCATTAGAAATTTGGGTGAGTCCTCCAATTGGAGTTGTATGTCTCCGAGTAGGGTGAGTTATTATAGGGCTTCCCATAATTGTAAGAATTTAACATATTCACTTGCTCACCCATGAGCTCTTGGCCTCTTAGAAAGTCGGGACACTTACTCAACTCATGAGAGTTATCACTACAAAATGAGCACAATGCCTCACTCTTAGCCTTAAGTTGATACATGGTACCTTTAGGCTTAGAGTTAGCATCCTTAGAAGGCTCATCAATGTCCAAATATTGGACTTTCTCACAAATTTCATCTAAACAATCCCAACCCTCATCTTCACCTTTTGTGAAAAAATCTCCCCAACTCGTTGATTCAATTGTGTGCTTATGGTCGCATGGCAAACCATCATAAAAAGGAGCTAATTAACCTCCATGTCTCAAATCCATGGTGAGGGCAAGCAATCAGGAGATCCTTGAAGCGTTCCCAAGCTTGGGGAAGTGGCTCTCCCTCCTTAGCACAAAAAGTAACAATTTGCCTTTTAATGGTATTTGTTTTGTAAGTAGGGAAGAATTTCTTGAGAAAGTCTTTCTCTAATTATTCTCATGTGCCTATGGTCCTAGTTCTCAAGGAGTGTTATGGTGTTACTAGAGTCCGAGAAAGGAAACAACATAAGCTTTATAATGTTACTAGAGACGCCATTGCAATTAACCTTTGAGGCAATATAATTGAAATCCTTAAAATGAGAGTAAGCACTCTCGGAGTCTAGGCCATGAAACTTGGGAAAAGTTGAATTGTTGCCGGTTTAACATCAAAGTTTCTTTCATTTAATGGAAACAAAAAGCAAGATGGTGAACGTTGTCTAGACGGATGCATAAAATCTCTAAGTGAACGAAATGGCATCATCTCATTTTTGCTATTATGCCCATACTCTCCATCCATGATTTCAAAGCTACTAAGAGACCTAGAATCGTTGGATTGGACTACTACAACTAGTAGAAGTATTTTCACCAAAGGGATTTCCACCCTCTTCTTCAAACAAATAGCGACACAATCTGTTAGCGCTATCACGTTGCCACACACCCATGCAAGCCAAGCTCAAATAAAGTTCAAGAGGGTTACCTAACACAAGCTAGGAGTATGTTTTGTGATTTTTTCACTTTTCACTTTTTTTTTTTGTTCCAAAGTTCAAAAATGAACCCGGAATTTTTCTTCAAGCGTTTCTAAAAAATAAAAACAATCAAAACAGGAATCAACTAAAGAGTGAGTCTCTTAACACCAATCCCCGGCAACTGCGCCAAAAACTTGTACGCGATAATTCCCAAGTACAGGAATATCGTTCTAAGTAGTACCCGAGTAAGAACGGGTCGATTTCCACAAGGATTAGGAAAGAGAAATCTCACACTTCAAAACCAAGATACAAGCTAAACTAAAGTTAACTAGTGCGAAGAAAGTAAATTTATCAAAGGCTTAAGCTAGCCGAGCTTCTAAATCCACCAAGAGAAACTTGATGGAGCAAGGATTTTTGTTGAACAATTTAAAGAAACTAAGCAAACACTTAAATAGAATCTAAAACTTGAGAAGAGTTTGTAGGATTGAGAGAAGAGTTGGTCTTAGTTGAATCATGTAGGTGTGTTGTGCATGAATCCAACACCAAAATGATATTACAAGGACATGTGTGGATTCTGATGTCAAATCCAAGTATCATTCATGAGGAAAACTAGTGGAATCCAAAACTAAGTTGTATCAACTATCAAGTATGTGTATTCAAGCATGAATCCACATACAAGATGAAGCTTCAAATTGGATTTGTACTCCAACACTTGTTGAATAATGAATCACGAGAGGAAATTCTAAACTCATTGATTTAACAATTGAATCCACACCCAACACACCTAGATTCATCAACTTCAACCAACAAAAAATTACCTACTCATGTCTAAGAGAGAAACACAAGAGACATCAAGCATATTCATGAACATTTTCATTCAATTCAAGTTCCAACTCAAGAATACACAAGCTATTCTCCAATTTCAACTCAAAATGATGAACAAAGTCACTAATACTTGATTCGAACTACTAAATTTGATTCCAATCTACAATAAATCAACTCATAATAGCCAAGTAACCCCAAAATGATCAAATAAAAGTAGCCAAGCAACCCAAAAATGAAGAACAAACTAAGAACAATGAAGAAAAAGAGATGAGAACTAGCTAAATCCGAAATCTCCCTCCTCTATGGTTGTTCTTGGCTCTGCAATAGCTCAAAACGAGCTCAGAAACACCAAGAACAACCCAGAAACTTGCAGGTACCGAGAGAGAAGAGAGAGAGTCAGCGTTTTGGCTTAGCTTTTGCGTTGGTAGAGAGCCCCTTTCTTCATCTTCGTCCTTAGCTTATATAGGCAGTGGGGAAGGGGTTTCTTGGCCTCCAAGAACACATCTCAACCCTTGAATTGAACCAATCTTATCTCAATCGTTGATTTTAGGAAGCTTCATGAACCCCAGGTGAATTGGGGATTTTCTCTTCATGACTTCTTGGGCCGAATTAAGGGGTGGGCTATGTAGCTCTCAGTCTTAGGATCAATTTGAGACTGATTTCACTTGAAATTGTGAAGAAATGAGGACGGGTTGAAGGTTTGAAGAAGCTTGGTCGAAGCTTCCATGGAGGATCTCGTGGGTCTGTGTGTTCTAGCGACGGGGAGAGAGAAGGATGAGAGAGAGACGCGCTGGTGGTTCTCTACTTTGGCTGAAATTGCACTCGGATCCCCCCCACAATTGCTAGAAGCTTTTAAAATACCCACTTGATGTTAAAACTTATTCATAACACTCCTTAAAACGTTTGGGAAATGGCACCCACATCCCAATCCGTTAGAAACTTCTTTATTTGGCCCTCAAATGTAACTTTAGCCTTCAAACTTAGTCTCTTTGACTCTAGCTCTTCAATTTTTGGCCTCTAACTTCTATTTTCTTCTCATTTGAACCCATGAATCTTCACTTTGGTTGCACATAAGCATCTCAAATCTTCAAATCCCTTCAAATTAAGTCCTCCAAGCTTCTTTAATTCATCGTTTGGCCTTCCTAGGCTAGTCTCTTGCGTTCCAAATCACGATTTCACCTACAAAATGAGAGAAAAACAACCAAAACTAAAAAAACAAGCATAAGTCTAGAAAGAGAGATAAAATAGATCAATTACACATATTAGCAAGTTATGAAGAGTTTCTTAACAAACTATGAAAAACCTACCTATAGCTTCAATTAGAAGTGATCATGGTAGAGAATTTTATCAATTAGAATTTGATTTGTTCTATGATGAGCATGGTATTACTCACAACTTTTCTTCTCCAAGAACTCCTCAACAGAATTGTGTTGTGGAAAGAAAGAACAGAACTCTTGAAGATATGTCAAGAACAATGCTTCTTGAAGACAAGTTTCAAAAACATTATTTGGCAGAAGTTGTGAATACAGCAAAGTATAAACTAAACAGTTGCTTGATCAGACCTATACTGAAGAAGACCCCCTATGAACTATTCAAATGGAGGAAGCCAAACATTTCATACTTCAAGCCCTTTGGATCACATGTTTTATCTATAAAAATGGAAAAGACAACCTTGAACCAAACTGGTTGAAGAGAGCATTCATGTTATTTTTTATGAAAGCTATGATGGTTCTTTGAGTGAAAGTTTTGCAGACTTAAATTTGAAAAAGCATGAATCAGAGGAAGAGACAGAGAATCCACTGGGATTCAAGAAAGGCACAGAAGAAAACAGAAGACATTTTCAAGACCTTGAAAATAGTGCTCAAGGCCTTGAAAATAAGCCTCAAAGCCTTGAAAAGGATTATAAGAAGGATACAAGTGACAAAGCCACTACTTCAAGACCAGAGAAGATCTATGGAGAACTTGAAACCTGGTCTCCAGAAAGAGATTCAAATATCTCTCATCTCATCAAGTTGATAATATCATTTCAGATCCACCCACTGGTACACAAACTAGATAACAGTTGAAGAACTTATGTGCTTTTAATGCTTTTATCTCTCTTGTAGAACCTAAAACTGTGAAGGAAGCATTACAAGAAGCAGACTGGATCATTGCTATGCAAAGTGAGCTCAATGAGTTTGAAATGAATAAGGTTTGGAACCTGATTCCTCCACCTACAAACCAGTCTGTCATTGGTACCAGATGGGTGTTCAGAAATAAGTTGGATGAAAATGACAAAGTGATCAGAAACAAAGCAAGGTTAGTTGCTCAAGGTTACAACCGAGCGGAAGGTATTGATTATGAATAAACTTTTGCTACAGTTTCCAGTGTAGAGGCAATTAGAATTTTTCTTGCTTTTGCATCTCACAAGAACAAGAAATTATTTCAAATGGATGTGAAGTGTGCTTTCTTGAATGGCTACTTACAAGAAGAAGTTTATGTTGCACAACCTCCTAGTTATGAAAATGACAAGTTTCTAGATAATTTTTATAAACTTGACAAAGCTCTTTATGGTTTGAAACAGGCTCCAAGAGCTTGGTATGAAAGATTTTCAAATTTTTTGCTTGAAAATGATTTCGAAAGAGGACTAGGAGACAAGACTTTTTTCATAAAGAATCATGAGAAAGACTTGCTTGTAGTTCAGATCTACATTGATGATATCTTGTTTGGAGCTATCAATTGTGCAGAGAATTATCAAGTCTTATGAGCAAGGAATTTGAAATGAGTATGATGGGAAAGCCGAACTTCTTCCTGGGACTTCAAATACATCAATTGAAGAATGGCATCTTCTGCATCAAAGCAAATACACAAGAGACTTGTTAAGAAAATATAGCATGGGTCAATGTAAGGAAGCCAAGACTCCTATGAGTTCTACATTATCCTTAGACAAGGATGAATTTTGGTAAGAGTGTCAATGTGAAAGAGTATAGAGGTATGATTGGATCATTACTCTATCTCACAGCAAGCAGATCAGATATCATGTTTAGTGTACGCATGTGTTCTAGATTTCAAACTGATCCAAGGGAATCACACTCAAGTAAAGTGAAGAGAATCTTCAGATATCTCAATGGATCCAAAGACTTTGGGATTTTCTATACAAGACATTCTAATTTTTCTTTGCATGGTTTTTCAGATGCTGACTTTGCAGGTTACAAAGTTGATAGGAAAAGCACTTCAGGAACATGCCAATTTATTGGATCATCCTTGATCAGTTGGCTTTCCAAGAAACAGAATTCAGTTGCTATATCAACAGCTGAAGTTGAATATATAGCTGCAGGAGCATGTTGTTCACAAGTACTATGGATTGCTCAACAGCTAAGAGACCTTGGATTTGATTTCAGAAGCATACCTATCAATGTGATAACACCAGTGCAATTTCTATTACAAAGAATCTAGTTCAACATTCAAGAACCAAGCACATTGATGTCAGACACCATTTCATCAGAGATCATGCTGAGAAAGGTGATGTTGTTCTTTAATTTGTTGCTACTAACATGCAAATTTCAGATATCTTCACTAAACCGTTAGCAGATGAAAGATTCTCAGCTCTAATATTGGCATTGGGAATTCTAAATAAAGATGCATTGGTTTAGGGGGAGCATCAGGTAAGAAAGGTAAGTTATATGTTCTTTCAAAGGTTTGAACTGATTTTCAAAGCCTTGAAAATCACTTCAAAGCTTTGATCATTATCTGTTTCAATGTTACAGCAATTCAAGACCTTGAAAACCTTTTCAAAGCCTTAAAAATAAGTCTGCTATAATAGTAGTCAATAAACTTGGATAATTCAGTATTGAGTGATATCTCTGTAGATATTTGCTCAATATAGCCCCTACCTTTTTCAAAAACTCATTTTATCCAAATATAGTATTAAATTATTTATTTCCAACGGCCTAAAATATTTGAATCTTCTTTGATTATTAAAGATATTTTCAGATCAGAGAGATGATTTAGTTTCCTTTTGAAACTCAAAAAACTTTAGTATTTATCTTCTTCTCTTCTCTTATCTCCTTCATACCTCTCTCTATTCTTCTCCCAAACCCCAATGAGCACAAGGAGAGCTTCAGATAGAATCAAGATGGCTGGAGGATAAAAACCTAGCTCTGAGAAAAAGATAAAGATAGTTGAAGAAAATGTTCTATCTATCAGTGAACATTCATAATCAAAGAGCTTTACTGATGAAGAACAAGAATCTTCACCTCCCAAGAAGATGGTGAAAAAGGACCAGATCCAGCAAAGAAGAAACAGACTATAGTTTCTGCACAAGAAAAGAAGAGGGGAAAGGAAAAGGAAAAGATAATAAAAAGAAATCCTCACTCAAGACTAAGACTCGGACACTACTTCAGGATCCTATGGACTTTATTCTGTTCCCAACAAGAGGAGACATGAGAAGGATCTGTCCCAGTCTGTAGATGCATCAAAAACAGGAAAGAAGGATCACAAAATATCCTCTACTCAGCACAAAAGGATGGTTGTAAAGAAGAAACTGAAGCATGGAAGAAAAGCTTTAGAAGGACTCACATTCTTGTTCAAAAGTGTCATTGAGAATATCAGTTCCTTCATTGAGGAACTCGATGTGCTTTCACAAGAAGTTCAACCCAACAATGAAGACAGTGATGAAGAAGAAGGAGATCAAGATGGAGATGAAGACCCAAACCCTTAACCTTTCCTACTCTTTCTTCCCCATTCTTTTCTTTCTTTAAGTTTTTAAGTTTTCTTTTCAAAATTTTCCAGACACTTGATCCAACATCCTCTCTATCTTTTTTATGAAAGTCAAAAAGAGGGACAAAATTCTAGGGTTTTTAGGTTTTAGGAATTATCTGCTGAACTTTTTAATTTCTGTTGCTATATTGAATACGTTGGATCTTTTTGGAATTACTGTGTTATTATGAATTATAAACTAATCAGTATTTTTTGCAGAGACTAAGGATCAAAAAGAATTTGGTTTTGTCTTTCTTCACGGGGGAGATTGTAAGATCAGGTTGTGCAAGGCTTGAAATAGTTTAACTATTTCAAGGACTTGAATCAGCTTTGAAAGCCTTGAATCAGTGATCACAGGCTTGATACTATTTTCAAGGCCTTGAAACAGGATTCAAAGCCTTGAAACTGTCTAACCTATATGAACATTCTCATGGGGAGTTTTCTGTAAACTCTTCTAATTTGATTTCCTATCTCTCCTTGATATGAATGTTTTACTTCTATTAGATGATGAAAGAAAAATCATTCTAACATGTTTGAACATAGAATATCATCTGTTTGACTATGATTTTACAGGAAATTTTATTTCCTAGTTTGCAGGGATTATTTCCTAATCTGACTTGTGCAGGGAAGGAAATAATTGAGAAGATGATTCTGTGTTAAATCTGACTTGTATGACAGCTTCTCAATCTATTCAAATACAATATCACGACATTATCTCTGGAGATTGTGATCACTTAACCGTTGGAGAAGATTGTCAAATAGTCAAATTATGTTGCCTACAAAATAGGAGAATTGTTGCTCAAAATATGGGAAGATTTGCAGAGCTGTTTGAAGTTTAAATAGAGCTCAAATCCGAAGCAACACAGACATAACACTCAACGGGGAAAAAGAGAGAGACAAGTTTGGATTGACAAGCATAAAATAATTTCGTCATTCTCACAAAACTTTTCAAAGAAGTTCACTGCATACTTCACTGCAGTTTCTACACTCTAGTGTTTTTCTGTATATTGCTTTATTGCTAGATCATTTATGTAATATTTCTATCTTTATTCAAGAGGATTGTTCAAGGTGAACAATAGAGAATTCTTAGTTAATAAGTTAGCTAGAGCAGGTAATGGATAGGTTAGAGAGAACCACAAGCTGTAACTGAGTAAGGCATCTCCCTGTGCTTGAGATCTAGGGCTTAGCTTTTGATTAATAAGAATTGTGTTGAAAATCTGCAGGGATCAGATCCATGAGGTAGAGATTAGGTCCAAGTGGACTGAACTCTATAAATCATTTGTCTCTTGCATTTAAAGTTTCTTTACTTACTCAGTTTTTACAACATTCAAACTTGTCTAGTTTCAAGGGTTGAAACTCTTTTCAAGGCCTTGATAAAGACTTGACTGATCCATTCGAAACTGTATTTCATTCCAAGGGCTTGAACTTCACTAGCTTTCACAAGATTTTATTATCTTATCAAGTTTTGCAAAAAGTTGGCATACTCTATTCAACCCCCCCCCCCCTTCTAGAGTATTTTAGCTACATTACCATCTGCACACTCACACTTTCATTCTGTTATCGGCTCGTAATTCTCATCTGGGACTAGTGCCAATAGATCTGCGACTGCTTGGGATTTGTTTACCTAGGGTCTCGCATAGGTGATTTCATAGAGGAAAGAGTTAAACCACTTTGATAAACGACCATAATGAGAAGGGTGAGACAAGAGGTACCGTATGGGGTCACACTTAGTCACCACCACGACTTTATGGGTTACAAACTAGTGCTTCAACTTCTGCACCACGTACAAAAGCGCCTGGCAGTTTCGTTCCATGGAAGGGAATCTGGAAGGGTTTTGATTCATTGATGCACAACGGAAACACAAACAATCATAACCCATGCAAAACCCTCCAAGATCACAAGTGAAGAGACATAACGATGGTAAGGGAAGAAATCAATAACACACCTTAGGGTTCTCCTTTGATGACTTCAAACGCGAATTGTGTCACGTCTCTACGGTTGATCCACGCCTAGAGGTGAGATCTAGATCTTCCAATCCTTGGTGCTAGCCCGGAAAGAGGAAGAGGAAGAAGAATCACGCAACAATGGAGCACCAAGGTGGGGCGCCACCTCCATGTAAGGCCGACGGGTAGGGGGCGGTCCCATTGGGGGGTTCGACCCTCTTTTGGGACTTGCTCTCTCTCCTTGGTTTGTTCTCTCCTTACTTATATCAAATATATGTGTGTTGTGTGTAGAGAGAAAAATAAGCTAGGAGTGTTCTTTATATAGTCCAACAACTCCTTGTCCTACTACATAAAGAATCCCTCTCCTAATCCTACTCAAGTTCGGATTAGTCCCTTTTGCAAAATAGTCCTTATCATGTCAATACATGGATTAGTTCTATTTGCAAATTAATCCTAATCATGTCTCTACATGAATTATTCCACCTTGGCATATCCTAATCATGTCTATACATGGATTAGTCCAACTTGCATATTAGTCCTACTAAGTTAGCAAGTTATTGCGATTTGATCCTTTTAATTAATTAATTAATTAAATAATTAATTCCCATGTCTAGTTCACCCCTATATGGCGTGTGACCCCATAGGTTCTATTTAGTTGGTAGTAACTATTTACTAATATGGAGCGGCCTCTAGCAAGACATCCATTCTAGCCAACAAATAGAATAGTCATCATGACAAACCTTCTGCAAGTAATTGTCTCATCCCTTTGTCCCAATATCCGGATTGGACACGAGACATACAAGTCACACTCGTATATACAATTCATAGTTTCTCGATCCTAGGAATAGCCTTATTCGTGCAAATAACGTCAATATCCCATTATTGATTTATTTGAGTCTGGCCAGACATTTTATAAGCACTATCCCTCGAGTGGCCTAGGATATTTGCTCCCGTTATGTGGGAGGGACAAATTCTATCTACGTCCACTACGATCTCTAAGTTGGCTTCTTATTGTATCCAGTACACGCCTTTATAGCTACCCAGTTACGGTGTAGCGTTTGACGCTACCAAGATCACAATAATCCACAACTAGACAATCTAGTGACTTCAAGTCTAAGGATGACAATACCATTGCACCGCGAGAAGCGCTTGTGACTTAAAATAACATGTATGTAGCCTTCTCGGAGATGGGTCAATCCAGTATGCCATTACTCCTAATGCATACCCATGTGTTGGATCATGATATCTCCATATCAATCCAACCCCATACTAGTCTATAAATGATTGTCCTATTAATCATTATAATCGACTAGGGATATTTAAGAATATAACACTTATATTCTAAGGACTTCATTCATGTTAACATATCTCCATATCGATAACATAATGAATCGTAAATCCATAAATGTCACAATTAATTGATTGCCTCTAGGGCACAATTCCAACAGTCTCCCACTTGCACTAGAGTCAATCTCCTGCATCATATGCCTATTGATCTAGCGCAGCCCTCCACGCTTCCGCTGCATAGGGGCGAGACATCTGTTGGTACCTTGCAAATATTCACATCTCCTCTATCAACGATTTGATTGAGATTGAATATTCTGAGTAAATGCATCTTATATATTAATTTACTCAGTCCTCTATGTTAGAATCTGTGACTGAATCTTGCCTGGAACCTTTCCAGCTCACAGTCGCTCCCACTAGAGCAAAACACAAAACTCGACTTTATAATCTGAAATCTTCTTTGTTAGATTTGAAGTTCGCATCACTGTAACCCCTTACAGTAAACTCTTCGTATCTTCCATTTATCAAAAAATTCATCCTTTGTGCTTCTCAAGTACTAAAGGATAATCTTGATAATTTATCCAGTGACTCTCACCCAGATTTGACTGGTATCTTTGTGTCATGCCTTCTGACACATCTGGTCTAGTACATTCCATGGCGTATCTCGTGAATCTAATTTATACGGTCCATTTCCAATCTAATTGGAAAGACAATTAGCCTTCCAAAGACTAATTCCATGTGACATGGGTAAGAATCAATATTCTTTTCACGTTGAACCATTTCAACACCATTGTCAATTTATGTACTATGACCTAAGCTATACAACCATCTTGATCTACCTCAATAGATCTTCACAAGTTGCTTCGCTTAAGTCTACCATTAGAAAGGTAATTCCCTAGTCAATCTGCGTAAGACTGCCAAGTCGGGGCAACATTCCTAATGATTAAGTATGTCTCCACATACAAGACCAGAAAATAACTGTGCTCCCACTAACCTTCTTGTAAACACAAGTATCATATTCAATTTTGATGGAACCAAACTCCTTTGATTGCATCATGAATTTGAAGAGTCCAACTCCTAGAAGCTTGATTCAATCTATAGACATATTGCTACAAGCAAGATACGAATGGATTTAAGCATCACAACTGGGAAAGATTTCGTCATAGTCTATACTATGAACTCACATGAAATCCCTTTCCTACCAATTTTCCCTTAAAGGTAATCATATTACCATCCATGTTGGTTTCCTTATAACCCATTTTCACCCTATAGGTGGTTCCAACAAAGTCCATACTTTTTTGGTATACATGGATTCCATTTTGTATCCCATGGCTCCTAGCCATTTCTGAGAGTATGGCCCACACATGGCCATCTCATAGGTTGTAGGCTCATCTCGATGAGTAATATATCGCGGGTTATGAGAAATCCTTATTTCTCCAGTCCCTCGATATATCCTACCTGACCTATGAGGTTCTTGTGTTATCTGAGTAGGTTGCTCCACAACACCTTGTGATCCTGCTCATGTTCCATCAAACGGATCAATGTTCCATTGTGGTTCTTGAATTTTTTCAAGTTCTACTGTCCTCCCACTGTTTCTTTTAGAGACAATCTCTACCTAGAAACACTGTAGTTCGAGCAACAAACAGTTTGTTCTCGATTGGGTTGTAGAAATAATATCCTTTTCAGGATATCCCACAAAACATTTATCCGACTTGGGTTCAAGTTTATTTTGTAAACTCTTTTACATAAACGTCATAACCCCAAATCTTTACGAATGGCATACTAGGACACTTCCTAGTCCATATCTCATATGGCGTTATTCATATTCCGTCTTTGATGGAACAAGGTTAAGGGCGAAATTTGCTGTAATTAGAACATAGCCCCAAAAGTAAACTGGAAGTTCTGTTTGACTCATCTTGGACCGAACTGTGTCCTACACGGTTTGAAATCTCCTCTTAGACACGTCAAACCCATGTGGCGTGCTAGGTTGAGCGAGTTTTGGATCATATCCAATACTCCCATAGATTCTTGTCAAATTCTTGGCTCAAGTACTTTCCTCTATGATCCAATCGTAGAGTCTAAATACTTTTGCCAAGCTGTTTCTCTACTTCATTCCTGAATACTTTGAAAAATTCAAAGGATTCTGATTTGTTTCTTCCTAAGATACACAAATCCATATTTCTCTGATCCTATCAGTAAATATGATGAAGTACTGAAAAACCATCTTTAGCATTTGTGCTTAGCGGCCTTCATACATCAATATGTATGATTTCCAAAAGATCATATCTTTGCCTAATAAGTCTTACATGTCTCATATGATTCAATAATCAAATGAGTTCCAGAAATCCATCCTCATGGAGTTCTAGATATGTATCTTTTATTTATGAGGCCTGAACGATAATGCTAAAGATAAGTGAAGTTCATATCATTATATGCAAACCTCTAGGTGTTAATGTTATAGGTGAAATTATCATGATCATGGATATAGAATCCACTTAGAAAAAATTGCATTACAATAATGCATATCATAATAAATGGAACAACATTTGTCCTTTATTATGATAAGGAGCTTTCTTGTCCAAACAAGAAACTATGATAATAGTCCTACTCATAGCTAGGACATGATCGTTTTTGTCTAATTCATGAACAATTTCTTAAAGGTAGAAATAATTCCCTACGGCTTATTCGGCAACCCTTTGCTTCATAGCCCCACGTGTAGGATTATTTCTTCCTTATCCAATTGTCTTCGTCTCTTGAGATCCTCCACATTTCTATAAATGTGAGATCCTCATCTAGTATCATATACTTATGATGATAAGATAGACACATTGATTTCTATAACAAAATACCCATATTGGAATTCATAATTCCTTTATTACTTACTTCCAGGTACTTTGGGTAGCCTCTCTTCCTCTACACCACCTATGGGACTCCAAGGCAACTTGGTTTTAGCAACAGGCTTGCTTTATACCCATGGGGTCGGCGCAAACTATTTGCCCTTACCCATGATGTTATCCATTAACAACTTTGCCCATGCCCATTATTAGCGTTTTGTTTTAGTGATTTTTCAATCATATTGAGTCAATCAATTTTAAAACAAAATAATAATTGCATCCAATGCAATTCTTGGTCCACTTGGGTGAATAACCGTTTATTCTTATTCTATCTCATAGATAATGCATATTCACTAATGTTTCAATCATATTGAATTAGTATATTTGCATAACCCAAAGTGGAGCAACACTTCAAACCTCTCATGTTTAGCTCGCTCTTTTGAAAGAGTTTCTTCTAATGTATGATCATATCATACTTCTCCTTGTTTCTCTTCTTGCTTCCAAATCTTAGAGTTCATGGCAGCTAGCATGAGACAATTCATAACCAAAGAACCATTCTTTGGTGTTCCTTTCATAGGTTTTAGTGTGTTTTTGGTAGTCGGTGGAAGAGAACTTTATGTTCTACGAAGTACAACAACTTCTCTTTTATTTGAGAACAATTCTAAATTTTATACCAGTCTAGAAAATAAAGTCGTGTTTTTGTTTGTTTAATGCCATGGGTATTCAACACAATAGGATTATGCAAAGTTTGTGACGTTTAACTATATTTAACAAGGATTTAAATTGTTAAACAATGCTCCCACTATTAAACTACGGATTAATAACCCTCAAGATATTAATGGGGAAAAGATCCTTATATTTTCTAGTAGGCCAAGATCCATGTTTCATCTCCTTATGAGCTTGCTTTGGCAAGTCACCCATAATTTGACTACTTTAGGTAGGAACAATTCCAATTGCATCCCATATGCAACTCTTGGTTCAATTGGGAAAATAACTCCTTATGTATCCATCCATATGGATAATCCCAATTGATTGCCTCTAGCTTTCTTAATCATATTAATAGCCCAGTTGTGTTCAACCTCTTATTTAAACAATTGCACATTGTTACGTGCCATCGCATTCCATCATTATGAACCAAGTCGCCATGCTTTGGCACGCACGATCTTGATAAATAATGATGATA
Organism: Linanthus parryae; assembly: GCA_023055425.1. Classification (NCBI taxonomy): domain Eukaryota; kingdom Viridiplantae; phylum Streptophyta; class Magnoliopsida; order Ericales; family Polemoniaceae; genus Linanthus; species Linanthus parryae. The sequence continues at coordinate 8,328,199 of JALGPY010000013.1, read as the reverse complement.
ATGAGTGTTTAAATAACGAGAAGGCAAGAACACAATATTTGAATTTTGAGGGATTTTAAATTCAACTTTATAATTGTTTTGTTGATCGATATCAACTAATCTATCTATTTGAGTTTGGGCACAACTCCAAATAATAGATCCGGTTGTCTAATTATCTTATTATCCTAATTGCATGCATCATCCATACACCAACCACACAATAATAAGACAATAAAGTAAACAACCACAAAACAGAAATTAAATGTGATGTGGATATGGCCTTTTCTAACTAAGATAATTCCAAGCCAATGGAATTATCCATGAACCCTAAAACAAACACATCTCCATGCGTCTTGATCTTTTGGTCCATCCTTCATAGTCATGTGGAATGCTCCATGCTCCATCTTTTGTGGCTCCTTTGGCTTTGGGCTTCTTTTCTTCAATCTTGGCTAACAATCTACTTTATCTAGCACTAGCTAACTTCTATACTAAATAAAATAAATCTCACAAGTTGAGAAAAAAAATGGCACGCAGGCCATAAAACCCGAATTAATTATTACAATTAATTGATCAGCTCGCATGCCGTAAAACCAAACCACAAAATTAAACATCCACATCAAACCACATCCTAAGGCCATATCCAATCACCATGCGAATTGCACATAAACAGTTAAAATCCAATTTTAACGCGCTTGGTCAATTTTAATTGATTTTAGGATTTCTAGGGTTAAAACGGTCAATGGGCCTAACAATCAAATTTCCCGGGCCCAAAAAGGTGAACCACAAGGCCCTAGGGCCAGCCCGGCCCATAACCCACGCGGCTAGGCCGCGGGCTAGGGCCGCCCGGCCCCAAGGGCGGCCAATCTTGGGCTGCAAGCAAGAGGGGCGGTCCCTAGGGGGCCGAACCTCCTTGAGGGAGTTGTTTCCAAAACAACTCCCTTGCTTGGTGCCCAAGTTTGGTTGTTTCCTTGTTTTGGAAGAACTCCTTCTTCCCCAAGGATGCCCAAACCCTAGATCTAAGATCCTAAAATTTCTCAAACTCACTAATTCATGCATCTAATGCAAAATTAGATCTTTTTATGAAAGTTTATTGAAAAATTGCATCCCATGCTTGATTTGTCTTGTTTTACGCGATAAACAATCAATTTAAGGTGTAAAACAACTAAAACGTAACACATAAACCACGTTTATGCTCTACGACCAGTGGCTCTGATACCACTGTAGGGTTTTGATTCATGGATGCGCAACGGAAACACAAACAATCATAACCCATGCAAAACCCTCCAAGGATCACAAGTCAAGAGACATAACGATGGTAAGGGAAGAAATCAATAACACACCTTAGGGTTCTCCTTTGATGACTTCAAACGCGAATTGTGTCACGTCTCTACGGTTGATCCACGCCTAGAGGTGAGATCTAGATCTTCCAATCCTTGGTGCTAGCCCGGAAAGAGGAAGAGGAAGAAGAATCACGCAACAATGGAGCACCAAGGTGGGGCGCCACCTCCATGTAAGGCCGACGGGTAGGGGGCGGTCCCATTGGGGGGTTCGGCCCTCTTTTGAGACTTGCTCTCTCTCCATGCTTTGTTATCTCCTTACTTATGTCAAATAGATGTGTGTTGTGTGTAGAGAGAAAAATAAGCTAGGAGTGTTCTTTATATAGTCCAACAACTCCTTGTCCTACTACATAAAGAATCCCTCTCCTAATCCTACTCAAGTTCGGATTAGTCTCTTTTGCAAAATAGTCCTTATCATGTCAATACATGGATTAGTTCTATTTGCAAATTAATCCTAATCATGTCTCTACATGAATTAGTCCACCTTGGCATATCCTAATCATGTCTATACATGGATTAGTCCAACTTGCATATTAGTCCTACTAAGTTAGCAAGTTGTTGTTATTTGATCCTTTTAATTAATTAATCATATTAATTAATTAATTCCCATGTCTAGTTCACCCCTATATGGCGTGTGACCCCATAGGTTCTATTTAGTTGGTAGTAACTATTTACTAATATGGAGCGGCCTCTAGCAAGACATCCATTCTAGCCAACAAATAGAATAGTCATCATGACAAACCTTGTGCAAGTAATTGTCTCATCCCTTTGTCCCAATATCCGGATTGGAAACGAGACATACAAGTCACACTCGTATATCCAATCCATAGTTTCTCGATCCTGGGAATAGCCTTATTCGTGCAAATAACATCAATATCCCATATTGATTTATTTGAGTCTGGCCAGACATTTTATAAGCACTATCCCTCGAGTGGCCTAGGATATTTGCTCCCGTTATGTGAGAGGGACAAATTCTATCTACGTCCACTACGATCTCTAAGCTTGCTTCTTATTGTATCCAGTACACGCCTTTATAGCTACCCAGTTACGGTGTAGCGTTTGACGCTACCAAGATCACAATAATCCACAACTAGACAATCTAGTGACTTCAAGTCTAAGGATGAAAATACCATTGCACCGCGAGAAGCGCTTGTGACTTAACATAACATGTATGTAGCCTTCTCGGAGATGGGTCAATCCAGTATGCCATTACTCCTAATGCATACCCATGTGTTGGATCATAATATCTCCATATCAATCCAACCCCATACTAGTCTATAGATGATTGTCCTATTAATCATTATAATCGACTAGGGATATTTAAGAATATAACACTTATATTCTAAGGACTTCATTCATGTTAACATATCTCCATATCGATAACATAATGAATCGTAAATCCATAAATGTCACAATTAATTGATTGCCTCTAGGGCACAATTCCAACACATTCATCCTAGGAACATACCATAAGTTACTGTTGGAATAGATGCCCTAGAGGCAATCTTATTAAGTATGAACAACATTTTGGCTAGATCATTCATTGTATTATTTATGGAGATATTTAATATAATGAAGTCTTTATATTACAAATGTGTTTGTTTATCTTAAATATTCCTAGTCAATTATAATAATTAATTGGACGATCAACTATAAACTAGTATGGAGTTGGATTGATATGGAGATATCATGATCCAACACATGGGTATGCAGTAGGAGTAATGTCATTCTGGATTGACCCACTTACGAGAAGGCTACATACAAGTTATGTAAAGTCACAAGTTCTTCTCGTACTGACAACGGTATTGTCATCCTTAGACTTGAAGTCACTAGATCCTCTAGTTGTGGAATGTTGTGTTTTGACATCGTCAAACGCTACACCGTGACTGGGTAGCAATAAAGGCGTGTATCGGACACTATAAGAATAGCGCTTAGAGATGGTAGAGATGTAGACAGAATGTGTCCCTCCCATATAACGGGAGCAAATATCTGTGGCCACTCGAGGGTTAGCTCTTATAGATTGTTTGGCCAGACTCAAATAAATCAATAAGGGATATTGATGTTATCTGCATGGATAAGACTATTCCCAGGATCAAGAAACTATGGATTGGATATACGAGTGTGACTTGTATGTCTCGTGTCGAATCCAGATATATAGATAAAGGGATGAGACAATACTTGCACAAAGCTTGTCGGAATAATGACAATTTCTATTAGTTGGGTGGCATGGATGTGTTGCTAGACACCGCTCCATGTAAGTAATCGTTACTACCAACTAAGTAGAAACCTATGAGGTCACACGCCATATGGATATTAAATTAGACTTGGGAATTAATTAATATGATTAATTAATAGAAGGATGAATACGCGACTACTTGCAAACTTAGTAGGACTAATTTGCAAGTTGGAATAATATGTGTATGGATAGTATTAGGAGAGGGGCTAATATGTAGTTAACCAGGAGTTGTTGGACTATATAAAGGACACTCCTAGCTTAATTTCTCAACTAAATCTCATAAGAAATTGAGTGGGAGAGAGAAAAGACCCCCCCCCCATTGTCGTCGGTCTCTTGTAGGCGCGGCCTTGGGTTCTCGTTTTGCGTGATGCTTCTTCTTCCTTCTTCCACGGTTGCTAGCACAAGACGTGGAGGAATCTAGAGCCTGATCCTTGGAGGGTCTTGTGTGGATCTAATTATTGTTTTTCGGCTGCATAATCCATTATAAAACCCTACAGTGGTATCAGAGCCACAGTTCGTGGAGCATAACGTAGTTTATGTGTTATGATTTATGTCTTCTTACACTTTAAATTGTTGTTTATCGCGTTAAGCGGAAAAATTAAGCATATTTATGCAACTTGAATATGATTCAAGCCAAATAATATCTAATACTACATGGGATGTAAGGATTAGTGAGTTTGGATCACATAGGATGTAAATATTTGGATCAAGAAAACTGGAGTTAGAGCACAAGTTGGAAAAAGGGTTTGTTCCAAGTTGGAAACAACTAAACTTGGGCAAAAATGAAGAATTTGTTGTGCAAACAACTCTCCAAGAGGGTTTCGGCCCCCCTAGGGGACCGTCACTCCTCTTCCTTGACCCAATCTAGCCACAGCCAAGGGGTCGGGCCTCCCTAGCGCACGGCCTAGCCGTGTGGGATAGGGGCCGGCCGGTCCAAGGCCTTGTGGCGGTCCTTCTAAAGGTTCGTCCATGGTGATGGTGGGCCTTGGACCGTTTTGACCCTAGTATGTCTAAAAATCAACTAAAATTGACCAAGCGCGTTAAAAGTGGATTTTAACTGTTTATGTGCTTTCCGCATGGTTATTGGATATGGCCTTAGGTGTGGGTGTTGTGATTGTTTAATTTTGTGGTTTGGTTTACGGCATGCGAGCCGATAAAATTAATGTAATGGTTAATTAGGTTTTACGGCCTGCGAGCCGATTCTCTTCTCAACTTGTGAGATCTCTCTATTTAATATAGATGCTAGCTAGTATTTGATAGAGTAGATGATAGTCAAGACATGGAGAAGAAGCCTAAAGAAATCAAGAACCACAAGTTGGAGCATTACACAAGCCAAGGAGCATGGCCACATCCACAACGCTATGGGGCATAGGCCAAAAGATGGAGGCACATGGAGATGAGCTTGCTATTTTAAGGTTCATATATATTCTCATTGGCTTGGGAATATCTGAGTTTATATCCACATCACGTTTAATGTTTCTTTTGTGGTTATTTATTTTATTGTCTTATTATTTGTTGTTGGTGTATGGATGATGCATGCAAAATTGATAATAAGATAATTAACAACCCGGATCTTTTATTGTGTGATTGCCCAACCCAAATAAATAGATCAGTTGATATGGATCAACAAAACAATTAAAATTTAAAGAAAAATACCTCAATTTAAAATTTGTGTTTTGCCTTCTCGCTATTCAAACACTCATCATAGTCATGAGTCATCAAGCTCGTACATGCCAAATCAAGGCGAATTGATTCATCATGATGTGATGCGATGGCACAAGCAAGTAATGTGCAATTTTTGGAGTAAGAGGTTGTCTGAAACTAGGTGATTTTAATAAGATTAAAAGCCTAGAGGCAACCAATTTGGATTATCTATGGGATAAATAAATAAGGTGTTATTTTCCCGATTGAACCAAGAGTTGCATGGGGATGCAATTAGAATTATTCCTACCTAAATAACTAATTTTTTGGTGACTTGCCAAAGCAAGATCAAAGAAAAGTGAAATATGGATCTTGGCACACTAAAAAATAAAATGATATCTTCCGCATTAATATGGAGGGTTAATAATCCGAGAAAAATAGTGGGAGCTATGTTTAATATTCTAGCCATTATTAAATATAGTAATGTGTTCACAAAATACTAAAACTTGTATATTTCTCATTTTGAAGAATTCCAATGGCAAACAACTCATCGAGTTCATCACATTCCCTACGAGATGTTCTTGAGAAAGACAAGCTTTCTTGAACTAACTTTCTAGACTGATACAGGAACTTGAGAATCGTTCTCAAACAAGAATAGAAACTGTACACTCTAGACGAACACGTTCCTGAGGGTCCAGAAAATAATTCTGCCGGAGCCATAAAGGCGCATCAAAAGATCATTGACGATGCTAATGATGCGGCATGCCTTATGCTTTGCACCATGAGCTATGAGCTTCAGAAGCAACACGAGAACATGGGTTCGTACTATGTGATCGCACACTTGGAGCAGCTGTTCCAAGACCAGGAAAGGGTTGAGAGGTTGAAGTTTCCAAGGCATTGTTCAAATGTCATCTATTAGAGGGAAACCTTGTGGAACCTCACGTACTCCGTATGATCAGGTACTTGGAGAATCTCGCACGCCTATGGTTCCCGGTCAGGGATGAGTTGTCCACTGATCTCATTTTGCAATCACTGACTGGTTAGGGAAAATTCATCATGAACTATAACATGAATGAGATCGTGAAATCTCTGTCGGATCTACTCAATATGTTGAGGACAGCTGAACAAAGCATCAACAAAATAAAGGGCAACGCCATAATGATGGTGCACAAAGGGAAAGGTAAAAAGTTTGATTCTACCTCCAAAGGGAAAGGTAAGGCAGTTTCCAAACCCAAGGATGTTGCTCTTAAGACTGTTGGTGGCGTTGCCAAGGGCTTGACTAAGGGTAATTTTCACTACTGCAGTCAGCCTAGACACTGCAAGAGGAACTGCTCAAAGTATCTGGAGGGTAAAGGCTTGGAACAGTGATTCCACCACCACCAGGTATTTTTGTTATAGATGTCAATTTAACTTTCTCTTCATCTTGGGTATTGGATACTGGATGTGGATATCACATATGTCGAAATGTGCAGGATCTAAAGAGAAGTAGGAGATTGGCTAAAGGGGAGATAGACCTGCGCGTTAGGAATGGAGCAAATGTTGCTGCATTGGTCGTGGGCGTGTACGAGCTATCTCTGCCTTCAATATTAGTTTTATAATTAAATAATTGTTATTTTGTGCCTGCTATGAGCAGAAACATTATTTCTATTTCTTGTTTGGACAAGGAAGGTTTTACTATTTCGATAAAGGATAATTGTTGCTCCATTTATTTTGATAGTATTTCACTATTGTAGTGCGTAATTATTTTATGGATTATATATCATTGATCTAAGCAATCCTGTCTATAACATAAATACCAAGGGGATTAAAATACATTATTTAAATCATGCTTATCTATGACATTGTCGTCTAGGCCATATAAATGAGGAACGTGTATATAGACTCCATAAGGATGATTTCTAGACTCATTTGATTTTGAATCATATGTGACATGTGAGGCTTGTTTATTAGGAAAAATGACAAAGTCCCCTTTCAACAAGAAAGGTGAGAAGACTAGTGAGCAATTGGCGCTCATACATACTGATGTATGTGGACCATTTGCCACGCCTTCCAGGGGTGGTTATGTCTACTTCATTACGTTTAGTGATGATTTAAGTATGTATGGATTGTGTACCTTATGAAGGCCAAATCCGAATCCTGTGACAAGTTCAAAAATTCAAGAATGAAGTAGAGAAGCAACTTGGCAAAAGTATCAAGGCTCTACGATCAAATCGTGGAGGTGAATATTTGAGCCAAAATTTTGACGATTATCTTAGAGAGTGTGGGATTGTATCCCAACTCACTCCACCCGGAACACCGCATTGGAACGGCGTGTCCGAGAGGAGGAATCGAACACTGTTGGACATGGTTCGATCTATGATATGTCAAGCTTATCTTCCATTATCCTTTTGGGGTTACGCTCTATTGTGTGCAGCTTTCACCATTAACCGTGTTCCATCTAAATCGGTAATGAAGATACCATATGAGATGTGGAGTTGCAGTCGTCCTACAGTGTCATTCATGAAGATTTGGGGCTGCGATGTCTATGTAAAATGTTTAGAACCAGACAAGCTATGGCCCAAGTCTAATAAATGTAAGTTTATGGGATACCCTAAGGAAACTAAGGGATATTATTTCTACAATCCCACTAAGTTTATGTGTATACAAGAAGGTTAGTGGGAGCTCTGTTGCTTTACTGGTCTTATATGTGGATGACATACTACTCAGTGGAAACGAAATTCTTATGTTGCAATCTGTTAAAGATTGTCTAGGAAAGTGTTTCTCAATGAAGGACTTAGGGATGCATCTTATATACTTGGTATCAAGATCTATAGAGATGGATCGAAGGAAGCTGCTAGGCCTATGTCAAAGTACATATATAGGCAAGGTGTTGAATCGATTCAACATGCAAGATTCCAAGAAGGGATTCTTGCCCATGTTGCATGGGATCACCTGTTCAAAGGATGATTGTCCTTCCAATGAGATTGAGAAGGAACGCATGAGTAGGGTTTCCTATGACTCGGCCATAGGATCCATCATTTACGCCATGTTGTGTACTAGACTAGATGTGTCATACACGTTGAGTATGACAAGCAGATACCAGTCTAATCCGGGTGAGAGTCACAGGATTGCTGTCAAGAACATCCTTAAGTACTTGAGAAGAACTAAGGATGCGTTCTTGATATTTGTAGGTGAGGAGGAGTTACGTGTAAGGGGTTACACGGATGCAAGCTTCCAAACCGACCGAGACTATTTCATATCGCAATCCGGATTTGTTTTTTGCCTGAATGGAGCAGCGGTGAGCTTGAATAGTTCGAAGAAAGAGACGGTTTCTGATTCTACAACTGAGGCTGAGTACATTGCTGCGAGTGGCGCATCAAAGGAGGTTATTTCGATAAAGAAGTTTAACACTGAGCTTGGTGTGGTTCCTAGCATTATGGAACCCATGATGTTGTATTGTGAAAACTCGGGGGCGATCGTACAATCCAAGGACACTAAGATTGGTGTAGTTCCTAGTATTGTGGATCCAATAGAGTTGTATTGTGACAACACTGGAGTGATCGTAAAATCCAAGGAACCGAAGTCACACCAGAAATCCAAACACGTACGCAGTAAGTTCCATCTTATTCGAGATATCATCGATAGAGGAGATGTGAAGATATGCAACATTCCTACAGATGAATCTGTCAGATCCACTTACAAAGCCGCTTGTTCAGCGCAAGCATGAAGGGGCACACTAGATCTATTGGCATACGAGATGCACCAGATTGGCTCTAGTGCAAGTGGGAGACTCTTGGAATAGATTCCCTTGAGGCAATCTTATTTAGTATGAACAACATTTTGGCTAGAACTTTCATTGTATTATTTATTGAGATTATTAATATTATGAAGTCCTTAGATTACAAATGCGTTTGTTTCTCTTAAATATCCCTAGTCAATTATACTGATTAATTGGATGATCAACTATAGACTAGTATGGGATTGGATTGATATGGAGATATCACGATCCAACACATGGGTATGCATAGGAGTAATGTCATACAGGATTGACCCACTTACGAGAAGGCTACATACAAGTTATGTAAAGTCACAAGTGCCTCTCGTAGTGACAATGGTATTGTCATCCTTACACTTGAATTCACTAGATCCTCTAAATGTGGAATGTTGTATTTTGACATCGTCAAACGCTACACCGTGACTGGGTAGCAATCAAGGCGCGTATCGTACACAATAAGCAGCAAGCTTATAGATGTTAATTATGTAGATAGAATTTTTCCCTCCCACATAACATGAGCAAATATCCGTTGCCACTTGAGGGTTAGTGCTTATAGAATGTTTGGCCAGACTCATATAAATTAATATGGGATATTGATGTTATCTGCATGGATAAGACTATTCCCAGGATTGAGAAACTATGGATTGGATATACGAGTGTGACTTGTATGTCTCGTGTCCAATCCAGATATAGAGACAAAGGGATGAGACAATACTTGCACAAGGTTTGTCGGATTACTGACTATTTCTATTAGTTGGGTGGCATGGATGTGTTGCTAGACACCGCTCCATGTTAGTAATTGTTACTACCAACTAAGTAGAAACATATGGGGTCACACGCCATTTGGATTAAACTAGACTTGGAAATTAATAATATGATTAATTAAAACAATTATCAATACGCAACTACGTGCAAACTTAGTAGGACTAATTTGCAAGTAGGACTAATCCGTGTATGGACAGGATTAGGAGAGGGGCTTATATGTAGTTAACAAGGAGCTGTTGGACTATATAAATGACACTCCTACCTTACTTTCTCAACTAATGCTCATAACACATTGAGTGGGAGAGAAAAAAGCAAGGAGAGAGCCAAGACACGGAAGGGCCGAACGACCCCCCCCCCCCCCCCTGCGCCACCTCCATTGCCGGCGGCCTCTTGTAGGCGCGGCCTTGGGTGGTCGTTTAGCTTTATTCTTCTTCTTTCTTCCACCGGTTTCCATCACAAAACGTGGAGGAATCTAGATCTTGATCCTAGGCATGGAATATCCATAGAGGCGCGAACAATATTTTGCTTTTGAAGTCATCCAAGGAGACAAACAAGGTATTTGATACTAAAACATTTTCTATTGTTATGATTTCTCTTCCTGTGATCCTTGGAGGGTCTTGTGCAGATCTTATTATTGTTTTTTTCTCTGCGTAATCTGTTACAAAACCCTATAGTTACCCCCAAACGGGCACTTCAAGGGGTTCATCTCCAGTTGGAAACGTTTGCATCTTTCGAATACTTTTCTTAGATCATTCAAGTGGTCCTTCTTCTTTTGAGATTTGACCACCGGGTCATTAAAGTAGAAATCCACCTCCTTATGCATCATGTCGTGGAAAAGAGCCTCATCGCTCTTTGGTAGGTTGCACCTGCATTCTTTAGTCGAAAGGGAATAACTGTGTCATGAAATATAACTACCGGAGTGATGAAGGTAGTCTTCTCTGTGTCTTCAGGGTCCATCTTGATCTGGTTGTAGGCAAAGGATCTGTCCTTAAAGTTAAACATTTGATGCCCTATTGTGGATTCGATTAATACATCAATTCTTGACAGGGAAAAATCATGCTTGGGAAATAACATATTGAGGTCCTTAAAATCTACGCATATTTGCAGCGGCCCATTCTTCTTGATCACGGGAACGATGTTGGCGAGCCAGGTTTGATGATGCAGCGGTTTGATGAATTTTGCCTTCTGCAGCTTCTCCACCACTTCTTTGATCTTAACTTCTAGCTCCGGTTGGAAAGTTCTCGTGCTCTGTTTTACTGGCTTGACCTGCTCGTTGACACTGAGTCGATGTATTATGACTCTGGTGTCAAGCACGGGCATCTCCTCATAATCCAATGCGAAGACATCTCGGAATTCTTTACAAGAGCTCCAAAAGGGCTTTTATGTCTCCATCTCAGATAAGCCGCTATAAGTACTAGCCTCTTGATATCTTCGTCAGGACATAGGAACAACTCTTATAGGTTTTGCTTCTGTGCCTTTGGTTTTGTCTTAGAAACATTTTGGGGCGGCTCGTAAGTTTCTTCCAAGGTCATGTTGCATCCAGTTTCATCTCCGCTCTTGATCGTGTTGGAGCATTTGTTTCCGCGGTCGTCCTCGTGAGTCGAAGACGGTCCCGCGTAACTTCAGATGTGATAGAAATTCTTTCCGTTCTTGCAAAATCTTACCACTTTTCCTTCGTCAGTATGTTCCATGGACATCTTTGGGGAGTAAATGCGCTTGTTGTGAGCAGGTCGCGTCGGACGCATGCCAGCATCAGTCTTCTCTTTAGCAGCAATGGCCCTGCTGGGGACTGCTCTTTGACATCGTACCACTTAGGTAGGGGAATCAGCTCGAATGGCCCAACGGTTGCTTTCTCACCCATATCGTTCCATCATACTGAGTCAGTAAGGTGCGCTTCATCCAAGTTGAATGGATTAACCGAGGCCGGGATATCAACCACTTTTCTGTTCCAGATCGCTTACATCATTTGGTGGGCAGTTGAAGGTACAGCGTCAAACCGGTGAATCCATACTCGACTGATGACCATGTGGTAAGTCGTGCTGGACTCGATCACATGGGGATTAGCAGATCAAGTTATCTTCCTGATCTGTAACACTAGTTAGATGAATCCGAGGGTCATCTTGGAATCGTTACCGAATCCCATCACGGGGAGGGTCTTCTTACTATCTTCGCACTGGGGATACCGGCTAGTTCAAGAGTACTGGCAGGGATGACATTCACCGCAACTCCTCCGTCCAGAAAAGCACTTCACAATTCCACGCCGTTGATCACCGCAGTTACGTATAGTGGGCGGAAATGACGCGCACCAGAAAAACTAGCACCCTTATGAGAATCAGATAAGTGTCGATGGTGATCTTGCTGCCTCTATGACTTTACCCTCAATTTGACTAGGTCTTCTCCGAAGTCCTCAGAAATCCAAAGGATGGCCTTTGTCATGTCCATCCTGCAATCTTTTAAAAAAGGCACCGCGTCGAAGAACCTCTTAAATTTTTCATGTTGACCAACTGCGATGGACGCATGTCCACAATTTCCAAATCAAGTTCATCACTCCTGCACGTGATTGATCTCGAGGGTTCTTCGTCATCCTCCTCGGCAATGGTCAGTATGGCAACTCATTTTCCCACGGTAACCTTGTTGTTGTGAGAAGGTAAGGGGTTCTTCTGGTTGTCCTTCTCGGGCTCTTTGATGAACAGATCTACGTGTTTCATTTTCTCTTCAATGAGGTACCTCTGCTTCTTGCACTCCGTTTTTGGGTGGGAGATTTCACCATTGCACTCACCATTTGGGATCTCGCAAATGTTCTCCTTTCGGCGGTCTTTGCAGTTTGGTAAGAATACAATCCCTCATCCATGCTTTGTAGAGTTTTACAACATCTACTAAAGGACACGGAAGAGGATGGAGTGGTTTGTAGGCCCCTTTCAGGAACTTCGGTGCTCCTGACACATCATGGACTTCAACATCGCCTCTTTTAAAGCTGAACTTTCTTCCTTCATATTCCGATGCGGTTGATGAGTGCTGCTTCTTATTATCCTCCACTATTGGCTCGAAGTTTTGGGTGCGGTCGAGCAGCTTGGAGAAAGTAGGAACTTGCTAGTTCATCAACATCTCCTTGTACTTTTGCAGCATTCCCTGCAAGAACAATTCTACGGGGGTTATATTATGCGACCTCTTTCGAGCATTTGAGGGATTTCGCTCGATAACACCTAATAAAGGTAACTCCGTCTTCATCGTGTCTCTGGTTCATCCGTGAGAAATGGATGATGGTGACATGTTCTTCAACGAGGAAGAATTTGGCGTAGAAATTCCTGACCATGTCCTCCCAGGTTCGAACTGATCCCGGCTCGAGCTTGCTGTACCACTTGTATGCCAAGGGTCCTAGTGACTTGGAGAACTCGCGCAGAGGTTCCTATCGCTTTCGTGGGGCCTATGAGATCCATGAAGCGTATGACGTGCTCTTGTGTGTTTCCTTCAATCTAGTCGGAGTTATCTCACTTTGGTGGTATGTATCCCAGTGGATTGGGTATCAAGTAGATCTCCGTTGGGATCAAATGGGGACACTCAACGCTGGATAGAGTGTTGCTTGTAGCACCGTGGCTAGCCATGTAGTTCTTCATTATCTGCTCCAAGGGGCGAAGGTCGTCGCAACAAGAGGGGGACTTGTAGGTGGCAACTACGAGAAGGGCACATTCTTGCTGTAAGCCGTGTGCGTACCTGCATATATGTTCGGTGTTTCCTGGAAGCGTTGGCCTCTTGCGAGTAGTGGTACACTGATAGACTGTACTCCGGGTGTCATTAGGAGAGGCGGTGTAATGCTGAAGTTTTGGTATGAGTGCGAGAGAGTTCCTACGGGAAAGGAATTCCCTGGCGTTCCAGTAGTCATCTGCGGTGTGTACGCCTGCGCAAATGGGAATGGGCCATCATACGGAGGTCGCAAAACCAGACCGGTTGGGGCTCGTGGTGCGCTTGCAGCCATGTGCGCCGGCTGCGCCCATTAGTTCTGCGTTGGGGTCTACATCTGAGCCATCTGAGTTGTCTACTTCTGGATTACAGCCGCCTTGTTCTGGATGGTGGCGTGGAGCCTCTCGATCAGGTTGGTCAAAGCCATTTGGTCGGTGCTTTCGGATTGACAGAGTTGTTTCTGATTGTCCCGGTGCTCGAGGGACTCTGGTAGCGGTGAAGATCGATTATTGCTATCGTGAAATCCGGGAGGAAGAGGAGGAACCATCTTGAAAGCTTTGGCAACATGTATCTAGGTGAATTTTCTTGGTTGTTCACGTCGGGTCACCAATGTAGACAAGCGAGGATCAGTGACAGTTCGTTTGTGTTCCCGTAAGCAGAAAAACAAAACAAAAGACACCTGGTTAACCTGTTTGCGGACCGAGAGTGAGAGTAGGTTTGGGGTAAGAGCTGGGCAACCTATGTTATCCAGAGAGGCGACAGTGATTGCTTAAGCCGAGTGTTGTAGCTCCTATATTCGTTGCATTTGTTGTCGTCGTATTCTTAAATGGGATAAATCCCTTTATGTATATAAAGGTCATAGGACGAACGTGGGTGGGTACGCAAGATGGTAATGGAACCCCTTGTGACCCTAACGCCCACCTAATTGAACGAATTGCAACCCGTATATGTAGGAATCGTGGTCTGCAATCTCGGGGACATGGCAAACCGTTCGTGTGTGAATGTGTGAGTATGCAGATGCTAATGCAGCTTGGATACTCTAGAGGGGGGGTTGAATAGAGTATGCCAACTTTTTTCAAAACTTGCTAGGGAGATGAAAACTTGCGAAAGCAGTGAAGTTCAAGGCCTTGAAAACTAGTTCAAGCCCTTAGAAGAGATGCAGTTTGTCTAAAGTAAGTAAGCCTTTTTTCAAGGCCTTGAAAGCAAGTTCAAACCCTTGAAAAACAGACAGTTTTGTGTGCTGCAAAAACTATGAAAAATAATGAACTGTAAATGCAAGTGACAATTGATTTATAGAGTTCAGTCCACTTGGACCTACGTCTCTACCTCAGGGATTTGATCCCTGCAAGATTTTCAACACAGTTCTTATTAATCAAAAGCTAAGCCCTAGAACTCAAGCACAGAGAGTTCCCTTACTCTGTTACAGCTTGTGGTTTTCCCTAACTTGTCTAGTACCTGCTCTAGCTAACTGATTAACTAAGAATTATCTGTTGTTCACTTTGAACAATCCTTTAGAATGAATATAGAGAAAATAGAGAAATGATCTACCAATGCAGCTCAATACAGAAGTACACTTAGAATAGAAAACTGCAGTGAAGAATGCAGTGAACTTCTGTGGAATGGATTGAGAGTCTGATGTTCTTATTTTGGTGCTTTGTCAATCCAGAAACTTGTCTCTCACTTTTGCCCGTTGAGTCTCTCTCTTTGTTTCTTCAAAGTGAGCTCCATTTATACTGTTTGAAGCTCTGCAAATCTTCCCATATTTTCAGCAACAACTTCCTATTTTGTAGGCAACAACTTTGACTTTCTTTAACAACTTTCTCCAACGGATAGGTGATCACAATCTTCAGAGATATTGTTGTGATCTTGTCTTTAAACAGTATGAGAAGCTGTCATGAGTCTCTGATTGATCAAAGGATCAAAGTGTCCAACTATACCCAAATCTGCAGAAGTTCAGTTTAGGAAACAATCCTGCAAAACTTGGAAATAAAATTTCCTGCATATCAGAGTCAAACAGATGATATTCTATGTTCAAAATTTTTAGAATAATTTTTCTTTCATCATCTAATAACAGTGACTCAAACAAGTGAAAGATAGAAAGGAATCAATCTCAGAGAGTTTGCAGAATGTTCACACAGGTTAGGCAGTTTCAAGGCTTTGAATCCAGTTTCAAGGCCTTGAAAATAGCTAAACTATTTCAAGCCTCTGAGAACTGATTCAAGGCTTTGAAAGCTGGTTCAAGGCCTTGAAATAGCTGAACTATTCCAAGCCTTGCACAACCTGATCTTACAATCTCCCCCTTGATGAAAACCAAAACCAATTATGTTTGATCCTTAGTCTCTGCAAAATAAACTGATTAGTTCACAATTTATAATAACACAGTAATTCCAAAAAGATCCTACTTATTTAAATTACCAACATAAAGTAAACAGTTCAGCAGATAGCAAATAAGAACTAGAAATAAAAACTAAATCCTAGAAATCTTATAATTTTCTCCCCCTTTTTGACTTTCATCAAAAAGATAGAAGATGTTGGATCAAGTGTCTGGAAAATTTTGAAAAATTAAATAAAAAGAGAGAATGGGGAAGAAAGAGTAGGCAAGATTAAGGGGTGGGATCTTCATCTCCATCTTTATCTCCTTCCTCTTTCTCACTATCTTCTGCATCAGCCTTGTCCTGCCCTTCCTGTTCCTCTTCATTCTCACCATCAACAGTTAATTCTTCAGTCTTGTCTTTTGTAGCAGACTTTGGAGATTTCTTTTTCTTCTTCAAGGTAATCAGCAGATCATCTGAGTCAGGGCTATTGACTTCATTTGCTTCCTGCGAAGCTTGTTCTGCCACCTGCTTTCCTTTATCTGAGACTGGGAAAACTTCTTCTACGCTTGAATGTTCAGTAGGCAGATCTTTGTCAAAGTCTCCTTTCTTTTATCCCTCAGTATCTTCAGGAACATCAAGCAAAGTCATGCTTCTGAAGATGCTTTCCACCATGTACTTGACTTGCCAAATTTAACTTTCAAGTCCATAAACAGTTGCTTTGATGTCCTCCATATCCAACTCCAAACCATCAAGTCTCTGATTGTCTGTAGGATGAGAGGTGTGATTTGAAGTGGAAGTCAATACCTTGGACTTAAGAAACTTCTTTGTACCCAGTTCTTCTTCATTCAAGTCTGAGTATAACTTCCAGGTTTTGGCCTTAGTCTTTACCACTCCAATCTTCTCAAAAGCTTGCTCATTAAGCATTCCAAAACCCGAAGTAACTGATTCCTCTCCACTAGTTGGAATCTCAAAGTGTTCAAAGAACAAAGTGAGCACATTAGCATAGGGAAGAGGGTGTTTTCTTTGACTAGTAAGGCTAAAGAGAATATTTTCAATCACTAGTTTGGGAAGATCAATATCATATCCATGCATAACCAGATACATAATGTGCAGCATCCTTTCAGTTACTAGTTCTGTAGAGTGCTCTCTGCGAAAGATACACCTAACCAAAATGGTATGAAGGACCGTGGCTTCAACATTCAACACAGAATGTGTTAACTGTTTGGATGAGGAGGGGATGTTTGGAAGAAAGAACTCATCTTTGGCCAGCTTCAGGGTTTCTGACTTTGGTGGATGGTTACTAGTGTCATTTCTCTTTGGTTAGCCTAGCACATTGGCAAATTCAAATTGGTGCAACTCAATTTCTATCCCAGCAACTCTAGATTTGATCACCAAGTGTGCAGACCTCTTAACTTGTGTCAAATTCATGTAAAAGTCTGGTGAGTCTTGGATAGGCTAACTCTTTAGGATTCAACATGACCCACATATAACTTTTCTTCAACATAGAGATGCACTTAAGTTTCATGTGTTCCACCATATGCTTTTTCATCATACTACAAAAACCAACAGATCTGGAAGCAAAACCATATAACCACTGACCTTTAGAGATGTTTGGGACAAACCAATTCTCATCAGGGGTTTTGTTATTTGTTGAGGCCATTGAATAGATCTGCAACGCCTTCTCCAAATGACCTTCTGGATGTTCTTCAGTCACCTTTCATTTCCCTTTTTCTGCTTTAGTTGCTATCTTGTTTAGCTTCTTAGTGGAGTCTGTTTCAGGTTGCTTCTCTGTAACAGCTTTCTCTTTCTCCTTCTTCTTATTTTCTGAGGAAGTTGTAACCTTCTTTACTTTCTTCTTGGGTGGAGGAAGATCTGGAATTGCCTCTGCACTAGGAGTTCTAGAGCTAGAGTCTCCACTGAATTCTTGAACTTCATCCACTGCTGCTTTTCTTTTCTTCTCTGAAACAGGTTTCGATCCTCCAGCCATCTTGATTCTGTCTGAGGCTCTCCTTATACTCATTAGGGTTTGGGAGAAGAATAGAGAGAGGTGGAATGATACGGAATGAAGGAGAAGAGAAGAATATAAGTACTGAAAGAGTTTGCGTTTCAAAAGGAAACTAGTATCTCTCTGATGTCAAAAGATTTGCAATAATCAGCGAGATTACAATTCTCTTATGCCGTTGGAAAATAAAATATTCTAATACTATTTTTTTCTAAAATAATTTTTTAAAAAGTATAGGGCCTATATTAGGAAAATATCTACAGCGATATCACCCAACACAGAATGATCCAAGATTATGGACTATTAGTGTGGCAGACTTATCTTCAAGGCTTTGAAAAGGTTTTCAAGGTCTTGAAAAACTGTAACACTACAATAGATAAAGATCAAGGTTTTGAAATGATTTTCAAGGCTTTGAAAATCAGTTCAAGACTTTGAAAACACATACAACTTACCTTGCTTACCTGATGCTCCCCCTAAACCAGTGCATCTTTCACTACAACAAATACTGCCTCCGTTGACAGCAAAATTTGTCGGTAGATAGCTAAATTTGTCGGCAGATATTCTACCGACAGAAATTGGTTTGTCGATCCGTAGTCACAATAGCTCCGTCGTTAGAGTGATAGCCGACAAACGTTCTGTTTGTCGGCAGAAAGAGTAAGCAGAGACATAAGTTTCTGTCGGTAGTTTCGTTCTACTGACTATGTCCTTTTGTCGCCTTTAAAATCGGCGACAAACATATATTCATGTGTAGTTAGATAAATGACATCCAAACTGGTCACTAGAATAGAAGTTTGTCGGTACTTCATCTTTATTGTGACGTTCGCGCTTGTCACCTTTATCACAACTTTATTAAAAAAAAAAAAAAAAAAAAAAAAAAAAAAAAAACTTTTGAAGACCATCCAAACAGGCTGAAAACCAAACATAAAAAAAAAATGCCATAAATTGGCATTTTACATAAGAAACAAGTTGGCTACGCAATGTTTGCATTCAGCAACATGTCATAACTTGGTATTTTCATATCAGAAATTCCAAAACTAGATAAAACTTAGCATCATATTTACCAAGTTCAAAAACTACATAGTCGCAGCAAATTCGAGCTAGTCTAATTTAACCATCCCAGTTCAAAAACTCCAAAGTCACAGCAGATTCTAGTCTAGTTAACAAAAATGATAGAGGTAGTAGTCCGAGTGGATCCTTAATTCCATGGCATGAACAATCGTACTCTTCATATTATCTATTTATCAAGAAATCATCATTTAGTTCTTCTCAAGCACTTAAGGATAATCTTGATAATTAACCAGTGACGCTCACCCGGATTTGACTGGTATCTTTGTGTCATACCATATGACACGTCTGGCCTAGCACATAACATGGCGTATCTCATGAATTTTATTCATACGGTCCCTTCCCAATATAATTGGAAAGACAACTAGTCTTCAAAAGACCAATTCCATGTGACATAGGTAGAATCCATATTCTATACATGTTGAACCATTTCAACACCTTTGTCAATCTATGTACTATGACTTAAGTCGCACAACCATCTTGATCTATCTCCATAGATCTTCATAGGTTGCTTCGCCTAAGTCTATCATTTAAGATTAATTCCCTAGTCAATCTACGTAAGATTGCCAAGTAAGGATGTCATCCCCAATGATTAGTATGTCTCCACATACAAAGCCAGAAAAATAACTTTGCTCCCACTAACCTTCTTGTAAACACATGTATCATCTTTTTGATGGAACCAAACTCCTTTGATTGCATCATTAATTTGAAGAGTTCAACTCCTAGAAGATTGATTCAATCTATAGACTGATTGCTACAAGCAAGATACGAATGGATTTAAGCATCACAACTGAGAAAGATTTCGTCATAGTCTATACTATGAACTCACATGAAATCCTTACCCAACCAATTGTCCCTTAAAGGTAATCATATTACCATCCATGTTGGTTTCCTCATAACCCACTTGCACCTTTTAGGTGGTTCCACCAAAGTCCATACTTTGTTGGTATACATGGATTCCATTTTGTATCCCATGGCTCCTAGCCATTTCTGAGAGTATGGCCCACATGTGGCCATCTCATAGGTTGTAGGCTCATCTCGATGAGCAATATATCACTGGTTATGAGAAATCCTTATTTCTCTAGTCCCTCGATATATCCTACCTGACCTACGAGGTTCTTGTGTTTTCTGAGTAGGTTTCTCCACAACACCTTGTGATCCTGCTCATGTTCCATCAAAAAGATCAATGTTTTGTTGTAGTTCTTGAACTTCTTCAAGTTAAACTGTCCTCCCACTGTTTATTTTAGAGACAATCTCTACATAGAAACACTGTGGTTCGAGAAACAAACAGTTTTTTCTTGATTAGGTTGTAGAAATAATATCCTTTTCAGGATATTCCACAAAACATTTACCCGACTTGGGTCCAAGTTTATTTGTAAACTTTTTTACATAAACTTCATAACCCCAAATCTTCATGAATGACATACTAGGACATTTCCTAGTCCATATCTCATATGGTGTTATTCATAATTCGTTTTTGATGGGACAAGGTTAAGGGATAATCTTGCTGTAATTAGAACATAGCCCCAAAAGTAAACTGGAAGTTCTGTTTGACTCATCATGGACCGAACCGTGTCCTACAAGGTTCGACCTTTCCTTTTAGACATGCCAAACCCATGTGGCGTTCTAGGTGGAGCGAGTATTGGATCATATCCAACTCTCATATAGATTCTTGTCAAACTCTTGGCTCAAGTATTCTCCTCTACGATCCAATCGTAGAGCCCTAATACTTTTGTCAAGCTTGTTCTTTACTTCCGTCCTGAATTCTTTGAACAATTCAAAGGCATCTGATTTGTTTCTTCATAAGATACACAAATCCATATTTCTCTGATCCCATCAGTTAAATATGATGAAGTATTGAAAACCATCTTTAGCATTTGTGCTTAGCGGCCTTCATACATCAATATGTATGATTCCCAAAAGATCATATATTTGCCTGATAAGTCTTACATGTCTCATATGATTCAATAATCAAATGAGTTCCAGAAATCCATCCTCATGGAGTTCTAGATATGTATCTCTTATTTATGAGGCCTAAACGATAATGCTAAAGATAAGTGAAGTTCATATCATTATATGCAAACATCTTGGTATTAATGTTTTAGATGAAATTATCATGATCAAAGATATACAATCCTCTTAGACAAAATTGCATTACTATAATGCATATCAGAATATATGGAACAACATTTGTCCTTTATTATGATAAGGAGTTTTCTTGTCCAAACAAGAAACTATGATAATGATCCTACTCATAGCAGAAACATAATCACTTTTGTCTAATTCATGAACAATTTCATAAAGGTAGAAATAATTCCCTACGGCTAATTCAGCAACTCATTTCCTCATTGCCCCACGTGTAGGATTATTTCTTCCTTATCCAACTGTCTTCGTCTCTTGAGATCCTCCACACTTCCATAAATGTGAGATCCTCATCTAGTATCATATACTTATCATGATGAGATAGACACATTGATTTCTATAAAAAAAAATACCCAAATCGGAATTCATAATACCTTTATTATTTACTTCCATGTATTTTGGGTAGTCTCTCTTCCTTTACTACCTATGGGACTTTTAAGAAAACTTGGTTTTAGCAACAGGCTTGCTTTATACCCATGGGGTCGGCGCAAACCATTTGCCCTCACCCATGTTGTTAACCATTAACAGCTTTATCCATGCCCATTACTAGTGTTTTGTTTAGTGATTCTCAATCATATTGAGTAAATCTCATTTGAACAAAACTATAATTGCATCCAATGCAATTCTTGGTCCACTTGGACGAATAACCGTTTATTCTTTATCTATCTCATAGATAATACCCATTCACTAATGTTTCAATCATATTGAATTAGCTTATTTTCATAACGCAAAGTGGAGCAACACTTCAAACCTTTCATGTTTAGCTCGCTCTTTTGAAAGAGCTTCTTTCAATGTATGATCATATCATACTTCTCCATGTTTCTCTTCTTGCTTCCAAAGCTCAGAGTTCATGGCAGCTAGCATGAGGCAAGTCATAACCAAAGAACCATTCTTTGGTGTTCCTTTCATAGGTTTTAGTGTGTTTTTGGTAGTCGGTGGAAGAGAACTTTATGTTCTACGAAGTACAACAAATTCTTTTTTATTTGAGAACAATTCTCAATTTTATACCAGTCTAGAAAATAGATAAAGTCGCGTTTTATTGGTTTAATGCCATGGGCATTCAACATAATAGGATTATGCAAAGTTTGTGACGTTTAACTATATTTAACAAGGATTTAAATTGTTAAACATAGCTCCCACTATTTTACAACGGATTAATAACCCTCAAGATATTAATGCGGAAAATATCCTTATATTTTCTAGTGGGCCAAGATCCATGTTTCATCTCCTTATGAGCTTGCTTTGGCAAGTCACCCATAATTTGACTACTTTAGGTAGGAACAATTCCAATTGCATCTCTTATGCAACTCTTGGTTCAATTGGGCAAATAACTCCTTACTTATGCATCCGTATGGATAATCCCAATTGATTGCCTCTATGTTTTAATCATATTAATAGTCTAGTTGTGTTCAACCTCTTATTTAAATAATTGTACATTAATTGCTTGTGCCATCGCATTCCATCATTATGAACCAAGTCGCCATGCTTTAGCATGCACGAACTTGATAAATAATGATGATAATGAGTGTTTAAATAACAAGAAGGCAAGAACACAATATTTGAATTTTGAGGGATTTTTAAATTCAATTTTAATTGTTTTGTTGATCCATATCAACTCATCTATCTATTTGAGTTTGGGCACAACTCCAAATAATAGATCCGGGTTGTCTAATTATCTAATTATCATAATTGCATGCATCATTCATACACCAACCACAAAATAATAAGAAAATAAAATAAACAACCACAAAACAAAATAAAACGTGATGTGGATATGACCTTTTCTAGACTAAGATAATTCCAAGCCAATGGAATTATCTATGAACCCTAAAAGCAAACACACCTCCATGCGTCTTGATCTTTTGGTCCATCCTTCATAGTCATGTGGAATGCTCCATGCTCCATCTTTTGTGGCTTCTTTTGGCTTTGGGCTTCTTTTCTTCAATCTTGGCTAACAATCTACTCTATCTAGCACTAGCTAACAACTATACCAAATAAAATAAATCTCACAAGTTGAGAAAAAAATGGCTCGCATGCCGTAAAACCCTAATTAATTATTAAAATTAATTGATCAGCTCGCAGGCCGTAAACCAAACCAGAAAAATTAAACATCCACATCAAACTACATCCTAAGGCCATATCCAATCACCATGCGAATTTCATATAAACAGTTAAAATTCAATTTTAACTCGCTTGGTCAATTTTAATTGATTTTAGGATATTCTAGGGTTAAAACGGTCCATGGGGACCAACAATCTAATTGCCCGGTCCCAAAAATAGAACCACATAGGCCTTGGGCCGGCCAGCCCCTAGCCCACGCGGCTAGGCCGCGGGCTAGGGCTTCCCCGGCCCCTAGGCCGAGCCTAGCTTGGGCGGCAAGCAAGGAGGGGCGGTCCCTAGGGGGCCGAACCTCCTTTGTGAGTTGTTTCCTAAACAAATCCCTTGCTTGGTGCCCAAGTTTGGTTGTTTCCTTGTTTGGGAAGAACTCCTTCTTCCATCAGGATGCCCAAACCCTAGATCTAAGATCCTAAAATTTCTCAAACTCACTAATTCATGCATCCAATGCAAAAACTAGATCTTGTTATGATAGATTATTGACAAATTGCATCACATGCTTGATTTGTCTTGTTTTACGCGATAAACAACAATTTTAAGGTGTAAAACTATCAAAACGTAACACATAAACCACGTTTATGCTCTACAACCAGGCTCTGATACCACTGTAGGGTTTTGATTCATGGATGCGCAACGGAAACACAAACAATCATAACCCATGCAAAACCCTCCAAGGATCACAAGTCAAGATACATAACGATGGTAAAGGAAGAAATCAATAACACACCTTAGGGTTCTCCTTTGGAAATCAACTTGTTCAAAGTGTGCAAGATGATATGACCAAGCTTCATGTGCCAAAGCTTTTAATAATCTTTCAAGGCTTGAGAGATTTCAAACTTTCACCTGCAACTTTGAAAGTCTAAAAATTATAAACATTGTTTGATCTAGAGGCTGTGAGAATGCAATCTCCTGATTTCTCATTTCGCACCACACACTTCTCTTTATCAAAGATAACTTTGTTTGCCATTATCACAAAGTTGAGATACACTAAGCAAATTAAATTTCAGACCATCAACTAGATACACATCAGAAATAGAGTTTTTAAAATTTGTACCAACTTTACCAATACCAAGAATATTGCATTTGCCTTTGTGACCAAGTGTAATTGAACTTTCAGACTGCTCTTTCAATTCTGAGAATACATATCTATTTCCACTCATGTGTCTTGAGCAACCACTGTCCATAAACCACTAATGTTCTTTGATGTTGGTGACAACCTGCAAACATTGCCTTACCCAGCTGTTAGACCAAATGTGGAATTTGGATTCATATTCAGGATCAACCATGTTAGGTGGTCTAACCCATTTAGGAACCCAAATCTGCTTAATTTGTCCTTTGATTTGAAAATGAAAAGTGTTCCTCATTATGTGAGGGTCTCTTCTTCTGAAAGGACAAGTCATCTTAACATGACCAGTTTTACAGCAGTAATGACATTTAGGAGAAGTTTTGTTTCCAGCTTTCACAAATCTAGTATTATTTTTCCTTGAGAAATTTGGATTGAATCCAATACCAGCTTTGTGAACTGACTGTGAACTTCCTCCAAGAATCAAGTTCAACTTGTGTTCTGATCTAGCAAGCTTGACTTTGACCAATTAGATTCTTGAAGTTTTTCAGTAAGAGTAGTCTTTTTTTTATCTAATTCATCAATCTGATGTCTTAGATTGACAAGGCTGTTACTCATTAAAGAGTTTTCAGAGACTACATCCTTGGCTTGTGTTTTCAAGGCTTTGAAACTGGTTTTCAAGGCCTTGGAATCACTGTCAGTTTTCTTCTGAGAGATTTCAAGATTCTGATTTAGGCAAAAAAGTTGTATTTTCTCTTTTGCTTGCTCATGAACTTTTTCCTTCAAAAGTCTGATCTTTTTAGATAATCTTCCTCATTCAAAAGCATTGTTCTGAGATATTCTGAAAGAGCTTCTTTTGGTTTTGAAATCAGACAGTTTACCATTACCTCAATGTTCTTCTCTGAAACTTCATCATGCTTGGACATGAAGCATAGGTTGGCATGTTCTTCTTCATATTCAGATTCATTAGAGCTATCTGAATCACTTAATGAAGCTATCATAGCTTTCTATCTTCTGTCATGGTCTTTCTTTTGCAAGATCTTGCTTTTCTTGTGTGGACAATCTCTTATCAAGTGTCCTGCATCACCACGCTCAAAGCAGTTCATAACTTTTGATTTATTTTGTGTAGAGGACTTACCTTTGTAGTCCTTGCTACTGGATGGTCTATGCATTTCTCTGTTGAAGTCTTTGTTTCCAAAGCTTTTCTTCATTTTGAGAATCTTTGTCAAGGCTTTGGAGATTAAGGCAATTGGATCTTCATCATCACCATCCTCATTTTCAAGGCTTTGAGTTCTCTCATTTTCCTTGGCTTTTCAGAGCTAAGTTCTTGACACTTTCTGGTAGCTCTCCATCAGCTTCATTCATAGATATTTCATATGTCAGAAGCTTTCCTTGTAGGTCATCAAGTTGTAGAGTTGAGAGATTATGAGCTTCTTCAATTGCTGTGGTCTTTGGTTCCCACTTTGCCTTTGGAAGACTTCTGAGAATCTTCCTCACATTTTCTTCATTGGAAAAATGTTTTCCCAGTGAATCAAGGTTGTTGACAATGTCAGTGAACCTCTTTAACATGTCTCTGATGGACTCATCTGCATTCATCTTAAACAAATCATATTGTCAGAGATAGATGTTGATCTTGGTTTGCTTCACTTGGCTGGTTCCTTCAAAAGTAACCACAAGTTCATCCCAAATTTCTTTGGCAGTAGTGCAGCCTGAGATCCTGTTGAATTCATCTGTACTCAAAGCACAATATAATATGTTAATAGCTTTGTAACTCTTAGAGTATTGCTCTAATTTAGAAAATGAGAGTAAGTCTTCAGATTTGGGAGTTCTGATCCCATCTTTCCCTGTGAAGAAAGTATGAGGTCCATTTTGTATAATGATCCAAAGCTCCATGTCTTGATCAATGATGAACATTTTCATCAAAGCATTCCAGTGAGCAAAGTTTTCTCCACAGAATAGAGGAGGTCTGTTAGCAGCTCTTCCCTGAGAGAAGCCACCATCACCTGCAGTACTCATGATCACCAGATGGTTAAATCTATACAGTGATACAAGCTCTGATACCAATTGAAAGTGTGATTATGCAGATGTTAATGCAGCTTAGATACTCTATAAGTGGAGGGGGGTTGAATAGAGTATGCCAACTTTTTCAAAACTTGCTAGGGAGATGAAAACTTGTGAAAACAGTGAAGTTCAAGGCCTTGAAAACTAGTTCAAGCCCTTGGAACAGATGAAGTTTGTATAAAGCAAGTAAGCCTTTTTTCAAGGCCTTGAAAGCAATTTCAAACCCTTGAAAACAGACAGTTTTGTGTGCTGCAAAAACTATGAAAAAGAATGAACTGTAAATGCAAGAGACAAGTGATTTATAGAGTTCAGTCCACTTGGACCTACGTCTCTACCTCAGGGATTAGATCCCTGCAGGATTTTCAACAAAATTCTTATTAATCAAAAGCTAAGCCCTAGAACTCAAGCATAGAGAGTTCCCTTACATTGTTACAACTTGTGATTTTCCCTAACCTGTCTAGTACCTGTTCTAGCTAACTGATTAACTAAGAATTCTCTATTGTTCACTTTGAACAATCCTTGAGAATGAATATAGAGAAAATAAAGAAATTATCTACCAATGCAGCTCAATACAGAAGTACACTTAGAATAGAAAACTGCAGTGAAGAATGCAGTGAACTTCTGTGGAATGAATTGAGAGTTTGATGTTCTTATTTTGGTGCTTTGTCAATCCAGAACTCGTCTCTCACTTTTTCCCGTTGAGTCTCTCTCTTTGTGCTTCAAAGTGAGCTCCATTTATACTGTTTGAAGCTCTGCAAATCTTCCCAGATTTTCAGCAACAACTTCCTATTTTGTAGGCAACATCTTTGAATTTTTTTAACAGCTTTCTCCAACAGATAGATGATCACAATCTTCAGAGATATTGTTGTGATCTTGTCTTTAAACAATGTGAGAAGCTGTCATGAGTCTCTGATTGATCACAAGATAAAAGTGTCCAACTATATCCAAATCTGCAGAAGTTCAGTTTAGGAAACAATCCTGCAAAACATGGAAATAAAATTTCCTGCAATATCAGAGTCAAACAGATGATATTCTATGTTCAAGAGTGTTAGAATAATTTGTGTTTCATCATCTAATAACAGTGACTCAAACAAGTGAAAGATAGAAAGGGAATCAATCTCAGAGAGTTTGCAGAAAACTCCCCCTGAGAATGTTCACACAGGTTAGGCAGTTTCAAGACTTTTAATCCAGTTTGAAGGCCTTGAAAATAGTGCCTCTGAGAACTAATTCAAGGCTTTGAAAGCTGGTTCAAGGCCTTGAAATAGCTGAACTATTCCAAGCCTTGCACAACCTGATCTTACAGTGTGGTCTCTCGATAACATACAGAGGTCGCATGAGAGACAGCCGCCTTGCAAGCGACAGACCTTACTCTAGTCTCCAAGCCACTCGCACCCAAGTCGCGTAAGCGTAGGGCGCATATGCAAAGGACCCTGCCTCGCAGTCTTTCGCATACGCGTAGGCTAATGATGTGTTACGGGGCTATACGGAGTACCACACGTGTCCCTTATCAGGGATGGCACGCGGCTCATTAAAAATTTCACTAATTATTATATTTAAAATATCACTAATTATTATATTTACAGTTCTTTAATTATAAAATTGCACTTACGGCAATTAATGAAAAATAGCAGGATTATTGAAAAAAGAGGAAAAAAATTAAAAAATTAAAGCAGTGATGACAACGCACTATACCTGCGCCTACCCTTTGATTCTTTGCCATTTATAACAGGCACGTAACCTGTTCTTCGCAGTGTAACGCTCCACCACCGAGTGGTCGAGTCCACCAAACTCGTTCGTCCATGTGAGTGAGTCCGAATCACCATGGCTGAATAGGACACTGCTCTCTCGAAATCGTGGCACTCGTCTGCTGGAGACTGTATTTTCCACGTTTATCCAATGAAAACTCATTTACTTTTTCTTCCGATTTTAACGCTTATCTTAAGATGGAAATTCTCAAAACCCCAAAGAAAGGACACGGATTAATTGAATGCTTGCCCGTTTTTGCTCCAATATTCCCCCCCCCCCCCCCCCCCCTCCTCTCTCTCTCTCTCCACATTTCTCTCTCTCTCTCAGCGTATACATACTCCTAGCAATCGCCACACAAAACGCCATTTAGTCGCAAACCCCAATTTCACTCTCTCCCTTCCCATCCTTCTCTCTAGAAGAGTGTGGTTTCTGTGTGCGGCTTTGAACGGCGATAATGGCGACTCCTCTGATCCCGGCGTCTCTCTACGTCGGTGACCTCCACCCCGACGTCAAGGACGGCCAGCTGTTCGATCATTTCTCCCAGTACAAGAGCCTCGCCTCCGTACGCGTCTGTCGTGACTCCTCCACCGGACGCTCCCTCTGCTACGGTTACGTCAACTTCATCTCTCCTCAAGACGGTAACGCCTCCGATCTGTCTCTCCAATTTCATTCTCGCCGTTTTGTGCTTTGATTCGCATCTGAGACGGTAGATTTTCGTAATGCATGCGATTAGGGGTTGTACATTTTGCATCTGATCGTAAATTCGCCCAAATTTTGAGATGCTAAGTCTTAATTTTTCGTTCGATCAGTATTTCAGAAAGGGTTTGATGCTTCAATAGGCGATTTGTGTATATGATTTGTCGAGAATTGATATGGAGTCTGTTTATTTGTTATTGCTACGATTAGTGAGTTTTGATTTTGATTATTGTGTGGCTGTTTCTTCTGAAGCAACATCTGCAATCGAGGAGAAGAATTACTCTGTGCTGAATGGGAAAGTGATTAGGGTTACATGGTCACATCGTGATCCTGATGCAAGAAGGAGTGGAATCGGGAATGTATTTGTAAAGGTATTTATATATCCATGTTGATCATGAATTTTTGGGTTGCTCTTTCTTCATAGGTGATTTATATAAGTTTCATTATGATAGTTAGATTGCTTTTGGGTTTGCACTTTCTTCATAGGTGATTTATGAGTTTCATTACCATAGTAAGATGACTTTTGGGGTTTCTTTTGCAGAATTTGAGTGACTCTATTGATAATTCTAAGCTTCATGAACTGTTTCAAAAATTCGGAACAATTTTGTCTTGCAAAGTTGTCGTTTCGGATGATGGTAAGAGTAAGGGACATGGCTTTGTCCAGTTTGATTCCGAGGAATCTGCAAATGAATCGATTGAAAAGCTCAATGGATTCACTGTTGAAGGGAAGCAAATGTATGAAACTCCTTCTTTGATTAGTTCTTCTCCCATTTAAACTCTCTCAATTTGTGCTTTAGTTACCTCTTGTCCTGTGTATGAATGAATACAATTGTCAAACTCCATGCTCTTTTTCTCTGTTCAACATTCTTTACCTGCTTTTATCCCCACATGTTTTCACAGACGGTGTAATGCCTTTCACAGGTATGTTGCTAAATTTGTGAAAAAGAGTGATCGAGGCTTACCCAGTCCTGATACTAAATATACGAATCTCTACTTTAAGAACTTGGATCCTGAAATCTCTGAAGACGTTTTGAGGGAGAAGTTCTCTGCATTTGGAAAAATTCTTAGCTTGGTTGTTTCAAAGGATGACTCTGGGGCCTCAAGGGGTTTTGGATTTGTGAATTTTGATACTCCAGATGACGCCAGGAAGGCACTAGAAACTATGGATGGTTTACAACTTGGTAAGTTCATTTTTTTTTTTTTTTTTACTGAAACTCATCTTATGAAGAGGTTATGAACACTCACTTTTTTGTACTGTCTTTTTGTTTAGGCTCCAAGGTTCTCTATGTTGCTAGAGCACAGAAGAAAGAAGAACGCCAGCAGCTCTTACGCCATCAGTTTGAGGAGAAACGCAGGGAGCAAATCCAGAAAAACCAAGTACTCTTCTGTTCAAATGACATAATTTTACTAAATCTAGACAACACTCCTCCTTATCTTAAGTAATTTCACTTTTGGATCTTAGGCGTCAAATGTTTATGTCAAGAATATTGATGATAGTGTAAGTGATGAAGAACTTCGGGAGCACTTTACTCAGTGTGGAACAATCACCTCTCTGAAGCTCATGCGAGACGACAAAGGAATCAGTAGAGGTTTTGGCTTTGTTTGCTTTTCCACACCAGAAGAGGCCAATAAAGCTGTGCATACCTTACATGGTGAGTTTTTTATCTCGGTTTATGTTTTCTTTAAGTAAACATGCATTTACATTTTCCTTGTTAACCATGCAGTTAACATATATTGAAGTAGAGAACCCCCCTCATTTAATAAATTAGTATTGTCATCTAGTTACTACTCGACAAGCCATATTCAAATGTAATTTAGTTGCATGAAGCAATCTCGTATAACTTTTTCATGACTTCATCTCATAGATTTGATTTGTCTTAACGAGTAAATATAGTAGCTCTTCATACATATGGACAAAATAGGTGCTCCTTGTCGCTGTTTGACACAGTCTTACGCATTTAAACCTATGTTACCAGAAACGTAAAATAGCCGCATTTCTCGATCAGAGTCGTGCGTACCGAAACGCGGTATGTTTTCGATCAGAAACACAGAAAGCATAACCCGAACGTTTCATAAGTGATTACATAACTGACCTGTTCAATTTAATAGTTTTCAGTTGTACATATTTGCAGAATCTTAAGTTACTATAATAACTGGATTTGAGAATGCGGGTATGAAGCTACTTTAAGTGATATTTGAGGACTTTTTAGGTAAATGTATGGAAAATTGTTCTCGATTAGCGATCCTCATTCCTAGTAATTGTATTTCGTTCCAGATAACGTTTTGGAGTAGCCCACCCTTAGTGTACCCCGTACCTCACCTGCCGCATTTCCCGTTCCCGTTTCAATCCACGTGTTGTAGCGTACAACGTTTCTGGTTACATAGAGTTAAACTTCCTTTAGTGTGGTCATATTTGACTAATGTTTCTTGAAGAGGTAGAAAACTTGTGTATCTTCCAAAGATGCCGTCACCCGTAATTGTGACTGAAAACAAGAATGGACGGACCCGTCCTATCTCCATGTTTTGTGAAACATAGAAATGTGTTTGAAATTGTTTATTTATAAAGAATCTCCTGATGGCTTGCTGTGGTGTGGCTTAGATATCTCAGTGAAGTGTGAGACTATCCGAAAGTAAATTACATGATATTGCAATGAATTATTGATAATTGGGAGACGATAATGTACCATTACGTTTCTGGCTTGGTTCACCCTTTTTAGGATGAGAGTGATGTTCTTCATTTATTGACATTTATAACGTGGATATTATAATTTGGATGATACAGGTTCATCTGTTAGCATGGTTTATAAAAGCTTCATGGCACTGTGAGAAAATGCCATGTTTGAAAGTCTCCTTGTGTCGTGATCTTCTTGTAGGAAGTAGCAGAAAATTATAAAACTGTTAACTTTTCATTTCAATTGAGTATCTGAAAGAAATCTCTGACGCTGCCTTGTTTCCTTGTCAAACTTTGAGATAGATGCTTATTTCTACTAATTTATTGTGTGTTTCCATGAATAGTTGTATTCATTGGTTACAATCTTCTGGGAAAAAATTCATATGCTCAATGGCCCTTCTTATGAATGATGGTCAGTTAGTGTGCAGTGCTGCAGTGCAATGAATTGTTGATATTTGGGAGACGATAATGTACAATTACGTTTCTGGCTTGGTTCACCCTTTTTAGGATGAGAGCGCTGTTCTTCATTTACTGACATTTATAACGTGCATAATATAATTTGGATGATACAGGTTCATCTGTTAGCATCTACGTAGCACCGAAACCTCCCTCAAAAGTAAGCTGCACTGTGAGAAAATGCCATGTTTGAAGTCTCCTTGTGCGGTAATCTTCTTGTAGGAAGGAGCAGATAAATTATAAACTGTTAACTTTATAATATTGAAGAGAATAACTTTCATTCAATTGAGTATCTGAAAGAAATCTCTGACGCTGCCTTGTTTCCTTGTCAAATTTTGAGATAGATGCTTATTTGTACTAATTTATTGTGTGTTTAGATGAATAGTTGTATTCTTGGGTTACAATCTTCTGGAAAAAAAATCATATGCTCAATGGCCCTTCTTATGAATGATGGTCAGGTAGTCTGCAGTGCTGAGATACTTGTGAAGATAGGAAAGAAAACCTCGTACTTGCACATTTCTCCATTAAGCACGTAAATGCAACTGTGTTGCCATATTTTAGTTAGAACATACAACCAACAGAAAAAGTTTGACCAGTGTACAATTCTTATTTTCTCTTCCGTGCTGGCGTATAGGAAATATGTTTCATGGAAAACCACTATATGTTACTATTGCTCAGAGGAAAGAGGAGAGGATAGCTCAGTTGCAGCTTCAAATTGCCCAACATATGGCAGGTCTACCTGGGTCTTCAGCTGTTTATCCTGGTGGATATCCTTCTGTTTATTATGTAGCTCCTCCTGGTGTTATCCCTCAAGTACCTCCCCAGCCTGGGATGATGTATCCACCTCTTGGTTTGAGGCCGGGATGGAGGGGTAATGGATTTCTTCCTGCACTCCGACCGGGGTTTCAGCCGTCGCCTCTTCAATCGGTAGGTATTTTGTCTAATTAGGATTATTTCTTGTCTGCAAGGAAATTATGACTCATAGTTCGTCATTTCGTTAATATTTGTGTCTGTAATACAATGAAGAGAACTAAAAAAAAACCAATTATTTGTACCAACTTCTAACTCCTTTTCTTCATCAGTTATCAAATTCTACAAGACCACACAGGCAAAACAGGGGAAGGATAAACGGGCATGTGGTTCCTTCTGGAGGTAGTCAGTCGGTGTCATTGTCAAATGATTCTAACAATCATCAGGTCTGTTTTCGCTTATTCAATGTTCTCTCCATTACTACTCTCATTGGCTATAATACAGTATTTAAAGTGTACAAAATTCAGAGCTTATGCTGACGGGCCTCCTGGGGCTCTTTATTGTATTCAGACGTTATACAATAAGGAAAAGTAACAAACCATTACGCTATGTTTGGATCATGGAAAATGAGATGGAAAAGAAAACTGGATGAAAATGAAAGATTTTCTGTTAACAGTCCTCTCATTTTCTAGGGTTTGGTAACATATTGAAATTTATTAGAAAAAAAAAAGTACTTTAGTATATTGAGATTACACCCATATAATTAGTAATACTATGGTTACACATCTGTAGTTACAACATTTACAATTATTACCCCACATATTACACACCTATAGTTCTCATAATTACAATTAATACATCACATATCGTTATCGGGTTTCCGCCCGATTTGGGCGGAAAATTCACTTTCGTTACTTCAGCACAATTTTACATTTCTTTTCTGTTTATTTTGTTTTACACCCAAACACAAAAAAGATTTCCATTGATTTTATTTTCTTTTCCATTCGATTTTCCTTTCGTTTTCAGCTTCCAAATGCACCCTTACTGTTCAATGAAAGAATTTATAAGTTTTCAATTTCTTATATGTTCGATGAAGAAAACATTATGATACTACGTTTATAGTTCTTATATTGAGCAGAGCATTCTATGTTTGTAGTTATTACATTGATCAGTAATGTTTTGCAGCGAACTGGGCATACAAGGAACGGTCGTCTGCGTGAGATGAACAGAAGACCGGTTGTGCCGTCTTCTAGTCAGCTTGATTCGTTCTCTGCTGGTTTTCCCTCTGAAGGGTCAGAAATGCTAAGCTGGCTTGCTGCAGCTCCTCTTCGGCAGCAGAAAGAAATAATTGGTGCCCGGCTCTACCCTCTTGTACGCGAACACATGGTAAGATTTTGCTTTAGTGACTATGTTGAGTATTTTCAAGTCTGGTTTGTTTTTAAAATACAAGATAAATAAATTGTTATGGCGAAATTCGTACCTCGAAAAACTTAATGACACAGAATTTTCTAATGGTCGGTTTGGATGAAGTAAGTTCTGACGGAATTTCAGCAAATTTGGGATTTAAAATCCCGGGATCTAGAGATACCTTGTTTGGGTTGTATAATGACGTGGTGTCTGAAATTCCGTGGAATTTCAACTTGGAATTTGTTGACTTCGAATCCGAATTTGAAATTCCACAGAGGGAGGTGTCATTTCAAAAATTCTATTTGGAGACGCGACTGACCATCTCAATTTCCACCGCCACAAATCTCTTGTGTCACCGCCTCAGCAAACTCCACCAGTGAGGTCAACATTGCACACTCCGGTGAGCGCTCTGATCTAGTGGACCTTCAATTTTGCCGTTGAATTTGTTAACCTTCCAGCACCACCACCCATCGCCTAAGTCATTGCTGCCCATAAAAATCTAGAACCACCTTCGACCAGCATCAACGTCAGCCGTAACAAGCCGTCGCCGCCCACCCTTGCGTTGTTTTCACTCACTGGCAATAAGGTTGAAGGAGAGGAGGCGGCCCTACAAACACCCGTGCTATTTTTTATTTTTTTTTGACAAAACACATGGGCTAATTGGACAAATCATATGGGCCTATACTTTAGTTTTTACTTGACCCAAATAAACAACCCAAACGGATGAAAGTGTTTACCCATCATAACAAAGCCTTTCATTTTAAACCCCATCATTTTCAAATACCAAGAACTTTTGTAAATCTGCATTCAAACACAACATAAGGGAATGAATGTTAAGCCTTCTAGCTATGAAGGAAAAGTTTATTATTGCTAGCACTTGCTGATCTTTTTTTTTTTCTGTTGTTTGATGGGCTCCAAGTGATGCTGTTGTATCATAACTACAGAGTATTTCCCTTGCCTTCAACTGTGTATATGTGTCTTTTGTAGCCTGAGCTTGCTGGGAAGATAACAGGGATGCTTCTTGATATGGACAACTCTGAGCTGCTTCTCTTATTGGAGTCACCCGAGTCACTTGCTGCAAAGGTTGAAGAAGCTTTGCAAGTACTAAAGCTTTCAAAGGCAAAAGTCTCCACCCAAGACTCAGTTCATCAGAATTACCTGTCTGCTGAGGTCGCAGTTAGCTGAACATTTGGCCCTATGGTGGAGGTCTGTCTCGGCAGCCAAAGAAGCTTTGCGCATGTGAAAATTTTGTCGACCTTCAGTGAAACAGTTTGCATCTTGTTCTTTTTAGTCTTAGGCTCTTAGTAGAACGTTTTATGCTCGATCCATGGATATTTCGTTCTTGCTATCGGGTTATCTTTAAAAATTGTTTTCAAAATTACCAAACTAATTGAGGATTCTGTTCCTTTCTAAATGAACTTAATAGATCAAGTGAAGATTGGTTATGAAGCTTTGTGGTGTACTTGATCGTTAACCTCAGTCCCTCATTGTGACATGGTTGAAGCATGTAGACATTTCCTTGGTTAGGTTATAAAGTATTTTTTTTTTCACCTTGCGTGAAACTTTGTCAAAAAGATTTCCAACTGCTGATGTGTTCTTCATCATCCTCGAAAAGATCTGACTTAAAGGCTAAGGAAGTTTTTATGACAGACTATTCAAATCGTTCCTGAATTTGATTGATGCCAGCATAGAGAACATTGATTTCATAACTAAAGCCTTTCTAGCCGTGCTTTTCATATTCTACTTAGTGCTGATCACCGTGCTTTTCAAATACTAAACATGTTTCTTCTGAGATTCTCCGCCTTTGTTTTTGCTTTTAAGATTTGCTTTTATTTAAGTATGCAATTGTTTTGCTTTCTGACTACTCCTAGTACCTGTTTCCTTAGCCAGCCTTCATTTCACTTTCCTCTTAGATTTACTAATTCGGATTTTCATGTTTAGATTTCGTGTACTGTCATGATTTTCATCCATAATCAGTTTACTAGATGAGGTTTACATCCATAATCACTCTAAGATATTATGGGGGCATACTGTTAGATATTTATGTAGCCCAGTACGAAGAAATATCACGCCGTAGCTTTAGGATTAGAGAACTATCTGAGATATTCAGATGACCCAAATTCCATATTGCCAAGACTTGAACTTACATGGTATATCCGTATTTCTAATATTATGCAGTATGTATAGATCAAGAATCAGCTGCATTAGGGCTGCTTCATACCAAATGTCAGCCATTGTGGGTTGATGTAAAATCTTTACTATATTTAAGTCAAGGAATAACTGATGAATGAATGAATGAAGCAGATGTAAACAGAAATTCACTGAACATTGAACACATTTATGAGCCTCATTCGGGATATCGTAGTTCAAAGGTTAGAAAATCATGGCAGCTTCTTGATCAATGAAGGGACCTGACATCAAGTGGTGTGTTTGGATGAGCTTAAGTGAGAGAGAGTTTATGAGATTATTGGAATGAGGGCTCATCCAAACACACCCAATTATTGCCCAGACCTGTAGTAGTAGTACATGCGAAAGTGAAGTCATTTAAGTATGGTTAGACACTAGAATAAGATTTCCTCGGTGGGAGGAACTCTTCATCTGCTCCAACAGAAGCTAGTGATCTTCTAAAACACTTAGCTTCATGTTTTGGTTTCTCACTCCCATCCACCCATTTCTTCAGCTTTTTTATTAGCTTTTGCCTCCTTGAATGACTGTGACCACTCAAATCATTAAAATCGTGTTGATTAGTCAATCCTTCAGTTTCTACATTTCCTTTGACCTCTATCGCCAACTGGTCACCGTTAACTGAATCCTGGATGTCTTCGAAATTCTCCTCCATTTTGGTTTCACCGTGCTTTTCTTGTTCCAAGCTTTTTGTCATCAGCTGATGCCTCAAACACGCATTGGACCACCGGAGGTATATAACTTCGTTGAATTCAGCTGCCTGGTCCTTTTGAAGCTTCTTCAGTTCATCAACTAGCTGGTTATACTCATTTTCTCTCATCTCATTCACTTCAACCTGCAAAGAAAAGTCCACAACCTATTTAGTCCCCTTGCAAAGTAACGGAGATCTGCATCTTTGTTTCTTTGGTTTGTTTTGAATTTAAGTAACCCATATCTTTTATCTTTTTTGAATGCTGTTGGTCTCATACTCTCGTGTGGTATATTGTTCATGAGTGAAGCTTTTATATATCCAAGGGCTTGAAAAATCTAGGATATTTATCAGGTCAGTGATACGAAAGGATAGAAGGATAAGAGGTCTCACGGATTACGAGGTTTGTATTTCAATGATGGGGATGTCACTAAATTCAAATTATGTGCTCAAGGGTAGTAGGATAAGAGGTCTCACGTGATCAATGGGGATGTCGCTCAAAATCAAATTATGTGCTCTTGCGTTTGAATAATCGGATATGGAATACGAAATTAATGATGGGGATGATTATGGACAGTTAACCCGTGAAGGTTATTATGGTATTTCCAGCCCTCTCGTATTCCCTCTTCATCATATCTGACAAATCCCATTTTTTTTTTAATTAGAAAATTGGGAATCGGAAGAGGGAGGATTCGGAAGAGATGATATCCCTCATCATATCTCTCTTACCAAACACAAAAAAAAAACTCGCCACAAGACCATTACTTTAACCTCGGATCATGGCCCCAGTTCTAATGCGAATGAACAGAGTTGTCAACCTGGGTAGTAGCTCCACTTAGTCTGCTAAAGTGAGTGCAGCTTACTTTTGAGGGAGATTTCTAATGGAACCTACGAATGTACTCCTCTTTCACATCCCCTGTTTCCATCCCTATGTAAGATCTATGGAAGACGACTAATAAAAGGGAAGGAAATTGCACCTTTTGTGAAGCTGCTTTCTCTGAAAAGTCTAGCTTATTAGAAAGCTCGCTCTTCTCAGCCTGCAACTTCTCCATGGCAGTTCGGAGCTCGGTAATTAGATTTTCCAATGAATTAATAACATTACACTTACTCTCCAGCTCCAATTGGTTCGTTGATATCTCTTGTTCCTTCTCTTCAATTTGCATATTCGTCTCTGATATAACATGCAAAAGCCCACTTGTTTTCCTGCAAAGCTTCTTGACCTTCCTCTGAAGAAAACTATTCTGCTTCAAGACTTCAAAGAAGCCAACTACCAGCTCTTCAAACCTTCTGGTCTCGGATTCCAGATATGAAACCTCTTTATCCAGGAACTCGACACGAGCATTCTCCAACAAAAGATTATTTTCGAGCTCCCTAAGCACTGATTCTTGATCTTTCATGCTGCAGTACTCCAGAAACCGTGTCTCTAGTCTCCACTCCTTATCTTGAAGCTCTTCAATTCGCTGCCTTAGGCTTAAAGCCTCTTCCTCCATGTCCCTTATGTTGAAGCTAGGAAACATGGCCAAGGGATTCGTGAAATGGGTGATTGCTGAAGCATACTCTTCATCCTCTAAACAAG
This sequence comes from Linanthus parryae, assembly GCA_023055425.1. Classification (NCBI taxonomy): domain Eukaryota; kingdom Viridiplantae; phylum Streptophyta; class Magnoliopsida; order Ericales; family Polemoniaceae; genus Linanthus; species Linanthus parryae. The sequence goes on along the minus strand of JALGPY010000013.1, from coordinate 8,289,872 downwards.
GCAACGAGCTCGAGTCAAAGCTAAGAAAGCTCTCTTCATGACGAACCAAATGTTTATCTGATTCTGAAGTTTTTGAAACCGAGCTTCTCTTCTTTACGAGCCTTGAGAAGATGAAACCGGCCACTGAAATAGCCAGAGGGATTCCAGCCTTGAGGAGTATTGGCTTCATCACTTCAACCCTTGTTTTGGGGTCTTCCATATATTTTTGTTGATGGAAAAACACCCATCTTTGTTTGTGGTTTTATGGTGATCATGTTGTGTTATGAACACTCCACCAAGCTTTTTCTAAGATTCTTTGCCTTTGTGTGATTGCTTTGAGCCTTTAAGCTCCTTGCTTTTGATTAGGGAAATAATGGGGTTGCTTTTTGATTACTACAACAAAATAAGCCCATCAGGCAACCTTCATTTCGCTTTCCTCAAAGCATCTGGTACCTTTTCTGGAATGATTTCCAGTTTCTATGTTCTAATTTAACATCAAATAAATCGAGGAACGTGATCATTGCTAATATTTAACTAACGTGGTTCAATTTTGTGCATATCTAATCATAAACTACGCCTTCAAAAAAAAAAAAAAAATCATAACTACATATACAAAGCGGAGCATATGAAAGTATAAACAATGTTGTTCCTTGGTGCGAAATGTGTCATAGTTTTGGGAGTAGGTCTAATCTCTGTTAGATGGACACGCGGGACATCTAGTTATTTCAGACGTTGAAAATGTAATTACCTTTATAATAAGATACACAGACGTTGACACTGTAACATGTAGGATAAACATTAACAATATCATAGTAATGTTGTATTCATTGTTGATGACCACCGATTTGGGCACCGGCATTTACGACAGTTGCCACACGAGGCTATGGGGTTGAATGATTTTGTGTTTCAGTTACGTCTGATTATGATCAACCAAATAGGGGACGATATTGATAATCTGATTTTGATGAGTTGGTGGTTGTTAGACTAGTTAAATTCGCAAGTGCACGACGTCAATCATAGTAATTGTTATAATTTGGGAGTATTCGGACAAGAGCAATGAAACAAAATCAAGAACGAGAGACAAATTTTAACGTGGTTCACTAACGGATCCCCTAACGAATCCGCTAGTTACATCCACGACAAGAACCTAAACTTTATTGTGAGAGAAGCCGATTACAATGCACTCCGTGGCCACAACAACCACGGCGGCCACCCCAATACACCACACACCAGTAAGTCACGACGCTAGGTTCTTATATAGGCCGAAGATACCGACATGGTACCCAAGAAACGAAAAAGATACCAAAACAAACTAGGAAACAATATCAGGCGCTCTCCAGGACCGTCAATGGATACATTGCAAATAATGGTTTACGAGGGACAACCATTCATCTGATCAACCGTATCTCAAATGTTCCATGGTGGAAAAAAAATACTGCTCGATGATGAAAATAACTCTTGGGGGCTAGGATTTTTTCCCTGGAAGATCACACGTTGATCTCCAAGAATAAAATGGGGGCTAATGAAGATACTCTAAAACTGGGATAACATTGATGAGCCACGTGGCACCCCGGATAAGGGACACGTGTGGTGTCTCTGTGAGCCGTATAGCACTGACACGCATCATTCCCTACGCGTATGCGAATGACTGCAAGGCAGGGTCCTTCGCATATGCGTCTTACGCTTACGAGACTTGGGGGTGCTAGTGGATTGGAGGCTAAAAAAAGGATTGTCGCGTGCGAGGTGCCAGTCTCGCATACGACCCTCGTATGTTATAGAGAGACACGCGAACAGACTGTCCCCGAAATTGCGGACAACAATTCTTACACATACAGGCCGCAAGCCGTTGAATTAGGTGGGTGTTGGGGGTCACGAGAGATTCCACTACCGTCGTGTGTACTCACCCACGTCCATCCTATGGCCTGTATATATAGAGGGATCTGTCCCATTCACAACAAGAGCGCCACAGACGTAAGGACTACAACAGCTACAAAACTCAGCTCAAGCCATCACCGTCTCCACTGTGAATAACATACATTTCTTTGATCTTAACCCAAGCCTACTCTCATCCTCGGTCCCCAAAGAGGTTAACCAGGTGTCGCTTGTTTTGATCTTCTGCTTACAGGGACACAGGCAAACTGCTCCAGATCATCCCTTGTCTACACTTTCTTATACAGTACCCCAGCGCTGCACTTTTTTTTTCCTTTTTAATGAAATAATTTACTACTTATTGGGCTTTACTTGCTAAGAATAGTTGGAAAATTCTCTCCTTACCTAACTCCCTATTTACTAAATATTTTCTTTCTAAGTATTGCCAAAGAAAACCCTACACGGCTATTAAAATAAAGCTCAAAGCCTCATTTACTTGGAAAAACATATGTCAAGGGTGTGACACCCTCTCTTTGGGATTAGGATGGAAGGTGGTTAATGGTAATAACATCTGGATTAGATCTGGAGTAATCATTATGTCCCTGTTGACTCTATCGCAGACACTTTGCTTCAAACTAATGAATGCAAGCGGTTTAAGTGGCTCTCCCATCTCACATCTTTCGATTATGTTGGTAACTTAACTTGGAATATCACACATCTTCAGGATCTCTTCCTAGAATGGATGGTGAATCACATAATTGCTAGCTCATTTTTCACTCCTGGTGACACTGATGAAGAGAAACTGGTGGAGGATTCATCATCGAAAATGGTGTACAAGGGTCCTAATTGTATGTAATACAAAAATATTAGAATTATAACGTAGCTCCCTCAACTATTACATAATACCATATATAACCCTTTAGTATAAATGTTGTAACAACCCCCTCAAACTGAAGCTGTCGTGATAAGCGGAAGTTTGGAGACCAAGTCATGAAAACGTCCAGGAGGATGAGACTTCGTATGAATGAGTGTCGTTTGATCTGCCGAAGTTACATTCTTTAGATGAACTGTACCAGCACGAAGATGATGGCGAGTTCTTCATCCTCGCATGGAACCCATCGTTGTGAGCAATCAGAATGCACTACGGTTGTCACAACATAACGTAGTAGCTGGAGACTGAGGCATTCCCATATCATCTAGTAACCATCGAAGCTAAACAAGCTCTTGTGTGGCATCGGCCAATGCACGATATTCAGCTTCGGTACTAGACCGAGCAACAATAGTTTGTGTCTTGCTGCACCAAGAGATAAGTGAGTCGCCCAAGAAGAAACTGTATCCAGTGGTACAATGCCGATCAGTCGGATCACCAGCCCAATATACATCTGAGAACCCATGTAACGTGGGTGTATACTGAGAAGAAAAATGAAGACCACAAAACAGAGTACCTTTCACATAGTGGAGAATCCGAAGGACAGCAACATAATGTGTAGAGCGAGGAGCAGTCATAAACTGACTAACCTAATGAACTACATAAGCTATGTCGTGACAAGTGACTGTGAGATAAACCAGACTCCAAAAAATTTGTCGATATCGAGTAGGATCATATAGTAGTTCATCATCCCAGGGAGTAAGCTTCAGGTTGAGCACGAGTGGACTGGTGGCGACCTTCTGATCGATCAGTTCTGTACGAGCAATAATATCAGAAGCATACTTAGCTTGTGAAAGGGAGTATCAATTAGCTTCAGAAGTGACCTCAAGGCCCAAGAAATAACTGAGAAGCCCCAAGTCTTTCATCTCAAAGTGGTGATTCAAAGACTCTTTCTGTTTCGAAATACCGACCAGATCATCTCCAGTAATAATCATATCATCCACATCGATCAACAAAAGAATAATACCATGATTTGTACGACGAATGAAGAGAGCTGAATCATATGCACTAGAGGAGAAACCAAGCTTGATCACTGTGGAACGAAACTTAACAAACCAAGCCAGGGGGCTTGTTTTAGACCATATAACTCGCGACGCATGCCACATACTTGTGAGTTGGAAACCCTGAGACCAGGTGGAGGTTGTTGGAATAGATGCCCTAAAGGCAATCTAGTTTAGTATGAATTTATTTGTGGCTAGAAATTCATTTATTATCGATTGGATATTTAATATAATGAAGTCCTTAGATTTACAATTGTGTTGTTTATCTTAAATATCTCTAGTCCAGTATAATGATTAATGGACAATCATCTATAGACTAGTATGGGGTTGGATTGATATGGAGATATCACGATCCAACACATAGGTGTGCATTAGGGGTAATGTCGCACTAGATTGACCCATCTCCGAGAAGGCTACATACACGTTATGTTGAGTCCCAAGCGCTTCTCGCGGTACAACGGTATTGTCATCCTTAGACTTGAAGTCACTAGATATTCTAGTTGTGGATTATTGTGATTTTGGTAGCGTTAAACGCTACACCGTAACTGGGTATTTATAAAGGCGTGTACTGGATACAATAAGAAGCAAGCTTAGAGATCGTAGTGGACGTAGATAGACTTTTTCCCTCCCACATAACGGGAGAAAATATCCTAGGCCACTCGAGGGATAGTGCTTATAGAATGTCTGGCCAGACTCAAAAATAAATCAATATGGGATATTGATGTTATTTGCACGAATAAGGCTATTCTCATGGATCGAGAAACTACGGATTGGATATACGAGTGTGACTTGTATGTCTCGTGTCCAATCCGGATATAGAGACAAAGGGATAAGACAATTACTTGTACAAAGGTTGTCAAGATGACTATTCTATTAGTTGGCTAGAATGGATGTTTTGCTAGAAACCGCTCCATATTAGCAAATAGTTGCCACCAACTAAATAGAACCTATGGGGTCACACGCTATATAGAGTTGAACTAGATTAGGGAATTAATTAATTGGATTAATTAATTAGAATGATCACTTTGCAAAACCTTGCAAACTTAGTAGGGACTAATTTGCAAGGAAGGGACTAAATTGAATTCTAGTAGGACTAGAATAAGTCCTTTAGGTAGTTGGCAAGGAGTTGTTGGACTATATAAAGGACCTTCCTTCCTTCCTTCCCACAACTTATGCTCATAATTGAACATAACAAGAGTGGGAGAGAACAAAAGGAGAGAGAGCAACAAGCTAGAGGAGCCGCCGCCCCCCTAGCTCGCCGCCCCGTCCCCGTCGGCCCCAAAGGAGGCCGAAACCTCCTTTGGTTCGTCTCTTTTTGCGTGATTCTTCTTCCTCTTCTTCTTTCCGGGCTAGCACCAAGGAGTGGGGGATCTTGGAATCAACTCTAGGCGTGGATCAACCATAGAGAACGTGACAAAATTCGCGTTTGAAGTCATCAAAGGAGAACCCTAAGGTGTGTTATTGATTTCTTCCTTTACCATTGTTATGTCTCTTGACTTGTGATCCTTGGAGGGTTTTGCTGTAGGGTTTTGATTCATGGATCGCGCAAACGGAAGCATAATCAAACAAATAACCATGCAAAACCCTCCAAGGATCACAAGTCTAGATGCATAACGATAGTGAAGGTAAGAAATCATAAACACACCTTTGGGTTCTCCTTGATGACTTCAAACGCGAATAATGTCACGTTATCTATAGTTGATCCACGCCTAGAGTTGTTTCTAGATCTCCAATCTCCTTGGTGCTAGCCCGGAATGAGAGGAGGGTGAAGGAATCACGCAAAACGAGACAAAAAGAAGGGGCTCGGCCCTCTTTTTGACCGACGGGGACGAGGGCGGCGGCAAGGGGGGCGTCGGCCTCCTTTGTTGCTTGCTCTCTCTCCTTTGTTCTCTCCCACTCTTGTTATGTTCTCTCTAGAGCATAAGTTATGAGGAAGGAAGGAAGAAGGGTCCTTTATATAGTCCAACAACTCCTTGTTAACTACCTAAAGGACTTATTCTAGTCCTACTAGAATTCAATTTAGTCCCTTCCTTGCAAATTAGTCCCTACTAAGTTTGCAAGGGTTTGCAAAGTGATCCTTCTAATTAATTAATCCAATTAATTAATTCCCAAATCTAGTACAACTCTATATAGCGTGTGACCCCACAGGTTCTATCTAGTTGGTAGCAACTATTTGCTAATATGGAGTGGTTTCTAGCAAAACATCCATTCTAGCCAACTAATAGAATAGTCATCTAGACAACCTTGTACAAGTAATTGTCTCATCCCTTTGCCTCCATATCCGGATAGGACACGAGACATACAAGTCACACTCGTATATCCAATCCATAGTTTCTCGATCCATGGAATAGCCTTATTCATGCAAATAACATCAATATCCCATATTGATTTATTTGAGTCTGGCCAGACATTCTATAAGCACTATCCTTCGAGTGGCCTAGGATATTTGTTCCCGTTATGTGGGAGGGGCAAATCCTCTCTACGTCCACTACGATCTCTAAGCTTGCTTCTCATTGTATCCAGTACACGCCTTTATAACTACCCAGTTACGGTGTAGCGTTTAACGCTACCAAGATCACAATGATCCACAACTAGAATATCTAGTGACTTCAAGTCTAAGGATGACAATACCATTGTACCCGCGAAGCACTTGTGACTCAACATAACATGTATGTAGCCTTCTTGGTAATGGGTCAATCCAGTGCAACATTCCGTAATGCACACCTATGTGTTGGATCGTGATATCTCCATATCAATCCAACCCCATACTAGTCTATGGATGATTGTCCCATTTAATCATTATACTTGACTAGGGATATTTAAGATAAACAACACGATTGTAAATCTAAGGACTTCATTATATTAAATATCCAATAAATAATAAATGAATTTTCTAGCCATATACAAATTCATACTAAACTAGATTGCCTCTAGGGCATCTATTCCAACAGTCTCCCACTTGCACTAGAGCCAATCTGGCGCATCTCGTATGCCCATACTCCTAGTGTGCCCTTCATGCTTCCACTGCGTGAGAGGCTTCGTAAGCGGGTCTGACAGATTATCATCTGTAGGAATCTTGCATATCCGAACGTCTCCTCTATCGATAATATCTCGAATCAGATGAAACTTCCTGAGCACATGCTTGGACTTCTGGTGCGATCTGGGTTCCTTTGATTGCGCGATCGCCCCAGTGTTGTCACAAAACAACTCCACTGGATCCGCAATGCTAGGGACCACACCAAGTTCAGAAACAAACTTTCTGATCCAAACAGCCTCCTTTGCTGCGCCATTTGCAGCAATGTACTCAGCCTCTGTTGTAGAATCAGCCACCGTCTCTTGCTTGGAACTCTTCCAGCTCACCGCTGCTCCATTCAGGCAAAACACATATCCCGACTGTGATCTAAAGTCATCTCTATCGGTTTGGAAGCTTGCATCAGTGTAACCCCTTACACGCAACTCTTCCTCACCGCCAAACACCAAGAAAGCATCCTTAGTTCTTCTCAAGTACTTCAGGATGTTCTTGACAGCAATCCAGTGACTCTCACCCGGATTGGATTGGTATCTGCTTGTCATACTCATGGCATATGACACATCTGGTCTAGTACATAACATGGCGTACATGATAGATCCTATGGCCGAGGCATAGGGAATCCTACTCATGCGTTCCTTCTCAATCTCATTGGAAGGACAACCACTCTTCGAAAGAGTGATTCCATGTGACATGGGCAAGAATCCCTTCTTGGAATCTTGCATGTTGAACCGTTTCAACACCTTGTCAATATATGTACTTTGACTTAGGCCTAGCAACCTTTTAGATCTATCTCTATAGATCTTTATACCGAGTATATAGGCTGCTTCCCCTAAGTCTTTCATTGAGAAACACTTTCCTAGCCAATCTTTCACAGATTGCAGCATGGGAATGTCGTTTCCAATGAGTAGTATGTCATCCACATACAAGACCAGAAAAGCTACAGAGCTCCCACTAACCTTCTTGTAGACACAAGACTCATCTTCGTTTCTGATGAAGCCAAACTCTTTGACCACTTCATCAAAACGTCGATTCCAACTCCTAGAAGCTTGCTTCAATCCATAAATGGATCGTTGCAGCTTACAGACTTTGTTGGCTTGCTTTGGATCCTCAAAACCCTCCGGCTGTATCATATACACGTCCTCGAGGAGATTCCCATAAAGGAATGCTGTTTTGACATCCATCTGCCAAATCTCATAGTCGTAGTATGCTGCAATTGCAAGTAGGATTCGGATGGATTTGGTCATAGCGACTGGTGAAAAGGTTTCATCATAGTCAATACCATGAATCTGTCTGAATCCTTTAGCCACCAATCGGGCCTTATAGGTAATCACATTACCATCCATGTCGATCTTCTTCTTGAAGACCCACTTGCACCCTATTGGCCGCGCCCCATCAGGTGGTTCCACCAAAGTCCATACTTTGTTGGTATACATGGATTCCATCTCGGATCTCATGGCTTCAAGCCACTTCTGCGAGTCTGGGCCACTCATGGCCTCCTCATAGGTAGTAGGCTCATCATCTATGAGCATCGTGTCAACGGAATCAGTTACGAGAAGTCCGTACCTCTCGGGTTCCTGGCGCACTCTACTAGATCTACGAAGCTCTTGTGTTACCTGAACAGGTGGATCCACAACTGCTTGTGATTCCTGTTCATGTTCCATACTCGGTTCAGTGATTTGTGGTTCTTGAACTTCTTCAAGTTCTACATTCCTCCCACTTGCTTCTTTAGAGACAAACTCTCTTTCTAGAAACACGCCGGTCCGAGCAACAAACACTTTGTTCTCGGTTGGATTGTAGAAGTAGTATCCCTTAGTTTCCTTAGGGTACCCCACAAATTTACACTTATCCGACTTAGGCCCTAGCTTGTCTGATTGTAAACGTTTTACATAGACATCGCAGCCTCATATCCTCATGAACGACAGTGTGGGACGCCTCCCACTCCACATCTCATATGGTGTCTTCATGACTGATTTAGATGGAACACGGTTAATGGTGAAAGCTGCACTTAATAGAGCGTAGCCCCAAAATGATAATGGAAGATCGGTTTGACACATCATAGACCGAACCATATCCAATAGGGTTCGATTCCTCCTCTCGGACACGCCATTCCATTGTGGCGTTCCGGGTGGAGTGAGTTGGGACACGATCCCATACTCTCTAAGATAGTCGTCAAACTCTTGGCTTAAGTATTCTCCTCCACGATCCGATCGTAGAGCCTTGATACTTTTGCCAAGTTGCTTTTCTACTTCATTCTTGAATTCTTTGAACACTTCAAAGGATTCGGATTTTGCCCTCATAAGGTACAAAAATCCATATCTACTGTAATCATCAGTAAATGTAATGAAGTAGACATAACCACCCCTGGCAGGCGTGGCAAATGGCCCACATACATCGGTATGTATGAGCGCCAATTGCTCACTAGTCCTCTCACCTTTCTTATTGAAAGGGGACTTTGTCATTTTTCCCAATAAACAAGCCTCACATGTCTCATATGATTCAAAATCAAATGAGTCTAGTAATCCATCCTTATGGAGTCTAGATACACGTTTCTCATTTATGTGGCCTAAACGACAATGCCATAAATAAGCAGGATTTAAATCATTTATTTTAATCCGCTTGGTATTAATGTTGTAGACAGGATTGCTTAGATCAAGGACATAAAGTCCATTAAATAATTGCGCACTAAAATAGTGAATATTATTTAAATAAAAGGAACAACAATTGTTCTTTATTGAAATAATAAAACCTTCCTTGTCCAAACAAGAAATAGAAATAATGTTTATGCTCATAGCAGGCACAAAATAGCAATTATTTAATTCTAAAACTAATCCTGAAGGCAGAGATAGCTCGCACACGCCTATGGCCAACGCATCAACCTTTGCTCCATTCCCAACGCGTAGATCTACCTCCCCTTTAGCCAATCTTTTACTTCTCTTTAGATCCTGCATATTTCTACAAATATGAGATCCACATCCAGTATCTAATACCCATGATGTAGAGACAGTTAAATTGACATCTACAACAAAAATACCTGGTGGTGGTGGAATCACTATTCCAAGCCGCTTGTCCTCCAGATATTTTGGGCAGTTCCTCTTCTAGTGTCCAGGTTGACTACAGTAGTGACATTCACCCTTAGTCACGACCTTGGCAATCCCACCAACAGGCTTAAGGGCTTGTTCCTTGGACTTGGCAACTGACTTGCCTTTGCCCTTGGAGGAAGATGCAAACTTTTTGCCCTTTCCTTTATGCACCATCATAATGGCCTTGCCCTTACCCTTGTTGATGCTCTGTTCAGCCGTCCTCAACATGTTGAGCAAATCTGGCAGTGGTTTAACGATCTCGTTCATGTTATAGTTCATAATGAACTGTCCATAACTCTCGGGCAACGATTGCAACACGAGATCGGTTGCCAACTCTTGGCCGACCGGGAACCCAAGCCGGGCGAGATTCTCAAAGTACCCGATCATACGAAGTACATGGGGTTCCACCGGGTTCCCTTCTGCTAGATGACATTTGAACAGTGCCTTTGAGACCTCATACCTCTCTACCCTCGCCTGCTCTTGGAAGAGCTGCTTTAGATGTTCGATCATATCGACAGCATTCATGTTCTCATGTTGCTTCTGAAGCTCAGAGGTCATGGTGCAAAGCATTAGGCAGGCCGCATCATTAGCGTCATCAACACGCTTTTGATACGCCTTTAAGGCAACAGGTGTCTGGTTCTCTGGACCTTCTGGAACATGCTCCTCTATTGCGTACAGTTTCTTCTCTTGCTTGAGAACAATTCTCAAGTTTCTGTACCAATCAAGAAAGTTGGTTCCAGAGAGCTTGTCCTTCTCAAGGACAGATCGTAGGGAATGTTGTGAACTCGATGAGTTGTTTGCCATTTGGAATTCTACAAAAGGAAAATACGCAAGTTTTAGTATTTGTGAATTTTTGACTATATTTAATAATGGCTAGTTTATTAAATATAGCTCCCACTATTTTTCTACGGATTAATAACCCTCAAGATATTAATGCGGAAAATATCCTTATATTTTCTAGTGGGCCAAGATCCATCTTTTCATCTCCTTATGAGCTTGCTTTGGCAAGTCACCCATAATTCGACTACTTCTAGGTAGGAACAATTTCCAATTGCATCCCATATGCAACTCTTGGTTCAACCGGGCAAATAACTCCTTGTTTATCCATCCATATGGATAATCCCAATTGATTGCCTCTAGGTTTCTTAATCAAATTAATAGCCTAGTTGTGTTCAACCTCTTACCTAAACAATTGCACATTGTTACGTGCCATCGCATTCCATCATTATGAACCAAGTCGCCATGCTTTGGCACGCACGAACTTGATAAATAATGATGATAATGAGTGTTTAAATAACGAGAAGGCAAGAACACAATATTTGAATTTGAGGGATTTTTCAATTCAATTTTAATTATTTTGTTGATCAATATCAACTAATCTATCTATTTGAGTTTGGGCACAACTCTAAATAATAGATCCGGGTTGTCTAATTATCTTATTATCCTAATCGCATGCATCATCCATACACCAACCACACAAATAATAAGACAATAAATAAACAACCACAAAACAGAAATTAAACGTGATGTGGATATGGCCTTTTCTAGACTAAGATAATTCCAAGCCAATGGAATTATCTATGAACCCTAAGCAAACACACATCTCCATGCGTCTTGATCTTTTGGTTCATCCTTCATAGTCATGTGGTATGCTCCATGCTCCATGCTCCATCTTTTGTGGCTCCTTTGGCTTTGGGCTTCTTTTCTTCAATCTTGGCTAACAATCTACTTTATCTAGCACTAGCTAATATCTATACTAAATAAAATAAATCTCACAAGTTGAGAAAAAAAATGGCACGCAGGCCATAAAACCCTAATTAATTATTACAATTAATTGATCAGCTCGCAAGCCGTAAAACCAAACCACAAAATTAAACATCCACATCAAACCACATCCTAAGGCCATATCCAATCACCATGCGATTTGCACATAAACAGTTAAAATCTAATTTTAACGCGCTTGGTCAATTTTAATTGATTTTAGGATTTCTAGGGTTAAAACGGTCCATGGGCCCAACAATCCAATTGCCCGGGCCCAAACAAAGTGAACCATAAGGCCCTAGGGCCGGCCCGGCCCAAAACCCGCAAGCTAGGCCCGCGGGTTAGGGCCGCCCGGCCCCTTAGGGCGCCAATCTTGGGCGGCAAGCAAGGGGGGCGGTCCCTTAGGGGGCCGAACCTCCTTATGGAGGTTGTTTCCAAAACAACCTCCTTGCTTGGAGCCCAAGTTTGGTTGTTTCCTTGTTTTGGGAGAACTCCTTCTTCCCCAAGGATGCCCAAACCTTAGATCTTAGATCCTAAAATTTCTCAAACTCACCAATTCATGCATCTAATGCAAAAATTGGATCTTGTTATGGGTAATTGTTGACAAATTGCATCCCATGCTTGATTTGTCATGTTTTACGCGATAAACAACAATTTAAGGTGTAAAACAACAAGAATGTAACACATAAACTACGTTTATGCTCTATGACCTGTGGCTCTGATACCACTGTAGGGTTTTGATTCATGGATCGCGCAAACGGAAGCATAATCATACAAATAACCATGCAAAACCCTCCAAGGATCACAAGTCTAGATGCATAACGATAGTGAAGGTAAGAAATCATAAACACACCTTTGGGTTCTCCTTGATGACTTCAAACACGAATAATGTCACGTTCTCTATAGTTGATCCACGCCTAGAGTTGTTTCTAGATCTCCAATCTCCTTGGTGCTAGCCCGGAATGAGAGGAGGGTGAAGGAATCACGTAAAACGAGACAAAAAGAAGGGGCTCGGCCCTCTTTTTGGCCGACGGGGACGAGGGCGGCGGCAAGGGGGCGTCGGCCTCCTTTGTTGCTTGCTCTCTCTCCTTTGTTCTCTCCCACTCTTGTTATGTTCTCTCTAGAGCATAAGTTATGAGGAAGGAAGGAAGGAGGGTCCTTTATATAGTCCAACAACTCCTTGTTAATTACCTAAAGGACTTATTCTAGTCCTACTAGAATTCAGTTTAGTCCCTTCCTTGCAAATTAGTCCCTACTAAGTTTGCAAGGGTTTGCAAAGTGATCCTTCTAATTAATTAATCCAATTAATTAATTCCCAAATCTAGTACAACTCTATATAGCGTGTGACCCCATAGGTTCTATCTAGTTGGTAGCAACTATTTGCTAATATGGAGTGGTTTCTAGCAAAACATCCATTCTAGCCAACTAATAGAATAGTCATCTAGACAACCTTGTACAAGTAATTGTCTCATCCCTTTGCCTCCATATCCGGATTGGACACGAGACATACAAGTCACACTCGTATATCCAATCCATAGTTTCTCGATCCATGGAATAGCCTTATTCATGCAAATAACATCAATATCCCATATTGATTTATTTGAGTCTGGCCAGACATTCTATAAGCACTATCCTTCGAATGTCCTAGGATATTTGTTCCTGTTATGTGGGAGGGGCAAATCCTCTCTACGTCCACTACGATCTCTAAGCTTGCTTCTCATTGTATCCAGTACACGCCTTTATAACTACCCAGTTACGGTGTAGCGTTTAACGCTACCAAGATCACAATGATCCACAACTAGAATATCTAGTGACTTCAAGTCTAAGGATGACAATACCATTGTACCCGAGAAGCACTTGTGACTCAACATAACATGTATGTAGCCTTCTTGGTAATGGGTCAATCCAGTGCAACATTCCGTAATGCACACCTATGTGTTGGATCGTGATATCTCCATATCAATCCAACCCCATACTAGTCTATGGATGATTGTCCCATTTAATCATTATACTTGACTAGGGATGTTTAAGATAAACAACACGATTTTAAATCTAAGGACTTCATTATATTAAATATCCAATAAATAATAAATGAATTTTCTAGCCATATACAAATTCATACTAAACTAGATTGCCTCTAGGGCATCTATTCCAACATTTGCATTGTTAATTATTGTTTCCGTTGCGCATCCATGAATCAAAACCCTACAGTGGTATCAGAGCAACAGGTCGTAGAGCATAAACGTGGTTTATGTGTTACGTTTTAGTTGTTTTACACCTTAAATTGATTGTTTATCGCGTAAAACAAGACAAATCAAGCATGGGATGCAATTTGTCAATAATCCATCACAACAAGATCTAATTTTTGCATTGGATGCATGAATTAGTGAGTTTGAGAAATTTTAGGATCTTAGATCTAGGGTTTGGGCATCCTTGGGGAAGAAGGAGTTCTTCCAAAACAAGGAAACAACCAAAACTTGGGCACCAAGCAAGGGAGTTGTTTTGGAAACAACTCCCTCAAAGAGGTTCGCCCCCCCCATGGGGACCGCCCCTCTTTCTTGCCGCCCAAGTCTTGGCCGCCCTAGGGGCCGGGCGGCCCTAGCCCGCGGCCTAGCCGCGTGGGTTAGGGGCCGGGCCGGCCCTAGGGCCTTGCGGTTCACCTTTTTGGGCCCGGGCAATTGGATTGTTGGGCCATGGACCGTTTTAACCCTAGAAATCCTAAAATCAATTAAAATTGACCAAGCGCGTTAAAATTGGATTTTAACTGTTTATGTGCAAATCGCATGGTGATTGGATATGGCCTTAGGATGTGGTTTGATGTGGATACTTAATTTTTTGGTTTGGTTTACGGCCTGCGAGCTGATCAATTAATTGTAATAATTAATTAGGATTTTATGGCTTGCGTGCCATTTTTTTCTCAACTTGTAAGAATTATTTTATTTAGTATAGAAGTTAGCTAGTGCTAGATAAAGTAGATTGTTACCCGAGATTTAAGAAAAGAAGCCCAAAGCCAAAAGGAGCCACAAAAGATGGAGCATGGAGCATTCCACATGACTATGAAGGATGGACCAAAAGATCAAGACGCATGGAGATGTGTTTGCTTTCAGGGTTCATAGATAATTCCATTGGCTTGAATTATCTTAGTCTAGAAAAGGCCATATCCACATCACGTTTAATTTTTGTTTTGTGGTTGTTTACTTTATTGTCTTATTATTGTGTGGTTGGTGTATGGATGATGCATGCAATTAGGATAATAAGATAATTAGATAACCCGGATCTATTATTTGGCGTCGTGCCCAAACTCAAATAGATAGATTAGTTGATATAGATCAACAAAACAATTAAAATTGAATTTAAAATCCCTCAAAATTCAAATATTGTGTTCTTGCCTTCTCGTTATTTGAGCACTCATTATCATCATTATTTATCAAGTTCGTGCGTGCCAAAGCATGGCGACTTGGTTCATAATGATGGAATGCGATGGCACAAGCTAGTAATGTGCAATTGTTTAAATAAGAGGTTGAACACAACTGGCTATTAATGTGATTAAGAAACCTAGAGGCAATCAATTGTGATTATCCATATGGATGGATAAATAATGAGTTATTTGCCCAATTGAACCAAGAGTTGCATATGGGATGCAATTGGAATTGTTCCTACCTAAAGTAGTCAAATTATAAGTGACTTGCCAAAGCAAGCTCATAAGGAGATGAAACATGGATCTTGGCACACTAGAAAATATAAGGATATTTTTCGCATTAATATCTTGAGGGCTATTAATCCGTAGAAAAATAGTGGGAGGTATATATGATAAACTAGCTATTATTGAATATAGTCAAAAATTCACAAATACTAAAACTTGCGTATTTTCCTTTTGTAGAATTCCAAATGGCAAACAACTCATCGAGTTCACAACATTCCCTACGATCTGTCCTTGAGAAGGACAAGCTCTCTGGAACCAACTTTCTTGATTGGTACAGAAACTTGAGAATTGTTCTCAAGCAAGAGAAGAAACTGTACGCAATAGAGGAGCATGTTCCAGAAGGTCCAGAGAACCAAACACCTGCTGCCCTAAAGGCGTATCAAAAGCGTGATGATGACGCTAATGATGCGGCCTGCCTTATGCTATGCACCATGACTTCTGAGCTTCAGAAGCACCACGAAAACATGAATGCTGTCGATATGATCGAGCATCTGAAGCAGCTCTTCCAAGAGCAGGAAAGGGTAGAGAGGTACGAGGTCTCTAAGGCACTATTCAAGTGTCATCTGGCAGAAGGGAACCCGGTGGGACCCCATGTACTCCGTATGATCGGGTACTTGGAGAATCTCGCCCGACTAGGGTTCCCCGGTCGGCCAAGAGTTGGCAACCGATCTCGTGTTGCAATCGTTCCAGAGAGTTATGGACAGTTCATCATGAACTATAACATGAACGAGATCGTGAAACCACTTCCAGATTTACTCAACATGTTGAGGACAGCTGAACAGAGCATCAACAAGGGTAAGGGAAAGGCCATTATGATGGTGCAGAAAGGAAAGGGCAAAAGGTTTGCCTCATCCTCCAAGGGAAAAGGCAAGTCAGTTGCCAAGTCCAAGGAACCTGCCCTTAAACCTGTTGGTGGCATTGCCAAAGGTGTGACTAAAGGTGAGTGTCACTACTGAAGTCAGCCTGGACACTGGTGGAGGAACTGCCCAAAATATCTGGAGGACAAGAGGCTTGGAATAGTGATTCCACCACCACCACGTACTTTTGTTGTAGATGTCAATTTAACTGTCTCTACATCATGGGTATTAGATACTGGATGTGGATCTCACATTTTTTGAAATATGCAGGATCTAAAGAGAAGTAGAAGATTGGCTAAAGGAGAGGTAGATCTGCGTGTTGGGAATGGAGCAAAAGTTGCTGCGTTGGCCATAGGCGTGTGCGAGCTATCTCTGCCTTCAGGATTAGTTTTCGAATTAAATAATTGCTATTTTGTGCCTGCTATGAGCAGAAACATTATTTCTATTTCTTGTTTGGACAAGGATGGTTTTATTATTCCAATAAAGAACAATTGTTGTTCCTTTTATTTGAATAATATTCACTATTTTAGTGCGCAATTATTTAATGGACTGTATGTCCTTGATCTAAGCAATCCTGTCTACAACATTAATACCAAGCGGATTAAAATAAATGATTTAAATCCTGCTTATTTATGGCATTGTCGTTTAGGCCACATAAATGAGAAACGTGTATCTAGACTCCATAAGGATGGATTACTAGACTCATTTGATTTTGAATCATATGAGACATGTGAGGCTTGTTTATTGGGAAAAATGACAAAGTCCTCTT
The DNA here is from genome assembly GCA_023055425.1 of Linanthus parryae. Classification (NCBI taxonomy): domain Eukaryota; kingdom Viridiplantae; phylum Streptophyta; class Magnoliopsida; order Ericales; family Polemoniaceae; genus Linanthus; species Linanthus parryae. The sequence continues at coordinate 8,272,894 of JALGPY010000013.1, read as the reverse complement.
TCAATAAGAAAGGTGAGAGGACTAGTGAGCAATTGGCGCTCATACATACTGATGTGTGTGGGCCATTTGCCACGCCTGCCAGGGGTGGTTATGTCTACTTCATTACATTTAGTGATGATTACATTAGATATGGATTTGTGTACCTTATGAAGGCAAAATCCGAATCCTTTGAAGTGTTCAAAGAATTCAAGAATGAAGTAGAGAAGCAACTTGGCAAAAGTATCAAGGCTCTACGATCGGATCGTGGAGGAGAATACTTGAGCCAAGAGTTTGGCGACTATCTTAGAGAGTGTGGAATCGTGTCCCAACTCACTCCACCCGGAACGCCACAATGGAATGGCGTGTCCGAGAGGAGGAATCGAACCCTATTGGATATGGTTCGATCTATGATGTGTCAAAGCGATCTTCCATTATCTTTTTGGGGCCACGCTCTATTAAGTGCAGCTTTCACCATTAACCGTGTTCTTTCTAAATCTGTCATGAAGACACCATATGAGATGTGGAGCGGGAGGCGTCCCACACTGTCATTCATGAGGATTTGGGGCTGTGATGTCTATGTAAAACGTTTACAATCAGACAAGCTATGGCCGAAATCGGATAAGTGTAAATTTGTGGGGTACCCTAAGGAAACTAAGGGTTACTACTTCTACAATCCAGCCGAGAACAAAGTGTTTGTTGCTCGGACCGGCGTGTTTCTAGAAAGAGAGTTTGTCTCTAAAGAAGCAAGTGGGAGGACTGTAGAACTTGAAGAGGTTCAAGAACCACAAATCACTGAACGATTATGGAACATGAACAGGAACCACAAGCAGTTGTGGAGCAACTTGTTTAGGTAACACAAGAGCTTCGTAGATCTAGTAGAGTGCGCCAGTAACCCGAGAGGTATGGACTTCTCGTGACCGATTCCGGTGACACGATGCTCATAGATTATGAGCCTACTATCTACGAGGAGGCCATGAATGGCCCAGACTATCAGAAGTGGCTAGAAGCACTGAGATCCGAGATGGAATCCATGTATACCAACAAAGTATGGACTTTGGTGGAACCACCCGAAGGGGCACGGCCCATAGGGTGCAAGTGGGTCTTCATGAAGAAGATCGACATGGATGGTAATGTGATTACCTATAAGGGCCGATTGGTGGCTAAAGGATTCAGACATATTCATGGTATTGACTATGATGAAACCTTTTCACCAGTCGCTATGACCAAATCCATCCGAATCCTACTTGCGATTGCAGCATACCACGACTATGAGATTTGGAAGATGGATGTCAAAACAGCATTCCTTTATGGGAATCTCCTCGAGGACGTTTATATGATACAGCCGGAGGGTTTTGAGGATCCAAAGCAAGCCAAAAAAGTCTGTATGCAACGATCCATTTATGGATTGAAGCAAGCTTCTAGGAGTTGGAATCGACGTTTTGATGAAGTAGTCAAAGAGTTTGGCTTCATCAGGAACGAAGATGAGTCTTGTGTCTACAAGAAGGTTAGTGGGAGCTCTGTAGCTTTTTTGGTCTTGTATGTGGATGAAATACTACTCATTGGAAACGACGTTCCCATGCTGCAATCTGTTAAATATTGGCTAGGGAAGTGTTTCTCAATGAAGTACTAGCAGCCTATATACTCGGTATAAAGATCTATAGAGATAGATCTAAAAGGTTGTTAGGCCTAAGTCAAAGTACATATATTGACAAGGTGTTGAAACGGTTCAACATGCAAGATTCCAAGAAGGGATTCTTGCCCATGTCACATGGAATCACTCTTTCGAAGAGTGGTTGTCCTTCCAATGAGATTGAGAAGGAACGCATGAATAGAATTCCCTATGCCTCAGCCATAGGATCTATCATGTACGCCATGTTATGTACTAGACCAGATGTGTCATATGCCTTGAGTATGACAAGCAGATACCAATCCAATCCAGGTGAGAGTCACTGGATAGCAGTCAAGAACATCCTAAAGTACTTGAGAAGAACTAAGGATGATTTCTATATTTGGCGGTGAGGAAGAGTTGCGTGTAAGGGGTTACACTGATGCAAGCTTCCAAAGCGACAGAGATGACTTTAGATCACAGTCGGGATATGTGTTTTGCCTGAATGGAGCAGCGGTGAGCTGGAAGAGTTCCAAGCAAGAGACGGTAGCTGATTCTACAACAGAGGCTGAGTACATTGCTGCAAATGGCGCAGCAAAGGAAAATGTTTGGATCAGAAAGTTTTTTTCTGAACTTGGTGTAGTTCCTAGCATTGCGAATCCAGTCGAGTTGTACTGTGACAACACTGGGGCGATCGCGCAATCAAAGGAACCCAGGTCGCACCAGAAATCCAAGCACGTGCTCAGGAAGTTTCATCTGATTCGAGATATTATCGATAGAGGAGACGTTCGGATATGCAAGATTCCTACAGATGAGAATCTGTCAGACCCGCTTACAAAGCCGCTCACGCAGTGGAAGCATGAAGGGCACACTAGGAGTATGGGCATACGAGATGCGCCAGATTGGCTCTAGTGCAAGTGGGAGACTGTTGGAATAGATGCCCTAGAGGCAATCTAGTTTAGTATGAATTTATTTGTGGCTAGAAATTCATTTATTATTTATTGGATATTTAATATAATGAAGTCCTTAGATTTACAATTGTGTTGTTTATCTTAAATATCCCTAGTCCAGTATAATGATTAATGGGACAATCATCTATAGACTAGTATGGGGTTGGATTGATATGGAGATATCACGATCCAACACATAGGTGTGCATTAGGGGTAATGTCGCACAGGATTGACCCATCTCAAAGAAGGCTACATACACGTTATGTTGAGTCACAAGCGCTTCTCGCGGTACAACGGTATTGTCATCCTTAGACTTGAAGTCACTAGATATTCTAGTTGTGGATTATTGTGATTTTAGTAGCGTTAAACGCTACACCGTAACTGGGTAGTTATAAAGGCGTGTACTGGATACAATAAGAAGCAAGCTTAGAGATCATAGTGGACGTAAATAGAATTTGTCCCTCCCACATAACGGGAGCAAATATCCTAGGCCACTCGAGGGATAGTGCTTATAGAATGTCTGGGCAGACTCAAATAAATCAATATGGGATATTGATGTTATTTGCACGAATAAGGCTATTCCCATGGATCGAGAAACTATGGATTGGATATACGAGTGTGACTTGTATGTCTCGTGTCCAATCCGGATATAGAGACAAAGGGATGAGACAATTACTTGTACAAAGGTTGTGAAGATGACTATTCTATTAGTTGGCTAGAATTGATGTTTTGCTAGAAACCGCTCCGTATTAGCAAATAGTTGCTACAAACTAAATAGAACCTATGGGGTCACACGCTATATAGAGTTGAACTAGATTTGGGAATTAATTAATTTGATTAATTAATTAGAAGGATCACTTTGCAAAACCTTGCAAACTTAGTAGGGACTAATTTGCAAGGAAGGGACTAAATTGAATTCTAGAAGGACTAGAATATGTCCTTTAGGTAGTTGGCAAGGAGTTGTTGGACTATATAAAGGACCTTCCTTCCTTCCTTCCCACAACTTATGCTCATAATTGAACATAACAAGAGTGGGAGAGAACAAAAGGAGAGAGAGCAACAAGCTAGAGGAGCCGCCGCCCCCTAGCTCGCCGCCCCGTCCCCGTCGGCCCCAAAGGATGCCGAAACCTCCTTTGGTTCGTCTCGTTTTGCTTGATTCTTATTCCTCTTCCTCTTTCCGGGCCAGCACCAAGGAGTGGGAGATATAGGAATCAACTCTAGGCGTGGATCAACCATAGAGAACGTGACACAATTCGCGTTTGAAGTCATGAAAGGAGAACCCTAAGGTGTGTTATTGATTTCTTCCTTTACCATCGTTATGTCTCTTGACTTGTGATCCTTGGAGGGTTTTGCATGGTTAATTATTGTTTCCGTTGCGCATCCATGAATCAAAACCCTACAGAGGTTGCATATACACCTCCTCTGTAAGATCACCGTTAAGAAATGCATTCTTAACATCCATCTGGAAAAACGACCAAGGCCTCTGAGCAGCTACAGCTATCAGAGCACGAACTGTGGTGAGTCGAGCAACTGGAGCAAAGGTCTCCTCATAGTCAATGCCATACTCCTGTGTGAAGCCTCTTGCTACCAAGCGGGCCTTATATCTTTCAATAGAGCCATCTGACTGAGTCTTAACCTTATATATCCATTTGCATCCCACCAAGGTTTTCCCGGGAGGCAACCGAACCAGATCCAAAGTATTAGTCTTACCCAAAGCAGCTAACTCATCTTCCATTGCTTTTACTTAAGGGGGATCAACTCTTTCCTCCCGATACCGCTGTGAATCTCGATGTTTGATGAATATACTCATAACAAAATTGTGAAATCGAGCATGTCTTGTCTTCTCCCTGGTGGATCGTCAACGATCAGTAGTCTCATTGCATGGTCAATAGGATAATCTGTAGTCTCATATGCATGGTCAATAGGATCATTTCCCGGAGGTTCAACCGGGGGCTCAACTTGCTCCCTTAAATCATCAACGTCAGTGATCATACAATGAAGTTGGAGGCTCTGAATCAGGGTCAACATCAGGCTCATGTGGTGGAACCATAGGCTCAGGAACAGGGTCCATAGTATGCTCAATCATGGTGGCAGTGAATCCACCAGGAGAGGAATTCGATTCTGGAACTAATTCAGGAATTGTAGGTGTGCCATGAGAATGCTCAGCTGAATCATCAGCAAAAAGATCATAAGTCGGATCGGTAAATGCAGGGTTATCCACCAAAGTTGATGAAAGAAAAGCAGAGACGCTTGAGAACATATTGTCTTCATTTAAGACCACATGTCGAGAGATGCGATGGAGCTTTGAGACTGGTCCCAACAATGATACACTTTATGCTCAATGCCATAGCCAAGAAAGCAACATATGCGCGAACGGGGTTCCAACTTATTATGTTCATGAGGCTGTAGGAGAACAAGACACACACATCCAAACACACGAAGTGATGAGTAATCAGGAGAAACGCCATACAGCTTCTCATAGGGTGTCATATTCTGTATTGTAGGAGTTGGAACAAGATTTATGGTATGAATTACGGTGAGAGCATCTTCTCCCCCAAAAACATTTAGGACAAGATGAAGATATGAGAAGGGCACGTACCGAGCCAAGAATGTGACGAAGCTTACGTTCAGCACAACCATTTGTTGAGAAGTACCTGGACAAGAGCGTTGTGGAAGGGTCCCTTCCCCACGGAGACTCGCAAGAAAATGTGTTTTTGTATACTCTCCCGCATTGTCAGCTCAAAAGACATTGATGGACCGAGAGAACTGGGTTTTCACCATGGCAGCAAACTCATGATAAATCAGGGGTAGTTCAAAGCTATTTTTCATGAGATATATCCAGGTATACCGGGTGAAGTCATCAATAAAGATAAAAAAATATCTATAACCAACCATAGTTGCATGAGGAGAAGGACCCCAAACGTCAGAATGGACTAAATCAAAAGGAGCTTAAGAGACTGACTGAATCTATTGAAGGGCAAAGTTTTTGGTTTCGCTAACTGGCATGGAAGAAAATCAAAATTTTCACCTTCAACAGGGCCAAGATTTACACAAGAAATAAGCTTGCCTAAGATCCCAAAGGAAGCATGACCAAGCCAGGCATGCCATAGAATAAGAGAAGGGGATACCTGTGATCTTACAAAAGTAGCAGACTGCTTCATAGACGAAGGAGGAAGATTCAGACTTGTGAGCTCATATAACCGTCCATTATCCGACCGATTCCAACAATCTCCCCTGTCTTAGGATCTTGCACACGACACCCAGTAGAAGAGAATGTCACATCAAGTCCAAGTTTGCATATTTGACCAACAAATAGCATATTCAAAGTGAGATCAGGAACCAAGAGAGCATCTGAGAGTGACAAGTTGTCCTACGAAACATGTCCCTAATGAGTAGCCCCCATACGTGTACCATCAGCTGTATGAATAGTGGTAATCCCTGGAGCATCTGTTTGCGAGCTAAACCCTGGAGCATCTGTTTGCGAGCTGAACACTGGAGATTCAGAAATCATATGGTTACAACATCCATAATTAAAGTACAAGGATTTGGCATTGGAGGTGTCAAAGAGAGCAGAAGGAGGATCCTGCTTTAGTATCATATCCATAAGACGCTGTATGAGCATAGCATATTCAGACTGCGAAGTCTCGGTGGGGTAATCAGGTGAATGATCAAGAGGAGTAACTATAATATGAGCGGGTTGTCCTTGCAACTTGGGATGCCCGTGACAATCAAACAGGCGATGACTTAATTTTTTGATCGCACAATATAGACATCGACAGATAGGACGGTGAGGAATCTCATGTCCTTGCTTATGACAGTAGTTGCAACGAACCTCCCTGTATGATATTATCAGAGCCACAAAATAACAATTCAAATATCCAAGAGTAAAGGTATGTAACGTGAAGCTGCAAAGAACCAGCAATAAAGAGTCACTGACGAAGCAAAGTCCAAAATCGGATCCTGAAGTTCCAAAAACCTTGAGTACCAGAGAGCAGATGTTCAAAAATCGAACGGAAGCACGCAAATGAGGTTGATCAAAGATATAGCCGACCCAAAAATTACCAAAAAACAGTAGGAAATGTCCATAATCTAATAAAACGGAGTCCGAAAATAGACTCAGAGAGTCGATAAACCTCGAGAACCAATGTGATCCGATTTAAATCCGGATGGGAAAATGGTCGAAATGGGTGGGGAAGTGGCAGGCTGGTACGGAACACCGCTTGGAACAGGAGCACCAGCTAAAGAACCAAGCCACGGCTCACAAGAAAGCCGACGGCTGATAAGAGAGCCACACGGAAGTCGCACGGAGACAGCGGATAAATGAAGCTGGAAGGAAGCCATTCGAGCCGAACAGAAGCCGGCTAAGTAGATCCAGCGCCTACTGATCCGAAAGCTAGTGCGGAACGGCTAACAAGGCGGGGCTCGTGGATCTCGACGGGCGGCAAAGCAACGCCTTCTGGTGGCGCGTGCGGGCTCGTCGGTGGTCGTTTGCGATGAAATTCGGAGACCTGACTCGGAATTTGTTTCCGAGACGATTGACAGGGGCGGCGAGACAATCTGATGATCGGAAGTTAGTCAAATCAACAGCAGTCTGTGATTGATTTATGCGACGAACAAAAGAACGAATGGCTAACTGGAATCGGATGGAAGGAACGAACAAGAACTGAAACATAAGCCTAGGACAGCTCTGATACCATGATGAGAAACTGGTGGAGGAATATAATTGTATTCATCATCGAAATATGTTGTACAAGGGTCCTATATGTATGTTATACAAAAATACTAGAATTATAACCTATCTCCCTCAACTTACATAGTATCAGATATAACCCTTTAGTATAAATAATGTAACAACTGATAACCCTTTCTGGCATGCAAACCTCCATGGAACTGCATTGTTCAATCGGCTTATTCACTTCTTAATTGTAATAACTCTTGCCCTCACACTCATTCAAAGAAAATCCAATGTAAAAGTATTAGTTATAATTTTAAATGGAGAATATTTGGTCATGTGGCCTTCCTAACAAATTTGTTAATCTTCTGGCATATTCTTAATGAGTTTCTTCCCACTCTTTATAAGCTGCATAATAAAATCTCCTCTTGCTCTCCTTTGTGTCTTTCCTGTCATTTGCGTCCAGAAACTAGTTTAATATATTTATTAAGGGTAAAACACAAAATGCACCCTTCTTAGATGGGTTATATACAAAAACAACCTCGTTGTTTAGGGATATACAAAAACCCCCATTGACAGAAAAAAAAACCCTGTCAGTGGATGGATGTTAGATAAATAGCCCCCATCTGTTAAATCAATATTTTGAACCATTATACCCTTGAAATGGTGAATTTACATAAATGTTATTGTCCGTGGTGTTCTTCAACACCACAAGCAATACCACCACCACCCCATCAACACCAACACCAACACCAACACCAACACCAACACCAACACAATAAACCCAATTAAATTACCATAGGAAATCAAAATTCAGATCTGAGCATGTAACAACTTCAACACAAATCAATGGTACGACCCTACCACTGTCGAATTCGATGAGCTCCTTAAAACCCCAGCCCAAACCTGCCACTGGGAAACCATGTGGAAGGTTGCCGAAGAGATGAAGGCCAAATCGTCCCCTAATTCTAATTCCTCGGAACTAAAAGAAACTTCCCCTCAAATCCACCTCCCCACCACCACTCTCAATAAATCTCTCCCAAATCTGTCTCTCCCTCTCTAAGAAAATGGAAAGAAAAGCTCCATCTGAATCTGAAATGCGAGAAACGCTCTCGCAGTGTAGCAGTGGAATAAGAACCGGATTGATTCGACGCCTCGCCCGAGTTCGAGTCCTGGATAGTCCGAAACCCCTCTTTCCCTCAAACCCAACTCCTCTCCGCTGATCAATTGTTCTTCGATGGCATCCTCCGACCCCTCCAAAACCTCAATTTCCAACCCGACCCGCCTGAAGACTCGCCTTTCCACCTTCCCGAATAGAGCCATGTACTCCAGTATCTGAATCTGAACCCAAACCCGGCCAGAAAATGTCGTTCGATTTGGCTGACAAATCGGCCGGAGCATTGGCCGGATCGAAGCGGTGGAAGGACATATTCAAGAAGACGGAGAAGAAGAAGAACCCACATGTGATTTCCAAAGAGAAGGAGAAGAAGAGGGGGAGGAAGGCTGGTGGTGGAGCGAGTCTGGCAGAGCTTAATATCAACGTTTGGCCGTTTTGCTAGGGCAGATCCGTTGAAAACGGCGGAATCAATCCAAGCACCGATGTTGAAGACATCGAACTACCCACGGCCTTGGAAGACACAACTAGCGTTCGATTTCTATGATGGTGGCGAGATCGACTTGGGTCGCTGCCAGCTTTGCCGGCGGTGGCTCCGGCTGGGTCAGGTGGTCCGACGGGTGTGGTGGCGAGGGTTTTCAGAGCTGGAGGCGGAGAGGATGAGGAGGAAGAGAGAGAGAGTGGTGAAGAAAAAATGAGGAGTTATAGAGAAGAACAAAAATTTATATAGTAGAGTATTTTTTTACCATCTGAGGGTAAAATGGGTATTTAGTGTGTTCTGTTAGTTTTTGTTATTCACCGTTAGCTACTAGGGGGTATTTTGTATATCCCCAAACAATGAGGTTGTTTTTGTATATAACCCATCTAAGGAGGGTGCATTTTGTCTTTTACCCATTTATTAATTGTCCTAAGGCACAAGGTTTATGGCATGTGGTTCTTTCTTATTCTATCAATGGCTCATTTAAGGACATTCAATCCGGATTGAAAGGTTGGCTCAGACCAAAAAAAATTCTAAAGGCTCATCCTCAATGGCACTGGCCCCCTGCAATTATGTGGACTTTGTGGATTGCCAGGTGTGCACAAGGAAATCCTAAGGGAAGATCCAAGTGTGCACCTCAAACAGGGGATAAGAACAAGAGATCAAGACCACGAGGAGATTAGGGTGAGTGTAGGGGAAGAGCAAGCAATGGTAACTGTTCTTGAGGGAGAGACAGTGTATTGGCTAGAATAAGATTCAAGAAATGCAACGGAGAGCAAATGTTCCTATATATAGTGGGGAAGTGACCGTTATGAGGGGTTAATTCCCCCATAAATGGCGGCTTAGTGATAGACTCGTAACGGCACGTTCGACCGTATATATAGGGTACGTTACGTACTCATCCGCATAAGTAGGGGATCGTTATGAGAACCCCCGCATTTATGGGACACGTAGGCCTTAGATCTCTCAGACAGTTACCAAAGTTCGCGCTCGAGCGTGGTTGTTGCTCTCGCGCGATGTTCCTTACTCTAGCCTCCAAGCCACTAAGTCCCTACAACTCCCGTACGGTTAGTATCGCGGGTGGTTCTATCTCACAGCCCCCAAGTGGTTATGCTCGCATATAGGCATATGATATGGTATATACGGAGTACCTCTGGATGTGCTGGATGGCTGCCATGTGGACGATGATGGATCTGCCAGAGTGTACTATCTACATTAGCCCCCTTTTGCGCGAATATCACGCCCGCTTGCTGTATAATCGTGCAAAACCAACCGTGTGTGGACCCTACGCAAATCCTCGTATTAATTCGAATCGAATAATATTCTAATCCCTAGCCCCCCAAATGTAGCCATGATTGCCTAGGGCTCTGAGACGTCGTGTAGCCTTTAATGAGGTGTGGCTGTTGCGAAGCTAACCAGACGTCATCCACATATTTTTGCCGATTTTTGAGGCAAAGACAACTCTAAATGATCTGATAGGTCGCCAATTTCGCCGATTATCAAGGTGATGCTGATTGAACAAATCGAAACAGTGGCGACTCTTCAGGATTCAGAACCCTATTTAAACCCCTTGCTGCAACGATTAGAAATTTCCACCATTGTTGCTATCAAAGTTTTATGAGCTAGAGAGAGAACTCCCAACAGGACGCTCAAATCTTCAATCAGATTCTTGATCAGATTACTCAAGAAGTTCAAACACTCAAGAAGCAGCAAGGTTAGTGATTTCACATCCTTCTCTTTGCCTTCAAATTCAGATTAGCAACCCCATTTGCGTTTATTCCAACCCAATCTGGGTTTGGTGTTCATATTTGTTTTTCACTGTTCTTCTTACTTTAGGCTTATTGATCTTCAACCCTTGTTTTCCACTAATATTTTTTTGTTATAGAAATGGCACCCAAGAAGTCTTAGAAGGAAGCGGTTGAGTTTCCTGAACTTTCCAAGGATTTGTGGCACAAAACTCCCTATATGGGTGGTGATGATTTCTTCTTAGCGACCGTCAAAGGGACCACCCTTCAGGCATGCAGTTAGTACCTGAACCCGAAAGGGATGACTGGGATCTTGCGAGTACTCAAGACGTGCAGCGACTTGGTCTCGAAGCTGGCCAGCACCCTTACATAGAACTTCTCTTGCGAGAAAAGGTACTCAAGTCATCCCTTCTTGAGTTATGATAATTGATAAGTTCTGTTTTTGACACTCAGTTGTTGCCTTTGTTACAGGGAGCGTTAGTCCAGATCAAGAAGTGGAAGGTATGACCGAAGAGGAGGCAATTGCAGAGTCTAAGACTATGGCTGAGGAGAGAGAGAGAAGATAAAAGGAGGAGTAAGATCGACAAATTCAAGAAGCTCTGCAGAAGAGTATTGAAGAACAAAGGCCTCCCTCGCGCTCAGCTGCTAGACAAGTGGAACAAGCGTGCTCAACTACTGCTCAGATGCAGCAAGCGCAAATTGTAATACCCCGTTTATCTAACAGGGGTAAAATAGTCATTTTAGACGCATAGTAATAATAATTAATTTGCAATATAATATTTTTAATAAATCTTTGAGTTGAGTTTATAAAAAGTTTTAGAATAATATTAGAGTAATAGTTAATAATTAATTCGTAGTTGTTTTACAAATTTTAGTTAGTTTTGAGTTATAGCGCGTGTCCAACTACCGCGATAATAGCTAGACTTGCCACACCCAATCACCCAACCACATAGTACTTCACCCACACCCAATTATTGCCAACAAATATTATTTAAATTGACAACTTTTGTTTCCAGGAAGCTTTCTTCTTCTTCTTCTTCTCCAATACGTTTCATCACCCCCATCACCACCACCTTTGGGAAGCTACTATCACCGCCCATGTCACATCACTTGTGCTTGGAGCCCAAGTAAACTCAACTATATAAGCCACTCCCAGCCACCTCCTCCCACCAGCAGCCACCATCACCACCCTCACCACCGTCAACACCATCTTCATCACCTTCGGCACCACCACTGTTAGAGTAAACCACCACCAACACTCTCTCAACCAGATCTCCCTCTTTCTCTCCCACACCCTCTGTTTTCAGAACCCAGCAGTAGCAAAACAGGGGGCAGTAGCAGACCCACCATCTTCTCTCTCGTCATCACCACCTCCGTTGTGGCTTCGGCAAACAAGAAGCAGACCCACCTCCACATACTCACTGCCCTCTCACCCTCTGCTCACCTCTCCATTCTCTGCTTCGAAACAGAGAAGCACAACAGCAGTAGCAGTGGCAGCAACCACCACCAATAGCCACCGCTATTCCCGGCGGCAAAGCCACCAAGAGCTACCCGAGAGGCAACCAGAGCTCTCCCTCTCTCCCCCATCTCTCTCTGATTCCCTCTAAACCTTCCTCTGCCCAGAACAGAGGAATTACAGCAGCTGAAACAGGGCCTCACAGAGCCACTGCCGTCACCCCGACCTCCATTAAAACCGACGACTTTTTCCGGCGAAGCTCCTCCGCACCACCCAGCTCCCAAGCCTCTGCCAGTGGACTCCTTGGACCCCGACTAAGTCAGTAGAAGGCTCAGAAGTGGCGGAGGAAGCCATTAAATCCGGCCACGGAGCTTCAACTCCGGCGACGACGCAGTGCTCTTCGACCCGACTCATAACTCGACCGTTTCGAGCGATTCTTGGTTCCGGTATGCACTACTCTTTGCCGTGAGTTGATTTATGTAGACAAAATCATGTTTTGCTTGCTTGATTTCAGTTTGGATCGATCGAATTTGGTGGTTCATGTTTAAGGGGGTTAAAGTGTCTTTTATGCAAAGTGGTTATAGTGTGGGGTGGGGTGTTGGTTGTGTTTTATGAAACCTATAGAGGGGGGCTGCATTAGTATTTATACTATATATACATTATTATTTTGTTTAAAAACTATATATGAGTATTTTCATAAATATTAAGTGGAAATGGGTTAGAAATAAAAATATGTTTTGGATGTAATAAATTATTTTCTTGAACAAAATAAGCTAAAAGAGATATTTGGAGGAAAATATAAATATTATGACACTTTTGTTTAAATAGATAATGAGTTTGAAATAGTTATTCATCAAACTTTTATTAAGAATTAGATAACTATTTCTAGATATAGAAAATGCTATTTTTATTGTGATATTATGCTTATTTTGATAAATACTAATAAATATCACTTTTGTTGTTATAATTCAAATTAGTTCTTAAGTATAAATTCATCTTTAGCTCACATTTTCTAATTAGCCACCTTTAAATATTGATAATAATAATAATAATAATAATAATAATAATAATAATAATAATAATAATGGAACTTGTCTTCTAAAGTAGACATATGGCTTCGTTTATAGAAATCATGGCTAGATAATAAAACGATGGAAAATTTAGCTAGCGGGTTTGGGTTGATATAAAGAAAATACTCTTTAAGACTTATAGCTTTTTGTTTGAATATTTATTGACGTAGAAGATACGACTTGTAGGCGACGTCTTTGTAGACCCGAGCCATTGCTAGGACGTGCTTTGCTACGGAAGTAAGGTAAGTGAACATGCCAAGCCTTGCGTGCCAAGCTCCTTTCGTGTCACAAGTGATTTTGATATTTGTCTCAAAATGTGGTTGCTATTTATTTGTTACATGTTTTATTTGAGATATTCTTACATTTTTCAGAAATTACCTTGCTTGATATTGTCTCACAAATAATAAGAATAATTCGTAATTAACTTAAAGTGGAAAGAGTTGTGCGGGAGAAGCTTATTATTATTATTATTGTCGTGTTGGCTGCGGTCACTCGGCCTGTTATTTTCACCCGGTTGTAACCTGCCGGGTTGCTCCATGTACTCACCTCTCTGGCCGCAAGAAGTCTTAGGGGGTTCCGGCACTTAAGGTCTTGGAGTATGCGAGATGGATAGTGGATTCTTCCCCGTAGCAACACAGTTAATAATGCAGTTTTCTGAGATTTGGGATATTTATTGAAAGAAAAGAAGAAAGAGATCGGGACTAATCCTCCCGTTTGGAAGTTGAGAAAGGAAGATCTAAAGGATGAGAATTTTATAAGTAATCTTACTGGATGCATCAGTTTCACTTCTTACAGTTTTTGAGTTCCTGATTTACTTTGCATTTAATGATTTATTTCCTCTGTAAATTTTTTGTGAAAAGAAAGTTATGCTCCATCTTCCGTTTTACGAGCTTGGGTGTCACTTACTCAGTATTTCAATGCTGACTTTGAAACTGCGGTTCCTGTTTTCCTTCCCACCGCAGGTTTAAGAGCTGGAGACTAAGGGATAGCCGGGTACGAGACTCACCTAGAAGGATAACGTCACGTGTAGTGCTTAGTTAGGAAGCCAGGATAATGTATAGCTTTTGGAATCACTTTTGTAATGTTTAATGTTTAATAAATAAATACTTTTGGAATGTTGTGCTTGATTCCCGCCGTCACTTTTAGCATCGGCCCCTCCCGGGCTTTCCGGTCCAGAACGGAAGGCTTGGGAATCCGCGGGCTGTTGCAGGTGGTATCAGAGCATTCGTTCCAATATAAAACCTGTAGGGTAACTAAAAATTAACATAGGGCAAGATAATTAAAATTTGAAAAGTTGTTCGGGTTATGGGTAGCCTAAGGATAAGTTTTGATTATTTCCGCCCACCCTCATCCTGTTTTGAGATTGTTGTGATCTGGTTTGATTTGAGATTCATTTCAGTGATTATGGATAGTTGTTACTTTCATGATAAGAATAATGATGGAGATGGAGTTTGATTTCTGCTTATTGTGCAGAAAAGAGTTAGATTATCATATTTGTTGACATGAATTATATGTGATCTATTGAGAAATTGCTATGTGATGCGTGCTATGTGATAATTGTGTTAGAGGCACTACTAATTGTGAAATTAAGAAATAGTCGTTATGATTTTCACGACCATGACCCAGGATACCGTAGGGTGAGACTGATAGACCTTTACGATATCACTTTAGGAAAGTTTGACTGGAACAGATGGCTGAGAACATCACCATGGAGCAATTCTTCGCGCAAATGACTCAAATGATGAATAATGGAGGACAGACAGGTACTAACTGGGCTAAGCAAGTGGCAGACATGAAGCCGAGGGAGTTTACAGGTAAAGAGGATCCTGTGGAATTAGAGGATTGGATTATAGAAATGGACAAAATCCTCGAGACGGTAGACTGTCCTGACGATCGGAAAGTCAACTGCGCAGTCTTTTACTTAAAAAGCGAAGCACATCTTTGGTGGAGGAATGTCCGAGAAACTCTGCTAGCCGATCCCAAATTCAACTGGGAAGCCCTTCAAACTGCGCTCAGAGCTCGCTTCTACCCTCACCATGTGAAGAGGAGCAAGGAACTAGAATTCCAGAACCTGCAGCAGGGAAGCGACTCAGTGACGGAGTATTTTCGGAAATTTACCAAATTGACACGGTTTGTAGGCAACATGGTGCCTGATGAAGACTCCAAGATTTCCAAATTCATCTCTGGACTGCACGAAAGGCTACAAGAGTCACTCCTGAACAGAACCTATTCTACCCTCCACAAAGCCTACGACAGAGCCGCTGATATCCATCGAGTTCGTGTCGCTCAAGAGGAAAAACGCAAGAAACGTAAGCTAGAGGAGGCAGGAGGTAGCAAAAACAGTCAGAAACCTAAGAATGGAGAAGGTAATCAGGGGCAATACCGAGGCAATAGGCAGAATTCTGGAGGACAGCAACCTCGCCGCTACATCTGCAACAAGTGTCAGCAGAACCACCCTGGAGTTGACTACATGGGGATTACGGTGATATGTCGCAATTGTGGTAAGAGGGGACACCGAGCTTATGAATGCCGATCACACCCAGCCAGGAACCAGCAAATGAATCAAGGAAGCAACTTTGGAAGGCCACAACATAACAACCACCAGCAGTTTGGGAACCAGCAGAATGGGAACCGGAACAACCGCAACAATGGAGGAAATGGCTATGGAAGGCAGCAGAACTTCAACCTAGTCAATGCAGGACAGAACGGAACGCAACCCAGGAATGGAAACAATACTACGGGACACGGGAGAAACAACAACAATGGAGCAGGAGGAGCAGAAGCCCAGAACACCAATGTAGGAAGAATTGCGGTACTGACAAAGACTGAGGCAGATGCTAAGTACGGAGTTGGCACGGGTGATTTTCTTGACTATGAGCAGCCAACTTTGGATTGACAACCTACTTGATCAGGTACCAAGGACTCGTAGTTTCCGAAGATTGAGTTAAGTCCTAGGGACGTCAACCATTTGATAAGTTGTGTTACGATCTTAGTACCCAAGAGACTTAGTAACCAAATGAGACTGTGACCACTTAAGTAGGCAGGCATGACAACGACTTTACTTGATAATATGTGCATTTCAGAACTTGGTTATATGCTATGATTTGTGAAATTACATGATGTCTGTGTGATCTTTATTCTAATGGATAATTGCGTGATAAATTGTTCAAGCATCTTGATTAGTTGTGTGATATTAGCTTCGAGGACGAAGCTGTGCTTAAGGGGGGAAGGATATAATACCCCGTTTATCTAACAGGGGTAAAACAGTCATTTTAGACGCATAGTAATAATAATTAATTTGCAATATAATATTTTTAATAAATCTTTGAGTTGAGTTTATAAAAAGTCTTAGAATAATATTAGAGTAATAGTTAATAATTAATTCGTAGTTGTTTTACAAATTTTAGTTAGTTTTGAGTTATAGCGCGTGTCCAACTACCGCGATAATTGCTAGACTTGCCACACCCAATCACCCAACCACATAGTACTTCACCCACACCCAATTATTGCCAACAAATATTATTTAAATTGACAACTTTTGTTTCCAGGAAGCTTTCTTCTTCTTCTTCTCCAATACGTGTCATCACCCCCATCACCACCACCTTCGGGAAGCTACTATCACCGCCCATGTCACATCACTTGTGCTTGGAGCCCAAGTAAACTCAACTATATAAGCCACTCCCAGCCACCTCCTCCCACCAGCAGCCACCATCACCACCCTCACCACCGTCAACACCATCTTCATCACCTTCGGCACCACCACTGTTAGAGTAAACCACCACCAACACTCTCTCAACCAGCTCTCCCTCTTTCTCTCCCACACCCTCTATTTTCAGAACCCAGCAGTAGCAAAACAGGGGGCAGTAGCAGACCCACCATCTTCTCTCTCGTCATCACCACCTCCGTTGTGGCTTCGGCAAACAAGAAGCAGACCCACCTCCACATACTCACTGCCCTCTCACCCTCTGCTCACCTCTCCATTCTCTGCTTCGAAACAGAGCAGCACAGCAGCAGTAGCAGTGGCAGCAACCACCACCAATAGCCACCGCTATTCCCGGCGGCAAAGCCACCAAGAGCTACCCGAGAGGAAACCAGAGCTCTGCCTCTCTCCCCCATCTCTCTCTAATTTCCTCTAAACCTTCCTCTGCCCAGAACAGAGGACTTACAGCAGCTGAAACAGGGCCTCACAGAGCCACTGCCGCCACCCCGACCTCCATTAAAATCGACGACTTTTTCCGGCGAAGCTCCTCCGCACCACCCAGCACCCAAGCCTCTGCCAATGGACTCCTTGGACCCCGACTAAGTCAGTAGAAGGCTCAGAAGTGGCGGAGGAAGCCATTAAATCCGGCCACGGAGCTTCAACTCCGGCGACGACGCAGTGCTCTTCGACCCGACTCATAACTCGACCGTTTCGAGCGATTCTTGGTTCCGGTATGCACTACTCTTTGCCGTGAGTTGATTTATGTAGACAAAATCATGTTTTGCTTGCTTGATTTCAGTTTGGATCGATCGAATTTGGTGGTTCATGTTTAAGGGGGTTAAAGTGTCTTTTATGCAAAGTGGTTATAGTGTGGGGTGGGGTGTTGGTTGTGTTTTATGAAACCTGTAGAGGGGGGCTGCATTAGTATTTATACTATATATACATTATTATTTTGTTTAAAAACTATATATGAGTATTTTCATAAATATTAAGTGGAAATGGGTTAGAAATAAAAATATGTTTTGGATGTAATAAATTATTTTCTTGAACAAAATAAGCTAAAAGAGATATTTGGAGGAAAATATAAATATGATGACACTTTTGTTTAAATAGATAATGAGTTTGAAATAGTTATTCATCAAACTTTTATTAAGAATTAGATAACTATTTCTAGATATAGAAAATGCTATTTTCATTGTGATATTATGCTTATTTTGATAAATACTAATAAATATCACTTTTGTTGTTATAATTCAAATAAGTTCTTAAGTATAAATTCATCTTTAGCTCACATTTTCTATTTAGCCACCTTTAAATAATGATAATAATAATAATAATAATAATAATAATAATAATAATGGAACTTGTCTTCTAAAGTAGATATGTGGCTTCGTTTATAGAAAATCATGGCTAGATAATAAAACGATGGAAAATTTAGCTAGCGGGTTTGGGTTGATATAAAGAAAATACTCTTTAAGACTTATCGCTTTTTGTTTGAATATTTATTGAAGTAGAAGATACGACTTGTAGGCGACGTCTTTGTAGACCCGAGCCATTGCTAGGACGTGCTTTGCTACGGAAGTAAGGTAAGTGAACATGCCAAGCCTTGCGTGCCAAGCTCCTTTCGTGTCACAAGTGATTTTGATATTTGTCTCAAAATGTGGTTGCTATTTATTTGTTACATGTTTTATTTGAGATATTCTTACATTTTTCAGAAATTACCTTGCTTGATATTGTCTCACAAATAATAAGAATAATTCGTAATTAACTTAAAGTGGGAAGAGTTGTGCGGGAGAAGCTTATTATTATTATTATTATTATTCTCGTGTTGGCTGCGGTCACTCGGCCTGTTTATTTTCACCCGGTCGCAACCTGCCGGGTTGCTCCATGTACTCACCTCTCTGGCCGCAAGAAGTCTTAGGGGGGTGCCGGCACTTAAGGTCTTGGAGTATGCGAGATGGATAGTGGATTCTTCCCCGTAGCAACACAGTTAATAATGCAGTTTTCTGAGATTTGGGATATTTATTAAAAGAAAAGAATAAAGAGTTCGGGACTAATCCTCCCGTTTGGAAGTTGAGAAAGGAAGATCTAAAGGATGAGAATTTTATAAGTAATCTTTCTGGATGCATCAGTTTCACTTCTTACAGTTTTTGAGTTCCTGATTTACTTTGCAATTAATGATTTATTTCCTCTGTAAATTTTTTGTGAAAAGAAAGTTATGCTCCATCTTCCGTTTTACGAGCTTGGGTGTCACTTACTCAGTATTTCAATGCTGACTTTGAAACTGCGGTTCCTGTTTTCCTTCCCACCGCAGGTTTAAGAGCTGGAGACTAAGGGATAGCCGGGTACGAGACTCACCTAGAAGGATAACGTCACGTGTAGTGCTTAGTTAGGAAGTCAGGATAATGTATAGCTTTTGGAATCACTTTTGTAATGTTTAATGTTTAATAAATAAATACTTTTGGAATGTTGTGCTTGATTCCCGCCGTCACTTTTAGCATCGGCCCCTTCCGGGCTTTCCGGTCCGGAATGGAAGGCTTGGGAATCCGCGGGCTGTTGCACAAATGGCCTTCCACGACCTTACTGGTGATGAAGATGAAGAAGGTACTATTTTTAAATTTGCTTTATCGCACCATGAACTTATCTTGCGTGCACTATATCATGGGGTGTCTAGGCATGATATTTGCACCCGGTTAGTAGATCAATGTGGAGAGCCCTCAGGTACTTCTACCTCCTTAGTGCTGCCATGCTTCATTTTACTTTCTTCCAGTAATGATGATAGTGTCTCACACATGATAACAATATTCCACACCTAATCAGGTCATGCAAAATATAAAGGAATTGATGATAACCTTTGCGCAGATACACCATATGAAAGTGGAAAGAGTGGGTATCGCAGATCTATAAGCTTTGTTACAATTAATTCTTTCATCTCGAATTAACTGTGAACTTTTCCTTTAAAACAGATACTATGCCATTGATAAAAAGGTCGCGTCGGCTTCGGAACGCCGTGGTTCGCGTCTCAGGGACTTCTAATGTAGCAATGATAGATCCAGTTAGGCAACCCTCTGGCGAAGCTCGAGCGATCGATGATGGTGCCCACGTCGCAAAGGAAAGGCTTGAGTTCATCATGGAACAACAACAAGAAGAACTTCAACAGGAGAACGAGCGAAGTGCTGAACATGCTACCCAAGATGTAACCCAACAAGAGAGAAGCACTTCTCCTCCAGAAATTTATTCACTCACTGCAGGCGAGGCTTCCCAGAGAGTTAATTCCCCTGAGACAAGTGCGTCTTCTTCTGAAACCCAAAAGGAAGAAACTGGAAATCAAAAGGAAAAAATTGCCACTCCTGAAGTTCCATCAAGTATTGCTCCTGCAGTTGAATTGCCAACCGAGGCCCCTCTTCTAAGAGTCGAGCGAGCTAAAGTTGATCAAGAAGTGGTGACTTCAAATCCCACGTCCCAAAATTTGCGAGAAGTTCCTGACATTAGTAGAGTTAACGTCGCTGCTGAGGTTGTAGTGCCAACCAATGGAGCCGAACATGAGTCAAATACGAACGGTGGTGCTCTAAATCAAAGCATGCCATATTCTCAATTACCTCTTCCTGAGACTGGTACTACTGCAGCTCCTGGACCGCAACTTAATGTCGCACATGAAAGTGTGCCAGAAGCTCCAGAGTCCGCACCGAGTGTAGTCGAAGCAGAAAAGGAAGGGGGTGAAGACACAGTCATGGCTGAGCCTCACCAAGATGCAACCTCAAAGACAAACACTCCAGTTGCCGCGACCGAGACTCCAGAGAATCACTCCGCTTGTGACCACTCCAAATGTGTCAAGAAGTGTTGCGTCCTCAGAGGGCCTTAGTGAAAATTTATCACTTCCTGGCATGGTTGCTGATTCATCTAATCTTGACCTGGATGCGCTCTTTGCTGAAAATCTGTGGAAAGTTTGGTCTATCGCACCTGTTGAGGTCAACGAAGCTGAGGAGGAATACGACTTCCATGAGGGATACTTCACGCAAGAAGCTCTTGCGGATCAACGATTAGCTGAGGTTGAGCCTTCTAACAGTACCCAAGCAGCGCTTCCCATTCCTTCTTTGCGTGAGATAGTTGGGAGTACCAGCAAACTTTACATTTTTATTGAAAATATATGTAATTATAACAAGGCATGAACCCTATTTTCTTTGGAATTGACACATGTCCTTTGAAAATGCAGGGATTAAGCAATCATGCCTGAAGTGGTTTATAAAGATGCGCATCGCATATTCCAGGACCTTTACCAGAGTAATGGAGGTGCCTTCCAAGGATAGAAAGTACCTCCTTACGGAGATATCTGACCTTATGGAGAAAATAAGCAGGACCACACCGGCTACAATTTCTCTTACAAACACGCAACACTTCTTGACAAGCGTGCAAGGTGTTCAGCATGTTGCACACAACCGCCTCAACTTCAAATTTCTTGCTCACAGGTTGTAGAGAATATGCAACTCCATCAATCTGCGGTTTGGCTTCGAGAGTTACCAGTTGGAGACCGCCCAACTTCGCGCTTAAAGAGAAGCGATTGAGAAAGCCATAGCAAAGTATGAGGAAGAAAAAGCGAAGCATGAAGATCATAAGAAAAAAATCGATCAGTGGGCTGGCAACTCTATTCAGCTCGGGGCTCAAGACTCTCTGTTCAAAGGTCTATTTGGAGAAGACCAGTAGTATTGTAATAGTTTGGATTTCTTTTGAAACAATTGTTTTTGGACGTATGGGTATTTTACCATTTCATCACAGCTTTGAACCTTTTGTGGGAACAATTATGTCTGAACTCCTTGCTTATAGAAGAGTGCTTTTGCCTTTTCTTTTGCTGCGCATATATTGAGCATCACTTAGCTGTTTTGACTAGCTCATGCATTTAAGTATTGCTCTTGTCAAAATAGATAGGCATCAAATCGCGTGTCGCTGCTATCTAAAGATAGACTTTAGTTTTGCTACTCTTTAGAAAGATACGCTTTAGAACTATGTTTTACTACTATCTGGACAGATAGGCTTCGATTGCGCTGCTCTCTAAATAGCTAGGCTTAGTATTGCTGATTTCTAAATAGATAGGCTTTCGTTTTGTTGCTATCTAGACAGATAGGCTCTCGTTTGGCTTCTATCTAAACAACTATGATTTGTTTTGCTTCTATCTAGAGATATAGGCTTTCGTTTGGCTGCTATCTAAACAGATATACTTTATTTTGTTGCTATCTAAACTGATAGGCTTAGTTCGCGCAACGCTGATATCTAGACAGGCTTTAGTAGGAAAGATTGCTATCTAGACAGATAGGCTTACAAGACATGCATTGGTGCTATTTGGACAAATAGACTTTATGTTTGCAAAATAATTGACTAACAAACAATGCAAACGTTAAAATGACACCAGAAATTGATAAAAGAGCTCTCATATGGGAGAGTTATTATCATATTTGCATCCTCATATGGGAGGATATAAGGAATGTACAATATAGATGGAAAGAAAAAAGAGAAGGCTAGGGATAATACTTCTTAAGCCATCGCATGTTGATCGAAATGGGAGTCGTGGCAGTCCTGTGGCAACGCAGAATGGTTCAGTAGCCGCTATCAAAGACTTATTTGACCTCAAAAGTTCCTTCCCAGTTGGCAGCAAACTTGGGATGAGCTGCTCCGCGCATGCACTGGTCGGATGTCGTAAAACTAGATCTCCCACAGCAAAGCCTCGATGCTGGACAGTCATGTTGGAGGCTCGAGAAATTCTCTCCTTGTATTTTGTGTACCTCCCTTTGGCCTGTTCAAGCTTCTCCTCCAGCAAAATGAGGTCATGGTCGCGTTCATTGTCATATAAGGCACTGAAGGCCAATATGACAGAGTTAACCTTAACTTCAGCAGGCACAACTACTTCAGCTCCATAGCAAAGCAAAAAAGGGGAGGTCTCCGTAGGAGTTCTTGATGATGTGCGATATGCCCACAATGCTGTACCAAAGGAATCTGCACACTTCTTGTGATCATCAGCTACCATCTTGCTTAGAATCCTGAGAAGTGTCTTGTTTGTAGCTTCTGCTTGCCCATTTCCTTTCGGGTAATAAGGCGTCGAGCATACTTGCCTCACATTATACTCCATCAACTTTGAAGCTACTTGTCGATTGACAAAGGGCGTCCCATTATCGGATAGGTTCGTATTAGGAATCCCAAAATGATATATGATATTCTCTTGAATGAATTTGACGACCGCCAATGCATTATCTATATTTAGTGGAACTGCCTCGACCCACTTGGTGAATTGCTCTGTCCCAGTCAGGATGAATTGATTCCCGTGCGATGGAGGACGAATGGGACAAATGAAGTCCAGAGACCAAGTGTGAAATGTCTAGGGGGTTCCCAATGCGTGTAAATCAACTGCAGGGGTTTGGACTAGGTTGCCATGGAACTGACATTGCTGGCATCTTCTGACCTTCGCGCGACAATCAGCCTCCATAGTTGGCCAGAAATAACCAACAGTCAAGAGCTGCCAACATAACTTTGCGCCTCCTTGGTGTCCCACCTGGTGAGACATTTCCATGAATTCTTGAATTTCTTTACCATTCAGGCATCTGAACAAGTTTCTCTCATGTCCCTTGCGCCATAGCAAGTTTTCCTTTAGCACGTACCGAACTGACTTCCTCTTAAGCTTCTCAGCCTCCGTCTCATTGCTTGGAAGAATTTCATCTTGCAGATAGTAAATTATGGTCTTCCGCCAATCGGTTTCATCGTCAATCGCCGCTACTTCTAATGAATCTTTTTGTTGGAATTGTGCCCTAGAGGCAATCAATTAATTGTGACATTTATGGATTTACGATTCATTATGTTATCGATATAGAGATATGTTAACATGAATGAAGTCCTTAGAATATAAGTGTTATATTCTTAAATATCCCTAGTCGATTATAATAAATAATAGGACAATCATCTATAGACTAGTATGGGGTTGGATTGATATGGAGATATCATGATCCAACACATGGGTATGCATTAGGAGTAATGGCATACTGGATTGACCCATCTCCGAGAAGGCTACATACACGTTATGTTGAGTCACAAGCGCTTCTCGCGGTGCAACGGTATTGTCATCCTTAGACTTGAAGTCACTAGATATTCTAGTTGTGGATTATTGTGATTTTGGTAGCGTCAAACGCTACACCGTAACTGGGTAGTTATAAAGGTGTGTACTGGATACAATAAGAAGCAAGCTTAGAGATCGTAGTGGACGTAGATAGGATTTGTCCCTCCCACATAACGGGAGCAAATATCCTAGGCCACTCGAGGGATAGTGCTTATAGAATGTCTGGCCAGACTCAAATAAATCAATATGGGATATTGATGTTATTTGCACGAATAAGGCTATTCCCATGGATCGAGAAACTATGGATTGGATATACGAGTGTGACTTGTATGTCTCGTGTCCAATCCGGATATTGGGACAAAGGGATGAGACAATTACTTGCACACAAGGTTTGTCATGATGACTATTCTATTTGTTGGCTAGAATGGATGTCTTGCTAGAGGCCGCTCCATATTAGTAAATTGTTACTACCAACTAAATAGAACCTATGGGGTCACACGTCATATAGGGGTGAACTAGACATGGGAAATAATTAATTAATATGATTAATTAATTAGAAGGATCAAATCGCTACAACTTGCTAACTTAGTAGGACTAATATGCAAGTTGGACTAATCCATGTATAGACATGATTAGGATTTGCCAAGGTGGCCTAGTTCATGTATAGACATTATTAGGATTAATTTGCAAATAAGCACTAATCCATGTATTGACATGATAAGGACTATTTTGCAAAAAAAAAAGGGACTAATCCGAACTTGAGTAGGATTATGAGG
This sequence comes from Linanthus parryae, assembly GCA_023055425.1. NCBI lineage: Eukaryota > Viridiplantae > Streptophyta > Magnoliopsida > Ericales > Polemoniaceae > Linanthus > Linanthus parryae. The sequence continues at coordinate 8,248,252 of JALGPY010000013.1, read as the reverse complement.
GGTTCATTATGTAGTAGGACAAGGAGTTGTTGGACTATATAAAGAACAGTCCTAGCTTATTTTTCTCTCTACACACCACACATCTATATGATAGAAGAAAGGAGAGAACAAAGCATGGAGAGAGCAAGTCCCAAAAAGAGGGCCGAAACCCCTTTATGGGACCGCCCCCTACCCGTCGGCCAAAGGGAGAGTCGCCCCACCTTTGGCACTCCATTGTTGGCGATTCCTTCTTCCTCCTCCATTCTTCCTAGCTAGCACATGGATTTGGAGGATCTAGATCTCACCTCTAGGCGTGGATCAACCGTAGAGACGTGACACTATTCGCGTTTGAAGTCATCAAGGAGAACCCAAAGGTGTGTTTATGATTTCTAAACCTTACCATCGTTATGTCTCTTGACTTGTGATCCTTGGAGGGTTTTGCATGGCTTTATGTTTTTTTATGCTTCCGTTGTGCAATCCATGAATCAAAACCCTACAGTGGTATCAGAGCCACAGGTCGTAGAGCATAAACGTGGTTTATGTGTTACGTTTTAGTTGTTTTACACCTTAATTTGATTGTTTATCGCGTAAAACAAGACAAATCAAGCATGGGATGTAATTTGTCAATAATTAATCATAACAAGATCCAATTTTTGCATTGGATGCATGAATTGGTGAGTTTGAGAAATTTTAGGATCTTAGATCTAGGGTTTGGGCATCCTTGGGGAAGAAGGAGTTCTCCCAAAACAAGGAAACAACCAAACTTGGGCACCAAGCAAGGGAGTTGTTTTGGAAACAACTCCCACAAGGAGGTTCGGCCCCCCCTAGGGACCGCCCCCCCCCCCCCCCCTTGCTTGCCGCCCAAGCTTGGCCGCCCTAGGGGTCGGGCGGCCCTAACCCGCGGGCCTAGGCTTGTGGGTTTTGGGCCGGGCCGGCCCTAGGGCCTTGTGGTTCACTTTGTTGGGCCCGGGCAATTTGATTGTTGGGCCCATGGACCGTTTTAACCCTAGAAATCCTAAAATCAATTAAAATTGACCAAGCGCGTTAAAATTGGATTTTAACTGTTTATTTGCAAATCGCATGGTGATTGGATATGGCCTTATGATGTGGTTTGATGTGGAAGTTTAAAATTTTGTGTTTTGGTTTACGGCCTGCGAGCTGATCAATTAATTGTAATAATTAATTAGGGTTTTATGGCCTGCGTGCCATTTTTTTTCTCAACTTGTGAGATTTATTTTATTTAGTATAGAAGTTAGCTAGTGCTAGATAAAGTAGATTGTTAGCCAAGATTGAAGAAAAGAAGCCCAAAGCCAAAGAAGCCACAAAAGATGGAGCATGGAGCATGGAGCATTCCACAAGACTATGAAGGATGGACCAAAAGATCAAGACGCATGGAGATGTGCTTGTTTAGGGTTCATAGATAATTCCATTGGCTTGGAATTATCTTAGTCTAGAAAAGGCCATATCCACATCACGTTTAAATTTCTGTTTTGTGGTTGTTTATTTATTGTCTTATTATTGTGTGGTTTGTGTATGGATGATGCATGCAATTAGGATAATAAGATAATTAGACAACCCGGGTCTATTATTTGGAGTTGTGCCCAAACTCAAATAGATAGATTAGTTGATATTGATCAACAAAACAATTAAAATTGAATTTAAAATCCCTCAAAATTCAAATATTGTGTTCTTGCCTTCTCGTTATTTAAACACTCATGATCATCATTATTTATCAAGTTCGTGCGTGCCAAAACAGGGCGACTTGGTTCATAATGATGGAATGCGATGGCACGTAACAATGTGCAATTGTTTAGATAAAAGGTTGAACACAACTGGGCTATTAATATGATTAAGAAACCTAGAGGCAATCAATTGGGATTATACATATGGATGGATAAATAAGGAGTTATTTTCCCAATTGAACCAAGAGTTGCATAAGGGATGCAATTGGAATTGTTCCTACCTAAAGTAGTCAAATTATGGGTGACTTGCCAAAGCAAGCTCATAAGGAGATGAAACATGGATCTTGGCCCACTAGAAAATATAAGGATATTTTCCGCATTAATATCTTGAGGGTTATTAATCCGTAGTAAAATAGTGGGAGCTATGTTTAACAATTTAAATCCTTGTTAAATAGTTAAACGTCACAAACTTTGCATAATCCTATTATGTTGAATACCCATGGCATTAAACAAACAAAAACACGACTTTATTTTTTAGACTGGTAAAAAATTGAGAATTGTTCTCAAATAAAAGAGAAATTGTTGTACTTCGTAGAACATAAAGTTCTCTTCCACCGACTACCAAATCACACTAGAACCTAATGGAAGGAACACCAAAGAATGGTTCTTTGGTTATGACTTGCCCCATGTTAGCTGCCATGAACTCTGAGCTTTGGAAGCAAAAAGAGAGACATGGGGAAGTATGATATGATCATACATTGAAAGAAGCTCTTTCAAAAGGGCGAGCTAGACATGAAAGGTTTGAAGTGTTGTTCCACTCTGCGTTATGCAAATAAACTAATTCAATATGATTGAAATATTAGTGAATGGGCATTATCTATGAGATAGATAGAGAGTAAACGGTTATTCACCAAAGTGGACCAAGAATTGCATTGGATGCAATTACAGTTTTGTTTTAAAGTTGATCTACTCAATATGATTGATAAATCACTAAACAAATCACTGATAATGGGCATGGGCAAAGTTGTTAAAGGTTAACAACGCGGGTAAGGGAAAATGGTTTGCGCCGACCCCATGGATATGAAGCAAGCCTGTTGCTGAAGCCAAGTTGCCTTAAAGTCCCATAGGTGGTGTAGAGGAAGAGAGGCTACCCAAAGTACCTGGAAGTAAGTAATAAAGGAATTATGAATTCCAATATGGGTATTTTGTTATAGAAATCAATGTGTCTATCTTATCATCATAAGTATATGATACTAGATGAGGATCTCACATTTATAGAAATGTGGAGGATCTCAAGAAACGAAGACAATTGGATAAGGAAGAAATAATCCTACACGTGGGGCTATGAAGCAAAGGGTTGCTGAATAAGCCGTAGGGAATTATTTCTACCTTTAAGAAATTGTTCATGAATTAGACAAAAGCGATAATGTCCCTACTATGAGTAGGACCATTAACATAGTTTCTTGTTTGGACAAGAAAGCTCCTTATCGTAATAAAGGACAAATGTTGTTCCATTTATTATGATATGCATTATTGTAATGCAATTTTGTCTAAGTGGATTCTATATCCATGATCATGATAATTTCATCTATAACATTCATACCTTGAGGTTTGCATATAATGATATGAACTTCACTTATCTTTAGCATTATCGTTTAGGCCTCATAAATAAGAGATACGTATCTAGAACTCCATGAGGATGGATTTCTGGAACTCATTTGATTATTGAATCATATGAGACATGTAAGACTTATTAGGCAAAGATATGATCTTTTGGGAATCATACATATTGATGTATGAAGGCCGCTAAGCACAAATGCTAAAGATGGTATTTCAGTACTTCATCATATTTACTGATAGGATCAGAGAAATATGGATTTGTGTATCTTAGGAAGAAACAAATCAGAATCCTTTGAATTGTTCAAAGAATTCAGGATTGAAGTAGAGAACCTGCTTGACAAAAGTATTAGGGCTCTACGATTGGATCATAGAGGAAAGTACTTGAGCCAAGAGTTTGACAAGAATCTATGGGAGTGTTGGATATGATCCAAAACTCGCTCCACCTAGCACGCCACACGAGTTTGGCGTGTCTAAGAGGAGAGTTCGGACCTTGTAGGACATGGTTCGGTCCATGATGAGTCAAACAGAACTTCCAGATTACTTTTTGGGGCTATGTTCTAATTACAGCAAATTTCGCCCTTAACCTTGTTCCATCAAAACAGATTATGAAAAACACCATATAGGATATGGACTAGGAAGTGTCCTAGTATGTCATTCATAAAGATTTGGGGTTATGAAGTTTATGTAAAAGAGTTTACAAATAAACTTGGACCCAAGTCGGATAAATGTTTAGTGGAATATCCTGAAAAGGATATTATTTCTACAACCTAATCGAGAACAAACTGTTTGTTTCTCGAACCACTATGTTTCTAGGTAGAGATTGTCTCTAGAAGAAACAGTGGGAGGATAGTAGAACTTGAAGAAGTTCAAGAACCACAACGTAACATTGATCCTTTTGATGGAACATGAGCAGGATCACAAGGTGTTGTGGAGTAACCTACTCAGAAAACACAAGAACCTCGTAGGTCAGGTAGGATATATCGGGGGACTAGAGAAATAAGGATTTCTCATAACCCCTGATATATTGCTCATTAAGATGAGCCTACAACCTATGAGATGGCCATGTGTGGGCCATACTCTCAGAAATGGCTAGAAGCCATGGGATACAAAATGGAGTCCATGTATACCAACGAAGTATGGACTTTGTTGGAACCACCTAAAAGGTGCAAGTGGGTTATGAGGAAACCAACATGGATGGTAATATGATTACCTATAAGGGAAAATTGGCAAGAAAGGGATTTCATGTAAGTTCATAGTATAGACTATGACGAAATCTTTCCCAGTTGTGATGCTTAAATCCATTCGTATCTTGCTTGTAGCAATCTATTTATAGATTGGATGAAGCTTCTAGGAGTTTGACTCTTCAAATTGATGATGTAATCAAAGGAGTTTGGTTCGATCAAAATTGAAGATGAGACTTGTGTCTACAAGAAGGTTAGTGGGAGCATAGTTATGTTTCTGGTCTTGTATGTGGAGACATACTTAATCATTGGGAATGTTGCCCCTACTTGGCAGTCTTACGTAGATTGACTAGGGAGTTGACTTTCTAATGGTAGACTTAAGCGAAGCAACTTGTGAAGATCTATTGAGGTAGATCAAGATGGTTGTATAGCTTAGGTCATAGTACATAAATTGACAAAGGTGTTGAAATGGTTCAACGTGAAAAGAATATTGATTCTTACCCATGTCACATGGAATTAGTCTTTGAAAGGCTAATTGTCTTACCAATTAGATTGGGAATGGACCGTATGAATTAGATTCACGAGATACGCCATGTTATGTACCAGGACAGATGTGTCATATGGTATGACACAAAGATACCAGTCAAATCCGGGTGAGAGTCACTGGATAAATTATCAAGACTATCCTTTAGTACTTGAGAAGCACTAAGGATTAATTTTTTGATAAATGGAGGATACGAAGAGTTTACTGTAAGGAATTACAGTGATGCGAACTTCAAATCTGACAAAGAAGATTTCAGATTATAAAGTCGAGTTTTGTGTTTTGCCCTAGTGGGAGCGACTGTGAGCTGGAAAGGTTCCAAGCAAGATTCAGTCACTGATTCTAACATAGAGGACTGAGTAAATTAATGCATAAAGATGCATTTATTCAGAATATTCAATCTCAATCAAATTGTTGATGGAGGAGATGTGAATATTTGCAAGGTGCCAGCATATGTCTCGCCCCTACGCAGCAGAAGCGTGGAGGGCTGCGCTAGATCAATAGGCATATGATGCAGGAGATTGACTCTAGTGCAAGTGGGAGACAGTTGGAATTGTGCCCTAGAGGCAATCAATTAATTGTGACATTTATGGATTTACGATTCATTATGTTATCGATATAGAGATATGTTAACATGAATGAAGTCCTTAGAATATAAGTGTTATATTCTTAAATATCCCTAGTCGATTATAATGATTAATAGGACAATCATCTATAGACTAGTATGGGGTTGGATTGATATGGAGATATCATGATCCAACACATGGGTATGCATTAGGAGTAATGGCATACTGGATTGACCCATCTCCGAGAAGGCTACATACAAGTTATGTTGAGTCACAAGCGCTTCTCGCGGTGCAACGGTATTGTCATCCTTAGACTTGAAGTCACTAGATATTTTAGTTGTGGATTATTGTGATTTTGGTAGCGTCAAACGCTACACCGTAACTGGGTAGTTATAAAGGCGTGTACTGGATACAATAAGAAGCAAGCTTAGAGATCGTAGTGGACGTAGATAGGATTTGTCCCTCCCACATAACGGGAGCAAATATCCTAGGCCACTCGAGGGATAGTGCTTATAGAATGTCTGGCCAGACTCAAATAAATCAATATGGGATATTGATGTTATTTGCACGAATAAGGCTATTCCCATGGATCGAGAAACTATGGATTGGATATACGAGTGTGACTTGTATGTCTCGTGTCCAATCCGGATATTGGGACAAAGGGATGAGACAGTTACTTGCACAAGGTTTGTCATGATGACTATTCTATTTGTTGGCTAGAATGGATGTCTTGCTAGAGGCCGCTCCATATTAGTAAATTGTTACTACCAACTAAATAGAACCTATGGGGTCACACGTCATATAGGGGTTAACTAGACATGGGATATAATTAATTAATATGATTAATTAATTAGAAGGATCAAATCGCAACAACTTGCTAACTTAGTAGGACTAATATGCAATTTGGACTAATCCATGTATAGACATGATTAGGATTTGCCAAGGTGGCCTAGTTCATGTAGAGACATGATTAGGATTAATTTGCAAATAAGAACTAATCCATGTATTGACATGATAAGGACTATTTTGCAAAAAAAAGGGACTAATCCGAACTTGAGTAGGATTATGAGGGGTTCTTTATGTAGTAGGACAAGGAGTTGTTGGAACTTATTTTTCTCTCTACACACCACACATCTATATGATAGAAGAAAGGAGAGAACAAAGAAAGGAGAGAGCAAGTCCCAAAAAGAGGGCCGAAACCCCTTTATGGGACCGCCCCCTACCCGTCGGCCAAAGGGAGAGCCGCCCCACCTTTGGCACTCCATTGTTGGCGATTCCTTCTTCCTCCTCCATTCTTCCTAGCTAGCACATGGATTTGGAGGATCTAGATCTCACCTCTAGGCGTGGATCAACCGTAGAGACGTGACACTATTTGCGTTTGAAGTCATCAAGGAGAACCCAAAGGTGTGTTTATGATTTCTAACCCTTACCATCGTTATGTCTCTTGACTTGTGATCCTTGGAGGGTTTTGCATGGCTTTATGTTTGTTTATGCTTTCGTTGTGCAATCCATGAATCAAAACCCTACACTTTTATCAATGCACACTTCTCACAATTGCTTTGCACAACCGCAGCATGATATGACATCTGTGGCCAATGGATTCCATATCTCTGCGCCTTTCTATAGATATAAACTTCATTTTCTCCGCAAGAGTTCTGGTGAATTTTTTCTAACAGGGCTTGTCCTTCTTCTTCCGCGACGCATGGCATCAAGACTCCTCCAGGCCCTTTGTAATAGAGCAAGCTGCCGTGTATGCAAAACCCCTTAGTGGAAACCCAGCTTTCCTTGCTTGTTCCTTAAGCCATTGCACGCATGATGGGCTTCCAGTTCTCAGCTTCGATGAACTCCTCTTTGTACAGATCCTTGATCAAAGAGGGAGTGGTTTTGACTTCAATCGAGATCTTTTTTAGACACTTGTCTGAACTAATCTTTGACCCTAAAGTGGCCAGGGCATCTGCATGTCGATTTTCTGATCTAGGGTGTGCTCATACTTGATGGAATCGAACTTCTGAACCAGTTTCTGCACAATAGACCTGTAGGTTAACAAATTGATCTCCCTCAGGACATATTCTCCTTAGGCTTGCCTTACTATCAACTTGGAATCTCCCATCACTATCAGATTTTGCACTTCTAAAGACTTGGCTGCTAGGAGGCCAGCGATTAAAGCCTCGTATTCAGCTTCATTGTTTGTTACAGCAAAAGAGAGTTTGTTGGACATTTGGATAACTTCTCCATCAAGCCTAGTCAGGACAATTCCATTTCCTCCTCCTGACCTTGTTGATGACCCATCGAAGTGTAATTTCCAGTACAGTGACTCCATCGCGTAAACTTCCAGCCCCTCGAGATCTCCTTCCACCATAGGCTCATAATTCTCATATGGGAACTGTGCCAACTGATCAACCCCTGCCTGTGATTTGATAGCCTTTGTGCGCGCACATGTTATATCATACTGCGATACAGTCATGTACTACTTTGCCAATCTCCCACATAGAGTAGAGTGTCCCAACAGGTATCAGATGGGATCACTTTTGGTCATGATTACAACTTTATGGGAAGCGAAGTAATGCTTTAATTTTCCTATGACAAAGAACAAAGAAAGACAACGGCGTTCTGTGTACCTGGACTCGGCAGACTGTACCACGTGTGAGATGTAGTAGATAGGCCTCTCTTGTCCCTCAAATTCCTGAGCTAACAGTGCTCCGATGGACCTTTTTGTTGAGGTGAGGTACAAGAGTAGCGGAGATCCTAACTGAGGCGCGATCATGACCCGCGGAGATGTCAACAATTTCTTTAGTTTCTCGAATTCAGTCTGGTGTTCTGCTGTCCAAGCGTATGTTATATTCTTCTTAAGCAGATTGCCAAAACAGAATGTGACTTCTGCTATTGCTAGTATGAACCTTCGAATATAGGAAAGCTTTCCCAAGAACGTCTTCAACGAACTCTGAGTCTCAGGAACTGGCAAGCTAGTAACAGCCATGACCTTTGCGGGATCAGGCTCAATCCATGTCAATGTATCACGCATCCAAAGAACTTCCTCGAGGTTACCCCAAATGCACATTTCATGGGGTTCATCTTTAGCTGGAACCTTTTCCGCATCTCTCAAAAACTTTTCTCAAGTCCTTTAAATGATCGTCCTTCTGCCTAGACTTGATGACAAGATCATCCACGTAGAATTCCACTTCTTGATGCATCATGTAATGAAAGAGTGCCATCATCGCACGTTGGTAGGTCGCTCCCGCATTCTTCAGGACAAACAGCATAACCGTGTAGTGGAACTGTAACACCCCTAATTCCCGAGAGAATTCTTAGTGCAATATCAAGACTTTGGGGGCGAATTTGTAAATAGTTTGTCACGGCTTTAAAGTTTGAATTTCGGAGTGTTAGCAATATTTGGAAGTTGTTAGAATGATTTTGAGGCACTAGAAATATTTGGGGTGGTTGTGCAATTCTCATAAATTAAGTAGAAGCTCTAATTCTAATGTATACCCAAAAGTTTAGAAAACTACACTTTCGCCCCCTATGCATGAGAGACACTTGTCCAATTCAATTTGACACTTCACTAGATGAGAAGTCAACACCAACAACACCCTCTTCACCAGCATTCTGAAAAAAAAAGAAAGGAAAAAAAAATCTCTCTCTCTCATCCATCATCTTCCTCTTCTTCCTCCTTCATCACCACCACTCCTCCACCACAATCTCCACCTTTTCTTCTCCTCTTCCCGACCTGCTACTACCCGGTGTAGCCCTCACCACAAGGATCAAAACGCCCCAAACAATTCGGGATTTCATCAAGAATCGAGTGAGAAATTCGGGTTTGAAGGTAAGAACCCTAGTTCGGTTTTTTGTCGATTTCTCCCTCATCGTTGCATTTCAGTTTGATTAACCCACATAATCTTGTTCCTGAGGTTGAGACGAGTCCGGGAAGCACAAGCTTGTCCCTCAAATCGCCGAAAAAGGGGTCGCCGGAATCCGGGTTGAAGAACCCGACGGAAACCGCCACAAGCCGCCGATTTCTTGGGCGTTCGCTCTGTTCCTGGCCATTCAATCCCTCCAAACGGTTTCCCCAAGACCTCTAGACATCGTGGAACACTCTGGGCAGCCTTGAAGCTGCTGGGTATTCGTTGAAGCGTCGGAACAAGGCGGCAAAGTCGCCGGAAAACTCCATGGCCGACCAAACCTTGGGTAAGCTTCATTTCTCCACCAAATTTCGCGTTCTATGCATCAAATTGCTCCCAATCATGTCATGAACCTGTTTGAATGATCCAAATCTGCCCAGATTGTTGTTAGAGTCGAGATTGATTTCATTTTTCACTCTTAGTTCATTTTTCCGTCATGCATAAACAACCCCTGTTCAAATGAGCATATCTCTCTCGTTTTTCATCCGTTTTGAGCGATTCAGGACTTTCTGGAAACCTCAGACAATTGGCTACAACTTTCGTGTTTTAAATTTTGTCAAATCCGGTCTCTAAACCACCTAAAAATCGAGTTGAAGTCGCTGCGTTTTGTGTTGTTGAATCTGTCCAAGTGCAGAATTTTTTTTTTTCTAAGTGTTGAAATCCTAGTTTTCACCCAACTTTGGACTCTTGTATCTTCCTCGTTTTTAATCCGTTTTGGACGATCCTTAGCTTTTTGGAAAGCCTGGACATAGCTCTACAACTCTCATTGAGATTTATTTGTTTGATTTCAAGTCTAAACTGTCCAAATTTGGCCTTGAATAGGGCTGGTTTGATGTGTTTTTGAACCATTAAAAGCTGAAAATTTTCTAAGTATAGAATGTCATGGTGAAACACCCATTTTCTAACCATTGTATCTTCTTCAAAAATTAATGAAACTTAGATCTGTTTTCTCCTATGTGTAGCTGGTATATAATACTTCAAATCATCGTCTCTGGGTCATGTTCAAATTTATAACGGATTTCTCACAAAACGAGCCTAAAGTCGCTAGGTTGAACTCGCGAAGCACAAGTGAATTTTTCTAAGTATTGAATCGGAATTTTTGTCCAACTTTGAGTGGCGATATCTCTTTGAATACTTGGAGTTATTAGGAGTTCAAATATGTTCTGGAATCCTTGAACTATCGTCCTCAAAATCCTATTCTCAGATTTTCAAGTATCCCCCTCAATTGATTACAAATCAGCTCTAAAGTTGACTGGTTGAGTCGACTGTCTTCTAAATTTGACTTTTGAATTCGACACTCTAAATGACATTTCTAGCCTTAGTGTTCTTCACGAAACTTGCTCGTATTCATATTCTGAGTCAAAATATCATGTTTGACCAAGTTTGACTTTTCGCAAACCATAGTTTGACTGAACTGTATAGGAGGGGCAAAATAGTCATTTCACTTAAACTTTGAATTGAGGTTAGTTTAGTACCTTGGAGTTTGTCAGCATGTCTTGTATGCGTGTCTGGAGTACTTGTATGTAATTCTGGGCTAGGGTTGACCAAGTCAAATGTGGGGGTCATTTTTGCAGTTTTACAAAACTTCGGGGGCCTATGTGCATTTAATTAAAACTTCACATTTGAACTACTTGAGACTAGATTAATGTTTTGAGAGCAACAACCTGACTTAGAAGGATATTTGAAGTCTCAAGAAGGAAGTATTTGACTCGGGAGTGACCAAATCAATAGTTGGGGTCTTTTTGCAATTTAAGCAAACTTTAGGGGCCTAAGTGCAATTTATTGAAAGTTGTAGATTTCGTTGCTAAGTTCATATGGAAGGGTTTGAAGTTAATTCTCGCATGTTTTTGGGCCAGTATGAGTATAGTCTGGGATCCATGCACAATCAGAGTCGGTACTAGAGAGTTTTGAAGCATCAGGGGCATTTTGGTCAAGTTAGCTTGCATGACCTGCATTTTATTGCATACAACCTCATATAGAGGGTAAATGCTAATAGACTATATATTTGACTTCTGTATATCCAGCCGTTATTAAGGATCGTTCGAAGTAGACGTACGTTTTCGTGTTGCTGCGTTTATTGTGAGACTCGGAGACGAGTGTTGTAGGATTGCTAGCGTTGCTTTGCGCCTTTCATGGCTCAGAGGTAAGTACATATGTACGGCCTTTTTATATCAAAATCTGCGTATTTGCTTGATGTTGCAAATGAATGTTTGTTATATGAAATAGTATGAGAATGCATGTTTTCCACCCGAAAGTTGTAAACTATCTTATTCATCTCCTTTGAAAACTCTCGGAAATTAAATTAGAAAATTTTGATATCCTGATTCGAGTTACGTGAAAGAGAAGACATAAAATACCTCTAATAGACTTAGGACGATGTACAGAGTACTGTTATTAATGGGAGGCGTCAAGCGATCCTCCATTTTCTTATGGCTAAGACCATTGAAGCAATGCTTCTTATTATTGGATAGAACGTCAATGTTCACAAATCCGCCCCCGATGAGCCAAAATGTATCAAGATATTGAGGCCAAGGGTTTATAGAGCTATAGAGTGCTACTTATACTTGTAAGGGTCACTACGGTATAGGGGTGTCGACACTTAAGGCCTTTTAGCTAATGTTATGAGCGGGGTTGACGAATGGGCTCCCTTAACGCTCGGGTGAAATAGGGTTTGATAGACCCTAGAAGGAACCCTTAGTGGTTATTTCGTGATCCCTCTGTTTACATCGATCCTGCTGGTGGCTCTTGACACGCCTCAGCTAAATTAAACTGTTGATTGAAGTCGAAATATCAAAATTGGCTACTTATTAATGTTGTTTGTTGCTCTGGATTCCCCTAATCAATTGAAATGATTTGATATGCTTTGGCTACTCATAAACTAAGTTATCCTCTTAAATGGACTTGTTTACTCTGGTTATGTTACGAATTACTCGTGGTTTCTCAAGGTTATTAAATTGAGAGGTTTTTGTTACTCGTTTACTTCCAGTTGTCCCAAATTCTCCAACATGATAGCTTTACTATTTAAATCTTCTAATTTGTTTCAACTCATGCTTCCGTGCCGCTCATTGCTTTACATGTCGTAGTATGTGTTTACTCAGTTTTTACTGATTATTTCTTCAAAACTGCGTCGGGATTTGCCATTTTAAAACCGCAGGTCGTCAATCAAGTTTGGGGAATGGAAACGCGGATGGAGACGAAGAAGCTTAGCTTAAGTTAGATCACTTAGTATATCACACACGATTTGTTTTAGATTGTACTTATTAACGAAATTTTGTTATGTACTTTAACCGAAATGTAAACTTAATAGCTAATAATCTACTTTTGGTTATCGATTGTCGCGTTAACCCTGAACCGAGATCCCGGGCTGTTTCAGATGGTATCAGAGCATCGGTTCTCCGGTTAAAGTGACTTTTCGATTTCCATTAGTAGAGAATAAGAAAGATAAAACGTTTTCAAATTTTAAAATTTGACTAGGATAACCCAATTTGGCAATAAAAAGTAAACAAGCCGTCGGGGAGTTTGGGGTACTTACGTGTTATGAAACTTGACTTGTACCGTATATGTTGATTGAATATTAATGACTATTTGAGATGTTCATTAAAAGTCTACTTGCCTATTTACAGGCGCAATACTTATGTGACATGCCTATTTATATCGAATTGTTTGTCGTAGTTGTGTGATGCGTTTGTTTGACTCTTTATTTTTGTAAGTAATTTCTCGACGAGAGAGTAATGACGTTGTGTTTTAGAAGACCCCTAGACCATTCTTTCGCACCTACGAGTGACGAACCTTAAAACATTAGTTTGACTTTGGTTTATTTTGAGTTAGTTTGACATGATTCTTTCCAAAATTAGAAACTTTTGAAAATAAAGTATTTATTACGAAAAAAATGGTTTCTGAAAAATTGTTGACGTTTCGAGCTACCAAATGCCAAGTGATATGGACCACTTTGTTTATCAGTCCGCTGGCGCGACTCTAAGTACGACGGTACTAAAAGTTGTACCCGCTGTGTAGAATAAGTTGGAACATTTGAAGCACATGCGAGTTGTGTTAGAAAGGCACGTTGTGTGACGACACATAGTGTTCTTTCTCCCTCGTATGCGTGGAACACTTTAGGTGATTGGTTTATCTAACCCTATAGAGGTAAGACAGCATTTTTAACGCGTATGATTCAAGAAAAATGACATATTAGTCTTGATAAAAGTATTTGTCTAAAAGTTTCGATACTTGTATAAATTCTCGCAAATTTTTGAGTCGTTTCTGAAATTGAGAACTTGTAACTTCCAAAATCTTGTTTCGAACTTTTACTTGTACTAATCATATACGAGACCCAATTGTGGTGCGACTCTAGGCTGGATAGTAATATAGACTCATAATAGACCCCGCCGTGCGGAGAGTAAGAATGAGAAATTTCTTCCAGTTAAGGTGTTTCTAGCCGATCATCTAAGGAAGCCATCTTTTGGGAGCATAACATTCGACGAGAGCGGTTTAGATACTTGTCTGGCTAAGTCAAATAGACTGAGTCACTGTTTTGCATTTCATATGCATTTTATGTATGTGGGTAAGTATAGTATGAGATCTTCGGGGACGAAGATTCTTTTAAGGTGGGTAGACTGTAACACCCCTAATTCCCGAGAGAATTCTTAGTGCAATATCAAGACTTTGGGGGCGAATTTGTAAATAGTTTGTCACGGCTTTAAAGTTTGAATTTCGGAGTGTTAGCAATATTTTGAAGTTGTTAGAATGATTTTGAGGCACTAGAAATATTTGGGGTGGTTGTGCAATTCTCATAAATTAAGTAGAAGCTCTAATTCTAATGTATACCCAAAAGTTTAGAAAACTACACTTTCGCCCCCTATGCATGAGAGACACTTGTCCAATTCAATTTGACACTTCACTAGATGAGAAGTCAACACCAACAACACCCTCTTCACCAGCATTCTGAAAAAAAAAGAAAGGAAAAAAAAAATCTCTCTCTCTCATCCATCATCTTCCTCTTCTTCCTCCTTCATCACCACCACTCCTCCACCACAATCTCCACCTTTTCTTCTCCTCTTCCCGACCTGCTACTACCCGGTGTAGCCCTCACCACAAGGATCAAAACGCCCCAAACAATTCGGGATTTCATCAAGAATCGAGTGAGAAATTCGGGTTTGAAGGTAAGAACCCTAGTTCGGTTTTTTGTCGATTTCTCCCTCATCGTTGCATTTCAGTTTGATTAACCCACATAATCTTGTTCCTGAGGTTGAGACGAGTCCGGGAAGCACAAGCTTGTCCCTCAAATCGCCGAAAAAGGGGTCGCCGGAATCCGGGTTGAAGAACCCGACGGAAACCGCCACAAGCCGCCGATTTCTTGGGCGTTCGCTCTGTTCCTGGCCATTCAATCCCTCCAAACGGTTTCCCCAAGACCTCTAGACATCGTGGAACACTCTGGGCAGCCTTGAAGCTGCTGGGTATTCGTTGAAGCGTCGGAACAAGGCGGCAAAGTCGCCGGAAAACTCCATGGCCGACCAAACCTTGGGTAAGCTTCATTTCTCCACCAAATTTCGCGTTCTATGCATCAAATTGCTCCCAATCATGTCATGAACCTGTTTGAATGATCCAAATCTGCCCAGATTGTTGTTAGAGTCGAGATTGATTTCATTTTTCACTCTTAGTTCATTTTGCCGTCATGCATAAACAACCCCTGTTCAAATGAGCATATCTCTCTCGTTTTTCATCCGTTTTGAGCGATTCAGGACTTTCTGGAAACCTCAGACAATTGGCTACAACTTTCGTGTTTTAAATTTTGTCAAATCCGGTCTCTAAACCACCTAAAAATCGAGTTGAAGTCGCTGCGTTTTGTGTTGTTGAATCTGTCCAAGTGCAGAATTTTTTTTTTCTAAGTGTTGAAATCCTAGTTTTCACCCAACTTTGGACTCTTGTATCTTCCTCGTTTTTAATCCGTTTTGGACGATCCTTAGCTTTTTGGAAAGCCTGGACATAGCTCTACAACTCTCATTGAGATTTATTTGTTTGATTTCAAGTCTAAACTGTCCAAATTTGGCCTTGAATAGGGCTGGTTTGATGTGTTTTTGAACCATTAAAAGCTGAAAATTTTCTAAGTATAGAATGTCATGGTGAAACACCCATTTTCTAACCATTGTATCTTCTTCAAAAATTAATGAAACTTAGATCTGTTTTCTCCTATGTGTAGCTGGTATATAATACTTCAAATCATCGTCTCTGGGTCATGTTCAAATTTATAACGGATTTCTCACAAAACGAGCCTAAAGTCGCTAGGTTGAACTCGCGAAGCACAAGTGAATTTTTCTAAGTATTGAATCGGAATTTTTGTCCAACTTTGAGTAGCGATATCTCTTTGAATACTTGGAGTTTTTAGGAGTTCAAATATGTTCTGGAATCCTTGAACTATCGTCCTCAAAATCCTATTCTCAGATTTTCAAGTATCCCCCTCAATTGATTACAAATCAGCTCTAAAGTTGACTGGTTGAGTCGACTGTCTTCTAAATTTGACTTTTGAATTCGACACTCTAAATGACATTTCTAGCCTTAGTGTTCTTCACGAAACTTGCTCGTATTCATATTCTGAGTCAAAATATCATGTTTGACCAAGTTTGACTTTTCGCAAACCATAGTTTGACTGAACTGTATAGGAGGGGCAAAATAGTCATTTCACTTAAACTTTGAATTGAGGTTAGTTTAGTACCTTGGAGTTTGTCAGCATGTCTTGTATGCGTGTCTGGAGTACTTGTATGTAATTCTGGGCTAGGGTTGACCAAGTCAAATGTGGGGGTCTTTTTGCAGTTTTACAAAACTTCGGGGGCCTATGTGCATTTAATTAAAACTTCACATTTGAACTACTTGAGACTAGATTAATGTTTTGAGAGCAACAACCTGACTTAGAAGGATATTTGAAGTCTCAAGAAGGAAGTATTTGACTCGGGAGTGACCAAATCAATAGTTGGGGTCTTTTTGCAATTTAAGCAAACTTTAGGGGCCTAAGTGCAATTTATTGAAAGTTGTAGATTTCGTTGCTAAGTTCATATGGAAGGGTTTGAAGTTAATTCTCGCATGTTTTTGGGCCAGTATGAGTATAGTCTGGGATCCATGCACAATCAGAGTCGGTACTAGAGAGTTTTGAAGCATCAGGGGCATTTTGGTCAAGTTAGCTTGCATGACCTGCATTTTATTGCATACAACCTCATATAGAGGGTAAATGCTAATAGACTATATATTTGACTTCTGTATATCCAGCCGTTATTAAGGATCGTTCGAAGTAGACGTACGTTTTCGTGTTGCTGCGTTTATTGTGAGACTCGGAGACGAGTGTTGTAGGATTGCTAGCGTTGCTTTGCGCCTTTCATGGCTCAGAGGTAAGTACATATGTACGGCCTTTTTATATCAAAATCTGCGTATTTGCTTGATGTTGCAAATGAATGTTTGTTATATGAAATAGTATGAGAATGCATGTTTTCCACCCGAAAGTTGTAAACTATCTTATTCATCTCCTTTGAAAACTCTCGGAAATTAAATTAGAAAATTTTGATATCCTGATTCGAGTTACGTGAAAGAGAAGACATAAAATACCTCTAATAGACTTAGGACGATGTACAGAGTACTGTTATTAATGGGAGGCGTCAAGCGATCCTCCATTTTCTTATGGCTAAGACCATTGAAGCAATGCTTCTTATTATTGGATAGAACGTCAATGTTCACAAATCCGCCCCCGATGAGCCAAAATGTATCAAGATATTGAGGCCAAGGGTTTATAGAGCTATAGAGTGCTACTTATACTTGTAAGGGTCACTACGGTATAGGGGTGTCGACACTTAAGGCCTTTTAGCTAATGTTATGAGCGGGGTTGACGAATGGGCTCCCTTAACGCTCGGGTGAAATAGGGTTTGATAGACCCTAGAAGGAACCCTTAGTGGTTATTTCGTGATCCCTCTGTTTACATCGATCCTGCTGGTGGCTCTTGACACGCCTCAGCTAAATTAAACTGTTGATTGAAGTCGAAATTCAAAATTGGCTACCTATTAATGTTGTTTGTGGCTCTTGATATGCCCTTATTGATTTGAAATGAATTGTAAATCTTGGCTACTCATGAAGTACTATCGTTATCAGTTCAAATGAACTTGTTTACTCTGGATATTTTACCAACTACTCGTGGTTTCTCAATGTTATTAAATTGAGAGGTTTTGTTACTCGTTTACTTCCAGTTGTTCCAAATTCTCCAACATGATAGCTTTACTATTTAAATCTTCTAATTTGTTTCAACTCATGCTTCCGTGCCACTCGATGCTTTACATGTCGTAGTATGTATTTACTCAGTTTTTACTGATTATTTCTTCAAAACTGCGTCGGCATTTGCCATTTTAAAACCGCAGGTCGTCAATCAAAGAGGGGGATGGGAGTGCTGGAACGAGACGAAGAAGTTTAGCTTAAGTCAGATCACTTAGTAGATCACACACGATTTGTTTCAGATTGTATTTTTTTATCGAAATTTTGTTATGTACTTTAACCGAAATGTAAACTTAATAGCTAATAATCTACTTTTGGTTATCGATTGTCGCGTTAACCCTGAACCGAGATCCCGGGCTGTTTCAGGAACACTCCCACGGGTATGATGAAAGTTGTCTTCCTTGCGTCCTCAGGGTCCATTTTGATCTGGTTGTAGCCACTGAATCCGTCCATGAAGCTGAAAATATGATGGCCTGCAGTAGAGTCAATCAGCATATCTATATTTGGCAATTGAAAATCATCCTTTGGGCAGAATCGATTCAAGCCCCTAAAGTCAACGCATACGCGAATGCTTCCATTCTTCTTCAGAACAGGCACAATATTAGCAAGCCAGGTGGGATGGTGGTTTGGTTCGATGAACTTGGCATTCATCAGTTTCACTATCTCCTCCTTTATCTTGACATTGACTTCTCGGCAGAAGGCTCTCGCGCTCTGCCTCACTGGCCTTGATCCTGGGATAACGTCCAATCTGTGCATATTAACCTCCTTATCCAGGCCTGGCATCTCATCGTAATCCCATGTGAAGACATCTTTGTAATCCTTTAGTAGCTTCAACAACCCCTGCTCCTCTTCAATTTCAAGATATGCGCTCAGGAATACTGGTCTTTTCTTCTCCTTCATTGGGCTCAGGAATACCTCCTTCAGTTCCTGTTTCTGGGGTTTCATATGATCTTCCATGCGTTCAAGAGCTTCCTTCAACACCTCTAGTGGTGCCTTCTCCCCTTCCCTATTTGGAGCTCCCGTTAGCCCGCAAATTTGCTCAGGGACATCTTCGATGGGAGGGGACGAAGATGACCCCGCGCACCTTCAGATGCAATAGCACTTCTTCCCATTGGCATAGAAGATGCTTACTTCTTTACCTTCATCATTATGCTTGACAACCCTCTTCAAGGTGTAAACATTCTTCTTTTGGTACGCTATCCTTGGCATTTCTTCTTGCGCAACCTGCTTCTCCTTCTGGGTTATCGCTTGACCATCACTACTAACGGTGATTGGTCCCTTCTCCTTCTGGGTTATCGCTTGACCATCACTACTAACGGTGATTGGTCCTTGATGTCTTCCCCCTTGGGCAAGGGAATTGGCTGGAATGGTGCTGGAGTTACTTCATCAGCCATCTCCGTGAACCAAACCGCCTCAGAAAAGTGCGCCTCCTCCAAATTGAACTGAGGCTGGTATTTCCACTACTCTGTTTTTCTAAATGGCCTTCATTACTTGGTGAGCCGTGGAAGGCACAACATCCAAGCGATGGATCCATGCTCGACCAATGATCATGTGGTAGGTGGAATTGGCAATATTAATGACATGGAACTTGGCAGAGCACTTGATTTGGCCAATCTGGATTCTCGAACGTATCCAACCAACAGTCATCCTTGAGTTGCTTAGAAAACCCATAAAGGGTGATGGCCTCTTGACAATTTTGTTCTCTGGGATTCCAGCCAGCTCAAGGGCGCTGAGTGGAATCACACTGCCGCTCCTCCAACAACGAAGGCTCTTTTGAACTCAATGTCGTTTACAATGGCAGTCACGTACAACGGCCTATGATGGTTTGCCTCTGTCTTCTTGTCCGAATCATCGAACGTCATGAGCAGATTGCCTGATCGCCCGGCTCTGATTTCCTTGCCATTTGAGACTACGAGCTCCTCTACATAGCCTTCTGCAACCCTCAAAATTGCCTTTGTCATTTTTTTCCTTCATGTCGTCGAAGAACTTCTCAAACTTGTTGGAGCCTTTCATCCATTAGGGGCAGGAATCTTCTGTATCCTCGCCATAATCTTCCTCCTCGCAGATTTCGGCTACCACCGGCACTCATGCGTCTGCGATCTCTTCAAGGTCCACAATAGAGATAATTGCTATCTCTTTTCCTTTGGGCTCCTGTTGTGTGTGGGATGGAAAAGGATTGTTGCGCACATTCTTGGCTGGCTCATCGACGACCAACTGCCCTTCTTTGATTTTCCCATCCACAAGCCATCTTAACTTCTTGCATTCCCTTTTTGGGTGCATAACTTGACCATGGCATTCACACCATCTTGGGTCTCGCACCTGTTCCCCAGAGGGCTTATGCTCCAGTGCTGGTAGAATTCCATCCTTTCGCCATCGTTTGCACAGGGTTATCGCATCCTCAGTCGAACATGTCAATGGGGGTGCTCCCGCGGTGTTGGTCGTTGTTTTTTCTGAGGAGATGATACCTCACTTACTTCATCTCTTCGGCCACGTTTATAGCTGAATCTCCCAATCCTGAAGCTAGGGTATGTCGGTGCGCGATCGTTTGCATACCTCTTCTTCTTCTTCTCCATCAGTGGCTCGATGTTCTTGGTGCAATCAATCAACTTTGAAACGGTAGGCATGTTCAGATTGATTAGCATATCTTTGTACTCATCGCGCATTCCTTGGAGGCAGATCTCCACGAGGAGGCTCTCAGAAACTTCATCAATGCACTCCAGAGATCAGGTCCTGAACTTCTTGATGAAGGCAAGCCCCTCTTTCTTCATGTTTCTGGTGCATACGAGAGAGGTGTATGGTCGTGACCTTCTCTTCAACTTGAAATAATTTGGTGTAGAACCTTTTGACCATGTCCTCCCAAGTTTTGATGGAACCAGCTTCCAAGGTCAGGTACCACTTGTACGTGACAGTTTCAAGGGACTTGGGGAATTCCCACATCAGCAGGCGTGGATCAGCCCTGTGTGGGCCCATTGGATCAAATAAACGTATAACATGCTCATGTGCGTTCCCACTAACTTCGTCAAACTTGTCCCATTTTGGTGCCTTGTATCCAGCAGGATTGGGAATCAAGTAAATCTCCCTTGGAATGGGGGTGCACGATCAACCTTGGGAATGATAGTGCCCGAGAAGCACTGGTTTGTCAGAAAGTTGTCCAAGCGCTGCTCCAAAGCTATCACACTGGATGGCGCGCTTCCTCCTGGGATAGATGAGGGGGTTGCAGCAAGCCCATGGATGTAAGGCATGCTGGGGTCATAAGGAGGTGGAGGTGCGTAGCTACCCTTAGCCCGAATCGCGTATGATGGCAGCGCAGGATAGGAAGATGGGTTACCAGCAGATGCACGTTCTGGCTGGTAAGTTGGCACAAGAGGAGATGCCAAAGCTCTTGGTTGGGGCACGGGCCCATAAGGCAGGGATGCCTGGGGGTTTGGTGGTGCAGCCGTGTGTGTCGGGGGTGCCACAGTGGATCCAGACAGAGTCAAAGCTCCTTGAGAACTGGGTGCTGCAGTGGATCCAGGCGGAATTAAGGCTCCCTGGGTAGCAGTTTATGCAAGCCCTCCCAAAATAGCCATGATCTGGGCTATCTGGGTAGATTGGGCCTGCATAGATCTGGCTTGGCTATGGATTGCAGCGTTCAGGGCCTCCAAAGAAGGATTTCCTCCTGTAGCCGTCGGGGTCTGCACATTGGTGTTGGTTGTACGGGTTGTCTTCTCTTGAGACATCATCTCTTGTAGGAGACTGAATTCCTTCACGGAGGTTAGGCTCAATAGACATGGTTGCAAAGATCAGGAAGAGTTTAAAGGTGGGTTCACGTCGGGTTCACCAAATTGTGCACAAGGAAACCCTAAGGAAATATCCAAGTGTGCACCTCAAACAGGGGATAAGAACAAGAGAGTAAGAGCACGAGGAGATTAGGGGTGAGTGTAGGGGAAGAGCAAGCAATGGTAACTGTTCTTGAGAGAGAGACAGTGTATTGGCTACTAAAAGATCTGAGAGTTGCAATGGAGAGCTAACGTTCCTATATATAGTGGGAAGTGACCGTTATGAGGGGTTAATGCGCCCATAAATGGCGGCTTAATGGTAGCCTTGTAACGGCACGTTCGACCGTATATATATGGCACATTACGCACTCATCCACATAAGTAGGGGACCGTTATGAGATCCACCGCATTTATGGGACACGTAGGCCTTAGATCTCTCAGACAGTTACCAAGGTTCGCGTGCAAGCGTGGTTGTTGCTCTCGCGCGACGTTCCTTACTCTAGCCTCCAAGCCACTAAGTACCTACAACTCCCGTGCGGTTAGTATCGCGGGTGGCCGTGTCTCACAGCTCCCAAGTGGGTATGCTCGCATATGGGCATATGATAGGGTATATACAGAGTACATCTGGATGTGCTGGATGGCTGCCACGTGGACGATGATGGATCTGCACAGAGTGCACTATCTACACCAAGAATAAGCTGGTGTTTAAGAAGGAAGAGCTTACACTTTATCAAATGTTTCATCGGGCTCTTGATCTTGGTCAAGAGATTAAAGCTTCATGTCTTGCTAATTATACTTTCTAGTAGATGATACTTTATAATGCGATTTTTGTTGGTTTCTCTATTAATCTCCATTGTTCTGCTGCAGATGTGCCGCCTTCAGCTCCAGAGTCCATGGGTGGCGCTCGAGTTTAGTTTGTGATTTCAGTCCCTCAAGCTACTATGGTTTCTGTACTACTACATCTGTTTCGTCTGTTTCGTCTGCATTTGACTTTTCAACCCGTAACTGAGTCACTTTGACTTGGTGATTTGGGTACCAAAACGATGTAATTTTTTAACAATTTTTTCATGGTATTTTAGAATAAACTTTCCTCTATAACACCATGCAAAGATAACCAAATTCTTGTATCGTTTTGCTAATCAAATCACCGGATGAAAGTAACCCAGTGAATAGTGACAAAAAGTGAAGTAGGCTGAAGCTGGCGAAACAGTGGTAGTATTTACTAAGCGGGATGTGTACTGTTTTAAGTTCGGTTGATGTAGATATCGTAGGTTGGTGGAACTGTACTCCTCTTTGTTTTGGGTTGTTAGCTTTTGTTGGTCCTTCTATGTTGGGGTAGCTAGCTTTTGGCTAGGTGCTCTATGGTTTGGTTGTCTATCATATATTGTATGATATGCTGGATGATATTACTAGTATGAATGAAGTTCACGCTTTTTAGCAAAAAAAAAAAAAAAAAAAAAAAAAAAAAAAAAAAACCCAACAATAACACATGTCTAGCCAGCCTTATAGGGTGTGAACTGTGAATTGAGGTGTGGCTTTAGGACGACACCTAGTAAGTGTACGTCACACATTACTTTCATCATCTGAAATGGTTTTCCGCATTCTCCATCCAAGCACTTCAATTAAAAGATTTGACAAATGATACAAGATCTTTCAATCTTTTTATGATGTAATAGAGTTACAATATCTTACATGTTCTTTATTTTTATCATGTTTCTAGGCTAATATGTTGACATGTTCTTAAAATAAATGAAAAATAAATCATACGGGAGAATTGTTTAATTTTAATTTTAAGGGTCATTTGAGATAGTTTGCAAAAACAAAAGGGTCATTTGAGATATTTGTACCCTTGAGATATTTCTTCCCAAAATCTAGGGGACAACCCGCGGGTACAAATTTTAGAATCTCCAGATGCCACCTACTAGCCACACATCCTAGGCACCTACTAGCCACATAATACAAGTGGACCAAGATCAAGCGTGGTGCAATTGTGTTGGCACCTTTTTTTTAGAATCTTCGGATGCCTTTGTGGTAAACGAGATAGTCATGTAAAATGAATCCGCTCTCCCACAGTTCGTGTCTCTTAGCACAGTTAGTGTCTCTTCGCACTCTCTGTTAGCCATAGTCAAATTGAAGTAAAGTCTACTTAAATGAAAAGTATGATAGCTATTTATCAAAAAAAAAATAAATAAATAAAAAAAAAAGTATGATAGCTGCTACCTATGTTTCTTCTCTTTCAGCTTACATCACTTTTTGACATTTTTCATTTGGTCACTTTAACCCGGGGATTTGGTGGGCCAAACAATACACGAATTCGGTATTTTTTGCGTGATACAATACTATGAAAAAAAATGCCAAAAAATATATCATTTTGCTATCCAAATGACCGAGTCAAACTGACCCAATTACGGGTAAAAAAGTCAACCTAAGTTGAAAGACAAGAAACGGAGGTAGTATTTAGTAAAGTGATACCCACTGAATCTTGAACTAATAGGAAAATAATTTAGGGTTCATTGATTTTACCCATTGTGGTAAAGGGTTGGGCGAAACACCCTCTTGTGGTTCCAAAATATGCAAAACACCCCCTGTTGTTTGGTTTTTGTGCGCTTTTCTTTAAATTAACGGAACCTGTCAAATAGTAGAATTGCAATGTTGGTATTTCCCTTCAATAATAGTAGTACCAAACAATAAAAAAACTAAAAAGAAGGAAAAAGAATCCAGATCTGGAAATCTGGAAGAAGACGAAGAAATGAGGAGGAAGAAGACGAAGAAGAAAGGAGAAGGAGAGGGAGAAGGAGGTATCCGCCGCCGCTAGCACCACGGTCGCCGTCGCCGCGGAGAACCCATGAAGAAGATGATGAACCCAGATGTGAGTTTGGGCGACGGACGAACAGATGAAGGAGGAGGAGGACGACGATGGAGCGCCGCCGAGTTCCGCCACCGACATCAGCAACTACTCCGGCGACTTTCTCGACATCATCAAATGCAATTCGCCGTCTCCTTTTACTCCCTCCCATCCCCTTCTTCTTCTTCCTCGTTTCCCTCCTCTCTCTTCTCTACTGCTCTCTGTCGTCCTCTCACGGATGAAAGATCTTGGTGAACCCAGATCCGAAGGCGCCTCCGACAGCACGGCTGCGGCGGTATCCTTGTATTCTTCTTCCTTCTTTTCCAGTTCAAGCTCCGTTCGAATATTTTTTTGGGGTCAGATTTCCTATGTTTATCTGGTATTTTGGATTAAAAAAATATTGCTTTTTGATATTTGGCAGTTCTAAGCTAATGTGTTTGAATCTGGTGTTGCGTATGTTAGGAATTTGCAGTGTAGTAGCAATTTCTCTTGGATTGTTGATTATCTTTGTTTAATTTGTAACTTCTATAGTTTGGAATTGATTCGGGAATTGGGTTTTGTGGGTTTGGGGGAAGATGATTTTTTTTTCCCTATGTCCAGAATTGATTTTCACTAGAGGCAAAGAATCAAATTTTTGATACAAATTGAAGGATCTACAAAAAAAATTAGGTATTCATGTTTGATTTTGTGCCAAGTTTTTTTATGTGTTGATATGAAATTGAAGATCGTTTCATTTGTGGATTTGAAACTGCTTATATTGGTTCATCTCAATTTCACTTATTTTTTAGGGATCTTCTACTTTTTTGTTCCACATCTGGAGTTTTGTCTTCCTTTTGTTCTCTCTTTTTTTTTTTTTTTTTTTTTTCTTACTTATTGTAAAACTTAGGGGTATAATGGACATTGAGGTACTATATTTGAAAGATTATTGTTAGTTTAACGGAAAATGCACATAAGCTAAACCACAAGGAGGTATACTGCAACATTCGCATAAACTCTTAACCACATGAGGGTTAAATGCAATTAACTCTATAATTTATAGTGTAAAAGACACTGATTACTCTTGAATTTTGGATTAAATCCTCCCAACTACCCTGACTTTTGGAAAAATACACTTTACACCCATTTAACGGAATATTCTGTGGACACTTAGCACCCTCGTGTTATGTTCCGTTAGAAAAGTGGGTCGTTGATTTTTTGGACTGTATTACCCCTGTTTACTTGTTTTGATTTTATTGTATCTTTTATCGTCAAGAACACCAAGAACATCAACCAAAATTATAACACCAAAAACATCTCTCACTTTGAATTCAAAACATCAGCAACACCAATAAATCAACTAATTTGCCCCTATGATGACATGTTTTTTGTGTTTATGTTCTTAGTGTTCATGGTTCAAGAACGCGAAGACCACAAAAAACACCAAACTAATAACTTCACTACACCAAAACCCCCCACCCCCCCCCCCCCCCAAACCCCAAATTGCCATCTTCAACAACCCAATTGAACAAAAGATGCCTTCTTTCACATGTCTTCAAGTAAAATCTCTTCTTCACCCATAGAAGCTCTCTGACCTCTGGATTTGGTCCCCTCCAACACCTTCCTCAAACTCATAGACCCAAATTCCCTAACACCACCAAAACAGACCTCCACCTTCATCAACACCTAGAATAGGCAAGCAACCAGAGCTTCACCCTGCCCTCCAATCCCTTCCAAATAAACACTTTCTTTGTTGGTATGGTTTCGAATGTACTCGAATCTCGAATACGAATATGAGATCGAACCTAAATATTGCTAGATCGGGAAACTTCGCAGGACCCAGCCTTGCTCACGGCTACAGGTGCGAACTCCCAGGCACTCACGACGGTGAACAATGACCACCGGTTCCTTAAAGCCCTAACAAGTTCAATCTCAGGTTCAATTTGAAGATCAGAAGGTTGATTATGTTTCTGGCAAAGGAGAGAGGAAACCCTAGCCGCCACTGGAAACCCACAACACCCAACTCCCTCTGTGATTGCAGAAGCCAAAGAACCCACTGCCCCTGCTTTCACTTCACCAATAATCACCATCTTCACTATATATTTTCCTGTGAAACCACCCATCACTGTCACCTTCTTTCGGCGACCCAGCCACTGCAGAACAACATGCAACGACAGCGCTTGAGCACCCAGCAGTTAGGTCAGTCCGACGAATCTGACGAGACTCCTCGCCAGTCTCTTCCCAGTTCGCTCCGTCCGTCTCTCTCTTCGTCGGTTTCCCTTGTTCCAGCAAACCCATGACCGTCGATTGGGGCCGTCATCTCTGGGGAAGAACCCACAACAACCTCCAACTTCTACCATTATGTTGTTTGAATAGATTCTCTAGAGTCAATCTTATTTTAATATAAACAATACTTTTGGCTAGAACATATATTTATTATTTATGGAGATATTTAATCGATGAAGTCCTTAAATTACAATCGTTGTTTATCTTAATTATCTCTAGTCATGTATATTGATTAATAGGACGATCACTATAGACTAGTATGTAGGTAGATTGATATGGAGATATGAAGTTTAACACATGGGTATGCATTATGTGATAATGGCATACTAGATTGACCCACCACGAGAAGGCTACATTAATTATGTTAACGTCACAAGTGCTTCTCGTTGTGACAATGGTATTGTGGTCCTTAGACTTGAATTCACTAGATAATCTAGTTGTGGAATATTGTGTTTTGATATCGTCAAACAATACATCGTGACTGGTTAGCAATAAAGGCGTTTATCGGACATAATAGGATGCAAGCTTAGAGATGGTATCGACGTAGAGATGATTTGTTCCTCCCACATATGGGAGTAGATATCCATGACCACTCGAGGGTTAGAGCTTATGGAATGTCTGGCTAGACTAAGGTAATTTATCTCTACAGATAAACCTATTCCCAGGATTGAAAACTAAGGATTCGATATACGGGTGTGACACTTATGTCTCTTGTCCAATTTGGATATAGAGACAAATGGATAATACAATGCGGTAACACTGGTCACAAGGTTTGTCAGATCACTAACTATTTCTATTAGTTGGGAGACGTAGATGCGTTGCTAGACACCACTCTATGTTAGTAATTGTTACTACCAAGTTGAAACCTAAGGGCACACCATATGGATTAAACTCTATATGGGTATTAATTAGTGGGATTAATTTTAGAGAAGGATCAATACGCGACCACAAGAAAACATAGTAGGACTAATTTGCAAGGTGGAGTAATCCGTGTATGGACATGATTAGTGTTGGGGCAAATATGTTTCCTTGTTAACTATATAAAGGATTTCCTAGATTTTTAGTTTCATAAGAGTCTCATTAGTGTTAAAATAACAAAGCAAGGAGAGAGCCAAACACGGAGGCCGAACACCCGTTCTTCCCCTCCCTACGTTGTCGGCCTCGTGTGCGCGGCCCTGTTATGTCCCGTTTGCGTGATGTTCTTCTTCCATGTTGTTCCTGTTGCTAGAAAAAGACGTGAGAAGGACTCTAGTGCAATCCCTGGTGTTGATACTCGTAGAGACGTGGACATAATTCTTTGAGAAGTGATTATTCGGAGTTCAGACAAACAAGGTATACAATTTCTTTACCCTTACCACGTTATTATGGCTTGTCCTGCGTTTCATGGAGGGTCTTGAAAGGAATAGTTTATTTGTATTTCCGCTGCGTAATCTGTATCAAAATCCTACAGCGGTATCAGAGCCACATGTCGTAGCGCATAACGTGATTTTATGTGATACTGTTTTATCAGTTTTACACCATACTATTATTTTTTGCGTAAAATTGAAATTGGCATATTGATGCAAATTGAATGTGATTCAATAGAGAATGGGCGAATTACATACCCTTTATGAAAATTGGCAAATATTGTTCACATATGATGTGTCTTTTAGTGATTTGAAAACTAGGGTTTAGGCACAATTTTAAGGAAAATGTGTTTTTCTCAAAAATTGGAAACAAGCATACAAGGGAAGGAAGGAGAGTTTTTTGGAAACAACCCTAGGGCCTTCCGCCCCTTCATATGCGCACGCGGACGGAGGCCGTGGGCCAAGATTGGCCGGCCAACCACCGGCTTGGCCGCGCGGGTTGGTCCGACCGACCTAGGCGCGGCTCGGGTGGTCCATAGGGTTCGGCCAATTTGACAGGTTCGAACCCTTGGACCGTTTAGACCCTAGAAAATCCCAAATTCAACTAAAATTGACCAAGCGCGTTAAAATTGGATTTTAACTGTATTATGTGCTTTTACAATGTGATTGGATGTGGCCTAGATGTGGAGGTGGATGTTTGATTTTGTGGTTTTTTTTTGTTGTAATCAATGTAATTAATTAAATTTTATGGATTGCATGTCGTCTTCTCCTCAACCTGTGAGGTCTCTCTATTTATTATAGATGCTAGCTAGTATTAGATAGCTAGATGATGGCCACGACATGGAGAAGAAGCATAAAGAACAGAAGAAACCACAAGATGTCGTTATTCCACAAGCTAAGGCGCATGGACTAAAGATGGAGGCACATGGAGATGAGCTTGCTGTTTTTAGGGCTTATAAATATTCTTAGTGGCTTGGGAATATCTTAGTTTGAGGAGACCACGTCCACATCATCACGCTTATTTATTGTTTATTTATTTTTGGTGTATGGTTGATGCATGCAAAATGTAACAAGATACCGGATCTTTTATTTGTGATTCCCCAATCCAAATAAGTAGACCCAGTTGATTGGATCAACAAAGCAATTAAAATTGACAAGGAAATCCCTCAACGGTAAATATTGCGTTTTGCCTTCTGATTACTTAACACTCGCGAAAACTACAATGTATTAAATTCACGCTAGCCAAAGCATGGCGATTTGATTCATCATAGGATGGCGCGATGGCACAAGCAAGTAATGTGCAATTGTTGAAGTAAGAGGATGAACGCAACTAGACTGCTTCAGTAGGATTGAAAGCTTATAGGCAAGGCAATTGGGATTATCTATTGGATAGATAAATAAGGAATTATTTTCTGAATTGATCTAAGAGTTTCATAAGATGCAATTGGAATGTGTTCCTACCTAAATAGCAAATTCTTGGGTGATTTGCCAAAGCAAGCTCAAGGAGAGATGAAATATGGATCTTGGCCCACAAGAAAGTATATGATATTTTCCGCATTAATGGTGAGGGCTATTAATCCGAGAAAATTAGTGGGATCTATATTTAATAATCTAGCCATTGTTAAATGTAGTTATTTGTTCACAAAATAGTAACACTTGTATATTTCTCATTTTGTAGAATTCCAATGGCAAACAATCAACAAACATCGAATCCATCGTTGCAGACTTTCCTTGAGAATGATAAGCTGGCTGGAAGCAATTTTCTGGACTGGTACAGAAAATTGAGAATTTGTCTCAAGAATGAAAAGAAACTGTACATTCTAGAGAATCCTATTCAAGAAGCACCACATGCCAATACTACTGCCGCCATTAGGAAGGAACATCAAAAGATCGTTGACGACTCTAATCATGTGACTTGCCTAATGCTATGCACCATGACCTCTGAGCTTCTGAAGCAACACGAGAACATGGAGGTGTATGATATGATCACACACTTGAGGCCGCTCTTCCAAGAGCAGGCCACGCATGAGCGGTATTAAGTATCTAAGGCATCGTTCAAATGTCATCTTTCAGAGGGAAACCCAGTGGGACCTCATGTACTGTGCATGATCGGTTACTTGGAGAATCTCACACGTATAAGGTTTCCTATGGGTCAAGAGTTGGCCACTTATCTCATCTTGCAATCGTTGCCGGATAGATATAGCCAGTTCATCATGAACAATAACAAGAATGAGATCAACAAACCTGTGTCAGACTTGCTCAGTATGTTGCGGACAGTTGAACAATGCATTAATAAGGGGAAAGGCAAGGGCATAATGATGGTCAACAAAGGAAAGAGCAAACAAGTTTCTTTGACCTCCAAAGGGAAAGGCAAGCCAGTTGCAAAACCCGAGGAAGTTGCCTTGAAACCCGCTGGCAGGGTGGCTAAGGGCGCATGTCACTATTGTAGTCAGATTGACCACTGGAAGAGGAACTATCCGCAATATTTGGAAGATAAAAGGCTTGGAATAGTGATTCCACCACCACCAAGTATTTTTGTTATAGATTTCAATCTGTTTATCTCTTCATCTTGGGTATTGGATACCGGATGTGGATCTCACAATTGTCGAAATGTGCAGGATCTAAAGAGAAGTAGACGAATGGAAAAGGGGAGATAGACTTGCGCGTAGGGAATGGAGCAAGAGTTGCAGCATTAGCCATAGGCGTTTATGATTTATATTTGCCTTTAGGACTTGTCTTACAATTAGAAAATTGCTATTATGTGCCTCCTATGAGCAGAAACATTATTTCTATTTCTTGTTTGGACAAGAAAAATTTTTCTATTAAAATAAAGGAAAAGTGTTGCTCCATTTATTTTGATGGTTTGCATTATTGTAATGCTTTATTGTCTAATTCATCATATATCCTTGATCTAGATAATTTCGTCTATAACATATATACTTAAAGGATTAAAACTAATGATTTAAATCCTACTTATTTATGGCACTGTCGTATAGGCCATATAAACTAGAAACGCATTTCTAGACTCCATAAGGATGGATTTATAGACTCATTTGATTATGAATCATATGAGACATGTGAATCTTGTTTATTAGAAAAAATGAAAAAGTCCCCTTTCAATAAGAAAGGTGAGAGGACTAGAGAGTCATTGGCACTCATACATAGTGATGTGTGTTCACCGTCTCCCATGCCAGCTAGAGGCAACCAGAGGTGGTTATCTTTACTTTATTAATTTACTCATGAATTAAGTAGATATGGATTTATATACATTATGAAGGTCAAATCCGAATCCTTTGAAGTGCTTAAAGAATTCAAGAATGAAGTAGAGAAGCAACTTCGTAAGAGTATTAAGGCTCTACGTCCGGATCGTGGAGGGGAATACTTGAGCCAAGAGTTTGACGAATATAATAGAGAGTGTGGGATCTTGTCCTAACTCACTCCATCTGGAACGCCACAATGGAATGGCGTATCCGAGAGGAAGAATCGAACACTGTTGGACATGGTTCGATCCATGATGTGTCATACTAATCTTCCAATATAATTTTGGGGATACACTATATTAAGTGCAGCTTTCACCCTTAACCATATTCCATCCAAATCGGTCATGAAGACTGCATATGAGATATGGACTGGGAGGCGTCCCATACTGTCTTTTATGAAGATTTGGGGTTGCGACGTCTATGTAAAGCGTTCACAAATAGACAAGCTCGGACCCAAGTCGGATAAGTGCAAGTTTGTGGGATATCCTAAGGAAACGAAATGTTTTTTTTTTCTACAATCCAAACGAGAATATAGTGTTGTTGCTTGAACCGGTGTGTTTCTAGAAATAGAGTTTGTCTCTAAAGAAGCTAGTGGGAGGACTGTAGTTTTTGAATAATTTCAAGAACCACAAACCTCTGATCCTGCTATGGAACATGAACAGGAACCAAAATCTCTTGTGGAGCAACCTGTTCAAGTAACACAAGAAACTTCGTAGATGAAGTAGGGTGCGCCAAGAGCCAGAGAGGTATGGCTTCTTGTTACTGAGTCCGGTGACGTACTACTCACGGATGATGACCCTACTACCTATGGAGAGGCCATGAAAGAGCCAGGCTCCCAAAAGTGGCTTGAAGCCCTGAGATCCGAAATGGAATCCATGTATACCAACAAATTATGGACTTTCGTGGAACCACCCCAAGGGGCACGACCCCTAGGGTGTTGGAATTGGTTTCCAAGAGGCAATATAGTTTAGTATGAACGATAAATTGGCTAGAACATTCATTGTATTATTTATTGGATATTTAATATAATGAAGTTATTAGATTTACAATTGTGTTGTTTATCTTAAATATCCCTAGTCCATTATAACGATTAAATATGACAATCATCTATAGACTAGTATGGGTTGGATTGATATGGAGATATCATGATCCAACACATGGGTATCATTAGGAGTAATAGCATACTCGATTTACCCAACTACGAGAAGGCTACATACATGTTATGTAAAGTCACAAGTGCTTCTCGCGGTGACAACGGTATTGTCATCCTTAGGATTGAAGTCACTAGATATTCTAGTTGTAGAATATTGTGTTTTGGTAGCGCCAAACGCTACACTGTGACTGGGTAGTCATAGATGCGCGTATTGGACACTATAGGAAGCAAGCTTAGATATCGTAGTGATGTAGATAGAATGTTTCCCTCCAACATAAGGGGAGCAAATGTCCTAGGCCACTCGAGGGATAGTGATTATAGAATTTCTGGCCAGACTCAAATAAATCAATATAGCATATTGTTGTTATTTGCACGAATAAGGCCATTCTCAAGATCGAGGAACTATGGATTGGATATACGAGTGTGACTTGTATCTCTCTTGTCCAATCCGGATATTGAGACAAAAGGGATGAGACAATACTTGCACAAGGTTTGTCATGATGCTATTTCAATTTGTTGGCTAGAATGGATGTCTTGCTAGAGGCCGCTCCATATTAGTAAATAGTTACTACCAACTAAATAGAACCAATGGGGTCACACGCCATATAGAGGTGAACTAGACTTCGGAAACAATTGATTAATATGATTTATTAATTATAAGGATCAAATCGCAACAACTTGCTAACTTCGTAGGAATAATATGCAAGTTGGACTTATCCGAACTTGAGTAGGATTAGGAGAGGGCCTTTATGTAGTAAACAATGATAATTATTGGACTATATAAAGGATGCTCCTAGCTTCCTTCCCTGCAAGTAATGCTCATAACATAAGTTGAGTAGGAGAGAAGGAAGGAGAGAGCAAGACAAACAAGAGGGCCGAACCACCTTGTCCGTCAGCCCCTACCCGTCGGCCATAAGGGAGGGCCGTCCCTCTCTTTGGTGCTTCGTTGCGTGATTTCTTCGTCCTCTTCCATTCCTCGTAGCTAGCAGAAGGCGTTTAAAAGATCTAGATCTCACCTCTAGGCGTGGATCAACCATATAGAAGTGATAATTTTCTCGTTAGAAGTCATCAAGGAGACCTCAAAGGTACATAACACTAATCTCTTACCATCGTCATGATTTCTCTTCCTGTGATCCTTGGAGGGTCTTGATTGGATGAATTTATTATCTTTACGCTGCGCATCCACGATCAAAACTCTACAGTGGTATCAGAGCCACAGGTCGTAGAGCATAACGTGGTTTATGTGTTACGTTTTTGTTATTTATCACATTTAATTGTTGATTATTGCGTTAAAACAACAAATTAAGCATAGTAGATGCATGTTGAATATGATTCAACCAAAAAGATCTAATTCTTGCATTAGATGTATGAATAAGTGAGTTTGATAAATTTTAGTATCTTAGATCTAGGGTTCCTGGGCATCCTATTGGAAAAAGGAGTTTTTTTTTTCAAATAAGGAAACAATCAAACCCGGGCAACAAGGCAAGGAGTTGTTTTGGAAACCAATCTGAAGGAGGTTCGCCCCCCCCCCCCCCCAGGGGACCACCCCCTCCTTCCTTTCCGCCCAAGCAAGGTTCGACCTAGGGGCCGGGGCAGCCCTAGCGCACGACCTAGCCTTGTGGGCTAGGGGCCGACCGACCCAAGGCCTTGGGCGGTCCTAGGGGCGTTCGGCCAAGTGTGTGGTTGGGCCTCTTGGACCGTTTTGACCTTAGTTAATCCTAAAATCAACTAAAATTGACTAAGCGCGTCAAAATTGGTTTTAACTATTTATGTGCAATTTGCATGGTAATTGGATATGACCTTACATGTGGTTTGGTGTGGATGTTTAATTTTGTGGTTTGTTTACGGCCTGTGAGCTGATCAATTTGATGTAATAATTAATTAGGGTTTACGGCCTGCAAGCCGATTTTTTTTCTCCACTTGTGTGATTTATTTATTTTAGTATAGATGTAAGCTAGTTCTAGATAAAATAGATAGATAGACAAGGTTGAATAAAAGAAGCCCAAAGAATTAAAGAAGCCACAACATGGAGGATGGAGCATTCCACAAGGCTATGAAGGATGGACGAAGAGATGTAGGCACATGGAGATGCGTTTTTCATTCTAGAGTTCATAGATATTCTCATTGGCTTGAGAATGTCTTTGTCTAGGAGGCCATATCCATATCACATTATTTTCTGTTTTGCAGATGTTTACTTTATTGTCTTGTTATTGTTGTTGGTGTATGGATGATACATGCAATTTAAAAATAAGATAATTAACAACCCGGACCTCTTATTTGGAATTGTGCCCAAACTCAAATAAGTAGATTAGATGATTTGGATCAACAAAATAAATAAAATTGAAAGAAAAATCTCTCAAAACTGATATATTACGTTTGCCTTCTCGCTTATTTAAACACTCATCACAAATCGATTAATCAAGTTCGTGTGTGCCAAAGCAGGGCGACTTGATTCATCAATCTGTGGTGCGATGGCACAAATAGTGTGAAATTGTTGGAGTAAGAGGTTGGACGTAACTAGCAAAATTTTAATAAGGATTAAAAGTCTAGAGGCACCAATTGGGATTATCTATAGGATAGATAAATAAAGAGTTATTTGCCCAACTGAACCAAGAGTTGCATAAGATGCAATTGGAATTATTCCTACATACATAACCAACTTTTGGGTGACTTGCCAAAGCAAGCTCAAAAGGAAGTGAAATATGGGTCTTGACCCACTACAAGATATAACGACATTTTCCGCATTAATATCTTGAGGGTTATAATTCGTATAAAAAAAGTGTGAGCTATATTTGATAATCTAGCCATTATTGAATATAGTTAATTGTTCACAAATACTAAAACATGCGTATTTTCCTTTTTGTAGAATTCCAATGGCAAACAACTCATCGAACTCATCTCACTCCCTAGTCTCTATCCTTGAGAAGGACAAGCTATCCGGGAACAATTTTCTAGATTGGTAAAGAAACTTGAGAATTGTTCTAAAGCAAGAAAAGAAACTGTACGCTCTAGAGGAGCAAGTTCCTGATGGTCCGAAAAACAACACTCCTGCCCTAAAGGCGTATCAGAAGCATGTGGATGACGCTAATGATGTGGCCTGCCTAATGCTTTGCACCATGGCCTCTAAGCTTCAGAAGAAACATGAGAACATGAATGCATTCGATATGATCGCACACTTGAAGCAGCTCTTCCAAGAGCAGGCTAGGGTTGAGAGGTATGAAGTTTCGAAGGCATTGTTTGTAGGGTTTTGATCATGGATACGCAGCGGAAAAAGATAATTTATCCACTCAATACCTTCTAAGGATCACAGGAAGAGAAGCATAACGATGGTAAAGGATGAATCATGTTACACACCTTAGGGTTTCTCCTGTGATGACTTGTAACGTGAATTGTGTCACGTCTTTACGGTTGATCCACGCCTAGAGGTGAGATCAAGATCTTCCATCTACTTTGTGCTAGCTTGGACCGGAGGATGAGGAAGAAGAAATCACAAAAAACGAGGCAACAAGGAGGTTTCGGCCTCCTTTGTTGGCTGACGGGTAGGGGCGGCGCAAGGGGGTCGGGTTCGGCCCTCTTGTTGCTTGCTCTCTCTCCTTTGTTCTCTCCCGTTCAAGTTATGAACAATAGTGTCATAAGTGTGGGAAGGAAGGAAGGAGTATCCTTTATATAGTCCAAAAATCCTTTTCAACTACCTAAAGGCCCTATTCTTGTCCTACTAAAATTCAGTTTAGTCCCTTCCTTGCAAATTAGTCCTACTAACTTTGCAAGGTGTTGCAAAGTGATCCTTATAATTAATTAATCATATGAATTAATTCCCAAATCTAGTTCATCCCTATCTAGCATGTGACCCCATAGGTTTTATGTAGTTGGTAGAACAATTTGCTAAGATGGAGCGATCTCTAGCAAGACATCCATTGTAGCCAACTAATAGAATAGTCATCCGACAAACCTTGGGCAAGTAATTGTCACATCCTTTTGTCTCCATATCCGGATTGGACACGAGACATACAAGTCACCCTCGTATATCCAATTCATAGTTTCTCGATCCTGTGAATAGCCTTATTCGTGCAAATAACATCAATATCCTATATTGATTTATTTGAGTCTGGCCAGACATTCCATAAGCCCTATCCCTCGAGCAGCCTCGGATATTTGCTCCCGTTATGTGGGAGGGACAAAATTCTATATACGTCCACTACGACTTCTAAGCTTGCTTCTCATTGTATCCAGTACACTCCTTTATAGCCACCCAGTTAAGGTGTAGTGTTTGACGCCAAAATCAAAATAATCCACAACTAGATAATCTAGTGACTTCAAGTCTAAGGATGACAATACGGTTGTCACCACGAGAAGCGCTTGTGACTTTACATAACATGTATTTAGCCTTCTCGGAGATGGGTCAATCCAGTGCGCCATTACCCTTAATGCACACCTATGTGTTGGATCATGATATCTCCATATGAATCCAACCCCATACTAGTCTATAGATAATTGTCCTATTAATCATTATACAGGACTAGGGATATTTATGATAAACAACACAATTGTAAATCTAAGGAGTTCATTATATTAAATATACATTAAATAATACAATGAATGTTCTAGCCAAAATAAATTCATACTAAACAAGATTGCCTCTAGGGCATCTATTCCAACAGTCTCCCACTTGCATTAGACCCAATCTGATGCATCTCGTATCCCAATGCTCCTAGTGTGTCCTTCATGCTTCCAGTGAACAAGCGGCTTTGTAAGTGGATCTGACAGATTCTCATCTATAGGAATCTTGCATATCCGAACGTCTCCTCTATCGATAATATCTCGAATAAGATGAAACTTCCTGAGCACGTGCTTGGATTTCTTGTGTGGCCGGGGCTCCTTTGATTGCGCGATCGCCCCAGTGTTGTCACAGTACAAATCTATTGGATCCGCAATAATAGAAACCACACCAAGTTCAGAAATAAATTTTCTGATCCAAAAAGCTTCTTTTGCTGCGCCATTTGCAGCAATGTACTCAGCCTCTGTTGTAGAATCAGCAACCGTCTCTTGCTTGGAACTCTTCCAGCTCACCTCTGCTCCATTCAGGCAAAACACATATCCCGATTGTCATCTACAGTCATCTCTGTCGGTTTGGAAGCTTGCATCCGTGTAACCCCTTACACGCAACTCTTCCACTCCGCCAAATATCAAGAAAGCATCCTTAGTTCTTCTTAAGTACTTTAGGATGTTCTTGAGTGCAATCCAGTAACTCTCACCCGGATTAGATTGGTATCTGCTTTTCATACTCAAGGCAATTGAAATATCTGATCTAGTACATAACATCGCGTACATGATAGATCCTATAGCCGAGGCATAGGGAATTCTACTCATGCGTTCCTTCTCAATCTCATTGGAAGGACAATCACTCTTCGAAAGAGTAATTCCATGTGACATGGGCAAGAATCCCTTCTTGGAATCTTGAATGTTGAACCTCTTCAACACCTTGTCAATATATGTACTTTGACTTAGGCCTAGAAGTCTTTTAGATCTATCTCTATGGATCTTTATACGTAACACATAAACCACGTCTATGCTCTACGACCTGTGGCTCTGATACCACTGTAGGGTTTTGATCATGGATACTCAGCGGAAAAAGATAATTTATCGATTCAATACCCTCCAAGGATCACAGGATGAGAAGCATATCGATGGTAAAGGAAGAATCATGTTACACACCTTAGGGTTTCTCCTATGATGACTTGTAAAGTGAATTGTGTGACGTCTCTACGGTTAATTCACGCCTAGAGTTGAGATCTAGATCTTCCTTCTCCTTTGTGCTAGCTTGGACCGCAGGAAGAGGAATAAGAAATCACACAACACGAGGCAACAAGGAGGTTTCGGCCTCCTTTGTTGGCCGACTGGTAGGGGCGGCGCAAGGGGGTCGGGTTCGGCCCTCTTGATGCTTGCTCTCTGTCCATTGTTCTCTCCCACTCAAGTTATGAACAATAGTGTTATAAGTGTGGGAAGGAAGGATGGAGTATCCTTTATATAGTCCAACAAATCCTTTTCAACTACCTAAATGCCCTATTCTAGTCCTACTAGAATTCGGTTTAGTCTATTCCTTGCAAATTAGTCCTACTATCTTTGCAAGGTGTGCAAAGTGATCCTTCTAATTAATTAATCATATTAATTAATTCTCAAATCTAGTTCAACTCTATATAGCGTGTGACCCCATAGGTTCTATCTAGTTGGTAGAAACAATTTGCCAATATGGAGCGGTCTAGTAAGACATCCATTCTAGCCAACTAATAGAATAGTCATCCGACAAACCTTGTGTAAGTAATTGTCACATCCCTTTGTCTCCATATCTGGATAGGACACGAAACATACAAGTCATAGTCGTATATCCAATCCATAGTTTCTCCATCCTGGGAATAGCCTTATTCGTGCAAATATTATCAATATCCTATATTGATTTATTTGAGTATGGCCAGACATTCCATAAGCACTATCCCTCGAGTGGCCCCGGATATTTGCTCCCGTTATGTGGGAGGGACAAAATTCTATCTACGTCCACTACGACTTCTAAGCTTGCTTCTCATTGTATCCAGTACACGCCTTTATAGCTAACCAGATACGGTGTAGCGTTTGACGCTACCAAAATCACAATAATCCACAACTAGATAATCTAGTGACTTCAAGTCTAAGGATGACAATACTGTTGTCACCACGATAAGCGCTTGTGACTTTACATAACATGTATGTAGCCTTCTCGGAGATGGGTCAATCCAGTGTGCCATTACCCTTAATGCACAACTATGTGTTGGATCATGATATCTCCATATCAATCCAACCCCATACTAGTCTATAGATGATTTTCCTATTAATCATTATACTGGACTTGGAATATTTAAGATAAACAACGCAATTGTAAATCTAAGGACTTCATTATATTAAATATCCAATAAGTAATACAATGAATGTTCTAGCCATAATAAATTCATACTAAACACGATTGCCTTAAGGCATCTATTCCAACATTGTTCAAATTTCATGTGTCAGAAGGAAACCCCGTCGGGCCGCACGTGCTACGCATGATAGGCTATCTTGAGATTCAAGGGAGCCTAAGGTTTTCGGTAGGCCAAGAGTTGGGCACCGATCTAATCTTGCAATCGTTACCTGAGAGTTATGGACAGTTCATCATGAACTATGACATAAATGAGATCGTGAAGCCTCTG
Organism: Linanthus parryae; assembly: GCA_023055425.1. Classification (NCBI taxonomy): domain Eukaryota; kingdom Viridiplantae; phylum Streptophyta; class Magnoliopsida; order Ericales; family Polemoniaceae; genus Linanthus; species Linanthus parryae. The sequence goes on along the minus strand of JALGPY010000013.1, from coordinate 8,208,705 downwards.
CCATATTTACTCAATATGTTAAGGATAGCTGAACAAAGAATCAATAAGTGTAAGGTCAAATCCGTAAAGATGGTGCAGAAAGGAAAGGGAAAAAGATTTGCCTCTACCTCCAAGGGAAAAGGCAAGGCAGTTGCCAAACCCAAGGAATCTGCCCTTAAGCCTGTTGGTGGCATTGCCAAAGGTGTCACTAAAGGTGAGTGTCACTACTGCAGTCAGCCTGGACACTGGAGGAGGAATTGCCCAAAATATCTGGAGGACAAGAGGCTTGGAATAGTGATTCCACCACCACCAGGTATTTTTGTTATAGATGTCAACTTAACTGTCTCTTCATCATGGGTATTGGATACTGGATGTTGATCTCATATTTGTGGAAATGTACTTGATCTAAAGAGAAGTAGAAGATTTGCTAAAGGGAAGTTAGACTTGCGCGTTGGGAATGGAGCAAGAGTTGCTGCATTGTCCGTGGGCATGTACGAGCTGTCTCTGCCTTCAGGATTAGTTTTAGAATTAAATAATTGCTATTTTGTGCCTGCAATGAGCATAAACATTATTTCTATTTCTTATTTGGACAAGGATGGTTTTACTATTTCAATAAACAATTGTTGTTCCATTTATTTCGATAGTATCCACTATTGTAGTGGGCAATTATTTGATGGATTATATATCCTTGATCTATGCAAATTGTGTCTATAACATTAATACTTAGAGGAATAAAATGAATAATTTAAATCCAGCTTATTTATGGCACTGTCGTTTAGGCCATATAAACGAGAAACGTGTATCTAGACTCCATAAGGATGGATTTCTAGAGTCATTTGAGTTTGAATCATATGAGACATGTAAGACTTGTTTATTGGGAAAAATGAAAAATTCCCCTTTCAATAAGAAAGGTGAGAGGACTAGTAAGCAATTGGCGCTAATACATATTGATGTATGTGGGCCATTTTCCACGCCTGCCAGAGGTGGTTATATCTACTTCATCACATTTACTGATGATTTAAGTAGATATTGATTTGTGTACCTTATAAAGGCCCAATCCGAATCCTTTGAAAGGTTCAAAGAATTCAAGAATGAAGTAGAGAAGCAGCTTGGCAAAAGTATTAAAGCTCTGCGATCGGATCCTGGAGGAGAATACTTAAGCCAGGAGTTTAACGACTACCTTAGAGAGTGTGGGATAATATCCCAACTCGCTCCACCCGGAACGCCACAATGGAATGGCGTGTCCGAGAGGAGGAATCGAACTCTATTAGATATGCTTCGATCTATGATGTGTCAGACTGATCTTCCATTATCGTTTTGGGGCTATGCTCTATTGAGTGCAGCTTTCACCATTAACCGTGTTCCATCTAAATCAGTTATGAAGACACCACGTGAGATGTGGAGTGGGAGGTGTTCCACATTGTCGTTCATGAGGATTTGGGTCTACGATGTCTATGTTAAACGTTTACAATCAAACCAGCTAGGGCCTAAGTTGGACAAATGCAAATTTGTGGGATACCCTAAGGAAACTAAGAGATATTATTTCTACAATCCAACTGAGAACAAAGTGTTTGTTGCTCGGTCCGGCGTATTCTAGAAAGAGAGTTTGTCTCTAAAGAAGAAAGTGGGAGGACTGTAGAACTTGAAGAAGTTCAAAAACCACAAAGCATTGATTCTACTATGGAACATGAGCAGGATCCACAAGATGTTGTGGAACAGCCTGTTCAAGTAACACAAGAGCTTCGTAGATGTAGTAGAGTGCGCCAGGAGTCCGAGAGGTATGCACTTCTCGTGACTGAATCTGGTGACACGATGCTCATAGATGATGAGCCTACTACGTATGAAGAGGCCATAAAAGGGCCGGACTCTCAGAAGTGACTTGAGGCCATGAGGTTCGAGATGGAATCCATGTATACCAACAAAGTATGGACTTTGGTGGACCTAGCCGAAGGGGCTCGCCCCATAGGGTGCAAGTGGGTCTTCAAGAAGAAGATCAACATGGATGGTAATGTTATTACCTATAAGGGCCGATTGGTGGCTAAACGATTCAGACAGATTCATGGTATTGACTATCATGAAATCTTTTCACCAGTCGCAATGACCAAATCCATCCGAATCTTACTTGCTATTGCAGCATACTACGACTATAAGATTAGACAGATGGATGTCAAAACTGCATGCCTGTATGGGAATCTCCTTGAGGATGTGTACATGACACAACTGTAGGGTTTTTATTCATGGATGCGCAACGGAAACAATAATAAACCATGCAAAACCCTTTAAGGATCACGAGTCAAGAGACATAACGATGGTAAAGGAAGAAATCAATAACACACCTTAGGGTTCTTGATGACTTCAAACGCGAATTGTCTCACGTTCTCTATAGTTGATCCACGCCTAGAGTTGATTTCTAGATCTTCCAATCCTTGGTGCTAGCCCGGAAATAGGAAGAGGAAGAAGAATCACGCAAAACGAGACCGAAAAAAGGAGGTTCGGCCTCCTTGTGGCCGACGGGGACGAGCGGCGGCGAGGGAGGGGCGGCGGCTCCTTCCTTGCTTGCTTGCTCTCTCCTTTTTTTCTCTCCCACTCAAGTTATGATCAATAATGACATAAGTGTGGGAAGGAAGGAAGGAAGGAGTGTCCTTTATATAGTCCAACAAATCATTTCCAACTACCTAAAGGACTTATTCTAGTCCTACTAGAATTCAATTTAGTCCCTTCCTTGCAAATTAGTCCCTACTAAGTTTGCAAGGTATTGCAAAGTGATCCTTCTAATTAATTAATCCAATTAATTAATTCCCAAATCTAGTTCAAATCTATATAGCGTGTGACCCCATAGGTTCTATCTAGTTGGTAGCAACTACTTGCTTATATGGAGCGGTTTCTACCAAAACATCCATTCTAGCCAACTAATAGAATAGTCATCTTGACAAACCTTATACAAGTAATTGTCTCATCCTTTTGTCTCTATATCCCGATTGGACACAAAACATACAAGTCACACTCGTATATCCAATCCACAGTTTCTCGATCCATGGGAATAGCCTTATTCGTACAAATAACATCAATATCCAATATTGATTTATTTGAGTCTGGCCAGACATTCTATAAGCACTATCCCTCGAGTGGCCTAGGATATTTGCTCCCGTTATGTGGGAGGGACAAATTCTATCTACGTCCACTACGATCTCTAAGATTGCTTCTTATTGTATCCGGTACACGCCTTTATAACTACCCAGTTACGGTGTAGCGTTTAACGCTACCAAAATCACAATAATCCACAACTAGAATATCTTGCGACTTCAAGTCTAAGGATGAAAACACCTTTGCACCGCGAGAAGCACTTGTGACTTAACATAACATGTATGTAGCCTTCTCGGAGATGGGTCCATCCAGTGCGTCATTACCCTTAATGCACACCTATGTGTTGGATCATGATATCTCCATATCAATCCAACCCCATACTAGTCTATAGATGATTGTCCCATTAATCATTATACTGGACTAGGGATATTTAAGATAAACAATTCAATTGCAAATCTAAGGACTTCATTATATTAAATATCCAATAAATAATAAATGAATTTTCTAGCCACAAATAAATTCATACTAAACTAGATTGCCTCTAGGGCATCTATTCCAACAGTCTCCCACTTGCACTAGAGCCAATCTGGCGCATCTTGTATGCCCATACTCCTAGTGTGCCCTTCATGCTTCCACTGCGCAAGCGACTTTGTAAGCGGGTTTGACAGATTCTCATCTGTAGGAATCTTGCATATCCAAACGTCTCCTCTATCGATAATATCTCGAATAAGATGGAACTTCCTGAGCACGTGCTTGGATTTCTGGTGCGACCTGGGTTCCTTCGATTGCGCGATCGCCTCAGTGTTGTCACAGTACAACTGAACTGGATCCGCTATGCTAGGAACCACACCAAGTTCAGAAACAAATTTTCTGATCCAAACTGCTTCCTTTGCTGCGCCATTTGTAGCAATGTACTCAGCCTCTGTTGTAGAATCAGCCACCGTCTCTTGCTTGGAACTCTTCCAGCTCATCGCTGCTCCATTCAGGCAAAACACATATCCCGACTGTGATCTAAAGTCATTTCTGTCAGTTTGGAAGCTTGCATCAGTGTAATCCCTTACACGCACTCTTCCTCACCGCCAAATATCAAGAAAGCGTCCTTAGTTCTTCCCAAGTACTTTAGGATGTTCTTGATTGCAATCCAGTGACTCTCACCTGGATTGGATTGGTATCTGCTTGTCATACTCAAGGCATATGACACAATTGGTCTAGTACATAACATGGCGTACATGATAGATCCTATGGCCGAGGCATAGGGAATTCTACTCATGCGTTCCTTCTCAATCTCATTGGAAGGACAACCACTCTTCGAAAGAGTGATTCCATGTGACATGTGCAAGAATCCCTTCTTGGAATCTTGCATGTTGAACCGTTTCAACACCTTGTCAATATATGTACTTTGACTTAGGCCTAGCAGTCTCTTAGATCTATCTCTATAGATCTTTATACCGAGTATATAGGCTGCTTCCCCTAAGTCCTTCATTGAGAAACACTTCCCTAACCAATCTTTAACAGATTGCAGCATGGGAACGTCGTTTCCAATGAGTAGTATGTCATCCACATACAAGAACAGAAAAGCTACAGAGCTCCCACTAACCTTCTTGTAGACACAAGACTCATCTTCGTTTCTGATGAAGCCAAACTCTTTGAATACTTCATCAAAACGTCGATTCCAACTCCTAGAAGCTTGCTTCAATCCATAAATGGATCGTTGCAGCTTACAGACTTTGTTGGCTTGCTTTGGATCTTCAAAACCCTCTGGCTGTATCATATACACGTCCTTGAGGATATTCCCATAAAGGAATGCTGTTTTGACATCTATCTGCCAAATCTCATAGTCATGGTATGCTGCAATCGCTAGTAGGATTCGGATGGATTTGGTCATAGCGACTAGTGAAAAGGTTTCATCATAGTCAATACCATGAATCTGTCTGAATCCTTTAGCCACCAATTGGCCCTTATAGGTAATCACATTACCATCCATGTCGATCTTCTTCTTGAAGACCCACTTGCACCCTATGGGCCGTGCCCCTTCGGGTGGTTCAACCAAAGTCCATACTTTGTTGGTATACATGGATTCCATCTCGAATCTCATGGGTTCTAGCCACTTCTGAGACTTTGGCCCCTTCATGGCCTCTTCATAGGTAGTAGGCTCATCATCTATGAGCATCGTGTCACCGAAATCGGTCACGAGAAGTCCATACCTCTCGGGTTCCTGGCGCACTCTACTAGATCTACGAAGCTCTTGTGTTACCTGAACAGGCTGCTCCACAACTGTTTGTGGTTCCTGTTCATGTTCCATAATCGGTTCAGTGATTTGTGATTCTTGAAACTCTTCAAGTTCTACAGTCCTCCCACTTGATTCTTTAGAGACAAACTCTCTTTATAGAAACACGCCGGTCCGAGAAACAAACACTTTGTTCTCGGTTGGATTGTAGAAGTAGTAACCCTTAGTTTCCTTAGGGTACCCCACAAACTTACACTTATCCTATTTTGGCCCTAAATCCTCATGAATGACATTGTGGGATGCCTCCCACTCCACATCTCATATGGTGTCTTCATGACTGACTTAGATGGAACACAGTTAATGGTGAAAAATGCACTTAATAGAGCGTGGCCCCAAAATGATAATGGAAGATCGGTTTGACACATCATAGATCGAACCATATCCAATAAGGTTCGATTCCTCCTCTCAGACATGCCATTCCATTGTGGCGTTCCGGGTGGAGTTAGTTGGGACACGATCCCACACTCTCTAAGATAGTCGTCAAACTCTTGACTCAATTATTCTCCTCCACGATCCGATCGTAGAGCCTTGATACTTTTGCCAAGTTGCTTCTCTACTTCATTCTTGAATTCCTTGAACACTTCAAATGATTCGGATTTTGCCCTCATAAGGTACACAAATCCATATCTACTGTAATCATCACTAAATGTAATGAAGTAGACGTAACCGCACCTGGCAGACGTGGCAAATGGCCCACACACATCAGTATGTATGAGTTCAAATTGATCACTAGTCCTCTCACCTTTCTTATTGAAAGGGGACTTTGTAATTTTTCCCAATAAAAAAGCCTCACATGTCTCATATGATTCAAAATCAAATGGTCTAGTAGTCCATCTTTATGGAATCTAGATACATGTTTCTCGTTTATGTGGCCTAAACGACAGTGCCATAAATAAGCAGGATTTAAATCATTTATTTTAATCCGCTTGGTATTAATGTTGTAGACAAGATTTCTTAAATCAAGGACGTACAGTCCATTAAATAATTGCGCACTAAAATAATGAATATTATTCAAATAAAAGGAACAACAATTGTTCTTTATTGAAATAATAAAACCATCCTTGTCCAAACAAGAAATAGAAATAAAGTTTCTGCTCATAGCAGACACAAAATAGCAATTATTTAATTCTAAAACTAATCCTGAAGGCAGAGATAGCTCGCACATGCCCACGGCCAACGCAGCAACTTTTGCTCCATTCTCAACGCGTAGATCTATCTCCCCTTTAGTCAATCTTCTAATTCTCTTTAGATCCTACACATTTCGACAAATGTGAGATCCACATCCATTATCTAATACCCATGATGTAGACACAGTTAAATTTACATCTACAACAAAAATACCTGGTGGTGGTGGAATCACTATTCCAAGCCTCTTGTCCTCCAGATATTTTGGGCAGTTCCTCCTCCAGTGTCCAGGCTGACTGCAGTAGTGAAATTCACCTTTAGTCACACCTTTGGAAATGCCACCAACAGGCTTAAGGGCAGGTTCCTTGGACTTTGCAACTGACTTGCCTTTGCCCTTGGAGGATGTGGCAAACCTTTTGCTCTTTCCTTTCTGCACCATCATAATGGCCATGCCCTTACCCTTGTTGATGCTCTGTTCAGCTGTCCTCAACATATTGAGCAAATCTGGCAGTGGTTTTACGATCTCGTTCATGTTATATTTCATGATGAACTGTCCATAACTCTCGGGCAACGATTGCAACACAAGATCGGTTGCCAACTCTTGGCCGACCGGGAACCCTAGTCGGGCGAGATTATCCAAGTACCCGATCATACAGAGTACATGGGGCCCCACCGGGTTCCCTTCTGCCGATGACACTTGAACAGTGCCTTAGAGACCTCATACCTCTCAACCCTTGCCTGCTCTTGGAAGAGCTTCTTCAGATGCTCGATCATATCGACAATATTCATATTTTCGTGTTGCTTCTAAAGCTCAAAAGTCATGTTGCATAGCATAAGGCAGGCCGCATCATTAGCGTCATCAACACGCTTTTGATACGCCTTTAGGGCTGCAGGTGTTTGGTTCCTTGGACGTGCTGGAACATGCTCCTCTATTGCGTACAGTTTCTTCTCTTGCTTGAGAACGATTCTCAAGTTTCTATACCAATCAAGGAAGTTGGTTCCAGAGCTTGTCCTTCTCAAGGACAGATCGTAGGGAATGTTGTGAACTCGATGATTTGTTTGAAATTTAAAATTCTACAAAAGGAAAATACGCAAGTTTTAGTATTTGTGAATTTTTGACTATATTCAATAACAGCTAGTTTATCAAATATGGCTGTCACTATTTTTCTACGGATTAATAACCCTCAAGATATTAATGCGGAAAATATCCTTATATTTTCTAGTGGGCCAAGATCCATGTTTCATCTCCTTATGAGCTTGCTTTGGCAAGTCACCCATAATTTGACTACTTTAGGTAGGAACAATTCCAATTGCTTCCCTTATGCAACTCTTGCTTCAATTGGGCAAATAACTCCTTATTTATCCATCCACATGGATAATCCCAATTGATTGCCTCTAGGTTTCTTAATCACATTAATAGCCTAGTTGTGTTCTACCTCTTATTTAAATAATTGCACATTACTAGTTTGTGCCATCGCATTCCATCATTATGAACCAAGTCGCCATGCTTTGGCACGCACGAACTTGATAAATCATGATGATAATGAGTGTTTAAGTAACGAGAAGGCAAGACCACAATATTTGAATTTTGAGGGATTTTAAATTCAATTTTAATTGTTTTGTTGATCAATATCAACTAATCTATCTATTTGAGTTTGGGCACAACTCCAAATAATAGATACGGGTTGTCTAATTATCTTATTATCCTAATTGCTTGCATCATCAATACACCGACCACAAAATAATAAGACAATAAAATAAACAACCACAAAACATAAATAAAACGTGATGTGGATATGGCCTTTTCTAGACTAAGATAATTCCAAGTCAATGGAATTATCTATGAACCCTAAAAGCAAACACATCTCCATGCGTCTTGATCATTGTTCCATCCTTCATAGTCATGTGGAATGCTCCATGCTCCATGCTCCATCTTTTGTGGCTCCTTTTTGGCTTTGGGCTTATTTTCTTCAATCTTGGCTAACAATCTACTTTATCTAGCACTAGCTAACTTCTATACTAAATAAAATAAATCTCACAAGTTGACAAAAAAAAAGCCTCGCAAGCCATAAAACCCTAATTAATTATTACAATTAATTGATCAGCTCGCAGGCCTTAAACCAAACCATAAATTAAACATCCACAACAAACCACATCCTAAGGCCATATCCAATCACCATGCGAATTGCACATAGACAGTTAAAATCCAATTTTAACGCACTTGGTCAATTTTAATTGATTTTAGGATATTCTAGGGTTAAAACGGTCCATGGGGCCGAACAATCTAATTGCCCGGGCCCGAAAAGAGAACCGCAAGGGCCTAGGGCCGGCCCACCCATAGCCCACGCGGCTAGGCCGAGGGCTAGGGCTGCCCCGGCCCCTAGGCCGACCTTTGCTTGGGCGGCACGCGAGGAGGGGCGGTCCCCTAGGGGGGCCGAACCTCCTTTGGGAGCTGTTTCCAAAACAGCTCCCTTGCTTGGTGCCCAAGTTTGGTTATTTCCTTGTTTGGGAGGAACTCCTTCTTTCCCAAGGATGCCCAAACCCTAGATCTAAGATCCTAAAATTTCTCAAACTCACTAATTCATGCATCCAATGCAAAAACTAGGTCTTGTTATGATAGATTATTGACAAATTGCATCACAAGCTTGATTTGTCTTGTCTTACGCGATAAACAACAATTTTAAGGTGTAAAACTATCAAAACGTAAAACATAAACCACGTTTATGCTCTACGACATGTGGGTCTGATACCACTTTAGGGTTTTGAATCATGGATGCGCAACGGAAACAATAATAAACCATGCAAAACCCTCCAAGGATCACAATTCAAGAGACATAACGATGGTAAAGGAAGAAATCAATAACACACCTTAGGGTTCTCCTTTGATGACTTCAAACGCGAATTGTGTCACGTTCTCTATAGTTGATCCACGCCTAGAGTTGATTTCTAGATCTTCCAATCCTTGGTGCTAGCCCGGAAAGAGGAAGAGGAAGAAGAATCACGCAAAACGAGACCGAAACAAGGAGGTTCGGCCTCCTTGTGGCCGACGGGGACGAGCGGCGGCGAGGGAGGGGCGGCGGCTCCTTCCTTCCTTGCTTGATCTCTCATTTTGTTCTCTCCCACTCAAGTTATGATCAATAATGACATAAGTGTGGGAAGAAAGGAAGGATTGTCCTTTATATAGTCCAACAAATCCTTGCGAACTACCTAAAGGACTTATTCTAGTCCTACTAGAATTCGATTTAGTCCCTTCCTTGCAAATTAGTCCCTACTTAAGTTTTCAAGGTATTGCAAAGTGATCCTTCTAATTAATTAATCCAATTAATTAATTCCCAAATCTAGTTCAACTTTATATAGCGTGTGACCCCATAGGTTCTATCTAGTTGGTAGCAACTATTTGCTATTATGGAGCGGTTTCTAGCAAAACCTCCATTCTAGTCAACTAATAGAATAGTCATCTTGACAAACCTTGTACAAGTAATTGTATCATCCATTTGTCTCTATATCCGGATTGGACACGAGACATACAAGTCACACTCGTATATCCAATACAAAGTTTCTCGATCCATGGGAATAGGCTTATTCGTACAAATAACATCAATATCCAATATTTATTTATTTGAGTCTAGCCAGACATTCTATAAGCACTATCCCTCGAGTGGCGTAGGATATTTGCTCCCGTTATGTGGGAGGTACAAATTCTATCTACGTCCACTACGATCTCTAAGCTTGCTTCTTATTGTATTTGGTACACGCCTTTATAACTACCCAGTTACGGTGTAGCGTTTAACGCTACCAAAATCACAATAATCCACAACTAAAATATCTAGCGACTTCAAGTCTAAGGATGACAACACCATTGCACCGCGAGAAGTACTTGTGACTTAACATAACGTGTATGTAGCCTTCTCGGAGATGGGTCAATCCAGTGCGTCATTACCCTTAATGCACACCTATGTGTTGGATCATGATATATCCATATCAATCCAACCCCATACTAGTCTATAGATGATTGTCCCATTAATCATTATACTGGACTAGGGATATTTAAGATAAACAATTCAATTGTAAATCTAAGGACTTCATTATATTAAATATCCAATAAATAATAAATGAATTTTCTAGCCACAAATAAATTCATGCTAAACTAGATTGCCTCTAGGGCATCTATTTCAACAACAACCTGAGGGTTTTGAGGATCCAAAGCAAGCTATCAAAGTATTTAAGCAGTAACGATCCATTTATGGGTTGAATCAAGCTTCTAGGAGTTGGAATCGACGTTTTGATGAAGTAGTCAAAGAGTTTGGCTTCATTAGAAACGAATACGAGTCTTGTGTCTAGAAGAAGGTTAGTGGGAGTTCTATTTCTTTTGTGGTCTTGTATGTGGATGACATTCTACTCATTGGAAACGATATTCCCATGCTGCAATCTGTTAAATATTGGCTAGGAAAGTGTTTCTCAATGAAAGACTTAGGTGAAACAGCCTATAGACTCGGTATAAAGATCTATAGAGATAGATCTAAGAGGCTGCTCAGCCTAAGTCAAAGTAAATATATAGACAAGGTGCTGAAACGGTTCAGCATGCAAGATTCCAAGAAAGGATTCTTGCCTATGTCACATGGAATCACTCTTTCGAAGAGTGGTTGTCCTTCCAATGAGATTGAGAAGGAATGCATGAGTAGGGTTCCCTTTTCCTCGTCCATAATATCCATCATGTACGCCATGTTATGTACTAGACCAGATGTGTCATATGCATTGATTATGAAAAGCAGATATCAGTCCAATCTAGGTGAGAGTCACTGGATTGCGGTCAAGAACATCCTAAAGTACTTGAGAAGAACTAATGATGCATTCTTGGTATTTGGAGGTGAATAAGAGTTGCCTGTAAGGGGTTACACGGATGCAAGCTTCCAGACCGACAGAGACGATTTCAGATCACACTCGGGGTTTGTATTTTGCCTAAATGGAGCAGCGGTGAGCTGGAAGAGTTCCAAGCAAGAGACGATGACTAATTATACAATGGATGCTGAGTATATTGCTGCGAATGGCGCAGCAAAAGAAGCTGTTTCTATTAGGAAGTTCATCACTGAGCTTTGTGTGGTTCCTAGCATTGCGGGTCCAATAGAGTTGTATAATGACAACACTCCAGCGATCGCGCAATCAAAGGAACATAGGTCGCACCCGAAATCCAAGCACGTACTCAGGAAGTTCCATCTTATTCGAGATATTGTCGAAAGAGGAGACGCTCGGATATGCAAGATTTCTACAGATGAGAATCTGTCAGATCCACTTACAAAGCCGCTTGTTCAGCGCAAGCATGAAGGGCACACTAGGAGCATTGGCATAGGAGATGCACCGGATTGGCTCTTGTTCAAGTGGGAGACTGTTGGAATAGGCGCCCTAGAGGCAATCTATTTTAGTATGAACAATAAATTGGCTAGAACATTCATTGTATTATTTATTGGATATTTAATATAATTAAGTCCTTAGATTTACAATTGTGTTGTTTATCTTAAATATCTCTAGCCATTATAATGATTAAATTGGACAATCATCTATATACTAGTATGGGGTTGGATTGATATGGAGATAATCCAACACATGGGTATGCATTAGGAGTAATAGCATACTGGATTGACCCAACTCCGAGAAGGCTACATACATGTTATGTAAAGTCACAAGTGCTTCTCGCGGTTACAACAAAACTGTAATCCTTAGACTTGAAGTCAATAGATCTTCTAGTTGTGGAATATTGTGTTTTTGTAGCGTCAAACGCTACACCGTGACTGGGTAGTCATAAATGCGTGTATTGGACACAATAGGAAGCAAGCTTAGATATCGTAGTGATGTAGATAGAATTCGTCCCTCCCACAAAACGGGAGTAAATATCCTAGGCCATTCGAGGGATTGTGTTTATAGAATGTCTGGCCAGACTCAAACAAATCAATATAGGATATTGATGTTATTTGCCCGAATAAGGCTATTCCCAATATCGAGGAACTATGGGTTGGATATACGAGTGTGACTTGTATGTCTCTTGTCCAATCAGGATATTGAGACAAAGGGATGAGACAATACTTGCACAAGGTTTGTCGTGATGACTATTTCTATTTGTTGACTAGAATGGATGTCTTGCTAGAGGCCGCTCCATATTAGTAAATAATTACTACCAACTAAATAGAACCAATCGGGTCACACGCCATATATATGTAAACTAGACTTGGGAAATAATTAATTAATATGATTAATTAATTAGAATGATCAAATAGCAACAATTTACTAACTTAGTAGGACTAATATGCAAGTTGGACTAATCCGAACTTGAGTAGGATTAGGAGAGGGCCTTTATGTTGTAAACAAGGAGTTGTTGGAATATATAAAGGATGCTCCTAGCTTCGTTCCCTACAACTAATGCTCATACCCGTCGGCCATAAGAGGGCCGTACCCCCTTGTCCATCCGCCCCTACCCGTCGGCCATAAGAGAGGGCCGCCCCTCTCTTTGGTGCTCCGTTGCGTGATTTCTTCGTCCTCTTCCATTCCTCCTAGCTAGCACAAGGCGTTTGGAAGATCTGGATCTCACCTCTAGGCGTGGATCAACTGTAGAGACGTGATAATTTTCTCGTTAGAAGTCATCAAGGAGACCTCAAAGGTACATAACACTATTTTGTTACCATCGCCATGATTTCTCTTCCGGTGATCCTTGGAGGGTCTTGATTGGATGAATTTATTATCTTTCCGCTTCGCATCCGTGATCAAAACCCTACATAGGGTGCTAGTGGGTCTTCAAGAAGAAGAACGACATGGATGGCAATGTGATTGCCTATAAGGGCCGATTGGTGGCCAAATGATTTAGACAGACTCATGGTATTCACTATGTTGAAACCATTTCCTCAGTCACAATGAAAAAATCCATTCGTATCTTACTTGATATTGCAGCTTACCACCATTATGAGATTTGGAAGATAGATGTCAAAATAGCATTTCTGTATGGAAACCTCCTTGAGGACGTGTAAGTTGCAGCGATCCATTTATAAATTGAAGAAAGCTTCTAGGAGTTGGAATCGACATTTTGATGACGCAGTCAAAGAGTTTGGCTTCATCAAGAAAGAAGATGAACCTTGTGTTTTTAAAAGAAGGTTAGTGGGAGCTCTGTTGTTCTTATGGTCTTGTATATGGATGACATACTACTAATTGGAATTGACATTCCTACCTTGCAATATGTTAAAGATTGGCTAGGAAAGGGTTTCTCAATGAAGGAATGAGGGGATGCGTCTTATGTACTTGGTACCAAGATCTATAGGGATAGATCGAGAAAGCTGCTAGGCCTAAGCCAAAGTACATATATGGACAAGGTATTGAAATGGTTCAACAATCAAGAATCAAAGAAGCGATTCTTTCCCCTGTCACATGCGGTCACCCTTTCAAAGGCTTACTGTCCTTCCAATGAGATTGAGAAGAACCGCATGAGAAGGATCCCATATGCGTCGGCCATATGACCCATAATGTACGCCATGTTATGTATTAGACCAGATGTGTCATATGAATTAAGTATGGCAAGCAGTTATCAGTCCAATTCGGGTGAGAGTCACTGGATTGCTATCAAGAATATCCTTAAGTACTTAAGAAGAACTAAGGATGCATTCTTCATATATGGAGGGAAGGAAGAGCTATGTGTAAGGGGTTACACTGATGCAAGCTTCCAAACTGACATAGATGATTTCAGATCGCAGTCGTGATTTGTGATTTGCATGAATGGAGGAGCTCTGAGCTAGCAAGAGACGGTTGTTGATTCTAAAACTGAGGCTAAGTACATTGTTGCATCGGTTGCAGCAAAGGAGGCTGTTTGTATTATGAAGTTCATTACTGAGCTGTGTGTGGCTCCTAGTATTGTGGATCCAATTGATTTGTATTTTGACAACACTGGGGCGATTTCACAATCCAATGAGACCATGTCACACCAGGAAATCCAAGCACGTACTCAAAAAATTCCATCTTATTCGTGAAATAATCGATATAGGAGATGTGAAGATATGCAAGGTTCCTACAGACGACAATCTTTCGGATCCACTTACAAAGCCGCTTGTTCAGCGCAAGCATGATGGAAACAATAGATCTATTGGCATATGAGATGCACCAGATTGGCTCTAGTGCAAGTGGGAGACTGCTGGAATAGATTCCCAAGAAGCAATCTTACTTTAGTATGAACAATGTTTTTGGCTAGAACATTCATTTATTATTTATGGAGATATTCAATATAATGAAGTCCCCAGATTACAATCGTTGTTTATCTTAAATAACCCTAGTCATGTATATTGATTAATAGGACGATCACTGTAGACTAGTATGTGGGTAGATTGATATGGAGATATCAAGTCTACATGGGTATTCATTATGTGATAATGGCATACTGGAGTGACCCACCATGGGAAGGCTACATTAATTATCTTAACGTCATAAGTGCTTCTCGTTGTGACAATGTCATTGTGGTCCTCAGACATGAAGTCACTAGATACTTTAGTTGTGGAATATTGTGTTTTGATATCGTCAAACACTACACCGTGACTTGATAGCAATAAAGGCGTTTATCAGACATAATAAGAAGCAAGCTTAGAGATTGTAATGACGTAGAGAGGATTTGTCCCTCCCACATATGGGAGTAAATATCCATGGCCACTCGAGGGTTAGAGCTTATGGAATGCCTGGCCAGATTCAAATAAATCAATATGGGATATTTATGTTATCTGTACAGATAAGCATATTCCCAGGATCGAGAATCTATGTATTGGATATACGAGTGTGACACTAATGTCTTTTGTCCAATCCGCATATAGATACAAAGGTATAATACAATGCGGTAACATTGGTCACAAGGTTTGTCAGATCACTGACTATTTCTATTAGTTGGGAGACATAGATGTGTTGCTAGACACCTCTCTATGTTAGTAATAGTTACTACCAACTAAGTAGAAACCTATGGGGTCACAAACCATATGGATTAAACTAGATATGGATATTAACTAGTGGGAATAATTAAAGAGAATGATCAATACTAAACCACAAGTAAAGTTAGTAGGACTAATTTGTAAGGTGGACTGATCCGTGTATGGACATGATTAATGTTGGGAAAAATATGTGGTGTTAACTATATAAAGGCACTCCTAGCTTATTATTTTCATAAGAGTCTCATTAGTGTGAAAATAACAAAGCAAGGAGAGAGCTAGACAAGGAGGCTGAACACCCCCTGTCCGCCCCCTCCCTGCGCCGTCGGCCTCGTGGGGCCTATGTTGTCCCGTTTGCGTGATATTCTTCTTCCTCCTTGTTCCAGTTGCTAGCACAAAGACGTCAGAAGGACTCTAGTGCAATCCTGGGTGTGGATACTCGTATAGAAGTGGATACAATTCTGCGTAAAGTGATTATTCAGACAAACAATGTACACAAATTCTTTACCCTTACCACGTTATGATGGCTTGTCCTGCGATTCATGGAGGGTCTTGAACGAAATAGTTTATTTGTACTTCCGCTGCGTAATCCGTATGGAAACCCTACATGTGTATCAGTTCGACAGAGAAGGAGGAGAAAAAGGAGGTGGTAGTTGTAGTGATGGTGGAGTTGGAGGTTGTTGGTGTGGGTTTCAAATTTGGGGAAGTAGAAGAGAGAAAGCAGGGGGAAGAGAGAGAATGATTAGGGTTAGAAATGAATGAGAGAGAGGTTAGGGTAATATATATAGGAGGTAATTTTATAACATTTCAGGGGTTATAATTGTCTTTTTTTCCGTGCTGTTAGTCAACCGTTAGCCCCCATCCAAAAAATGTGCAAAGTATCTTTTTCTAAAAGTCAGGGTAACGGCAAGAATTTAATCCAAAAATCATGGGTGGTCAGTGTTTTTTATCCTAATTTATATGATGAAATTTTTAGTGATACATAAGGTGGGTTTGATATTCACCTGTTTTAAAAATCTTTTAGTCTTAAAATTACTGTATTTTGACTTTTTTTTGGTAAGAGTTTGGTAATAATTTTTAGATAGCATTTTGGATTTTGGGTTTCTAGATTAAGAGTGATGAAAGAAAAAGTTTAGGTTCATGATTTTTTGTATGACTTTTTTCTTCCTTATCATGAAAATGACGATAATATCCTCTCTATTCAAGTACGATAACATATTTTTGAACATACCGTTTCAGCCAATAAAAAGACAAGAATCCTATATTAGTAATGTTCTATATAATATAAAAGCATAAAAGTCCTGAGGTGAAACCACATTTTGTCATTTTTCAATAAATAATTGTCATGAGTATGACATTTGTAATCCTACGTGTCAATTTACTTAAAAACAACCAATGAGAAACTTACAAGTATATATGCATTGCTTTGTTATTATTGGTTTTAATACTACTCTTTATATTTGTAACTCATAGCACTTATTATTCATTTTAATGTTGTAAAAACACTTTTTATGATGTGAAATTTCTCATAGAATATATATTGAAAGTTATAAATCGTTTTTTCCAATCTATATAATTTTCATAGTATCTCGAATTATGTATTACATTATCGCATTAAATTCAATATATATAACACATTATTTAGGTTTGGTGTTCTTATTCCTAAAAAAATAAATGTTCTAACAAATTTCCTGTCTGTAAATATTTTATTATATTCAATAATTTCATTTTTTGTTCATTTTAATGATGTAATAGCACCCTTTATGATGTAAATTTACTAAAAAAAAATATTATTGGATGTAGAAAAGTTATGAACCGTTTATCTAATCAATATAAGTTGCCAATATTATTTTGGAGTATGTGCTACAGTATCACAACAAACTCAATAGATAAAAAACGTGAAATTAGATTTGTTATCCTTATCTCTAAAGAAAATATTATAATGCATTTGTTGTCATAAATATTTTAATATATTAAATAATTTCAACGTGTACAAATAGATTCCTCCCTAGAAATTGCTTCTAATGTCATATTCAATATCAGTATTTTAAATAAATATTTTTCTATGAAACTTTATTCTTAAATTGCATATAATCAATTTTAATGTAAAAACTGATTTCTTGTAAACTAAATTTTCTGGATATTTGAATTGCTTTGGGTGTTCTAATAAATCAATATTAATTTTATGTTATAAAAGTATCTTAAAAATATTCAATTGCTGCCAACACTAAACAAAAAATTATAAAATATGTACCCATTCACAACTTCCATAGAAGTGAGGTTGTTTGCTATTTTCCGATATGAGATTGTACTCTTTAGATTGCAACTTGGTGTATACTCTATTTATCTCTATTAAAATAGTTTAGTTAAAATTGAAATAGTAAAGTCATGAAGTTAACTATTACTTCCAATATTTTTCTTCCACGCAAATTTTCGCATTCATATGGGAGCCAACTAAAATACGAAAATTGCGTAAAATTTCAACCAACAACAATTATGATTAGAAATTCGTATAGGAATTTTTCCATATTTTAGTTTCTATTTACTTTTAGCTTAATGAAATTATGGTTTTTATCTCTAGAGTCCGAACCATTAATTTTTACATTTTATTTGGTACTCATATTTTTAGGATATGGATTTAGTTAAAGACAACTGCGACACTTATCTTATTAATACGAATGTATCAAATATAATTATTTGAAGAACATATTTTTCCATTCGAATCTGAATTTTTATTACTGTAATACCAAAAGGTACTACATTTCTGTAGGATTTTATCATTGTTAAGGCTTCTACATTCAGAACTATCCTATTGATTCTATTATTTGTGTGTAATACGATTGTGTAAGTATTTACTTCATTAAATCATATGTTTTAACGCAAAAAGAAATGAATGTAATCGCTTAAAAAGAAATTAAGTAATAATGTATTTCATATATGTAATACTTGGTTTATACAATAGAAACAACCATGCATTCACATTCTTCTTCTTTATTATTATTTTTTTTATTAAAATTTATCCCATCAAAAATAGTCCACGACGCGATTTTCATCATTAAAAAATTTTAATGGGCATCATTAGACAATGAGATAGTGAAATGTAAGTTTTGACACTTTAACCGAAGTTTTGTTTGAGCTGAAATTCATTATATTTGGTAAGAAAAGTATAAGATCAGGACTTAAAGATATTGTCATGTTTGATATTTGACAGAGTGCTTAAAAATGATGAGAAATATAACCATGAAATTTTAGTTTTGCTTTAGTCTTCGAGTGAATACTTTCAGCAGACCTTTATTCAGTGCCTATAGAATGGACTATGAGACAATTATGCTATGATTTTATACCTATAGATAACTTTTGTTAAAGAATTTTGTGAAATATTGCATCGTCAAATTATTAAAGAATATAATAGCATAATTGCTCAACATGCAACAGTAAAAATTCAAAAAACCAACAATAAAGAACGAACAATTATATATTATGATTAAAAAACAAAAAAAAACATATACAATGAAGTCGTGCCCCAAACATGCCCGCGCCACTGGCGCGGGGTTACGTCTAGTTATTATTAAACAACATAACTATCACACAACTCTGACTTTATAATAGCACTGACTTTTTTTTTTTACAAAACACATACAAGTTTTTTCTTTAACGTTTGTGATATCTTTTCAAAACTCCTAAAAAATATAAAAGTCCACACCAAATCACCCCATAGTCCAATCCATAAAACAAGAAAAGAACGCATGTGGATGAAAGATATGCCCCTTGCAAAACATGTGGAAACACCGATAGTTGAGGTCACATGCATCAATTGGAATTGACAAAATGTCATCTTTCAAAAAAATTGTTGGAATGAATAGTGTAAACTAAATGGCTGGAAGCGAAGATCCTTATCTTTCTCAGCAGAGAGGTCCTAATCAAAGTTGTATTGTAAAGTATTCCAATTTATGCTATGAGTTATTTTTGGATATTGAGGTAGTTATGTAAAAAAAATTGAAGCTAGCTATTGTAAATTCTTGTGGAGTAGCTAGCAAAACAACTAAGCTATTCCTTTGATAGCATGACAGAAAATGAAACACAGAAAGAGAAAAAGAGGAGTATGTTCATCTGATTTGATCAATCCCAACACAATCATACCCGCCAAACAGTTTTGGGAATCTTAATTGAGATTGAGACTCTCAAAACCAAAGTTTACATCAGAAAGTTTTGTGTCAATTCGAACATCTTTGACGGCCAACCACCAAAATTAAGTTCATTTACATTGGGTACTATACTATGTAGAAGAGATTTATTACAAAGGGCAGTTGATGGGGAGTAGGAAATGGGGAACAAAAGCCTGCTTCAGACAACCGTGACTCATGCAGCTAAGGAATTTTGTATCATCTCCATTAGTCTGGCGACAAAGGGCTTAAGAGTGGAAGATGTCATCAACAAGGATGACAAAAACTGGGATATACAAAAACATAAACAAGCATTCTAGCACTGGACGTGGAATAGATTCAGGAGATTCCTCTGCCAAATGATCTGAAACCTGACCCAATGATTTGGTACCAAACCTATAATTCGGACATATAGTGGACATTGCTAAGATAAGATAGGATACGCTTTGATCATAGATTACTACTCATCATCGCAGGAATGGGGAGAAACCTCATCTAATCTACATCACACATTTTGGCTACACGCTTTGAAAGTACAAATCCCAATACTTGTACTTTTCCAGCATGTATGGGATGAAGGAAGTCACTCACAGTGAAGAAGAGTCTTCTAAATAGGGGAACTAACATGTTGGTGTTCTGGGGTGGCAGTGTGACATATTGCTTTGGGGGAACTATTCGTCATATCAAAACATGGAGGGTTCAAAGAAGCAAAGAGTTGTTTCTAGATCTTTTGCAGAAGCAGAGTATAAAAGCTTAGCTAGTGCAACTTATGAGCTAAAAGGGCTCCCCTTTATCCTCACTGATCTGCACATTATTCTCTCCGTCACTCCAGTCATTGACAGTGATAGCAACTCAGCTATCCAGATTGCAGAGAATCCTATCCTTCATGAAAGGCCTAAGCACATAGAGATGAATCAGCATATAGTGAGAGATTTGGTTGTCAAAAAGGTGTTGAAACTCATCTTTGTTCCTACTTCTCACAAATTAGCAGATCTTCTCAGAAAGCCACTCCCTTCTCCTGCTTTCAAGTTTCTCAGATCCAAGTTGGGAGTGTTAAATGTCCACTCTCCAACTTGAGGGGGGTATATTGACTATAATGGTCCTTGTAGGGGTGTTTATGCAATAATAGTATACTTATAGGGCTATGAGTGCAAATAATACTTCAGTTGTTAGTAGTTATTTTCACTTTCCCTATCTGTTTGAATGTAATGTTCATTTTTCACTCACTTTTCTATGAATTCCAGAGACAAAACTTTTTCCCTCCCTTTTCTTCATCTTCTTCGTTTATGAATCTTTGTGATTGTGAAACATCTGTGTGAATTCCGATCATCACCCAATCTCATGCTAGATTCAACATGCCTAAACCTGTTTGCTATCACTGTCGAGGTACTGGTCACATAAAAGAGAAGTGCTGGAAGTTGAATGGATATCCTCCAGGTTTCAAAGGGAAGAACTCCACTTTTGTGTCATCCCAAGCTCCTTCAATAAAGCATCAATCACAAGCTCATAATGCCAGCACAAATACTTCAGTTTCTACCTCACCTCCTCATCCCTATTTATCTCAATCACAGTGTGAACAGGTGATGCAATATATTAACCAATAAAAGCAAGATCCTACCTCTACATCTTTTTTTGTATCTTATGACATTCATGACAGTCCTATGATCAATATGGCTCTTCTCAGGACTCTTCCTCTCAGTACTATTTTATGGCTGGTGTTTTGAGCTCTTACTCCTTTCAGTTAGGGAATTCTGGTTCTAAACTTTTATCTCTCGCTTGGATAATAGACTCTGGAGCAACTGACCATATCTGTCATGACATTTCCTTCTTTGACAACTATGTGTCTGTCTCTAACACTTTTGTTTATCTACCTACTGGAGGCAAAGCTGCAGTGCATCATGTTGGTTCCGTCAAACTTTCTGCATCTATGGTATTGTCACATGTTCTTCATGTACCCAATTTTGCTTTCAATCTGTTATCTATGTCTCAACTAGCTCAGTCTCATCATTGTGAGTTTATTTGTGAGACTATTGGTTGCATCATTAGAGACAAAGTTTCCTCTGCTATTTTGGGTTATGGTAAGAAACAAGATGGTCTCTATTTGTTGTCCTCATCAGCCTCTGTGTCTATTGCCGGTGCTGCAGTCCTACATTCTTCTTCTAATTGGCACAACAGGTTTGGACATCCTTCAGACATCAAACAGCATTCACTGCTTAAGAGTATGTGACACTCCAAATCTTATGTTTGTCCTTGTTTGGTTTGTCCACAAGCTAAACAAAGGAAGTTGAGTTTTCCCTATACTGACATATTTCTTCTGAGTTGTTTCAGATTGCACATGTTGACACTTGGGGCCGCTACAGAATCCCTACATATGATGGATTCAAGTACTTCTTGAATATTGTTGAAGATCACTCCACGGTCACTTCGGTGTACTTAATGGTTCAAAAATCTGATGCAACTACAATTTTACCCACTTTTTGTGCTATGGTTTCTACACAATTTGGTTCTAAAGTGCTCAAGATCAGAAGTGATCAAGCTCCAAAACTTAAACGTCTGGATTACTTTGGTACTCATGGTATTTTGCATCAATTTAGTTTCATAGAAACTCCAGAACAGAACTCTGTAGTGGAGAGGAAACACCAACACCTGTTGAATGTGGCTAGGGCTTTGAGGATTCAGTCTTCGCTTCCTTTGAAGTTTTGGGGGTGATTGTGTGATGACAGTTGCCTTCCTCATTAATATACTGCCTACAAAGGTGCTTCTTCACAAATCTCCATTTGAGGTTTTGTTCAAAGAGGTTCCTGATTATCAGTATCTTAGAACTTTTGGTTGTTTGTGTTATGTTTCTACCTTGACTCATGGTAGAACAAAATTTGATAACACAACCAATCTTGGTGTTTTCCTTTGCTATGTTTATGGCTTGAAGGAGTATAAAGTCTATGTTCTAGACACTGGCGCCATTACTGTTTGAAGGAATGTCACATTTAATGAAACAATATTTCCTTTTAGTTCTTCCACAAAAATGGCTTCCCCTTCTTACAATCATTTTGTTCTCCCAGTGGTGGCTTCTGAACCAGATTTTTCATCCCCTTTCTTTTCAGCTTCTCCTGTGGATCATGAGACTCCTACTATCTCTGTTACTGATGTTGCAGGTTCTACACCTGCAGAGGGGGAAACTGCCACTCTTCCTCAGTCTACAAGACCAAGAAGGATTTTTAAACAACCTTCTCGTCTTCAGGACTATATTCTTAGTGCTCCAAATCTCTCTTCTCATGCTTCTACTGTTTTTAGTTCTAAGTATAAGCATTTTTAGCACATGTTCACTATGCCACAGAGCCAGTCACCTATCATGAAGACTGTCTAGATCCTAAGTGGGTCCAGCTATGACATTGCTGCTTTGGAAGCAAACAATAGTTGGGTTCTCACTATGTTACCACCTGGTCATGATGTGGTGGATTGCAAGTGGGTCTATAAAGTTAAACATAAGGATGATGGAAGTGTGGAGAGATATAAGTTCAGGCTTGTGGCTGAAGGGTACACCCAAACAGAAGGGGTGGATTATACAGACACATACTCTCCAGTAGCCAAATTACCTACCTTTTGTTTGTTGGCTCTTGCTCCTATGCATAATTGCATCTTAAAGAACTAGATCTCAATAATGCATTTCTTCATGGTGATTTGATGGAGGAGTTTTAAATGCAAATCCTAGAGGGCTACACACCTCATACTTTGAGTTTTTATGATGGAGGTACTCTTGTTTGCAAACTTCAAAAGTCTTTGTATGGCTTGAAGCAAGCTTCAAGACAATGGTATAGCAAATTCTCAGCTTCTCTTATCTCTCTTGGCTTTAAGCAAAGCATGTCAGACTACACTATGTGTTATAGAAAGAGGATTCCTTCAGAGTTCTGCTTGTCTATGTATATGACATAGTCTTCACATGAGATCATTCTCAAATATTGCAACACTTGAAGGATGAACTAAATAAGCAGTTTCAATTGAAAGATCTTGGTCCATTACATTTTTTTCTTGGCTTTGAAATAGCCAGAAATAATAATGGTATTACTCCGTGTCAGAGGAAATTTTCCTTGGATGTTCTCCATTTTAGTGGTTATGCTTAGTGCAAACCTACATAAGTTCCTATGGAGGTTAATCTCAAACTGCAGCAGTTCTCATAGAATTATTTGTCACATTCACAGAGTAGCATGTACAGAAGTATCATTGGGAAGCTTTTGTACTTGTGAAGCTCCAGGCCAGACCTGTTTATGGAGTTCATAAGCTCTCTCAATATGTATATAAACCCTCTTTAGAACATATCAAGGCTTTGCATAACATCATGAGGTATCTCAAAGGGAATGTTGATCAAGGTTTATTCTTCCCTTCGCAGAACTCTCTTTCTTTGAAACTCTTTTCTGATTTAGATTGAGGTGGCTTTATTGACATAAGAAAGTCTACTAGTGGTTACCTAGTTTATTTAGGAGATGCCTTGGTGGCATGGAAATTAAAGAAGCAAAGAGTTGTTTCTAGATCTTCTACAGATGCAGAGTAAAGAAGCTTAGCTGGTGCGACTTGTGAGCTACAGTGGTTTCTCTTTCTCCTCAATGATCTGCACATTGTTCTCTCCATCACTCATGTGATTTACAGTGATAGAAACTCAGCTATCCAGATTCTAAAGAATCATATCTTTCATGAAAGGACTAATAGAGATGGATCAGCATATAGTGAGAGATTTGGTTGCCAAAAAGGTGTCTAAACTCATTTTTGTTCCTACTTCTCACCAATTAGCATATCTTCTCACTACGCCACTCCCTTCTCCAGCTTTCAAGTTTCCCTGATCCAAGTTGGGAGTGTTAAATGTCCACTCTCCAATTTGAGGGGGGTATATTGAATATAATGGTACTTGCATGGGTGTTTCTGCAATAATAGCATACTTACGGGGCTATGAGTGCAAATAATACTTCAGTTGTTAGTAGTTATTTTCACTTTCCCTTTCTGTTTTGAATGTAATGTTCATTTTCATTCATTTTCTATGAATTCCAGAGAAAATTTTTCCCTCCCTTTTCTTCATCTTCTTCGTTTCTGAATCTTTGTGATTGTGAAGCATCTGTCTGAATTCTGATACTTGTACTTTTCCAGCATGTATGGGATGAAGGAAGTCACTCACAGTGAAGAAGATATTTCTAAATACGGGAACCAACGTTTTGGTGTTCTGGGGTGGCATTGTGACAAATTGCTTTCGGGGAACTATCCGTCTTATCCAAACATGGAGATTTCAAAGATTGGATACCGCAAGTGATTGAATATTTAAAAGGAGGAAATAAAGAGCTTTTATGTGTTCTGTTGTGGTACCTATGATCAATACCACTACCATGACAAAGAATGTGTTATGATCCGAGCAGAGCTTAGAGAACGATGATAATAGACGAAACAAGAACACAAGAACACACCCGATATAACGTGGTTCACTAGCGATGAGCTAGCTACCTCCACAACCCAAAAACCCTTGTTTATTAGAGAGAAGCGATACGAATACAACCCTCTACCTTAGCCTATGCTTATACACGTTTATATAGACCTACTAGGCTTGTTTGGTCCCAAAGAAACGTCCAAAACGGACCAAAAACACATAAGGAATCAATTCCAAAAACGCCACGAGCAGACTAGGTGGTACGACCTAGTGGTCCAGGTCGTGCGATCTACCAGACTAGGTCGTGCGACCTCTTATTAGGTCGTGAGACCTACTTTCCATTTTCTTCCTTCTCTTCGTCTTGATCCCCCATTTGGTCTTGTTTCCTTGCCCCTCTTCGTCGCCTAACTCCTCGCCAAGATTCTCGAGCCTATTCAAGGCATGTTCCCAATAGAATGGACGAGAGATCAAATAGTGCAGAAAGTGTTACTTAGAAGGTAACACGCCGCCAAGGAATCGGAATGGAACATGCAATCACTGACTTTTCTAGATGATAGTTCCATATTTTAAGTTATTTAGATCACCATATTGGAGGATTTTGTGATGAGTTTCGAGTGAAAAATGAAAAAAACTTAGAATTGATTTGGCATATATTTGAGTGAGACATCGTCTTATGGAGGTATTTTGTTTTTTATGCAATTATATGGTTGTTTATATGATTGAACACATTTATTTTTAGAAAAGTATGCGCGAAATCACGATGCGAGTTGTGAGGAACCAAGAAGAGTAATAAGACGAAGAACAAGATGAAGAACAACACAAGAATTTAACGTGGTTCACATGTTTTGAGACTAGCTAGCTACATCCACGGCCAAAAAACCTAATTTATTGATGAGAGAGACAATTACAATCCAAGACACACCACACACGTCAATAGAAGAGTCCTACACCCATATATAGGCATATACTACTGACTTGTGCCCAAAGCAACGTCCAAAACATTGCCAAAACGAACAAGAAAACAATTCCGAAAACTGCTCAGCCCGAACTAGGTCACACGACCTACTCAGTATGTCCCACAACCTGCTACAGTACCCAAAATCAGCAACTTCAATTCCTTTGCCTCATTTGCTCGGTGCTTCGTCGATCAAAGCTAGGGTTTTGATCACCCAATTCATAACAAATCTCCACCTTGATCAAAAATCCCTAGCAATCAATCCAATGCTCCTCATCAATCCAATTGTGAATGCGTATCACAATCCAGAACGCCTCCACCCAATTCACCAAATTGTTTCTCCGATTTCCATCCGTCCTTTCAACGAATAGCCAACTGTAGATGCACCTCCAACAATCTAACTTGAAGTGCTCGACCCAAATCGAAACGATTAACCAATCAACTGATATAATATATTCCAAATTTGCGGTACTGGAATACATCCACTATGCGTCTCAATAAGCGCATATTTGCGTCTCAACAAACTCATAAGCGTGTGTGTCTCAACCAACACACTCTATTGCACCATGACACAATGATCTCCCAATATCATCACAATGACACTTGATGATGAAAGTGCCTATCAATCAAAGTCATGCCAATTGCGCTGCCAACGAACCGCACCAAGACGCCAACCGAGACACGACCAACAACGTGCCACCAATCAATGCGTGCACAATAACTGAAACCACCCGGGATCTCGGTTCAGGGTTAACGCGACAGTCGATAACCAAAAATAGATTATTAGCTATTAAGTTTACATTTCGGTTAAAGTACATAACAAAATTTCGATAAAAAAAATACAATCTGAAACAAATCGTGTGTGATCTACTAAGTGATATAAGTTAAGCTATACTTCTTCGTCTCGTTCCAGCGTTCCCATCCCCCACTTTGATTGACGACCTGCGGTTTTAAAATGGCAAAAGCCGACGCAGTTTTGAAGAAATTGATCAGTAAAAACTGAGTAAGTACACACTACGACATGTAAAGCAATGAGTGGCACGGAAGCTTGAGTTGAAACAAATCAGAAGATTTAAACAGTAAAACTATCATATTGGAGAATTTGGATAACCTTGAAGTAACCGAATAACAAAAACCTCTCAATTTAATAACATTGAGAAAACCACGAGTAGTTGGTAAAATATCCAGAGTAAACAAGTTCATTTGAACTGATAACGATAGTAGTTCATGAGTAGCCAAGATTTACAATTCATTTCAATCGATTAGGACATATCAAGAGCCACAAACAACATTAATAAGTAGTCAATTTTTTAATTTCGACTTCAATCAACAGTTTAATTTAGCTGAGGCGTGTCAAGAGCCACCAGCAGGATCGATGTAAACAGAGGGATCACGAAATAATCACTAAGGGTTCCTTCTAGGGTCTATCAAACCCTATTTCACCCGAGCGTTAAGGGAGCCCATTCGTCAACCCCGCTCACAACATTAGCTAAAAGGCCTTAAGTGTCGACACCCCTATACCGCAGTGACCCTTACAAGTATAAGTAGCACTCTATAGCTCTTTAAAACCCTTGGCCTCAATAACTTGGTACATTTTGGCTCATCGGGGGCGGATTTTTGAACATTGACGTTCTATCCAATAATAAGAAGCATTGCTTCAATGGTCTTAGCCATAAGAAAATGGAGGATCGCTTGACGCCTCCCATTAATAACAGTACTCTGTACATCGTCCTAAGTCTATTAGAGGTATTTTATTTCTTCTCTTTCACATAACTAGAATCGGAATATCAAAATTTCACAAGTAATTTCCGAGAGTTCTCAAAGGAGATGAATAGAATAGTTTAACAAATTTTGAGTGGAAAACATGCATTCTCATACTATTTCATATAACAAACATTCATTTGAAACATCAAACACAAACGCACATTTTGATATGAAAATGCCGTACATATGTACTTACCTCTGAGCCATGAAAGGCGCAAAGCAAAGCTAGCACTCATATAACGCTCATCTCATGTGAATCCGGTCTAACAGTGAATGCAGCGATACGAACACGTTCGTCTATTGCGGAACGGTCCTCAACAACGGCATTTTTGGTCGGCCATGGAGGTTTGGCGGCGGCGGCACGGTGGCTGGAGCAAAATCCGGCGATTTGCAGGGCATACTTGTGCTTCCCCGGTTCGCCTCGACACAAGGAACAAGAATATGTGTGTTAATTGTGATGGGTTGCAACGAGGAGGGAGAAATCGACGAAAAACTGAACTAGGGTTCTTACCTTCAAACCCGAATATCTCACTCGTTTCTTGATGAAATCCCGAACTGTTTGGGGCGTTTTGATCCTTGTGGTGAGGGCTACTCGGGGTTGTAGCAGGTCTGGAGTTGGTGGCTGTTTGGTGGTAGTTCCTTGGTTGAGGTGGTGGTGTTCTTGGTGGTTGAGAGGAAGAGGGGAAAAAAAAAAAGATAATAGGAAGATGATGTAATTTTCTGCTGAGAGATGATGAATAGAGATGTTGGGTGTTGCCAACTCATAGAAATTGTGTCAAAACACTTAGGACAAGTGTCCATCATGCATAGGGGTAAGAAGTGTAGTTTTACAAACTTTAGTGTATAAACTAGAATTAGATGTTCTACTTAATTTCAAAGAATTGCACAACCACCCCCAATATTTCTAGTGCCTCAAAATCATTCTAACAACTTCCGAATATCGCCAACACTTCGAAATTCTAACTTTTAAAGCCGTGCAATACTATTTACAAATTCGTCCCCAAAGTCTTGATATTGCACTTAGAGCTCGCTTGAGAAATAGGGGTGTTACAATAACACTCCGGCAATCAAAACATTCCCAATAACCTGCATCCAATCAATGTGCTCCCAATAACGCACTACCAATCAATCGCGTTACAACAAGACACGTCAATTGCTCCATGACACGAGCCAAATCCGCCAGTTGACTCAAGTCTACTGCACCTTGACTTGAATCCTCTTAGCGTCTCGAACATGATCGCTCCATGCCAATGCTCCAACTCGTACGAGTTCTTGCGACGGATGAGCCTGATTGAGATCCACACACCCAATGCTCCATGTTGGTAGCCCGATTGCGCCAGAACGCCAATTGTACGTGAACCTCCAATTTTGCGCTAGAACGCGCACCCGATGCTCCATGTCAAAGAGCCCGATAGCTCCCCCAATAAGGAACCTGATAGCTCCCACAAAAAGGAACTTTGTGGTGGGTGTATCAACAATATTCTCATCATCAAAGCAATTGATCTTCATCCAAACGAATTCGCCATCACTCCTCACCAAAGAACCCTAACCCAACAACCTGGCTCTGATACCACTTGTTAGAGTACGCACGCGGAAGCACTATGCCGGTTGTTGGGGACCTAGAAGAGTGATGAGACCAAGAACAAGATGAAGAATAACACAAGAATTTGACATGGTTCACTAATTTTGAGACTAGCTACATCCCTGGCCAAAACAACCCAATATATTGATGATAGAGCCAATTACAATCCAAGACACACCACCCACGACAATAGAAGAGTCATACACCCATATATAGGTCTATACTACTGACTTGTGCCCAAAGGAACGTCCAAAACGTTTCCAAAACGAACAAGGAAACAATTTCAAAAACTGCCCAGCCTGAACTAGGTTGCACGACCTACTCAGTAAGTGGCACGTGTAGGGTTTTTGATTCATGGATGCACAACGGAAACAAAATAAACCATGCAAAACCCTCCAAGGATCACAAGTCAAGAGACATAACGATGGTAAAGGAAGAAATCAATAACACACCTTAGGGTTCTCCTTTGATGACTTCAAACGCGAATTGTGTCACGTTCTCTATGGTTGATCCACGCCTAGATTTGATCCTAGATCTCCCAAGTCCTTGGTGGTAGCACGGAAGAGGAAGAGGAAGAAAAATCACGCAAAACGAAAAGGAGGGTCTCGGCCTCCTTTGTGGCCGACGGCAAGAGGGGCGGTCGGCTCCTCTTGTTGCTTGCTCTCTCTCTCTCCTTTTATTCTCTCCCACTCTTCGTTATGTTCAATAATGAGCATAAGTTGTGGGAAGGAAGGAAGGAAGGTCCTTTATATAGTACAACAACTCCTTGCCAACTACCTAAAGGAATTAGTCTAGTCCTACTAGAATTCAATTTAGTCCCTTCCTTGCGAATTAGTCCCTACTAAGTTTGCAAGGTTTTTGAAAGTGATCCTTCTAATTAATTAATCCCATTAATTAATTCCCAAATCTAGTTCAACTCTATATAGCGTGTGACCCCATAGGTTCTATCTAGTTGGTAGCAACTATTTGCTAATATGGAGCAGTTTCTAGCAAAACATCCATTCTAGCCAACTAATAGAATAGTCATCTTGAAAACCTTTGTACAAGTAATTGTCTCATCCCTTTGTCTCTATATCCGGATTGGACACGAGACATACAAGTCAGACTCGTATATCCAATTCATAGTTTCTCGATCCATGGGAATAGACTTATTCGTGCAAATAACATCAATATCCTATATTGATTTATTTGAGTCTGGCCAGACATTCTATAAGCACTATCCCTCGAGTGGCCTATGATATTTTCTCCCGTTATGTGGGAGGGACAAATTCTATCTACGTCCACTATGATCTCTAAGCTTGCTTCTTATTGTATCCAGTACACGCCTTTATAACTACCCAGTTACGGTGTAGCGTTTAACGCTACCAAAATCACAATAATCTACAACTAGAATATCTGGTGACTTCAAGTCTAAGGATGACAATACCATTGCACCGCGAGAAGCGCTTGTGACTCAACATAACGTGTATGTAGCCTTCTCGGAGATGGGTCAATCCAGTGCAACATTCCCTAATGCACACCTATGTGTTGGATCGTGATATCTCCATATCAATCCAACCCCATACTAGTCTATAGATGATTGCCACAAATAATTCATACTAAACTAGATTGCCTCTAGGGCATCTATTCCAACAGCACGACCTGCTACAGTACCCGAAATCAGCAACTTCAATTCCTTTTCCTCCTTTGCTCGTTGCTTCGCCATTCCAAGCTAGGATTTTGATCACCAAATTTATTCATAACATTTATTTTAATCACTAGTATGATCACGAGTTTTTTTTAAGTGGTATATAAGGTATAAGTTATGACGGCACAAAAATTAAAGTATGAGCATGGGTCATGAAGTTGAGAAATCAAGGAGAAAGGAAGAACGCATGATGAACGTGCTTGGGAAGTTTGAAATCGAGCGAGGACACAAGGATATGACAAAGAAACACATCAAGAGAGGTATCGAGGTTTGAAGAAGCTCGAAAGAGAAAGGATAGAAGCGGATGTGGCAAGACGTGGTGCGGGTGAAATAAAGAAAATGCGAAATTGCATAGTCCTCACCGTTTTGGCCATTTCTTGAGTCCAAATGGGATTTTGAGTGAGACCGATGGAAAGTAAAAGTATAATTTATTGAAAGAGATGGAGAAAAAATGACATCAAACGAGGAAGACATGGACCCACGAAGTTGGAAGATTGATGCTGGAAGAACCGCGATTTGAAGAGCAAAAAGTGTAACATTCGCCTAGAAGAGGAAACACTGTTGCAAGGAAGGGGAAAACCACAGTATGATCAATGGAAGTCGCTAAAACTAGGGGGCGCATATGGAAGTAAGGGTCTCTTTATTTTTATCCATCTCCAACTCATATGAAAGGACTAAGCCATCAAAAATGATGAAATCACTCATATTTTTGAGGTGGATTTCATTTTTGGGAGCTAAAGATCAAGGCTACAAGCAGGAGAAACACCGCCGAAAAAACACCATTCGTCTATCAAATCTGAGTCCTTTGAACTATGAACTCGTCCTTTATTGTTTTAGCAAAGATTTTGATAGCTAAATTGGTTGCAAGGGCCCGAGTTCGGTACCTAGGGGTATATTTCCGGGAGGTTTGATACCGTGTTTTGATTCATACGATGTTTGGCTTAATTGATGTGTGGAATTTGTTTACTCTTAGGTCACGTTTGGTTTTCCGGACTAGCCGGACTGGACTGTACTAGGTCGGATAGGATTGGACTGGATTAGCTGTATTATATTTAATACTGTGTTTGGTTATGTACCGTACAAAGTATTATGAATAGTTGTCGGCGTAATTAATGTTCAGTTTCAACTATACTGAATAGTCCAATACTGTTAATACTCTCCTGGGGGAGGGTATTAAAATAGGGTATAAAACCCATTTTTTCACTATTTATTACCGGTATTAAATTTAATCCAGAACAAACCAAACAAAGTATTAATAATCATAGTACTATAATTAGTCCAATACTAGTTAATACCACTAATACTAGAAAACCAAACATGCCATTAGTTCATGGTTTTCATCCATAATTTGTGACTTACGACGTCTTCTTTATAGGAACCTAACTGAAAGATTACTTGATTGCATGTGATTTTTCTAGCGAGTAAATTGGATTAAGCGCCTAGGGTAACACGTGGTTCAAAAACAAAGAAGGTTAAGTAGAAACTGAACATTAATTCCTGACTAGGGTAAGTTAATCACTTATTGAGGCGGGGTTATTTACCGTTTGTTTAAGAATTGATCACTAGAGGAATTCGGGTTAATTAAAGTTGGTTGTTTGAACAAGTTACCAGTATCAGTGTTTCAGAAGTTGTAAAAAAATACTTCAAAAAGTTGTCTTAGAGTCCCAACGAGAAGCCCTAGTAGCCATAATTCATAACACGTCCTTAGACTCGTCCAAAAAGCTCAACCGATAAAAGCCAACAACAGTACAACACAATGCTAATAATTTGAAGTAGTTTCTACCCCACATTTTTCACGAGCAACTTACGGTGGTGAGAGGCTGATAGTATGAAACCATGAATCGCCATGTAATTATGAAGCGTTGTGGTTCTTGTGACGCAGTCGATAATTTCCCGTGCCTCCTCATATAGCGACTGAGTCGTTACTTTACTGGTCTCTCATCCCTGTCCAGTGCCAACTCCTCTCTCTTTCCTCTCTAAGCTTGGACGTTGATGGAGTCCCTCTGTTTCTTCTCTCCTCAACCTCAACCATCTTTTCTCCGCGCCAAAAACTCCAACCCGTTACACGTCCATGTTTGCAGGCCCAACAATGTCGCCATGTTCAAATCATTCGTCTCTTCGGCACTCTCCGAATCCCTCACCCAGATATCCCCCGGAAGGAAATCTCCAGACGCGTACATTTCGTCTCCGGAGCAGGCACCGGAGATTCTTCTGCAAGCGTCATACGATTCTCTGCAGTACCCGGCTGGTTTCCTCGGGGCAGTGCCGGACGGTGTTGTGGCCGGCGGAGAGAAGGGCGTGGTGGATGCGATGGGGTACTTGACTAACATACTGTCTTCCAAGGTTTACGACGTCTCCATCGAGTCGCCGTTGCAAGTGGCGACCAAGCTGTCGGAAAGGTTAGGGGTGACTGTGTGGCTCAAGAGGGAGGACATGCAGCCAGTGAGTCACTCGCCCCTAATTCCCTTAATTTCCATATCTATCTAACTAATACCACTATGCTCCCTCTCTTCTTCTCCAAATTGGCTTTTATTATTATTGACTGCGTCACTTTGATCCGGTAGTTTGGACAGTAATATGATGCAATTTTTGATAATATTTTCTCTCTATAACACGGTGAAAAAATTATTAAAAAATTATATCATTTTTCTATCCAAACCATCCAGTCGAACTGATACATGTCAAGAAGTCTGAATTACGGAAAAGAGAAGGAAGAGAGTGGAACTACTATTAGTTGCTTCTGGTACTCATTGCTGTAAACTACCTCCTCCGTTGCTCTCCATCTTCTTAGTTGACTTTTTGGAGTCCCAGTGATTTTGTTAACGGAACGATAAAAGAATTTAGTAATTGTTAATTTCTATGAAATGATTACCTGATTCTTGCATCGTTTTATGTAGCAAATTAACGACTCCTGAATTTCAACTTAAAAATAGATAGGAAAGAAAGCAAGTATGAGCTTTGCTAACTTGAGTACTTATTTACCAATTTAATTGACTAATTTAGCTACTAATTTAGCTAAGACAAGTTTGGTTGGTGTTAAAGGAGTAGAGCAATGCCAGGACAAGGAAAGTTGTGAACATTATGATCTGACGTCTAAACCTAACCATTCCGACCACATATTCACTAAGATTTTCTTTTTTCTTGGGTTACACCTAGCATAATAATTTTGGTTTCATTTGCCGATAAAATTTAGGTCCACTCCTAACCAGGCAATGTCGCTATCTATTGTACGAGAATCTTTGATGCGTCACTTTTATCTTTTAAGTCATTACATCAATCAATATAGGTCATTAAATTACTTTTGTTAGCACAAAATCAAACTTAGACGTCCCACACTCCGTTAACTATCATGTAATCACATGTCACTATCCCAACATTCTGTTACTCATTTTTTTTCCCAATTTATGTCAACCATCCATCTCTAATAAAGAAGTTATGTTGAAAAATCGAGGATTGCCTTTAAGGCACATCTTAATACCCTAATCTGGATGCATGCACTGGCGGATGCATGTAGTGAGTTGTGGGGGTTATTAACCCTCACTCAAGTTTTTGAAATTTTAATTTTAACCCATATTTTGTTCAGTAAATTCATTTTAGTCTCCATTGGAATTAGCCAATAACCCTTCTACTTAGGTTTATATAACAATATGTTCGCTGTTATGACAAATCACCTCACGAACAATGAACGAATAAAAAAGAACACGGGATTTTACGTGGTTCACTTGCAAAATATTGCTAGCTACCTCCACGGCGGAAAAAGCACCCTTTATTCACTTAAGGAGAACAATTACACTTTTTTTACATACCTCATAATGTGACTACTGGGTTCTTTATATAATGCTAGGAAATCCCTAAAGTTTCCAAATCCGATTTGGAAACAACATGATTCCTAACTAATCCTCCACCGCATTTGACTTCCAATGTTTCATGATCGAAGTTGGAAACAAAGATTTTAGCAGCCTTTGACCAATTCAAGGCACCAACTCAACAAATCTCCACCTTGACTTGAATTGTCTCGTCAACAGCAGTTGCTCCTCTTCTCGTAAATAAAGCTACGTCTTCTCCACACCCAATGTCTCTCGCCACAGAGACTCACTGGACCCCCACCGGGTCCGACATGCCCCGAAGGGCCTCACTGGCTCAAGATGTTGAGCAATTCCAGACAATGCTGGAACTTGCTCTCCGGAACTGGCTTGGTGAACATATCCGCTGGGTTGTCAGCAGTCCCCACCTTCATCACCTTGATCCTGCTTTCACTTCTCAGAAAGTGATATGTGACGTTAATATGCTTGTTCCTCTCATGATGAACCTGGCCCTTAGTCAAGCAAATTGCACTCAAGCTATCACAGTAGACTATCGCCTGATCTTGAAGTATCCCTAGATCATTGACCATTCCATTGAGCTAAATTGCCTCCTTTGCTGCTTTCGTTAGAGCCATATACTCCGTCTCCGTGGTGGAAAAAGTCACCATCGGCTGTAGCGTAGCCTTCCAACTCACAACAGATGCTCCCAGAGCAAATACATAGCCTGTCATTGATCTTCTACTATCAATATCCCCTGCATAGTCCGCATCCGAGAACCTAGCTAACGTAGGCTAATGTCTGACGTACCCTTAAGGTACCTAAATATGCGCTTCACCCCCTGCCAATGGTCCCTAGCCGGATGAGCCATAAAACGACTAACCACACTAACAGCAAATGCTATGTCCGGTCGAGTGCATACCATAGAATACATGAGACTTCCAATGTGCTAGCATATGGAACCTTGGACATGTAATCCTTCTCCACCTCAGTCTGAACGATGTACATTCCCAACTTGATGTTAGTTTCCATAGGAGCATCTATAGCTTTAGCTGATAACATCCCGAATCTTTCCAAGACCTTCTTGATGTATCCCCGATGTGATAGAAAAAGATTATTCTTCTTCCTATCTCTATAGATCTCAACTCCTATTATCTTCTGAGCAGCTCCCAGATCCTTCATCCGAGCTGCAATCAGAATATCATCCACATATAGAACTAGGTAAATACGTGATCCACCATGCAATTCTTTGTGATACACGCAGAAATTATACTCGCACTTGTGGTAACCAATCTTCAACATGAATCTGTCAAACCTCTTGTACCATTGCCTCGGCAACTGCTTAAGTTCGTAGAGAGATCTCTTCAGCTTGCACACATGGTTCTCTCTTCCGGGAACTTGGAACCCTTCAGTTTGGCTCATGTATATCTCCTCTTCCAACTCTCCATGTAGAAAAGCTGTTTCGACATCCAATTGCTCATGCTCTAGGTCGTGGTGTGTCACCATTGCTAGTAGCACCCGGATAGAAGTATGTCTGACCACCAGTGAGAAGATCTCGTTGTAGTCAACTCCCTCTTTCGGACTGAACCCTCTTGCAACTAGCCTTACCGTATACTTGATGCCCTCTCCAGAAGTAGTTCATTCCTTTCTTCTGAAAACCCACATGCAACTGACTATCTTCCTTTCCGCAGGAAATTTAACAAGCTCCCAAGTCGAGTTCCTGCTAAGAGACTCCATCTCTTCTCCCATCGCGGCAACCCACTGTGCTGACTCAGAACTAGATATAGCGGCCTTGTAGGTGGAGGACTCATCCTCTACCTCATCCGTTACCTTTATTGCATATCCCACCATACCTTCATCTCTGTATCTTACCGTAGGCTTGATAACTCTTCTTTGTCTTCCCACCGCAATACTCTGATGATCCGGTTCCTCTGGTAGAGACGCATCTTCACTACAAACTCTTTTGCTTCTTCCTCTTCGGCTTCCAGCGGCGTGTAGGGATTTCGGAATCCTTAGGATCAATAGGATCCGGCTCTCCCTCCACCTTCTTCTTTGCACCTCCATGCTCCACCTCCACGAAGTTCTTCAACATATGAGTCTCATCAAAGACTACACTTCTGCTAAGTATAATCTTGTTGTCTACCCATATCTTGTATCCCTTCACACCTGTTCCGAAACCCATGAATACTCCATTCTTAGCTCTTGGTTCTACTTTGCCATCATCAACGTGATAATAGGCAACGCAGGAAAAGACTCTCAAATCCGAGTAATCCACTGCTCTATCGGACCAGACGTCCATAGGAATCTTGCATCCTATACCTGTGTGCGGGCTACGATTTATGAGGTAGCATGCCATGGAAACTGCTTCTCCCCAAAAATCTCTAGAAAGACCTGCATTCGAAAGCATGCACCTTGCTTTCGCTAGAAGAGTTTGATTAATTCTCTCGGCTACACCGTTCTGTTGCGGCGTGTGTCGAATAGTGCGATGGCGTGCTATTCCCTAATCCTTGCAGAATGCATCAAACTCTGATGAACAGAACTCTATGCCGTTGTCCGTGCGCAGCCTCTTCATCTTCTTTCCCATCTGATTCTCTACTAGCGTCTTCCACTCCTTGAATCTTGCGAAGGCTTCACTCTTGTGCTTCATCACGAATATCCAAGTTATCCTTGAGTAATCGTCTATGTTGATCAGAAAATACCTGTACCCGCCAATCGCTTCGACTCGAGATGGACCCTAGCAATCCGAGTGGATATAATCAAAAGTACCTTTCGTTCTATGAATCGCCTTAGGGAGCTTGCTACGCTGTAGCTTCCCATACACGCAGTGCTCACAAAACCCTAGGCTCTTGGGCGCATGCCCAGTGAGATATCCCTTCTTGTGAAGTTCCTGCATTCCACGTTCACTCATATGACCGAGCCTCATATGCCACAGCTTAGTTTGATCAGCTTCCTTAATCTCGGTTGACACAACTCCAGCAAAACCTGTGTTCGTTTAACCTTGCAACATGTACAAAGTCCTATTCTTGACTCCCTTGGGTATCACCTTAGAACCCTTGCAGACATGTAGATCTGAACCTTCACCTTTGAAACTTTATCCCTTGCTGCCGAGTAGACACAAGGAGATCAGATTCTTCTTAATAAGTTGTACATGCCTGACTTGCTCCAAAGTACATAACTTCCCTTCATTCGTCTTCAATCTAATTTAGCCGCTCCCAATCACCTTACAGACGAATCCTTTTCCATGTAGATAGACTCTCTATCCGTTTGGTTGTACGTTGAGAATAGCTCCCAGTTAGAGAAATTATGATAGGAAGATCCGGAATCAAGGACCCATGCATCCTGAGAGTGCGTGACAACATCCGCCATTAGAACGTAATCATCCTCGGACAAGTTACCTTGTTCTGCTACGGCTGCGGATCTATTCTGCCTCTGTTGACCTGGTTTTGGGCAATCTCTCTTCCGGTGCCCCTTTTCCTTGCACCACGCACAGACATCCTTGGGAAACTTAGAGCCAGAAAAACTGATTTTTCTTGTTCTTCTTACCCTTCTTGCTTTCCCCCGTCGCCATTAGTCCGGAAGCATGGTCCTCTGTACCTGTGCCTGCACCCTTATGGCGCAGTTCCCTAGAATGGAGCGCTGATCTGACCTCCTCTAGGGATAAGTCGTCCTTGTTCACAATGAACGACTGCACGGAGTTCTCATATGATACGAGATCAATAAAAAAAGTGCAGCATCCTCATTGCCTACCTTCTCGCCAATATTACGCAAATCTAAAAGAATTGTATTCAATTGATTAAGATGGTCCTTGAGAGTTGTACGTTTGAGCATCCACAAAGTGAAGATACTTTGCTTTAGCATCAACTTGCTAGTAAGACTCTTCGTCATGTACAAACTCTCCAACTTGATTCAGAGCTTCGCTGCTTCCTTCTGATCTCCGACCTCGATGATCACGTCATCTGATAAGCACAACATAATGTTTGAATGTGCCGCCTCCTCCATCGCCTTGAAATCCGCTGATGCAACATTCATGCCTCCTTTGTCTGCAGTCAAAGGTGCCCATATGCCTTGCGTTTTGAGCAAAGCCTCCATCTTTATCTTCCATAGACTGAGTTGTTCCCTCCTGTGAACCTGTCGATCTTCAAAATCGATCCAGACATCGTTTTTGGTGGATCTGGAACCCTAGTCGCATGCTCCACCTAGATCGCAAAACCCTAGATTTGCTCCGCCTTGATCTTGATCTTGAAACACTGCCAAATCTTGGCTCTGATACCAATTTGTTATGACAAACCAGCTCACGAACAATGAACGAATAAAGAAGAACACGGGTTTTTACGTGGTTCAATAGAAAAATATTGCTAGCTACCTCCACGGCGGAAAAAGCACCCTTTATTCACTTAAGAGGAACAATTACACTTTGTTTTGCATACCTAATAATGTGACTACTAGGTTCCTTATATAGTTCTAGGAAATCACTAAAGTTTCCAAATCAGATTTGGTAACAACTTGTTTCCTAACTAATCCTCCACCGCCTTTGACTTCCAATGTTTCCTAATCAAAGTTGGAAACAAAGAGTTTGACAGCCTTTGACCAATTCAAGGCACCAACTCAACATTCGCTTTACTAAGTTGAGCCCCCACTGAGCCAAAATCATGGATCCTACCCGTAGTACATGCGTGATCTGTTCAATCTTGACTTTCATTTGCTTCTTGATATTGGAAATCTCACAGTTTGTTTGGAGTTGATATTATTCCCTATGTCCCATTATGTATCTCTTGTTTGACTTTTCACACATAGTTAAATATTGGAGAAAAAATGCTGAAAAGATCATGCACTACTAAATTATCCTTGCATTTTAATGATGGTAGTATATGCGAATTTTTACAAAGAAAATAACATAATTAGTTAGTGGAGGGTAATAGTGAAAAAAGTTGTGCTAATATGTGGTTATGTTTTCAAAGAAGATACAATATTAGAATAAGTCAAAAAGATAAAGATATATTTTGGGACGGAGGCCGTATCATACTAAAACCTTTAATGCTTGGAATCTAGGATCTGCGTAGGAAAAGTAGATGAGCAAAAAAGTCCAGAATCTTGGATCCATGGATATGGCTAGGAAAATAAAACATCTAGGATTCTATCGTTTTGCCTTCAGTCTCTTTTACTATAAAAATTATTGATTCCAAGCAGATCGGTTTCAATATGGCAGAACTAGATTATTTGCTTGTGGGGGATTTCAGTCATTGAACTTCTCCATTAAACTGCAGGTCTTCTCATTCAAGCTCCGAGGAGCTTATAACATGATGGCTAAACTTCCTAGACAGCAGCTGGAGAGAGGAGTTATATGTTCATCTGCTGGTAACCATGCCCAAGGGGTTGCATTATCAGCTCAAAGGCTCGGTTGCAGCGCGGTCATTGTTATGCCGGTTACCACCCCAGAAATCAAGGTTCAGTTTCCTTCATTCTTTTTCCCGTCACACTTGTTCTTATTACAGAACTGTGGTTTATTCTTTTGTCATCAAATTTTACAGTGGAAATCAGTTGAGAGACTCGGTGCTACTGTTGTTCTTGTGGGCGAT
Organism: Linanthus parryae; assembly: GCA_023055425.1. NCBI lineage: Eukaryota > Viridiplantae > Streptophyta > Magnoliopsida > Ericales > Polemoniaceae > Linanthus > Linanthus parryae. Next base: position 8,168,360 of record JALGPY010000013.1, on the reverse strand, counting down.
TCATATGATGACGCACAGACATATGCGAAGATACGGGGCGAAGTAGAGGGCCGTACATTCATACCTCCGTTTGATCACCCAGATGTTATCACGGGACAGGGAACAGTTGGGATGGAGATAGTCCGTCAGATGAAAGGCCCGTTGCATGCTATCTTTGTGCCAATAGGTGGAGGCGGTTTGATAGCTGGCATTGCTTCTTACGTGAAGAGAGTTTCCCCAGAGGTTTGTATTAACATTTCTAAGAATTTTTATAGCCATCCTTATCAGCGATCTTTCCTTTTTGTTGGCTCTTCTATCATTGATTACTTCCTTTGTTATCAATTTCATGTGTAAATTTCCGTAGTAGCTAAAAATAAAAAAATTCATGTTTAGCCTCTTGTTATATGTTTTAGGGGTCAAATCTATAGAATGTGTAATATACACTGGTGGTGTCTTTGCCTAGTTCTTGAATCATATACAATGTCTATTTAAATGGAGAAGCGCTGTTGATGCATAGGTGAAAACCATGGGTTACTTGTATATAAAACAATAGTGAGATGCTACAGATTCGTATTCGTAAGATCCTATGCAGAACTCATCTGATTGTTAACCATTCACAACCTTTCTCCTTCACCAGGTTAATCACAAAACTTATAAAAGCAATTTGTTTCCTCATAAGGCTCCTCAATGAAAGAGTTGCTACTCCTTTAATGAACTCCACTACCTATCTGTTTCTTTGAGTAGTTGATTGGAACTGTTTTCACGTCAAGTAGAATTGTTGTTTCTTAATCTGTTGACTAGATTTGTTTGGTTTCCTGAATAAGAATACACTTTTAAAGAGCAGTCTTTCATCTTCCAATAGGTAAATATTATTGGGGTGGAACCCTGTGATGCAAATGCAATGGCATTGTCGTTGCATCATGGTCGAAGAGTGATCCTAGACCAGGTGGGAGGATTTGCAGATGGAGTTGCTGTTAAAGTAGTCGGTGAAGAGACTTTTCGTCTATGCAGGGAATTGATAGACGGTGTCGTTCTTGTAAACCGTGATGCTATTTGTGCATCTATAAAGGTAATCCTTTCTTTAGATCTAGCAACTTCCTCCATATTCTCATTGCTTGTGAATTTTTCTGCTCAATCAGGAATTTGTGAAACGAGATTTAGTTACATGTCTCCGTGAAGAACTTACTGTAGATGGGAGATAGTGAAATGATAATGAATAGTAGTTAACCAAAATCAACTTACATCTGAAATCCATTCGCGATTAAGTGACTATTATCAGAACTGAGAATCTTTAGTTTCTATTTTTTATCGTCAGTCTAGAATGTATTCTTGACCAAGTGTTGTTCCACCAAATCAGTGCATGCTCAGTGGTAAGTGTTCAAAGCAAGTGCACCGGGTCCATGGTTTGAACCCTGCTAGACGTAGGCTCGATTAGGAAGTTTCTTCGCATTAGCAACTGCAGCAAAGCTTGTGTAGTTTCCTTTCGCACAAATCATATCTCTAAGCCGTTTACCCAGTGCTAGAGTGTGGCGCTCACATCTTAAACCTTCTGAAAGCTATGTAGATAGTGTACTTTGATGAAAATGTATGGGGCGATGTTGATGTTCATACCATTAAATTTTTCATAGTTATACTACATATGAATATCAAAGTATGTTATAAATCCTGAAGAACAAAGTCAATGTTGATGTTGTTAACGTTTATTGTGCAGAGCATGTTTGAGGAAACAAGGAGCATTCTGGAACCAGCGGGTGCACTTTCCCTTGCGGGGGCAGAAGCATATTGTAAATATTACGGGCTTGAGGGTGAAAATGTTGTGGCGATAACGAGTGGTGCAAATATGAATTTTGATAAACTTAGACTAGTGACTCAACTTGCAGAAGTTGGTAGGCAACGGGAGGCTGTACTTGCAACTTTCCTACCCGAGGAACCTGGCAGCTTTAAACGCTTCTGTGAACAGGTATGTTATTAAAGTACGTATGAAATACAAGTAATATTTGCAACAAATCAATTCCCTATATATGGTATGAACATTCAGTTATTGAATGGCAGGTGGTTCCAATGAATATCACTGAGTTCAAATACAGATATAATGAAGATAAAGAAGAAACCCTGGTCTTGTACAGGTGATAACCCTATATATGATTTATACCAGTACAATCCTTAATGAGACATGTTTGTTGTTCGAATGTTTCTATTGTTATGCTTGTGTAGTCTTTATATCTTCTTTATATGTAATTTATGTATTCATTATGTATAATCATAATATTTAGGGTCATTTACATAAAACATAGTACCTGCTCTATTACAGTTGTGACACAAAACCCTCTGTACTTTCCATTTTTCACACCAACCCCCTATGGTTTACTATTCCATGACACTTAACCCAAAATCGGTAACACCGTTAAGAACTTGGACGGAACAAAGTCACGCGACCAACACATGATGGACTTATTGGTGATTTCTCACTTTGGTAACATGACTTTGTTCCGTACAATTTATCAACGGCGTTATCTATTTTAGGTTAAGTGTCACGGAATAGTAAACTGCGGGAGGGTTGGTGTGGAAAATGGAAGTACAGAGGGTTTCGTGTCACAAATGTAATAGTGCAGGTAGGTTTCATGTCAGAATTAAAACAGTATTAACAATCTCTTCCTTGTGTAGTGTCGGACCTCATACCACTTCAGAGCTTAAAGCAATGGTAGATCGAATGAAATCTTCAAAACTCAGGACTATTAACCTTACAGAGAATGATTTGGTTAAAGATCATCTACGCCATCTGGTAATTTCCATATTGATTTTTCTTCTTTCATCACTATTTTTTGGAGATAGAAAGAATTAATACCTTGAGCCAATTAACTGAGCTATCGTGTCACCCATATAAATGTTGGACACAACAAACTCTACCAATTAGATAGGCTTGACGTTTTAAAACTGTTCACATTCATGTAGTTTTACATTTACAATGTGGTTCATGTTCATCAGGGGATCTAACTTTGATTTGTTTTCAGATGGGAGGCAGAACAAGCATCGAAGATGAGCTTTTATGTAGGTTTGTCTTCCCAGAGAGGCGGGGCGCTTTAATGAATTTCCTGGATGTGTTCTGTCCGCGTTGGACTATTAGTTTGTTCCATTACCGCGCACAGGTTGATTTATTTTCTTGATCGGTATCAATTGTTTCTTTTAAGAGAATCCATTCTTTCCTTCCATCCACAATAATGCCTGTCATTTCATGTTCTTTTTCATCTCAAAAGGGTGATACAGGAGCTAATGTTTTGGTCGGCATTCAAGTTGCTCAAACAGAGATGACAGAGTTCCATTCTCGTGCTAATACTCTGGGATACGACTACGTAGTGGAGAGCGCTAATGAGGCCTTTTGGCTACTGAAGCACTGATGGAAAGAAGTGGCAACTCAGATGCCCAACGCTCTGATTAGGCACTTGAATGATTGTTGCCAGTTTCTCTGGTTTCCTTACATTATTGTGGGCTTCAACTCATAGAGTTGTCAATGAAAGCGGGTGGGTAGAAGAACCGTTTGTTTAATATTGTTATACATAGCTAGCAAGTGTAGTTAGAGCCTGGTAAATACATTACATTATGTTTTAGGGTGAAAGACATTTTCCACTTCCATTTATGGACAAAATACATTTTGCCCCCTGATTTATGGGGAAAATACCTTTATCACCACATCAAATGAGTGTATTGGATTCTGAATTCGTGCTTTTGTGCTCTGTGAGGATGCTTAGACTTTTCCGTGTGTGTGTTATGTGTCAAAAACGAGCTATGGACTTCCCTTTATATTGTGGTGGGAAGCTTCCCAAAAAACTGCATGAATTTACGAAACTGCCAATGGCCAAACCGCCTAGGAATTTCCCACTACATGCGTGCCTATCTGCCAGCCATGCAGACAGTGGCGCTTTCAGCTTCCAAAAAGTCTCTCTCCCCTACCTGCGTGGTTGCTGTGTGGATGCTGCGTGGCCACTACCAGCCACGCAATCAGGGGTCTTCTGGCCTTGTTTCTCTCTCTTCTTCCTCTCAGGCCGTGTGGCTACTTGCGTGGCTACTGCCATCCACGCATACAGCAGCCTGTTTCTTCGATACTTATCCAAAAAAGTGGTCGTGAATGTGCAGTTACTGCCAGCAACGAAGAGAGCCGTCAAAACTGTCCAAAATCAGCCAAAAATTGGTCCTTGACTTCGGCCTGCGTGGCTACTATGTGTCTACTGCCATCCACACAAATAGTGGCCAATACATGACATTTATGCTCTCTTTCTGTGTGGCTACTGCATGGCTACTGCCAGCCACGTAAGCAGCCACGAAGGCAGCAACTGCTTCAATTTCGAAGGGCCATATCTTTTCAAACTGGCTCTGTTTTGGCTCTGTGACGTGTCGTTGGAAAGCTCTTGAAGTTTAATTTCATTTGCAACCAGTCTCGCTCCAAAATTCCTAGTAGAATCCAAGATATATTCAAAAGAGTGAAGACTAGTCATCTAAGTTTAAGGATTTTTTGTTTCCGAAGTTCGTTTCATGCCACAAATAAACCGCTAAGGAACCGTTCCTGTCAAGAAAAAATGAACAACAATAAAAAGCGATTGTATTTGCCAGATAACATTGGATCATGCATGAAAACGATCGAATTTTGAAATAAATTTAAATATCCTCTTCAAGGACAGTACCAGTAGGAATCAATACAGGATCAATACTCTAGAAGGGGGAGGGGGTTGAATAGAGTATGACAAATTTTGCAACTTTTTCTAAACGAGTGGTTTCAAAAGATTTTGTGAAATGCAGCAAGTATTTCAAGGCCTTGAAATGATTTCAAGTCCTTGGAATCAAAATAGTCAGTAAAGAGAGAGCTGATAGTTTTCAAGGCCTTGAAATGAGGTTCAAGCCCTTGAACTGAAAACCTGTTTTTGCAGTTTGTATGCTAAGTAATATAAAATAACATGAAGAGAATAGACACATGGTTTATAGAGTTCAGTCCACTTGGACCTATGTCTCTTTCTCAGGGATTTAATCCCTGGAGGATTTTCAACTCAATTCTTATTAATTAAAATCTAAGTCCCTAGTTCTAAAGCACAAAGAGATACCTTCCTCTGTTACAGCTTGTGGTTCTCACTAACCTATCTAGTGCCTGTTCTAGCTAACTGATTAAATAAGAGTTATCTATTTTTCTCCTTGAACAATCCACGAGAATAAGAACTAGAAGTATTGTCATAATGATATACAAATAAAGTTCAGAATAGAAGAACACTAGGACAGAGTCTGAAGATGAATGTGCAGTGTTCTTTAGATGATCAAATTGGATGATTTGATTTGCTTCTTTGTTGCTTGCCAGTCTATTTGAAGTGCTTGAGAGTTTCTGTAAGAGTTTCGTTGTTATTTCTTCAAGTCTTCCCTCTTTTATGCAGCTGTTTGAATTTGAAGATCTTCAGGATCTTCATTAACAAACTTTCCTAAAACTATGTTGTAAGCCTTTGACTCTTCTAACAGCTCTCCCAACGGATAGTTGCTCAGTATCTTCAAATATCAAAGTGCATAATAACTCTGTCAGATTGATTTCCATTCTGCAATCAAATAAGTTAGGAAACAATCGTGCAGAATAGGAAACTAAAAATATTCCTGCACAAACTGAGTCAAACAAATAGATTAATCATAATATATAGTAGAGAAATGATTTGTCTTTCATCATCAAGTAACATATAATGAATTATAAGATATTAGGAGTTTCAATAAGATCATCAGCTCCCCCTAGGTTCATGCCAGAAATTGCAGTGTAGATTCAAACACTTGAAATCAGTTTCAAGGCCTTGAAACAGAAAAGCTGTTTCAAGCCTTTGAAACATACTGAACTTACAACCTCCCCCTTGATGTAAGACAAAACCAAACTTTCTTTAGGAATTCATTCAATGCAAAAAATAGTCATTAGAGCATATCAGAATCCATGAAAATAAAACTTAACACAAAATATCCAAGTGATCCAACTTATTAGCAATAGAAAATATCCACAGAGTGCAAAGCCTAAGTTTACCAGCAGCGAATCCTAATGATCTAAAACCAGATCTCTAAGATAGAAAAACAAATACAAAACAAATAGACTCCTAGAGTTTCCTAGAATTTCCCCCTTTTTTACTTTCATAAAAAAAATGAGAAAAAAATGTTGGATCAAAGTTTGGCAATAGTTTTAAAAGATAGAAAATGTTCAAGACTTTGAAAAGGAATTCAATAACTTGAAAAGGATAGAAAAAAGAGGAAAGAATCAAGGGATTGGGTCTCCATCTCCCTTGGGCTCAGCAATTTCTTCACCACTATCTTCTTCATCATCTTCATCATCTTCTTTCTCTTCCTGATCACCAGTTTCTTCAAACAGTTGTTCTTCTGTCACTACCTCTTGGACTGATATCTGCTCACCATACTCAACTCGTATGTCACGTCTGGTCTAGTGCACAACTTGGCGTACATGATGGATCCTATGGCCGAAGCATAGGGTATCCTACTCATGCGGTCCTTCTCAATCTCATTGGAGGGGCAGTCATTCTTAGAATGAGTGACTCCATGCGACATGGGCAAGAATCCCTTCTTGGAATCTTGCATGTTGAACCTCTTCAACACCTTGTTTATATATGTACTTTGACTTAGGCTGAGGAGCTTTCTAGATCTATCCCTATAGATCTTTATACCAAGTATATAGGCTGCATCTCCTATGTCCTTCATTGCGAAACACTTTCCTAGCCAATATTTAACAAATTGCAAGGTAGGAATATCGTTTTAATGATTAGTATGTCATCCACATACAAGACTAGAAACACTACAGAGCTCCCACTAATATTCTTGTAGACACAGGGCTCATCTTCGTTCTTTATGAAACCAAACTTATTGAATGCGTCACCAAAACGTCGATTCCAGCTCCTAGAAGCTTGCTTTACTACATGAATTGATCTTTTCAACTTACAAGCTTTATTGGCATTCTCTGGATCCTCAAACCCCTCTGGTTATGTCATGTACACATCCTCAAGGAGGTTCCCATAAAGGAACGCTGTTTTGACATCCATTTGCCAAATCTCATAGTCGTAGTATGCTGCAATGGCAAGTAGGATTCGAATGGATTTAGTCATGGCGACTGGTGAAAAGGTCTCATCATAGTCAATACCATCGATCTGTCTATACCCTTTGGCTACCAATCGCCCCTTTTATGCAACTACCTTGCCATCCATGTCGGTCTTCTTCTTGAAGACCCACTTGCACCCTATGGGCCGGGCCCCTTCGGGTGGTTGCACCGAAGTCCATACTTTGTTGGTATACATGGAATCCATTTCGGATCTCATGGTTTCCAGCCACTTCTTGGAGTTTGGGCCTTTCATGGCTAGAACTGCAGCTTTTCTTCTTCTTCTTCTTCTTGAGATCTTTGATCAGCATCCCAGAGTCTGGACTATCTGCATCAGCTTGTTCATGTTATTCATTACCCTTTTCTTGAGATAACTGTTTACCTTTTTCCACCACCCCTGTAGCCTCATCCTGAGCTGTATGCTCACTGAAAAAATCTCTCGTTGAACCATCTACATCTTTCTTTGATCCTTTTGCAGCTTGAGACACTTCTTCTTCTACATGAAGTACATTGATAATCTTTAAGATGCTTTAAACCATATACTTAACCTGTTAGAATTAAGTGTGAAACTCATGCTGATTTTCCTTCACTTCATCTACATCCTTCTCAAGAAAGTCAAGTTTCTGAATCACCAAGGAAAGATCCTGAGGTTGAGAGGGTAGATTCGAAGGAGGGTTCAATGCCTAGGGTTTAGGAAACTTCTTGGATTTTAGTTCCTTCTCAGACAGATCAGAGTATGATTTCCATATCCCATCACTGATTTTCACAGCACCAATTCTCTCAAAGTCTTTTTCATAAATCATGCCAAACCAGTATTAATGGTTTCTTCTCTGTCAGTAGTTAGTTCAAGGTGAAGAAAGGATGTAGAGAGAAAATTAGCATAGGGTAGAGGGTGCTTTCTTTCTTTGGTTTGGGAGTATAGCATGTGTTCCATCATTGAAGATCAATCTCATACCCATGCATGATCAAATACATCAAATAAAGTACATTATCAGTCAACATCTCTTTTGAATTCTCCCTAGGCACTACACACCTCATAAAGATTGTAAACAAAACATTGGCTTCAACAGTTAACACATAGTGTGTTAGTTGTTTAGAGGAGGTAGAGACATTAGGTAGAAAGCATTCTTCCCTAGCCAGTTTCAATCCTTCAACTTTTTTTGGATTGATCTCAGTGTTGTACCTCTTTGGACAGCCTAGAACATTTGCAAACTCTGAGTGATCTAACTCCATTGTAATCCCAGCAACTTTAGACTGAATCAATAGGTTCACAGTTATTTTATTTGCACCAAGTTCATATAGAAAAGCCTAGTAAGTCTGCGGTAGAAAACTTCAGGAGGGTTCAAAACTTTCCAAAGAGAAATTTTCTTGGTTAATGGTTTTCAACATATCAACATTAAACAGGCTAAAATAGGCTACTGGTCTAGAAGCAAAACCATCTAACCACATACCTCTAGCAGTTTGAGAAATAAACCACTTGCTGGAAAGTTTCTTACCAGGGAATTGAGGCTTTTGAGAATAGATATATAGTTCGTTGCCAGAGCTTTTCTCTTGTGCAACCTCTATAGCTTTTCCTTTTCCCTTGTATATAGCTCTAGGCTTCTTCTTCTTCAAGCTTTGGACTAGCCACATGCTCCTCTGGCTGTTTCTCTGGAGCAGACTAATCTCCCATCTTCCTCTTCTTGCTTGAAGTTTTTGTCTGATCCTTCTTGTGTTTCTTCGTTGGAGGAGAAGGAACATTTTCTTCAATTGGATTTCTGGAACTAGAGTCATAACTGATAGTGTGAATCAATTCTTCTGCAGTCTTCCTCTTCTTTTTTGAAACTACCTTTGAACTTCCAGTCATCTTTATTCTTTTGGAATCCCTTATGATACTCCTCCTAAACCAGTGATTCCTTGTTAAGCATGGCCAGCTGCAATATGAGGGCTGTAAATCTTTCTTCATGCAGTGGTTTAGTGAAGATATCTTCCAGTTGCATATTAGTAGAAACAAATTCAAGAACAATATCACCTTTCTCAGCATGATCTCTGAAGAAATGATTTCTAACATCAATGTGCTTGGTTCTGGAATGCTGGACTGGATTCTTTGTTGAAAGTGTGAGTGTGCAGGTGTTAATGCAGCTAAGATACTCTAGAAGGGGGGGGGGGTTGAATAGAGTATGCCAACTTTTTGCAAAACATGCTAGGAAGATGAAATCTTGTGAAAAGCAGTGAAGTTCAAGGCCTTGAAAACAAGTTCAAGCCCTTGGAAGAAATGCAGTTTGTATAAAGAAAGTAAGCCTTTTTGAGGGCCTTGAAAACAAGTTCAAACCCTTGAAAAACAGACAGTTTTGTGTGTTGCAAATACTATGAAAAAGAATGAACTGTAAATGCAAGTGACAAGTGATTTATAGAGTTCAGTCCACTTGGACCTACGTCTCTACCTCAGGGATTAGATACCTGCAGGATTTCCAACACAATTCTTATTAATCAAAAGCTAAGCCCTAGAACTCAAGCACAGAGAATTCCTTTACTTTGTTACAGCTTGTGGTTTTCCCTAACCTGTCTAGTACCTGCTCTAGCTAATTTATTAACTAAGAATTCTCGATTGTTCACTTTGAACAATCCTTGAGAATGGATATAGAAATAATATAAAAATGATCTACCAATGAAGTACAATACAGATGAACACTTAGAGTGTAGAACATGCAGTGAAGTGCAGTGATCTTCTGTAAATGGATTGGAAGAATGATGAACTTCTTTGATGCATGTCAATCCAGAACTCTTTCTCTCTTTTTGCCCGTTGAGTGTTGTGTTGTTGCTTCATAATTGAGCTCTATTTAAACTTCAAATAGCTCTGCAAATCTTCCCAGATTTTCAGCAACAAACTTCCTATTTTTTAGGCAATAGATTTTGACTTCTTTGACATCTTCTCTAACGGTTGGATTATCACAATCTTCAGAGATTTTGTTTTGATCTTTCGTTTAAACATCTTGAGAAGCTGTCATCCAAGTCTGATTGAAATCAGGATCAAAGTGTCTAACTATTTCCAAATCTGCATAAGTTCAGTTTAGGAAACAATCCTGCAAAACTTGGAAATTAAATTTCCTGTAATATCAAAGTCAAACAGATGATATTCTATGTTCAAACGTGTTAGAATAATTTGTCTTCCATCATCCAATAACAGTGAATCAAAAAAATGAAAGATAGAGAGGGAATCAACTCAGAGAGTTTGCAGAAAACTCCCCCTGAGAATGTTCACACATGTTAAGTTGTTTCAAGGCTTTGAATCCAGTTTCAAGGCCTTGAAATAGCTAAAATATTTTCAAGCCTCTGAGAACTGATTCAAGGCTTTGAAAGCTGGTTCAGGGCCTTGAAATAGTTAAACTATTTCAAGCCGTGCACAACCTGTTCTTTCAATCTCCCCCTTGATGAAAGACAAAACCAAATTCTGTTTGATCCTTAGTCTCTGCAAAAAAATACTGATTAGTTCACCATGCATAATAACATAGTTATTCCAAAAAGATTCAACTTAATCATATTACCAACAAAAATTAAACAGTTCAGCAAATAGCAAATAACACATAGGAATAAAATCTAAAACCTAGAATCTAAAACCTAGAATTTCTCCCCCTTTTTAACTTTCATCAAAAAGATAGAAGATGTTGGATCAAGTTTCTGGAAAATTTTGAAAAATTTACAGAAAATATTTAAGAAGAGAGAAAGGGGAAGAAAGAGTAAACAAGATTAAGGGGTTGGGTCTTCATCTCCATCTTGATCTCCTTTCTCTTTCTCACTGTCTTCAGCATCGGTCTTGTCCTTCACTTCCTGTTCCCCTTCATTTTCACCAGCAACAGTTACTTCTTCAGTCTTGTCTTTTGTAGCAGTCTTTGGAGATTTCCTCTTTTTCTTCAAGGTAATCGGCAGATCATCTCTGTCAGGCCTAATAACTTCATCTCCTTCTGAAGCTTGTTCTGCCACCTGCTTTCCTTTATCTGAGACTGGAGCAACTTCTTCCTGGTTTAAATGTTCACTAGGCAGATCTTTTTCAGAGTCTCCTTTCTTTGGACCTTCATCATCCTCAGTAACATCAAGCAAGGTCATGCTTCCGAAGATGCTTTCCACCATGTACTTGAATTTACCGATATCAGATTCAAGTCCATCAACAGTTGCTGTGATGTACTCCAAATCCAATTCCATTCCATCAATTCTCTGATTGTCAGTATCCTAAGAAGTCTGACTTGAAGTGGGAGCCAAGGTCTTGGCTTAAGAAACTTATTTGCACCTAGTTTTTCTTTAGTCAAGTCTGAGTATAACTTCTAGGTTTTTGCCTTAGTCTTTACCACCCCAATCTTCTCAAAAGCTTTCTTATTAAGCATTCCAAAACCAGAAGTAACTGATTCCTCTCCACCAGTTGGAATCTCAAAGTGTTCAAAGAACAGAGTGAGCAGATTAGCATAGGGTAGAGGGTGTTTTCTTTTACTGGTAAGGCTAAAGAGCATAAGTTCAATCACTATTTTGGGAAGATCAATCTCATAGCCATGCATAACCAGATACATAATGTGCAGCATCCTTTCAGTTACCAGTTCTCTAGAATGCTCTCTGGGAAAGATACACCTAACCAAAATGGTGTGAAGGACCATGGATTCAACATTTAACACAGGAATGTGTTAACTGTTTGGCTAAGGAGGAAATGTTTGGAAGAAAGAACTCATCTTTGGCTAGCTTCACAGTTTCTGTCTTTGGTGGATGATTGCTAATATCATACCTCTTGGGACATCCTAGCACATTGGCAAACTCAGAGTGGCCCAACTCAATTTCTATCCAAGCAACTCTAGATTTTATCACCAAGTGTGCAAATCTCTTAACTTGTGTCAAATTCAGATAGAAAAGTCTGGTGAGTATAGGATAGGCTAACTCTTTAGGATTCAACATGACCCACAGAGAAATTTTCTTCAACATAGAGATCAGTCAGTAGAACCTCAAGGCCTTCAACCTCCTTCAGAGCTAAAATCTCAAAGCCTTGAGACTGAAACTGAAACTTTCTATGATGCTCCTTCTACTGCTTCAAGAACTCAAAGTCTTGAAGGAACATATTCCCGGAAGCCAAGGAAGAAGTTTAAGTATCTTCCAGACCATCCAGGTGACAATATCATATCTGATCCAACTACTGGAACTCAGAAAAGAGGAGATTTGAAGAACTTATGTGTTTTAGTGCTTTTGTATCACTGATTGAGCCCAAGAATGCAAACGAACGACTAGAAGATGGAGATTGGATCATTGCAATGCAAACTGAGCTGAATGAATTTGAAAGAAACAAGGTATGGAATCTGGTTCCTAGACCAAAGAGCAATCAGTTATTGGCACAAGGATACAATCACGAAGAAGTGGTAAGAAATAAGCTTGATGAGAATGGCAAAGTGGTAAGAAACAAAGCCAGACTTGTGGCACAAGGATACAATCACGAAGAAGGTATAGACTATGAGGAGACATTTTCTCCTGTTTCCTGGTTAGAAGCTATTAGAATACTTCCTGCATTTGCATCTCACAAACACATAAAGCTTTATCAAATGGATGTAAAATGTGCTTTTCTAAATGGTTATTTACAAGAAGATGTCTTTGTAGCTCAACCTCTTGGTTTTGAAGATGAAAATTTCCCTGATCAAGTTTACAAATTAGACAAAGCTCTTTATGGCTTAAAACAAGCTCCAACGGCTTGGTATGACAGACTCTCAAAGTTTTTACTTGACAATAATTTGAAGAGAGGTCTTGTAGATAAAACTCTTTTAATTAAACATCATGAAACTGACTTGATAGTAGTTCAGATCCGTGTAGTTGATATTCTTTTTGGTGCTACTAATGATGCTCTTTCAAAAGAGTTCTCTAGTCTAATGTGCAGGGAGTTTGAGATGAGCTTAATGGGAGAACCGAATTTCTTTCTTGGACTTCATGTTTTAAAAATGAAGAAAGTAATATTTGTACATCAAGGAAAATATACCAAGAACTTGTTGAACAAGTACAATATGACAAAATCCAAGGCACTCAAAACTCCTATGAGTTCATCACTATCCTTAGACAAGGATTCAAATGGTAAGAGTGTAAATCAAAAGAATTATAGAGGTATTATTGGATCACTTCTCCACTTAACTGATAGTAGACCTGATATTACGTTTAGCGTTTTCATGTGTGCAAGATTTCAAGCAGATCCTAAGGAAAGTCATTTATCTGTTGTTAAGAGGATTTTTAGATATTTGAATGGAACCAAAGACTTGGGGCTTTGGTATCCAAGGAGATCTAACTTTATGTTGAGTGGATATTCAAATGCAGATCTTGCAGGATACAAAGTGGATAGGAAGAGTACTTCTGAATTTTGTCAGTTTCTTGATTCTTCACTAATTAGTTGGCATTCCAAGAAGCAAAACTCTGTAGCATTATCAACTGCAGAAGCTGAGTATATTGCAGCTGGAGCTTATTGTTCACAAGTGTTGTGGATTGCTCAACATCTTAGAGATCTTGGATATGATTTCAGAAATGTGCCTATCAATTGTGCCAATACAAGTGCCATTTCAATCTCTAAGAATCCAGTACAGCACTCAAGAACCAAGCACATAGATGTAAGGCATCATTTCCTTAGAGATCATGCAGAAAAAGGTGACGTTGTTCTATCTGTTATCTCTACTACCTTGCAAATTGCTAATATTTTCACTCAACCTTTGCCAGATGATAGGTTTGCATCCCTAAGGCTTGAACTGGGTATGTTAAACAAGGATGCATTGGTTTAGGGGGAGTATTAGTACTTCGTTGTGATTATTTATTGAAATCTCAAAGCCTTGAGATTATACTTTCCAAAGCCTTGAAAGTATAGTTCAAAGCTTTGAAATTTCTGAAACTGCAGAAAATCTCAAGGCCTTGAGATTGTTCTCCAAGGTCTTGAAACATTTGCATAATTTACTTGTTAAAAAAAATGGATCACCAAATATTATATATATATTATCTTTTTAGATACTTGTAGAATGTTTGAATTACTTAGAGATTTTCTAAAAATCTTAAAATATCTTCTAGATATGTTTTGCATTTAGATTTTAGAAGAGTCATTTTTAAACTATTTTTCTCAACCTACTTAAGCTGAAAGTCAGGGATTTTCTCTCTATTCTCTTCATTCTCTCTCAATCTTCTACGTATTTGTGCTCTCACAAATCAGCCCGGATTCAACAACAGGGTAAGCCTTCTGCTAGATCTAAGAAGAGGGCCAAGAAGAAGGAGAAGATCAAAATTTCTGACTCAGATTCAGAAGGGACACAGGGTCTGCATGAAGCTTCACCTCCTGCAAAGAAGATCATAACAGAGAAAGGGGATGAAGGTTCAACTGTTGATCCACAGAAGGAGACAAGAGTACAGGGTGATGATCAGTCTAGGTCAGACATGAAGAAAGGGGGAGACAAGAAAGAGCCGGATGAAGTAGAAAAGGGGAATTATGCTAAGGAAGACAAAAAGAAGTATGTTGATGTTGAGAAGAAGAAGTCTGCTGAAGAGGAACCTGAGAGGGATAACTGTGCTGAGAAGAAATCAAGGATCAAGCATATTGCTGCTGCAAAAAAAAAAGGGTTTTCAAAGTAAGAATGCACTGCCTTCTAATTGGTTCATTAGCTTAGATGTTAGGAGAGTTTGGATGCAAGGGTATGCATCATCTAAGGTTGCTTTCTGTAGCTTGATTTCTGAGGAGTTATTAGATAAGTTGGATATTGACTGTATGAGGAAGTTAAGAGAATCTACTATTTGGAAGGTTTTAAACCCTAGTTCTAAAGCTTATCCTAGGCTAACTAGGTTGTTTTACCTGAATTTGGTTCAAGAAGGAGAAGAGAAGTTTGTGTTAACTTCTAAGGTAGCTGGGATAGATTTAAGGCTAGACCATAGGTCTTTTGCCAAGGTCTTGGGCATTCCTAGGAAGTATAATGTTGCTGAACACCCTGATAGGAAGGAATGTCTAGACAAATCCAAAGCCATATTCTTCGTAGATGGTATTCCTACTGGTCCCAAATAGTTGACACACTCTGTGCTCAACTGTGAAGCTAAAATCTTATTCACAATTTAATGAGAAGTGTTGTCCCTAGATAAAATTCAAGAGAGTTGGTAACAAATAAGGTTCTCATCCTGATGTACTTGATATGTCAAGGGTTTGAGATTGATCTACCAACTATGATTATGGAGCATATGATCTACTGTGCTACAAGAACCAGAAACCATCCTCTTCCATATGCCAATCTGCTACCACTTTTCTTTGAGCATTGTGAGGAACCTCTGAAAGGAGAGGAGAAGATAACAGGTTGTTTTGGGTTGATTGATGAGCCTGCTTTGTAAAGAATTGGTGTGGTTCAGACAGGAAAGGGACATTGGAAGTTTTATTCAGAATTTTCTAAAGCTGAGCTTGAGGAGTAAAATTTTATCAAATATAAGGGGGCTACAACATCAAGGGGACAAGCTAATGTGGATAATTCTCAATTGCTTGATAAGTTTGAAGAACAGGAAATTGAGATTGAGGATCTTAGACAGAGGCTATTTTACTTGTCTTCTGAGTTTGGTCAGTTCAAAGCCTTGATGGGTGTGATGAATGGCAAGCTGGATGTAGTTATCAAAGGTTTGAATCTGGAGAAGATTCCTTCTGCTACTAGTCATGACACTAGTGTTGATTCAGATGAGAGACTAGGAGATTTGATGAAAAAGAAGAAGAAGCCTATTCCAGTTGTGCTCACATCAAAGGATTTCTTTGAGCAAACTGATGATGAGCAAATTGAAGAAGACACAGGTGTTGATGCAGCTACAGGAGGAGATTCTGTGCAAGTTAAGGAGAAAAAAAGTTGATGAAATCATCAATGAAGTTATTGCTGAAGTGGATGCGGATGAAGCTGAAACTGATGAGGATGTTGGAGAAAGCTCAGAGAAAGGCCAAGCATCAGATAATAAGTGAAGACTTGTGAAAGCCAAAACTTGATCTTTTTTATCCTTCTTTTCTTCTCTTCTTTCTGATCTCAAGGCCTTGACATTCAGTAGGAACTGTGTCTTTTTATTACAAGTTTTTTTTTTTTAAAATGACTGTGAGTAATGATCCAACATTACTTCACCTTTATTTGATGAAATTCAAAAAGGGGGAGAAGGTTTAATGTGTTTTGTGTTTTAAGGTTTAATGTGTTTTATGTTTCTTTTTAGTATTAATTATCATGCTATGATTTTGTGTTTATTATCAGATGACTTGTGATATGTTTATATGTATTCATGTTCAGATTCTGCAAATTCTGGTTATGTTTTCTATGGTATCTAATTCTTACAAAACTAGTTGCAGGGATATTTACACAAGATTATTTGTTTTGTCTTTCATCAAGGGGGAGATTGTTGATTCAAGACTTCTAAGTGTGATTTTGAAATTAATCATTTAGAGTGATGAAAGACAAAGTATCTCTAGTTCATCAAGGCTCCAAGGCCTTGAGATATTGTTCAAAGCCTCAAAGCTTTGACAACTGCTTTCTTATGAACTGTGATCTGACAATCATGTGTTGCAAGTGTTCAATCTGATGCTTAAGATCAGATACTTGTTGCAAATGTTCTAGTTATCTATTTTTCATATGTCTATCATATTGCAGATATCAGAATTAGATTGAATCAAAGAAATTTGGTGATACCGTTGAAAAACTGTGAAGAATGTTCAGAGCTCCATGGCCTTGAGATATGCCTTAAGCTACCAACAGTTTTAAAAAACTTAACTTGATTCTTTCTTGCAGGATTTGATCATTGTTATTGTGTTGGTTTAATGACTTTTAAAAGTCTTAAACTGATTTGTGTGGTTTATATGATTGATTGGTAATCAGGTTAATAGCTTATCTATTTGATTCAGTTTTATTCATAAACTGAATGTCCAAACCGACTTAGTGTTGTTATATATATTTGGATTTTGTTTGTTGCTTTGCTTAATGTTGTTGCGGGGTTTTCAAACGTGCAATCTTATCACAACAAACTCCAACGGATATCTACTCAAAGCTGTTGAGAAATGCAGTTAAATAGGATGAGCATTTGAAGGAACAGAGATCCTAAAATCTCTCACTCAGTTGCTGGAAGTAGATAAAAGTCTGGTTTGAATTTGAAAGAACAGAGAGGCTTACAGAAAACAAAAATCAAGTGGAAAGAAGGAGAGTTACATTCATGGAAGATCAAACAATCAATCCTCACAACTTCAAGCTTCAATCAGTGCTTTCAGAAGATCATTCATTCCAGTTTTCCTGAAGAACACATCTAGGCTTTCTCAGCTTGTTCATCTACTGTGTTCTTCTATATTGTGCCTTAATCTGCTTATCTTCTACAAATATATACCTCACAAATCCTAGTGGTTAGTTGTTCAAGTGAACAACAAGAGGTTCTTGTTAGCTAAACAATTAGTAGCTGATAATAGATAGGTTTGGAACCACAAGCTGTATAGGTGTAAGGGAATTCACTTAGACTTGAAGATATAGGGTTGTTTCAGTGTGAGTAACAAGAGGTGTTTGCCCAATCCTGGTGAGATAGATCCCTCAGGCAGAGATTAGGTCCATTGGGACTGAACTCTGTAAATTGCCTTGTGTTCTTTACTTTACAGTTTAGCTATTTATTCTTGCAAGTGATCTAAATAAAACTAGGGCTTACAAACTATTTTGAACTTGTGCTAGTTCAAGGCCTTGAAGCTTTCTTTTATTCTTAGGAAATTTCTGACTAATCTTACGAAATCTCAAGGCCTTGAGATTTTTGTCTTTTACTTGCATTACTTAGTTAAATTCCGTGTTTTTAGCAAAAAGTTCCCATACACTATTCACCCCCCCCCCCTCTAGAGTATTTTGATCCTGTAATTAGTATACATTACAAACTTTCACAACTATATACTAGTATAAGGGTAGATTGATATGGAGATATCAAGTCTAGCACATGGGTATGCATTAGGGGTAATGGCATACTGGATTGACCCACAACGAGAAGGCTACATACAATTTCTGTAAAGTCACAAGTGCTTCTCATTGTGACAACGGTATTGTGGTCCTCTGACACGTTCCAACTGCAAGTGCACAGCCGTCGTGTGTAGTAATAAACCGGAAATCCGGGTTGTCGAACCCAAGGGACTTTATTTAAATTAATTATTATTCTAAACCTTATGTGGGCAAGTCGCAAGTTGTGTTTTTATCTAATTCTAAGAAATTAAACGCAAAATTCTCAATTAACCAAGTGAAATAATTCACGATTAATAAAGAATGAATAATTGGAGGTTTTTATCAATAAGGGAAAAGCACCGGGAATTCTCTAGGTTCACTAGGTCGATCTAAATTTATGTTTTGATTTGTAAAACAACCACGTATTATTCACTATTAATCAAGCAACGTTGAACTTACCGAGTTACCAAGCAAATCCACTATACTTAAACTAAACTAAACCGAGTTACCAAGCCTAATTTAGGTTTAAGTATGCATTAAGATTATAATTCTACTTTATCGATCCTAGTTAACGATGCCGAGTTACCAAACATTGATACGACTAGGTGGATTATTCAATTTACCGACTAGTTGTCACGGAGTTACCGCGTGAAACTAATTAATTCTATCTCTACGTTAGCTACTCGCAAAGATAATGTGATTAAGAACGCAAATAATCCATAGTAGTGAATAAACACGAGAGATTAAGCTAAAGCATGCATTACAATCATCAAAACATCAACTTTAGATCAAACCCTAGCTACACCAAACGAGAATTCCCAGCAAAAGGTGTTTAGCTACTCATATTCATAATCAAAACGACGATTATAATGAGTTTAAACATAAAAATCAAGAAAAACGAGAGTTTAGAATTCAAACGAATGATCCAAAAGCTCCTAGGCTCTCTCCAAGGCTTCTTGATCTCCAAAGATGTCTCTAATCTCCAAAAACTACTGAAAAAGACGACCTAAAAGTCTTAAATACGTCCCCATAATAATATTACAAAGTTTGGAAATAATACGGAAAAGCCCCAAAAAACTGCTGCTGTCCCACGACCTCTTCGCACGAAGACAGTTGTCTTCGCACGAAGAGTCTTCGTACGAAGACTTCTGCCTCTTCGTGCGAAGACCTTATTATGTAGATACTGAGACTGTTTTTGAGAAGAGAATGCTGCAGAGCTAATTTTTGGCTAAGTATAATGTCTTCGCACGAAGACAAAAGTCTTCGCACGAAGACAACTGTGTCCAGCCCTCTTTTTGCCTCCTTTGACTTTCCTCTTCCATTCTTTGACTTTCTTCTTCCATTCTTTCTTCCCTTGACCTTCCTTTGACTTTCTTTGACCTTTCTCTTCTGTTTGACTTTCCTTTGACTTTCCTTTGACTTTCTCCTTCCTCTTGACTTGCCTTTGAGTTCCTTGTTTCCGAAGTTCGCTTCCAAATCCCGCACGGTCCTCCAAGCCCTGTTTTCCTGCGAATCACAACACGAAAACACAACCCGCGATCATATCACAATAAAAAGCTCACAAATCTAAAGAAACGCCCGGATTTGACAAGTATTGCACATGAACTCATATTTTCACATTTACGCTCAATTTACTCAAAAGACGACAAATTCTCCATTATAAGCACGCAAAACGTAGAAATAAAAGGCATAAAATAACTCCGAAAACGGAGTTATCAACTACCCCCACACTACCTTTTGCTCGTCCCGAGCAAATCTCCCAAGTCAATTCCATCTCTCTCAAGTCAAAACTTCTTTCGCTTTTCCGCAATTCATCCAACTTTGCATACTACCAATTACTCATTGCATACTTCCCTACGCCATTTGCATACTATCACCTCACATTGCATACAACACCAAGAACTCTTGCATACTAATCCGAGTAGAACCGTTCACCAACCATCCTTTCTACTAGTCGACACGACTCGATTATACACAATGCACCTATATGCAAATGCAATATTCACAATGCAAGTATTGAAATACAATTTTTTTTTTTTTTTCTTTTCTTTTGCGAGATTGGGCAATCTCCATTAGCTTAAACCGATTCACACGAAGCGATGAGAAATCTAGACACAAGGAATGATTCGAAATCAAATTCGTCAACATGAATTCCCCCTAGCTAGTATAGAGAACCTAACTTTACTAAGTACAAGAATGCAATACCTTTTCATGTGTGCCACAAAATAAAAGGCTACGCTAGGCTAAGCCACGTTCAAGGTCCGAGCTCCTAATCCGCTAACGGGTTTAAAATGATGAGGCTTTAGGGACAAATAGGATAAGAATCAAATACAAGTCCTAAAGCGTCACATTCTCACAAATACCATAGCTCACACACCCTCACAACAATGATGGAAACCAAGCCCGAAACTCACCATCTCCGGCCCTCGATCCCCTCACACCCCGGTACAATTACGATCTCCGCGGCTATTGTCATGGATGATGCATAAGCCAAAATTTCCCGTTCGTGAACTAGTCGCTTCTCCACTCGTTCTTCCACAAAGCTTCTCATTCTACCTTTATTCATCTCTCCTTTTTTTCTCTCTTTTCTTTCTCTTTTTTTTTTTTCTGAAATTTTTTTTTTTTTTTTTTTTTTTTTTTTTTTTTTTATCTCTCAAAATCCTGCACAACTATCTTTCACGAGTGGTCTTCCAATGAATCAAGCTAACATATAATCGTAAGGAGAGACAATATCTAAATCAACACGTATAAATCACAAATCAATGTCTCTCCCTATCTCAATAAAATCCTCGGTGTAAATCAACAAAGCCGCTAACATTAAAGAAACATGTGTGGGGATGGAGTCGTCGCAAACGCAATCTCGATGTCCGAAGTCAAATGTCGACACCCCCACACTCGAATGTAATCCTGTCCCCTCTCAAGTAGTCGATCAAATGTCTGTCTCGTGCCTAATCCAACCAAACCTCCTACACCATGATGAGTAAGATCCGGTACCTAGCACGATCCACCAATTAAATTCCCCCAACCCAAGTTTTGTGTGCATTAGATGTACACACTCACGGCTCTCCTCACTTGTGTCCATGTTGTAATGCCATGGAACACCGCCACACCGAAGTGCGCAAGCCTACTCTCACTCACCCTCGCATTCCCCTCGAAGATCACAAATGAAGTGCATGCGATATGTAAGACTCACACAAATATAGCATGAAGTACTCCCTCATCGAACCCCCTCAACTACAACACCCTCGTGACGCACTAAAGCGGTGATTCTAACCAATCAATGCTGAAAGCCAAGAATCGTCACCCTAAGTCCAAAGGCTGTCAAAGAATCCATGGTTCAAATACGGGTTTACTAGTGGTCCTACAAGGTAAGTTCTATAAGCAGTGAGTGCTCTAATACACACCTCGCACAGCTGTTCTGTGTGCCACTACGAGGCGGGTTGGCGACTACCTAAGACGTACACAAGAACGTTCGGCTTGTTTAGCTCACACCTAGCTCAACTCTTGTAAGAAAATTAGGCACACACTTTAAATTTGAAAGAATTAAATTCGTGTGTAAAATAGGCACGCATTCCCGTAAAGAGAGTTTCTCTATACTTACTAAGGGATTCTCACATTGTCACTCTCGATCGCAATTCACGCTCTACGCCTAAAAGTCTCACACTTCTCGATTTTACCGAACTTTCAGCTTTTTTCAATTGCCCTTTCTCAAATTTTTAATTTTTTTTTTTTTGGTGTTTTCACATTTTTAGATTTTTTTTTTTTTATTTTTATAAACCTACACTATATGCAAGGCCAACTCGATTAACGACTCAACAATGGTGGGTTGACTCAAAAATACCAAAACGTGCAAAAAGATGAATAATAAAAAGAAAAATAAGGACATAACCAAAAACCTCTAACTATATGCAGACACTGGCGATGCAAAGACACGACACTGACTAGTAAAAAGGATTCAACCACCCCCACACTAGAATGCATCGTTGTCCTCAACGATAACACGAGGACTCAACAATTCTAGCATGAGGGCACACTCCACTACTCGTCATCTTCCTCCTCATCTTCCTCTTGTTCCTCATCATCTTCTTCTTCCTCATCCTCACTCGGCGGAACCTCATATTCAAATTCATCCTCCTGGAACCACGGATCCGCCGTCGGGACCGGTGGAACAAACTCCCCCGCCGCCTGACCACTAGACTGTATAACCCACTGGCCAACCATCTGGATTAAACCCCCCAGCTTCGCCTGATTGTCCCGAGTGTGGGCAAACTGGCGTCTTCTCTCAAGTCTATCCCGGGCCATCTCCTCTCTCAAGTGGTCGTAGGCAACCTGGTTGTCAAACCTAGAGGTGTTCATCCTCCTACCCTTGCCCTTCTTCCTCGCTGTCTCATCAAACCTATGCCACTTCCTAGCAGTAAACGGTTTCAAGTCCATATCTCTCCCTATGACTACTTCAGCAGTTTTGGCCAGGTGAGTGATCAAGCAAGTATGACCGGGGCCCAATTTGTTCGTCCTCGACACCCTCTCAAGACAGTTCTCCCAAATCAGTTTGGGGATATTAATTCTAACCCCGGTGTAAAGACAAAGGGCCCAAACCGAGAGGCGGAACGTATAACTAGGGTTTCGTGTGATTCCCAAAACCCAGTTTTCTAACACTTCACAACACCACCTAGCCTCCGGCCTATAAAACCTCTTCTCGGCCTTCCAATGAATCACCTCTCCCTTCCTGTCCCATGGATCAACCCCCTTTGCAAAGCAAAAAGCATTTAAACGAGACCAAAGATTCTCACTACGAAGAACCGTCTCTAACCCACAACCGTCTTTCAATGCGGGAAAACCCATGGCGAGAGCGATAGTCTCTGGCGTGAAGACTATCCACTCGTTCCGACAGTAAACGAGACGAGGATCTTGACTCTCACCGTCCTTTGCATAACGCAAATTAAACAAAAACTCTCGCGTAATATGTGAACTAGACTGCCCTACTAGCTTAAACCAATTGTCAAGCTTCTCGCGCTCATAAATTTCCTTAATTGCTTGAGGCATGTCCTCGTGCAATGGAAATGCCTTTTCGGGCTGTCCGTTCTTAGTCAAATAAGTATCTCTTCGAGAGTCAAGATGAGCCTCATGAGTGACGAAACGGAAACTATCATAGTATCCGGGCCCAATACTTCTCTCTTTCAAATTAGCCTTGGCCTTTCGTCGGCCGACAATACCCGGTTTAGCCGGGAAAGGGGCCGTCAAGATGGCATATTGGGGAGTAGGCGGTATCTCTAATTGAGGATCGCCCGATCCCGATGCTTCTTGTGACGAACCCTCCCCCGTCTTCCGTTTCTTTCCACCCGCCATTTAAAATTCAGTTTCAAGTAAAACAAGCAATTCAACAATTGTGCACGTGAACAAGAAGTGTATACTAAACGAAACACGTAGGCACGTAACAAACAATTCCTAGGACTTTACGCAATCGCCCCCAAATACGCTTCTAAGCGCAACAAAATATAAACGGGCTTTTACTCAATGTGCCTAGGACTCGAATATGAAATTACGAGGTTTAGATAGTACCTACGCGTCCGGAGCAAGTCTTACGGACGCAAAAATTTCACGATTTGACCAACCCGGACTGATTTTGAAGGTGCCGGAAAAATTTGCCGAAATCTTGAATCGTTGGATGCTCCGTACTCCTTGCGTAGTCCCCGTTAGTGTTTCCTTCTCGTCCGTAAGCTGAATCAAGCCCCAACTCGTCCAATTTCTCACTTCTTCTTCAAAACCCTAGCTTCTTCCTCCTCTAATTTCTCTCTTGTCTCACACTCTCTCTCAAAACAACCTCTGGAATCTTGTTCTCCTCTGAATCGCGAGCAAAACCCTAGGTGGGTTGTTGAATTTGGTGAAGAATCAAGGGTGGGGTGAATCGAGTGTGGTGCGGCTATGGAGGAGAAGACTGAGTTTGAAGATGAAGAATGAAGAAGAAGCTCGATCCCCCAGCTGATGAAGCTTCAAGTTTGGGCAAAAAGTCCAAAAAGCCCTTAGTAAGTAGCCCCCATCAGGTGTCCGTGCGTGGATAAAACTGGCCTTTTGCCCGCTGTCTTCGTGCGAAGACAAAAGTCTTCGTGCGAAGAGTCTTCGTACGAAGACTTTTTGTCTTCGCACGAAGGTCTTCTCAAACAGATACTGCAAGCTGTTTTTGAGAAGACAATTCAGAGCTTCAAAATTTTTTCTAAGTACAAAGTCTTCGTACGAAGACAATTGTCTTAGTACGAAGACAATGCTGAATTGTGCCAAAAACATCCTTTTTGTCGATTTTTCGCGTCTTCGATCGTGCCTTTGCTTTCCGAAGGATCTCCTCGACCTCGAGACTCCCTTTTCACCTTAAAACACTCCCAAAATCCGGGGAATATTTTATTTGTCAATTTCACGCGTTCCAAGGCACGTTTTGCATTTCCGGATGCTTTTGGCCTCGTTTTACTTGCTAAAACATCCTTTTTGGCGTAACTTCCTCATCCGGACTCCGATTTGCGCGATCCACCTGTCTACAGAAAGCTCTCGACCACCCCCACACGTTGGCATTGTTCAATTCTCATTTCAGTCTGTCCTTCAAAATTTCATCTCGTAATCCGTGCCGGCGTGATAGCTTTCTCCGTTCTCCAATCAAATTCTTGCGCAAATCAAGACGGGGAGTCCGGGAACATGATCTTCCCCAGGTGCGTGTGTTGAATAGGTGCAGAAGTGGCTTCTATCCTCAATTTCTTCACTTCGGATCCCGATACGCGTATTTAGCTGCAAATCCGGACTTTTTACTCTGTTTCGCACGCGCGCATCAAGAAGGGGGATCCGAAATAGGCCTTTCACCTCGTATTCCTGCACATACTCATTGGAAATATTAAATCCACTCTCTCGCACCTCTCAATAACATCAAACCGAATAAAAATTACAAAACAGTATTAAAATCTATCCTAAAGCAGTAAATAGGTTGGGTTGCCTCCCAACAAGCGCTTTGTAATTTAAGGTCGACGGCCCGACCCAGTTACCTCAGAGATATTTCAAGCTGCGGGAGTTGCATGAAGCCATTCAATGACTCCAATGAAATTCCCGTCCACGTACGGTTTTGCTCTCTGACCATTCACCTTAAACCTGTTCCCATTTGCATCCTCTACCTCAAGAGATCCCCAGGGATAAACTTCAGTAATCGTGTAGGGACCACTCCATCTAGATTTCAATTTCCCTGGAAACAGCTTTAGTCTTGCATTGAAGATCAATACTTTCTGTCCTACCTTGAAGTCTCTCGGGATGATGTGCCTGTCGTGCCACAGTTTTGTCCTCTCCTTATAGATTTTCGCACATTCATACGCCATCAATCGAAATTCTTCAAGTTCAAGAAGCGCTTGCTTTCGTAGCTCACCGGAGAGCTTAGCGTCCAAATTGATCTTCTTCAAAGCCCAGAATGCCTTGTGCTCAAGTTCCACCGGAAGATGACACGACTTCCCAAACACTAACTGGTAGGGAGACATGCCCAAAGGAGTCTTGTAAGCAGTCCTATACGCCCATAAGCTATCGTCTAAATGCAGAGACCAATCCTTGCGTCCCGGGTTGACTGTCTTCTCCAGAATCCCTTTTATCTCTCGGTTAGAAACTTCTGCTTGCCCATTCGACTGCGGATGATAGGCCAGTGATATCTTATGCGTCTTTACCCCATATTTGCTCAAGACATTGGCAAAGACTTTATTCACGAAATGCGATCCTTCATCACTGATTATGGCTCTGGGAGTTCCAAACCGTGTAAAAATGCTCTTCCGCACGAATCTCTCTACAGTAGCTCCATCGTTCTTCGGGCAAGCCATTGCCTCCACCCACTTGGTCACATAATCTACAGCTAATAGTATATAAAGATTACCAAGTGAAGACGGGAATGGTCCCATGAAATCGATTCCCCAGACATCAAAAGGCTCTACTTCCAACACGAAATTTTGAGGCATCTCGTTTCGGCTGGAGATATTGCCGGTTCTCTGACACCGATCACATTGCTGCACGAATAGATGAGCATCTTTATGTAAAGTAGGCCAGTAAAATCCACTTTGCAATACCTTTGCCACAGTACGCGCTTTGCCAAAATGTCCTCCGCAATTCAATTCGTGGCAGTGTCTAAGAATGTCCAAAGTGTCTGGCTCAGCTACGCATCTTCTCAACACATTGTCAGCTCCCAACCTAAACAAATAAGGGTCATCCCAGAAATAGTGTCGTGCATCTGCGAAAAATTTCTTTTTCTGATGGAACGTCATGTCTTTCGGGACAATTTTGAGCGCCTTGAAATTTGCCAAATCTGCAAACCAAGGCACCGCTGCTACCACCACCATAAGTTGTTCGTCTGGAAAATCTTCTCTAATCGGCACATCTTCTTGTTTTTCGTTATCCAGTCGTGACAAATGGTCTGCAACAACGTTCTCTACACCCTTTTTGTCCTTTATCACTATGTCAAACTCTTGCATTAACAATACCCATCGGATCAATCTAGGCTTCGCATCCTTCTTAGCAAGAAGATATTTGAGGGCTGCATGGTCCGTGAAAATAGTCACCTGAGAACCCACAAGATATGGAGGAAACTTGTCCAATGCGAAGATAATGGCCAACATCTCTTTCTCCGTGGTGGCATAATTAACCTGTGCAGTGTTAAGAGTACGACTAGCATAGTAAATAACATGAGCTACCTTGTCTTTCCGCTGTCCCAGCACTGCTCCCACCGCGTAATCGCTGGCATCACACATAAGTTCGAACGGTAGAGTCCAGTTTGGAGTGGCTATAATGGGAGAACTAATCAGCTTCTTCTTGAGCAAATCAAAAGCTGTCTTGCAGTCTTCATTGAAATCAAACACGGCATCTTTCTCAAGCAAACCAGATAAAGGCTTTGTGATTTTCGAAAAGTCCTTAATGAAGCGCCGATAGAAACCTGCATGTCCCAAGAAACTCCGTACCCCTTTGACAGACGTAGGGTAAGGAAGCTTCTCGATCACCTCAATCTTCGCCCGGTCTACCTCTAAACCTTTACTGGAGATCTTGTGCCCCAACACTATTCCCTCGGTCACCATGAAATGGCACTTCTCCCAGTTAAGCACTAGGTTGGTGTCAATACATCTGTCTAGTACCCGAGCTAGCTGCTGGAGACAGTCTTCGAAACCATCACCATAAAGCGAAAAATCATCCATGAAGACTTCAAAATTTTGCTCCATCATATCTGAGAAGATAGACATCATGCACCTCTGAAACGTAGCTGGGGCATTGCATAGCCCAAAGGGCATGCGTCTGAATGCAAACGTCCCATATGGACAAGTAAATGTCGTCTTCTCCTGGTCAGCCGGCTCAATCGCTATCTGATTATACCCAGAATATCCATCCAAAAAGCAGTAGTGTGAATGGTGAGCTAGCCTATCAAGCATCTGGTCCACGAATGGGAGGGGAAAGTGATCCTTCAAAGTGGCATCATTGAGTTTGCGGTAATCCATGCAAACTCTCCACCCAGTAACGGTACGTGTGGCAATTTGATCACCTTTGTCCCCTTCCACCACAGTTATACCTCCCTTCTTGGGAACACATTGTACCGGGCTAGTCCATGTGCTGTCGGAAATCGGATAAATGATACCTGCTTCCAACCATTTAAGCACCTCTTTCTTCACCACCTCCTGCATGTGAGGGTTGAGGCGGCGCTGAAATTGAACTACCGGCTTCTTGTCTTCCATGAGCCTGATCTTATGCTGGCAAACTGTGGGGCTGATCCCCTTAATATCTGCTATTGTCCATCCCATAGCTGCTTTCCTCTTCTGTAGTACCTCGAGAAGCTGCTCCTCCTGTTCCCTGTCCAAACATGCAGATACAATCACAGGTAAAGTATCATTAGATCCCAAATATAAATATTTCAAATGAACAGGTAAAGGCTTTAATTCTAAAACAGGAGCAGTAACAAGAGAAGGAGTAAGAATCTTCCTGCTTCCCTCATTAAAGAGGGGTAATGGTGGGCGCCAATGAACATCCAAGGCTTGCTCTTTCTCGCTGGAATCAAATAGAGCAAGCTCCTCATATAGTTGCTCCAACAAAATATCGTCCTCCTCCTCCAGCGTGTATGCATCCACCCCAAAGCACTGCTCGCTCACCGCGTATGCGGGAAACTTCATAGCCTCAAATACATTGAAGGCCACCTTCTCATCGTTGATCTGCATGGTCAGCTCTCCATTGGCCACATCAATGATAGTTCTCCCAGTGGCTAGGAATGGACGGCCCAAAATAAGAGGAACATCATCGTCGGCCTCCATGTCTAAGATCACAAAATCAGCTGGGAAGATGAGTCCTTCAACTCTCACTAATACATCCTCTAAAACACCCCTCGGGCGTTTTATTGTGCGATCAGCCATCTGCAAGCACATCCTGGTAGGCTTAGGATCTCCCACACCAAGTTGCTCAAAAACCGATGTAGGCATCAAATTAATACTCGCACCAAGGTCACATAATGCCCTCCCATGAAATGCGTCTCCCAATGTAACAGGGATGATGAAACCGCCTGGATCTTTCATCTTCTTTGGTAGCGCTTTTTGCACAACGGCGCTACACTCCTCATTTAAAGTCACAGTTTCAAAGTCATCCATGCGCCTCCTATTAGAAAGGAGGTCCTTGAGAAATTTGGCATATTTCGGCATTTGTGAGATGGCCTCTGCAAAAGGTATATTAATGTGCAGTTTCCTGAAGATATCCACAAACTTCTTGAAATGCTTGGCATCCTCTTGGCTCTTCAATCTTTGCGGGTATGGCACTCGCACACTGTATTCCTCCCTAGGCTTCTGTTTCTCATCCGACTTCCTCACCGTGTCCTTTGATTGGGGACTCACGGTAGGCACGGGAATCTCTTCATCCAAAGCTTTCTCAGTGGCCTTAGTCGCCTCAGCTCGCGCGTGGCTAGGATATGGGGGATCCTCAGTAGTGATGCCACTGCGAGTTGTGATGGCATTTAGCTGCTCGTTAGGAGTGATGGTATTTGCTGGAAGCATGCCTGGTGGAAGCTTGACATTTTGATTGGCGATCTGCCCAATCTGAGTCTCATGGCTTTTTATTGTTGCTTGTATTGAGACAATCGCGCTCTCCATCCTGTCGTGATTGGCTAGGAGCTTTCTCAATAAAGCATTTGTCTCTTGCTCTTCTTTTTGTGGAGCCTGCTGCTGTGGAGCTTGTCTCGCTTGATATGGAACATTGGGTCTCTGTCCGGGTGCATATAATCCACTGTTTGGATTGGCATAGCTGAAGTTGGGGTGATTACGATTGTTGGGATGATAGGTGTTAGGCCATTGCTGCTGTCGCATAAAATTCACATCTTCAACACTGTTATCATATCCCTGGCTTTCATCTGCTAGTAATTCACCCATGGGCTTCTGAGTTGGAGGGTGCATACCGTGAAATGCTGAAGTCATGGATTCCAACTTTTGTTCCATCGATTCAATCTTGTTGACTAAGGATGTATCCCCCGGTTTGGAGTACCTACGCGTTTCAGATCGTGTAGTCTCTCTCTTTGACGCGTTGTTCAGCAAATCTTGAGCTCGCTGTGCTCCAAGTCCCATAAAATTACCTCCAGCTAGCATATCTAATTGGTCAGCTGTCTCCTTGTCTAATGCAGTGTAGAAATAATGGAAGAGCTTGTGCCATGGCTCTCCATGATTCGGACATCTACGGAGAATTTGGCTGAACTTCCTCCATGCATCTCCCAAAGAGCTGTCTTCATCCTGAGTGAATTTTGCAATCTCTGCCATCTGCTGTGCGACTCTGGATGGTGGCAAATACTTCCTCAGAAACTCATGACAACAATCTGCCCATGTCACTATGCTACCAGCTGGCAGCTCCATAAGCCACTTCTTGGCTTTTCCAGATAAGGAGAATGGAAATAGTAAAAGCTTAACTGTTTCATCTGGAACTCGCTGATCGTGCAGGGTTGATGTGATTTGCTCAAATACCAGCAGATGGTGATTGGGGTCATTTCCTGGAGCTCCGTTGAATGCGCACTCATCACGAACCATGTTGATCATATGTTGGCGCAACTCGAAATGTTGGGCATTGATCTGTGGCCTGACAATGGTAGGCTGATAACATGCTGGGGTAGTCCTGAAATAGTCCACCATCGGGCGTTCTTCATTCTCAGCATTGTTCTGCCTGTTGTTTTCCCCATTATTACCATTGTTGTTCCCACCGATGTTCGCTACTTGTGCCCCCACACCATGACGTGGTTGTGGATTTGGGGGGACCATGCGATCCATCCTTGCCTGCATCTCAGCCATTTGAGCTCTCACCTCCTCAGCTTCTGCGGCTCTTTGTGCAGCCTCCTCTACAGCTGCAACTCTAGCTGCCTCCGCATCCTGCAAACCTTTGCGGATCCTCTCAAACTCAGCTCTCGTTTCTTCATCCATAACTACTGAGCTTGAATTCCTCTTGTCTCTACGCTGTGCTTTTAATAAGGATTCCGGGTCTTCAAACGTTGGATACAAAGGCTCGTCTCGAGAACGGGTCATGCACCGAGTAAATCAACCTGAAATCCCAAAACACGCAAAACGTAGGTGAGTAACGGATATAAACAATAAATTAAAATCCCTAAGGCTAGGAATTATAACTAATTTAGCCGAAGTCCCCGGCAACGGCGCCAAAAACTTGACACGTTCCAACTGCAAGTGCACAGCCGTCGTGTGTAGTAATAAACCGGAAATCCGGGTTGTCGAACCCAAGGGACTTTATTTAAATTAATTATTATTCTAAACCTTATGTGGGCAAGTCGCAAGTTGTGTTTTTATCTAATTCTAAGAAATTAAACGCAAAATTCTCAATTAACCAAGTGAAATAATTCACGATTAATAAAGAATGAATAATTGGAGGTTTTTATCAATAAGGGAAAAGCACCGGGAATTCTCTAGGTTCACTAGGTCGATCTAAATTTATGTTTTGATTTGTAAAACAACCACGTATTTTTCACTATTAATCAAGCAACGTTGAACTTACCGAGTTACCAAGCAAATCCACTATACTTAAACTAAACTAAACCGAGTTACCAGGCCTAATTTAGGTTTAAGTATGCATTAAGATTATAATTCTACTTTATCGATCCTAGTTAACGATGCCGAGTTACCAAACATTGATACGACTAGGTGGATTATTCAATTTACCGACTAGTTGTCACGGAGTTACCGCGTGAAACTAATTAATTCTATCTCTACGTTAGCTACTCGCAAAGATAATGTGATTAAGAACGCAAATAATCCATAGTAGTGAATAAACACGAGAGATTAAGCTAAAGTATGCATTACAATCATCAAAACATCAACTTTAGATCAAACCCTAGCTACACCAAACGAGAATTCCCAGCAAAAGGTGTTTAGCTACTCATATTCATAATCAAAACGACGATTATAATGAGTTTAAACATAAAAATCAAGAAAAACGAGAGTTTAGAATTCAAACGAATGATCCAAAAGCTCCTAGGCTCTCTCCAAGGCTTCTTGATCTCCAAAGATGTCTCTAATCTCCAAAAACTACTGAAAAAGACGACCTAAAAGTCTTAAATACGTCCCCATAATAATATTACAAAGTTTGGAAATAATACGGAAAAGCCCCAAAAAACTGCTGCTGTCCCACGACCTCTTCGCACGAAGACAGTTGTCTTCGCACGAAGAGTCTTCGTACGAAGACTTCTGCCTCTTCGTGCGAAGACCTTATTATGTAGATACTGAGACTGTTTTTGAGAAGAGAATGCTGCAGAGCTAATTTTTGGCTAAGTATAATGTCTTCGCACGAAGACAAAAGTCTTCGCACGAAGACAACTGTGTCCAGCCCTCTTTTTGCCTCCTTTGACTTTCCTCTTCCATTCTTTGACTTTCTTCTTCCATTCTTTCTTCCCTTGACCTTCCTTTGACTTTCTTTGACCTTTCTCTTCTGTTTGACTTTCCTTTGACTTTCCTTTGACTTTCTCCTTCCTCTTGACTTGCCTTTGAGTTCCTTGTTTCCGAAGTTCGCTTCCAAATCCCGCACGGTCCTCCAAGCCCTGTTTTCCTGCGAATCACAACACGAAAACACAACCCGCGATCATATCACAATAAAAAGCTCACAAATCTAAAGAAACGCCCAGATTTGACAAGTATTGCACATGAACTCATATTTTCACATTTACGCTCAATTTACTCAAAAGACGACAAATTCTCCATTATAAGCACGCAAAACGTAGAAATAAAAGGCATAAAATAACTCCGAAAACGGAGTTATCATCCTCATACATGAAGTCACTAGATACTGTAGTTCTGAAATATCATGTTTTTATCAAATGTTGCGCCTTAATCGGAAAACTATAAAGATAGTTATCGAGCATGATAGGAAGAAAGCTTAGAGATGGTAGTGATGTAGATAGGATTTTTCCCTACCACATAACGCGAGCAAATATCCGCGACCACTCGAGGGGTAGTGCTTATAGAATGTTTGGCCAGACGTAGATTAATCAATAGAGGATATTGATGTTATCTGCATGGATAAGACTATTCCTAGGATCGAGAAACTAAGGATTGGATATACGAGTTTGACTTGTATGTCTCGTGTCCAATCTGGATATGGAGACAGAGGGATAATACAATATGATAACATTGGTCATAAGGTTTGTCGGATTACTGACTATTTCTGTTAGTTGGGTGGCATGGATGTGTTGCTAGACACCGGACTTGGGAATTAATTATATTGAATGAAGGATCAATATGCAACCAATTCAAACTTAGTGGGACCAATTTGCATTGTGGACTAATCTGTGTATGGGCAGGATTAGTATTGGGGTCTTTATGTAGTTAACAAAGAGTTGTTAGACTATATAAAGGACACTCCTAGCTTATTTTCTCATAAGTTTCATAATTGTTATCACACAAGAGAGAGAGAGAGAACAAAGCAAGGAGAGAGGCAAGACCTAGGGCCGAACCCCCTAGGCCGTCCTTCCCCCTCACCGTCGGCCGTTAACTCTTGGTCTCGTTTTGCGTTATCTTCTTCTTCGTCCTCCTTCCCTAGCTAGAACAAAGGTGTTTGAGGATCCGGATCAATACTAGGAGTGGACTTGCATAGATACGTGGACACTATTTCATGTGATGTCATCAAAGGAGACAAACATGGTATCAGAACTCTACAGTGGTATCAAAGTCCCAGTTCGTAGTGCATAACGTGGTTTATGTATTACTTTTCAGTCAATCTTACACTGGTTTATGCTATTATCGCAAAAAACTCAAATTGGCATATTGATGTAATTGGAATATGATTCAATAAGAAATGATCTAATTCGAATCGTCGTATAAAAAATTATAAATTCCTGGCACATATGATGTGTCAATATGGGTTTTGAAAGCTAGGGTTTGGGCACAAATTGGGGAAAAAGGGTTTTTCTACAATTTTGAATCAAGCAAACAAGGATGGAAGGCGAAGGATACTAGTGACGAAACCCTAGACGTTCGCCCCACCTCTTCCTTGCATGGCAAGGTGAGCCACGACTACAAGGCCGATTTGGTCTAGGCGCACGGTCGAACCGTGCAGCCTAGGGCCGGCCGGCCTGGCGGATTGGGCGGTCCTTGTGGCGTTCGGCCAAGTGTGTTGGTGGGCCCCTTGGACCATTTTGACCCTTGTTACCCAATTTCAACTAAAATTGATCAAGCGGGTTAAAATTAGATTTTAACAGTATTATGTTCTTTTGCATGGTGTTGGATATGGCCTTAGATGTGAATTTTGTGAATGTTTATTTTTATCGTTCGGTTTTATTGTAATAATTAATTAATTAGGTTTTACGGCCTGCGAGCCGGTCTTCTCCTCAACTTGTGAGGTATCTCTATTTAGTATAGATGCTAGCTAGTATTAGATAGAGTAGATGATAGTCAAGACTTGGAGAAGAAGCCTAAAGAATTGATGGAACCACAAGATGACGAAATTCAACATGCTAAAGGAGCATGAACTAAAAGATGGAGGCACATGGGGATGAGCTTGCTATTTTTAGGGCTTATAGAATTCTCATTGGCTTGGGAATATCTTAGTTTAGGAGGCCATATCCACATCACATTTATCTTTTGTGGTTTATTTATTGTCTTGTTATTTATTTTTGGTGTATAGATGATGCATCCAAATTGGTAACGAGATAAAACAACACGGATCTTTTATTTTGGGATTTCCCAACCCAAATAAGTGGATAAGTTGATATGGATCAACAAAACAATTAAAATTGAATGAACCTCAAATTTAAATATTGCGTTTTTGCCTTCTCATTACTCAACACTCGTCATAATCATGCTTTATCAAGTTCGGGCTTGCCAAGGCGACTTGATTCATCATGTTCTGACGCGACGACACAAGCTAGTAATGTGCGACTGTTGAAGTAAGAGGACGCAAGTAGGCTACTTCAATTGAATTAAAAAACCTAGAGGCGAACAATTGGGATTATATTTGGGATAGATAAATAAGGAGTTATTTTCCCAATTGAAGCAAGAGTTTCATTGGATGCAATTGGAATTGGTCCTACCTAAATAGCTAATTCTGGGTGACTTGCCAAAGCAGGCTCAAAAGAAGTAAAATATGGATCTTGGCCCACTAGAAAATATAATGGTGTTTTCCGCATTAATATGGAGGGTTATTAATGCGAGAAAATAGTGGGAGTTATTTTTAATAATCCAACCATTATTAAATATAGTTATTTGTTCACAAAATACTAAAACTTGTATTTTCTCATTTTGTAGACTTCCAATGGCAAATCAAATTCATCACAATCCCTACGCTCTGTCGTTGAGAAGGACAAGCTTTCTGGAACAAACTTTCTGGACTGGTACAAAAACTTGAGAATCGATCTCAAGCAAGAAAAGAGATTGTACATTCTAGAGGAGGAAGTTCCTGAGGGTCCAGAAAATAATACTCCTGCACCCCTAAAGGCATATCAGAAGATCATTGATGATGCCAATGATGTGACTTGCCTTATGATTTGAACCATGAGCTCTGGGCTTCAGAAGCAACACAAGAACATGGATGCATACGATATGATCGCACACTTAAAGCAACTCTTCCAAGAGCAGGCGAGGGTTTAGAGGTATGAAATTTCCAAGGCATTGTTCAAATGTCAACTGTTAGAGGGAAACCCCGTGGGAGCTCACGTATTGCGCATGATCAAGTACTTGGAGAGTCTTGCACGCCTAGGGTTTCCAGTGGGTCAAGAGTTGGCCACTGATCTCATCCTGCAATCATTACTGATAGTTAAGGACAGTTCATCATGAACTATAACGTGAATGAGATCGACAAGCCTCTGCTAGATTTACTCAATATGTTGAGGACAGCTGAATAAAGCATCAACAATGGAAAGGGCAAGGCCATAATGATGGTGAACAAAGGAAAGAGCAAGCGAGTTGCTTCTACCTCCAAAGGTAAAGGCAATGCAATTGCAAAACCCAAGGAAATTGCCCATAAACCTGCTAGTGGCGTTGCTAAGGGCATGACTAAGGGTGCTTGTCACTACTGCAGTCAGCCTGGACACTGGAAGAGGAACTGCCCAAAGTATCCAGAGGATAAAACGCTTGGAATAATGATTCCACCACCATCGGGTATTTTTGTTATAGATGTCAACTAAAATATCTCTTCATATTGGGTATTGGATACTGGATGTGGATCTCACATTTGTCGAAATGTACAGGTTCTAAGAAGTAGAAGATTGGCTAAAGGGGAGATAGACCTGCGCGTTAGGAATGGAGCAAAGGTTTCTGGATAGGTCGTCGGCATTTACGAGCTGTCTCTACCTTTAGGATTAGTTTTAGAATTAGATAATTGCTAATTTTTGCCTGCTATGAGCAGAAACATTATTTCTATTTCTTGTTTGGACGAGAAATGTTTTACTATTTCAATAAAGAACAAATGTTTCTCCATCTATTTTGATAGTATGCACTATTGTAGTGCGCAATTATCTAATGGATTGTATATCCTTGATATAAGTAATCCTGTCTATAACATAAATAGGAAGAGAATTAAAAACAATAATTTAAATCCTACTTACCTATGGCACTGTCGTTTAGGCCATGTAAACAAGACACGCATCTCTACACACCATAAGGATGGATTCCTATACTCATTCGATTATGAATCATATGAGACATGTGAGTCTTGTTTATTAGGAAAAGTGACAAAGTCCCCTTTCAATATTAAAGGAGAGAGGACGAGTCAGAAATTGGCTCTCGTGCATACTGATGTGTGTGGGCCATTTGCCACGCTTTCCAGAGGTGGTTATCTTTATTTCATTACATTTACTGATGATTTCAGTGGATATGGATTCGTATACCTTATGAAGGCCAAATCCGAATCCTTTGAAAAGTTCAAAAAATTGAAGTAGAGAAGCAACTTGCCAAGAGTATCAAGGCTCTACGATCGGATCGTGGAGGAGAATACTTAAGCCAAGAGTTTGACGAATATTTAGAGAGTGTGGGATCTTATCCCAACTCACTCCACCCGAAATGCCACATGGAATGGAGTGTCCGAGAGGAGGAATCGAACACTGTTGGACATCGTTCGATCTATGATGTGTCAAATTGATCTTCCCTTATCCTTTCAGGGGCACGCTCTATGATGTGCAGCTTTCACCCTTAACCGTGTTCCATCTAAATCTGTCATGAAAACTCCATATGAGATGTGGAGTGGAAAGCGTCCCACATTTTCATTCATGAGGATTTGGGGCAGCGATGTGTATGTAAAACGATAACAAACAGAATAGCTCGGGCTCAAGTCAGATAAGTTTAAGTTTGTGGGATACCCTAAGGAAACAAAAGCGTATTACTTCTACAATCCAACCGAGAACAAAGTTTTTGTTGCTCGGGTCGTCGTGTTCCTAGAAAGATAATTTTTCTCTAAAGGAGCAAGTGGGAGGACACTAGATTTTGAATAAATTCAAGAACCACTAATCCTAATTTGGAACATGAACAGAAACCGCAAGATGTTGTGGAGACGCCTGTTTAGGTAACACAAGAACTTCGTTGGTCGAGTAGACTGCACTAGGAACCAGAGAGGTATGGACTTCTCGTGACTAAGCCTGGTGATGAGTATCTCAAGGATGATGAGCCTAATACCTATGGAGAGGCCATGAAAGGGTAGGACTCTCGAAAGTGGCTTGAGGCCATGAGACCCGAAATGGAATCCATGTATACCAACAAAGTGTGGACTTGGGTGGAACCACCCAAAGGGGCTCAGCCCATAGGGTGAAAGTTTGTCTTCAAGAAGAAGACCGACATGGATGGCAATGTGATTGCCTATAGGGGCCGATTTATGGCAAAATGATTCTGACAGATTCATGGTATGGACTATGATGAAACCTATTCCCTAGTCACAATGGCCAAATCCATTCGAATCTTTGCTATTGCAGCTTATCACGATTATGAGATTTGGCCGATGGATGTCGAAACTGGGTTTCTGTATGGGAAACTCCTTGAGGATGTGTACATGACCCAGCCACAGGGTTTTGAGGATCACGAGACCATAAAGTGTGAAATTGTGTAATGTTGACTAAATACAGGACCTAAATAGTCTAGAAGGGGGGGGGGGTGAATAGAGTATGGAAACTTTTTTCAAAACTCATGGTTTAACAGAAAGACTTTGAGTGAAACTCAAATCTCAAGGCCTTGAGATTTTAGTAAACTGTCTGAAACTTACAAAGGAAAAATAGTAAGCTTCAAGGCCTTGAGCTGTAAACAATTCTAAACAGCTTTTGAACCCTAGTTTGATTTGAGTTGTGTGCAGCAGATAATAATCAAACTGTAACGTAAAGAACACAAAGCAATTTACAGAGTTGAGTCCCAATGGACCTAATCTCTGCCTGAGGGATCTAATCCCACCAGGATTGGGCAAACACTTCTTATTACTCACACAGAAACAGCCCTAGATCTTCAAGTCTAAGTGATTTCCCTTACACCTATACAGCTTGTGGTTCCAAACCTATATAGTTCCAGCTACTAACTGTTGAGCTAACATGAACCTCTTGTTGTTCAATTGAACAACCAACCACTAGGTTAAGTGAGGTTTAAGATACTCTAAAGATACAGAGTTAGAAGTACAAGTAAAGAACACAGTATGAAGATAAGCTGTTTAAGCTTGGATGTGTTCTTATGGAAAACTGGATTGATTTGATCTTCTGGAATCTGGAATGAAGCTTGAATGATTGTGTGTTTGAATGAATGATCTCCCACAATTTTGTCACACCTCTCTGAGTATTCTGCAAGCCTCTATCTTCTTCAAAATTCAAACCAGTCTCTTTTATTCATAGCTGCAACTGAATGAGAGATTTTAGGATCTCAGTTCCTACAAATCCTCTTTCTGTTTTCAACTGAAATTCAAACAGCTTCAAGTGGATATCCGTTGGAGTTTGTTGAGATTTCTCCTGCACGTTTAACAACCCTGAAACGGCATTGAAACACAGCAACAAGAAAATCCAGAAAAATAACAGTGCTATGACTGTTTGGTTATCCAGTTTCTGATAAAACTGTTTAACAGACTCGAACAATAACCTGTATATCTTCTAAAACATATGAATCATGAAAAAACAAGTTTAAGACACTTCGAAGTGATTAATAATCACAATACTAAGAATCACAACCTGCAAGAAAGAATCAACTAAGTTCTGTAAAAACTGTCAGCAGCTCAAGGCACGTCTCAAGGCCTTGGAGCTCTGAACCTGCTTCACAGAATTTCAAAGTTAAACCCAGATAACTTTGATT
The DNA here is from genome assembly GCA_023055425.1 of Linanthus parryae. NCBI lineage: Eukaryota > Viridiplantae > Streptophyta > Magnoliopsida > Ericales > Polemoniaceae > Linanthus > Linanthus parryae. Next base: position 8,129,604 of record JALGPY010000013.1, on the reverse strand, counting down.
CTTCCTGTTCTGATCATCTGCAATTGTGTTAGATTTATAAATAGTGTAATCCATAAGTATATGCAGTAAACCACTCCAATCTGCAACACAAAACTGTTAGAACATATAGAAGAATAGAATAACTCTCAAGGCTTTGAAGTTCAGTCAATATCTCAAGGCCTTGGGATAACAGAGATGCTTTGCTGCTTATGTCTTAGTCTTTGTCTTTCATCACTCAAAACAATTTCCAACCAAAACGCATTCAAGGGTCTTTGACTCAACAAAGTGTGTAAGTTGCCGCGATCCATTTATTTTGGGATAGATGCCCTAGAGGCAATCTAGTTTAGTATGAACAATAACTGGCTAGAATATTCATTGTATTATTTATGGAGATATTTAATATAATGAAGTCATTAGATTTACAATTGTGTTGTTTATCTTAAATATCCCTAGTCTATTAAACTGATAAACAGGACAATCATCTTTAGACTAGTATGGGGTTGGATTTGTAAAGGGATATCACGATCCAACACATGGGTATGCATTAGTGTAATGGCATACTGGATTGACCCATCTCCGAGAAGACTACATATAGGTTATTTAAGATTCACAAGTGCTTCTCGCGGTGACAACGGTATTGTCATCCTTAGACTTGAAGTCACTAGATCATCTAGTTGTTGAATATTGTGTTTTGGTAGCGTCAAACGCTACACCGTGACTGGGTAATCATAAAGGCGCGTATCAGACACAATGTGAAGCAAGCTTATATATTGTAGTGATGTAAATAGAATTTGTCCCTCCCACATAACGAGAGCAAATATCCAAAGCCACTCGAGGGATAGTGCTTATAGAATGTCTAGTCAGACTCAAATAAATCAATATGAGATATTGATGTTATTTGCACGAATAAGGCTATTCCCAGTATCGAGAAACTATGGATTGGATATCCGAGTGTGACTTTGTATGTATCGTTTCCAATGCAGATATAGAGACAAAGGGATGAAACAATACTTGCGCAAGGTTTGTCAGATGACTTTTTCTATTAGTTGGATGGAATGGATGTGTTACAAGACACCGTTCCATTTTCGTAAATAGTTACTATCAACTAAGTAGAAACCTTTGGGGTCACACGCCATATGGATTGAAAAAGACTTGGGAATTAATTAATATGATTAATTAATTAGAAGGATCAAAACGCAATAACTTGCTAACATAGTAGGACTAATATGCTAGTTGGCCTAATCCGAATTTGAGTAGGATTAGGAGAGGGCCTTCATGTAGTAACAAGGAGTTGTTGGACTATATAAAGGATGCTCCTAGCTTCCTTCCTAAATACTAATGCTCATAACATTACTTGAGTAGGATAGAAGCAAGGAGAGAGCAAGACACACAAAGAGGCTGAAGCCCCTTTGCCGTCCGCCCCTACTCGTCGACCAAGAGAGGAGACTGAACCCTCCTCTTGGTCTCCGTTGCGTGATTTCTTCTTCCTCTTCCATCAATCCTAGCTAGAACAAGGTGTTGGAGGATCTATATCTCAATCCTAGACGTGGATCAACCGTAGAGACGTGACACTATTCGGGTTTGAAGTCATAACAGGAGACCCACAAGGTAGTTGTTATGAATCATTTACTATCGTTATGAATTCTCTTCCTGTGATCCTTGGAGGGTCTTGATCGGATAAATTATTGTTTACTCCGCTGTGTATCCATGATCAAAACCCTACAGTGGTATCAGAGCCACATGTCGTAGAGCATAATGTAGTTTATGTGTTACGATTTAGTTTATTTTCACCTATAATTGTTGATTATTGCGTTAAAACGACAAATTAAGCATATTAGATGCATGTTGAATGTGATTCAACCAAAAAGGACCTAATTTTACATGGGATGTATGAATTAGTGAGTTTGAGAAATTTTAGGATCTTGAATCTAGGTTTGGGCACAAATTGAAAAGGAGTTTCAATTTCAGGAAGGAAGGAGTTGTTTTGGAAACGACTAATGAGGTTCGCCCTTCCTAGGGAGACGGCCCCTCCTTCCTTGCTGCCCAAGCCACCGAGGCCGAAGGCCTAGGCTCTTCGGCCGACCCCACGGGTTGGGCCAACCGGCCTAGGCTAGGACCAAGCGACTCCAAGGGGTTCGACCACTTGTATGGTTGGGCCTCTTGGAACGTTTTGACCCTTGTAATCCTAAAATCAATTAAAAATGGACTAAAGCGCGTTAAAATTGGATTTTGACTGTTTATGTGCAATTCGTATAGTGATTGGATATGGCCTTAGATGTGGTTTGTTGTGAATGTTAATTTTTTGTGGTTTGTTTACGGTCTGCGAGCTGATCAAGTTGATGTAAAAATTAATTAGGGTTTACGGCCTGCGAGCCGGTATATATTTTTTCTCAATTGTGAGATTTATTTATTTAGTTTAGTTGTAAGTTGGTACTAGATAGAGTAGATAGCCAAGATTGAAGAAATGGAGCCCAAAGAATTTAAAGAGCAACAACATGGAGCATGGAGCATTCCCCAAGGCTACGGAGGATGGACCAAAAGATGGAGGCACATGGAGATGCGCTTACAATTTTAGGTTCATAGATATTCTCATTGGCTTGTGAATATCTTAGTCTAGGAGGCCATATCAATATCACGTTAATTTCTATTTTGTGTATGTTTACTTAATTGTAATATTATTGTTGTTGGTGTACGGATGATGTATGCAATTTGATATTAAGTTAATTAAACAACCCGGATCTTTTATTTGGAGTTTTGCCCAACTCAAATAAGTAGATCAGTTGATATGGATCAACAAAATAACTAAATTTGAAAGAAAAATCCCTCAAAATTAAATATTAGATTTTGCCTTCTCGTTACTTAAACACTCATCACAAATCGGTTAATCAAGTTCGTGCGTGCCAAAGCAAGGCGACTTGATTCATCATTATGTGGTGCGATGGCACATGTAATGTACAATTGTTGGAGTAAGAGGTTGGACGTAACTAGATAATTTTAATAAGGATTAAAAGCCTAGAGGCAATCAATTGGGATTATCTATGGGAAAGATAACAAAGGAATTATTTGCCCAATTGAACCAAGAGTTGCATATGAGACAATTGGAATAGTTCCTACCTAAATAACTAAATTTTGGGTGACTTGCCAAATCAAGCTCAAAAGGAAGTGAAATATGGATCTTGTCCCACTAGAAAATATAATGATATTTCCTCATTAATATCTTGAGGGTTATTAATCCGTAGAAAAATAGTGGGAGTTATATTTAATAATATAGCCATTATTAAATATAGTTATTCATTCATGAATACTAAAACTTGCGTATTTTCTTATTTTAGAATTCGAATGGCAAACAACTCATCGAACACATCACACTCCCTCCGCTCTGTTCTTGAGAAGGACAAGATCTCTGGGACCTATTTTATAGATTGGTAAAGAAACTTGAGAATCTTTCTCAAGCAAGAAAAGAAATTGTATGCTCTAGAGGAGCAAGTTCCATAAGGTCCGGAAAACAATACTCCTGCAGCCCTAAAGGTGTATCAAAAGCGTGTTGATGATGCTAAAGATGCGGCCTCCCTAATGCTTTGCACCATGTCCTCTGAGCTTCAGAAGCAACATGAGAATATGAATGCAGTCGATATGATCGCACACTTGAAGCAGCTCCTCTAGGAGCAGGCTAGGATTGAGAGGTATGAAGTTTCCAAGGCATTGTTCAAATGTCATTTTCCAGATGGAAACCCGGTGGGGCTGCACGTGTTGCGTATGATTGGCTATCTTGAAAGCCTCGGAATCATAGGGTTTCCGGTGGGTCAAGAGTTGGCCACCGATCAATCTTGCAAAAGTTGCCTGAACGTTATGGAAAATTCATCATGAACTATAACATAAATGAGATCGTGAAACCTCTGCCAGATATACTCAACATGTTGAGGACAGCTGAACAAAGCATCAACAAGGGTAAGGGAAAATCTATAATGATCGGTGTAGAGAGGTAAGGGAAAAAGATTTGCCTCTACCTCCAAGAGAAAAGGCAAAGGAGTTTCCGAACCCAAGGAATCTGCCCTTAAGCCTGTTGGTAGCATTTCCAAATGTGTGACTAAAGGTGAGTGTCAATACTGTAGTCAGCCTGGACACTAGAGGAGGAACTGCCCAAAATATCTGGAGGATAAGGGGCTTGGAATAGTAATTCAACCACCACCAGGGTTATTTTTTGTTATATATGTCAATTTAACTGTCCCTTCATCATGGGTATTAGATACTGGATGTGGATTTCACATTTGTAGAAATGTGCAGGATCTAAAGAGAAGTAGACAATTAGCTAAAGGGGAGATTGACCTGTGCGTTGGGAATGGAGCAAGAGTTGTTGCATTGGCCGTAGGCGTTACGAGTTGTCTCTGCCTTCATGATTAGTTTTAGAATTAAATAATTGCTATTTTGTGCCTGCTATGAGCAGAAACATTATTTCTATTTCTTGTTTCAACAAGGATGATTTACTATTTCAGTAAAGAACAATTGTTGTTCCATTTATTTTGATAGTATTCACTATTGTAGTGGGCAGTAATTTAATGAATTATATATACTTGATCTAAGCAATCATGTCTATAACATTAATACCAAGATGATGAAAATGAATAATTTAAATCCTGCTTATCTCACTACTAGAAAAATTAGCATAAATGGCAATAATCATCCTGGCAATAAAAAAATTGCTGTTTTCCTACTTAATACGGCTATAATATTTTTTGCTATTTAAAAGATGACAACAACGGCATTAAATTAATAATTCCATAATTATGGTTTCATATACGGCAAGAAAAATAATTCCTCCGGAATTAAAATAGTATAATGGCAGTAATATCTATTGCCCTGTATATACAGACACGTCGCTTGAAAAACTCAAAATTTTTCACTTTAGCGTAACCGCGAAATTGACCCGCCTAATGAAGGGGATAACTCAGATCGAGTAGAGAGTAGCGAAGAGATAGAAAGAAGGGAAACTGGGGCAGAGACACCAGTTGAAGAAATAACTCAACGACTTCAGATCTCTAACGATTGCAGAAATCACCAGGGTTGTGCTGGCTTTAGGAGCGTTCTCGATTTTCTGAGCAGTGTTGATTTCTTGACAGGAAGTCCAGGTTTCACGAGCTTCAGGTATGCCCTTCCTAGCGATTTTGATTTCGTTTTCCTGTTCTTCTTTGCTCAAAATTGGTAAGGGATTGCTCAATCGGGTGATTAACCTAAGCCTAACCTAAGCCTAATTGAAACCCTGGGTTGTGTTCATGTTTTCGTTCAATTTTCGTATTCTGGTATGACATCCTTCGATTGTGCGTTATTACAGTACTTAATTTTTGTTTCATACTCTTCAATCTATTCCGTACTGTTATTTATTTCTTGCAAAGTGGTGAATGAAGGATGGGTACCCCCATTTGGTTTGATGGGTACTAGATACCAGTGGCCTAAGGTAGAATTTGAGAGGTGCTTCATTAGAGATTTATAAGATGGCTTGTTTAGGAGAAAGCCTAGGGTTAAGTTGGTTACATAAGAGTTAATAGTAGCTAGCTTGTAATTATTAAGTACTGGAATGCAACAAAGTAATGGTCCCAAATAGCGTTTATCAGGTTCTCAAAGTTGTCCTCTGTAGAAAAGGATATTGGCTTTGTGAAAGGAGGTGTTTGTTGTTGAAGCGGAGTTTGGCCTGTTTAACCAGCCGTAATGAACTGGGAAAACATAGGCATACGAGAGTATAACATTATCTTACAATGTATTTATCGATGTCTTTATACATATACAAAAGTCTTACAGTTTTAGTAAATCTCCCCAAAATTTAACATATCTCCCCTCCTAATATATAACTAAAGATACGTAAACGTGAAAGTTGATGAGAAAAGCTCTCTTACAAGAGATACCCAACAAATTGACACACCAACAAGCAACAGTATAAAGGTGAATCGCACTAAACAATACAAATGTCATATAGTGTCCTTAGGTAACTTGATAACATGGCTTGTTCAGGAGAAAGCCCAGGGTCAAATTGGTTTCTTCGTTGACATGTTGAAAATCAAGTTCCTTTATCCCCTTGTAGTCAAAACATCTTTTCGTTTATCTTCCTGCTGTTCCTTCTACATTGTTGTTGATAAAGAATAATACTCACTTAGTTTTACTTAACTAGGATGTCTATAATCCTGATTTCTCTCCACAATCTAGGTAGTTTCTTGTTTTCATTTTCAACGAGGACCGTTTTTGAGACCTTAGGGTAAGTTGAGAGTATCCACCGTTGCCGGTCGTTCCAGAGGGATTAACTGCGCACTTGCGCGGAAACAGACCATGGCGTAAGTCTCATACAAACCACCAGGGTTTGTTCCAGTTTAAGTTTGTTGTTTTGCTATGAAGCCGAATGGAATCGAACCTTTTTCATTTCAACTGTAATAGAAATACAAAATATTGTCTACTATTGTAAAATTCATCTATTTTAAAATTAAACTATAATTTTCTAACTCCTAAACTAAACAATTAATCAGGTGACTAGTACAAAACTCACCTCGATTTGAGAATATACCATCTCCCATTATGCATTCACCCCTCCCCCGTGCAACTTAACTGCCAGACGACACCAACCTGGTGGGAATCAATCAGGTTTCTTTTTCTTTGGGCTACAGGCCTTTTGAGTCGGTAAATTCTTTTTCAGATTTTCTGTTTGGGGTATTCTTGCTTTATGCTGCTATCAGCCAATGCTTCTGCGTAATATTTCCTTTCATGAAGCTTGAATTTTAAGGTTTTTGGGTCCAAATGACTTAAGTTAAGTCATGCTGTTGGTCCGTATTGGCTCTTTCATTTCCTTTGGTGCACAACTATAAGACGTTGATCCGAAATGTGTTTCTAGGTCCTGGAAATTATTTTCCCTGTTTGGTCTGACACTATATAATTCAGTGCTACTGTGCCTATAGTTTCCTTGCTGTTTTCACTGTTATAGTTATGCTATGTTTCTATTTAAATTCTGAATCTTTGATTTTGAATCGCCATCAGGATATCATGTGTTTACATTCTGATTCGATTAGACTCCTGTTTGAGTTTAATCTACATTATGAGCTCTCTGTCCAGTTTAAATTGTCCATATTAACTTTCAGCGTCATTTGTTTCATGTTTAGTTACTGGAATCGTAATTCTGAATTGCTGTCAGAGTTGTTCTGTGTTAACTTTCAGCGGTTTTGTGTCCAGGTTTAAACGAAGGAGGATAAGTAATTGGCGCATGTTTGAATGAAGCTAGTAGTTGATTAGACGAAACTAGCAAGAAGTTGAAGCAACTAATGATTGCTTTTTGTTTGGACGAAAAAATTATTTGTCTGAGCCAATGTTGGTAGTTTTATAGAGTAATCTGATGGCTCATAAGATTTGTACTTATGTGCGCCATTTGCGTCAAAATATCTCTAATCTGTGTAAAATGATCACGTTATGTCTATGTGAAGTTTTGTTGACTGTCTCTAATTGGCGCATGTATATGAATTGAGATTACTTGTGTGGGTTGAAATTGGGATGTCTGCTGGCTAGAAAAATGTATTCTTGCCAGTTATACTCAGTCAAAAATGGCACAAGATATTGCCACTTTTACAGACTCAAAAGAGGCAGTAATTACTGCAATGTTTAGATAGTCAAATATGGCGGTAATGTTTTATTGCCAGATTTGCTGCCAACAGATACGGCAGTAGTTCCTGCCAAAAATACTATCAAAAACCGCAGTAAGTTTCCTATTGCCAAGAAAACTATAAATGGCAGTAAAATTTCCGCCATAAAGCATATACTGCAGTGGCAGCTATGGCAGAGGGTTTATTGCCGCAAGTACCGCCGTTTTTGGCTAAAACGGCAATAGATCGTCTTTCCTTGGCATTAGATTATTGCCATTTCAAGCAATTTTTCTTGTAGTGTCTATGGCATTGTCGTTAGTCCATATAAACGAGAAACGTGTATCTAGACTCCATAAGGATGGATTCCTAGACTCATTTGATTTTGGATCATATGAGACATGTGAGGCTTGTTTATTGGGAAAATGACGTTGTCCCCTTTCAATAAGAAAGGTGAGAGGACTAGTGAGAAATTGGCACTCGTGCATACTGATGTGTGTGGGCCACGCCTGTCAGGGGTAGTTACATCTTCATCACATTTACTGATGATTTCAGTAGATATGGATTTGTATACCTTAGAAGGCCAAATCCGAATCCTTTGAAAAGTTCAAGGAATTCAAGTATGAAGTAGAGAAGCAACTTGTAAACAGTATTGAGGATCTACGATCGGATCGTGGAGGAGAATACTTGATCCAAGAGTTTGATGACTATCTTAGAGAGTGTGAGATATTATCCCAACTCACTCCACCCGGAACGCCACAGTGGAATGGCGTGTCCGAGAGGAGGAATCGAACGCTATTAGATATGGTTCGATCTATGATTTGTCAAACGGATCTTTCATTATCATTTTGGGGCTACGCTCTATTGAGTGCAGCTTTCACCAGTAACCGTGTTCCATCTAAGTCAGTCATGAAGAAATCACATGAGATGTGGAGTGGGAGTTGCCCACAGTGTCGTTCATGAAGATTTGAGGCTGCGATGTCTATGTAAAGCGTTTACAATCTGACAAGCTAGGGCCTAATTCGGACGAATGCAAGTTTGTGGGATACCCTAAGGAAACTAAGGGATTCTATTTCTACAATCCAACTGAGAATAAAGTGTTTGTTGCTCGGTTCGATGTTAAAGAGAATTTGTATCTAAAGAAGCAAATGGAGGACTGTAGAACTTGAAGAACCACAAATATTTGATCCTGCAATGGAACATGAGCAGGAACCAAAAGAGGTTGTGGAGCAGCTTGTTCAAGTAACACAAGAACTTGGCAGATCTAATCGAGTGCGCCAGGAACTAGAGAGGTATGGACTTCTCGTGACTGAGTCTGGTGCCGGTTGCTCATATGATGAGCGTACTACCGATGGAGAGGTCATAAAAGTGTCGGACTCTCAAAAGTGGCTTGAGGCCATGAGATCCGACATGGAATCCATATATACCACAAAAGTATGGACTTTGGTGGAACCACCTAAAGGGGCTCGGTCCATGGGGTGCAAGTGGGTCTTCAAGAAGAAGATCGACATGGATGGTAATGTGATTAACTATAAGGGCCGATTGGTGGCTAAAGGAATCAGACAGATTCATGGTATGACTATGATGAAACATTTTCACCAGTCGCAATGACCAAATCCATCCGAATCTTACTTGCTAATTCCGCTTACTACGACTATACGATTTGGCAGATGGATGTCAAAACATCATTCTTGTATGAGAATATCCTCGAGGACGTGTACATGACAGAACCTGAGGGTTTTGAAGATCCAAAGCAAGCCAAAAAAGTCAGTAAACTAAAACGATCCATTATGGGTTCAATCAAGCTTCTAGGAGTTGAAATTAACGTTTTGATGAAGTAGTAAAAGTGATTGGCTTCTTCAGAAACGAAGATGAATCTTGTGTCTACAAGAAGGTTAGTGGGAGCTCTGTTTTTTTTCTGGTCTTGTATGTGGATGACATACTACTCATTGGAAGCGATTTTCCTATGCTGCAATCTGTTAAAGATTTGCTCGGAAAGTGTTTCTCAATGAAAGACTTAGGTGAAGCAGCTTATATACGAGGTATCAAGATCTATAGTGATATATACAGGAAGCTTCTCGGCAAGAGTCAAAGTACATATATAGACAAGGTGTTGAAGCGGTTGAACATGCAAGATTCCAAGAAGAGATTCTTGCCCATGTCGCATAGAATCACTCTTTCGAAGCGTGGTTGTCCTTCCAATGAGAATGATAAGGAACACATGAGTAGGGTTCCCTATGCCCAAGCCATAGGATCCATCATGTACGCCATGTTATGTACTAGACCCGATGTGTCATATTTGTTGAGTATGGCAAGCAAATATCTGTCCAATCCGGGTGAGGTTCACTGGATTGCAGTCAAGAACATCCTAAAGTACATGAGAAGAACTAAGAGTGCATTCTTGATTTTTGGAGGTGAAGGAGTTGCGTGTAAGGGGTTACAGGGATGGAGCAGCGGTGAGCTGGAAGAGGTCCAAGCAAGAGACTGTGGCTGATTCGACAAATGAGGCTGAGTACATTGCTGCAAATGACGCATCAATAGAGGTTGTTTGGATTAGGAAGTTCATCGCTGAGCTTGGTGTGGTTCCTAGCATTGCGGATCCAGTAGAGTTGTATTGTGACAACACTATAGCGATCACGCAATCAAAGGAACCCAGGTCACACTAGAAATCCAAGCTCATGAAGTTCCATCTTATTCGAGATATTATTCATAGAAGAGATGTTTGGATATGCAAGATTCTTACAGATAAGAATCTGTCAAATCCACTCACAAAGCCGCTTGTTCAGTGCAAGCATGGACTCACTAGGAGCATTGTCATACGAGATGCACGAGATTGTCTCTATAGAAAGTGGGATACTGTTGGAATAGATGCTCTAGAGGCAAACTAGTTTAGTATGAACAATAATTGGCTAGAATATTCATTGTATTATTTGTGGAGATATGTAATATAATGAAGTCCTTAGATTTACAACTGTGTTGTTTATCTTAAATATCCCTAGTCCATTATACTGATTAACAGGACAGTCATCTATAGACTAGCATGGGGTTGGATTCGTATAGGGATATCACGATCCAACACATGGGTAGGCATTAGGTTAATGGAAAACTGGATTGACCCATCTCCGAGAAGGCTACATACAGGTTACGTAAGAGTCACAAGGGCTTCTCGCGGTGACAACGGTATTGTCATCCTTAGACATGAAGTTGCTAGATCATCCAGTTGTGTAATATTGTGTTTTGGTAGCGTCAAACGCTACACCTTGACAGGGTCGTCATAGAGGCGCGTATCGGACACAATATGAAGCAAGCTTAGATATCGTAGTGATGTAGATAGAATTTGTCCCTCCCACATAAAGGATGCTCGTATCTTCCTTCCAAAATACTAATTCTCATAACATTACTTGATTAGGAGAGAATCAAGAAGAGAGCAAGACAAACAAAGAATTTAAAGCCCCTTCCTCGTCCGCCCCTACCCGTCGGCCAAGAGAGGAAGCCGAACCCTCCTCTTGGTCTCCGTTGCGTGATTTATTCTTCCTCTTCCATCAATCCTAGCTAGGACGAGGTGTTGGAGGATCTAGATCTCAATCCTAGGCGTGGATCAACCGTAGAGACGTGTCACTATTCGCGTTTGAATTCATCAAAGGAGTCCCACAAGGTACTTTTTGTGAATCCTTTACTATCGTTATTAATTCTCTTCCTCTTGTCCTTAAAGGGTCTTGATCAGATAAATTATTGTTTATTACGCTGCATAACCATGATTAAAACCCTACAATTTATGGTTGAATCAAGTTTTTAAGAGTTGGATTCTACGTTTTGATGACGCGGTCAAAGAGTTTGGCTTCATTAAGAACGAAAATGAACCTTGTGTCTACAAGAAGGTTAGTGGGAGCTCTGTTATGTTTCTGGTCTTGTATGTGGATGACATACTACTCACTGGAAGCGACATTCCTACCTTGCAATCTGTTAAAAATTGGCTAGAAAAGTGTTTCTCAATGAAGGACTTAGAAGATGTAGCTTATATACTTTGTATCAAGATCTATAGGGATAGATCGAGGAAGCTACTCGACCTAATTCAAAGTACATATATTGACAATGTTGGAATAGATGCCCTAGGGGCAATCTTATTTAGTATGAACATTACTTTTGGCTAGAATATTAATTGTATTATTTATGGAGATATTTTATATAATGAAGTCATTAGATTGCAAATGTGTTGTTTATCTTAAATATCCCTAGTCAATTACACTCATTAATTGGGCGATCAACTATAGACTAGTATGGGGTTGGATTGATATTGAGATATCATGATCCAACACATGGGTATGCATTGTTGGAATAGATGCCCTAGAGGCAATCTAATTTAGTATGAATTATTTGTGTCTAGAAATTCATTTATTATTTATTGGATATTTAATATAATGAAGTCCTTAGATTTACAATTGTGTTGTTTATCTTAAATATCCCTAGTCAAGTATAATGATTAATAGGACAATCATCTATAGACTAGTATGGGGTTGGATTGATATGGAGATATCACGATCCAACACATAGGTGTGCATTAGGGAATGTTGCACTGGATTGACCCATCTCCGAGAAGGCTACATACACGTTATGTTAAGTCACAAGCGCTTCTCGCGGTGCAATGGTATTGTCATCCTTAGACTTGAGGTCACTAGATATTCTAGTTGTGGATTATTGTGATCTTGGTAGCGTTAAACGCTACACCGTAACTGGGTAGTTATAAAGGCGTGTACTGGATACAATAAGAAGCAAGCTTAGAGATCGTAGTGGACGTAGATAGAATGTGTCCCTCCCACATAACGGGAGCAAATATCCTAGGCCACTCGAGGGATAGTGCTTATAGAATGTCTGGCCAGACTCAAATAAATCAATATGGGATATTGATGTTATTTGCACGGATAAGGCTATTCCCATGGATCGAGAAACTATGGATTGGATATACGAGTGTGACTTGTATGTCTCGAGTCCAATCGGGATATAGAGACAAAGGGATGAGACAATTACTTGTACAAAAGTTGTCAATATGACTATTCTATTAGTTGGCTAGAATGGATGTTTTGCTAGAAACCGCTCCATATTAGCAAATAGTTGCTACCAACTAGAAAGAACCTATGGGGTCACACGCTACATAGAGTTGAACTAGATTTGGGAATTAATTAATTGGATTAATTAATTAGAAGGATCACTTTGCAAACCCTTGCAAACTTAGTAGGGACTAATTTGCAAGGAAGGGACTAAATTTAATTCTAGTAGGACTAGAATAAGTCCTTTAGGTAGTTAACAAGGAGTTGTTGGACTATATAAAGGACCTTCCTTCTTTCCTTCCCATATAACTTATGCTCATAGTTGAACATAACAAGAGTGGGAGAGAACAAAAGGAGAGAGAGCAAGCAACAAGGGAGCCCGACCGCCCCCTTGCCGCCGCCCCGTCCCCGTCGGCCAAAGGAGGCCGAGACCCTCTTTTTTGGTCTCGTTTGGCGTGATTCTTCTTCCTCTTCCTCTTCCGGGCTAGCACCAAGGACTTGGGAGATCTAGAATCAACTCTAGGCGTGGATCAACCATAGAGAACGTGACACAATTCGCGTTTGAAGTCATCAAAGGAGAAACCTAAGGTGTGTTTATGATTTCTGACCCTTACCATCGTTATGCCTCTTGACTTGTGATCCTTGGAGGGTTTTGCATGGTTTTATGTTTGTTTATGCTTCCGTTGCGCATCCATGAATCAAAACCCTACAGTGGTATCAGAGCCACAGGTCCTAGAGAAGAATGTGGTTTATGTGTTATGTTTTAGTTGTTTTACACCTTAATTTGATTGTTTATCGCGTAAAATAAGACAAATCAAGCATGGGATGCAATTTGTCAATAATTAATCATAACAAGATTCAATTTTTGCATTGGATGCATGAATTGGTGAGTTTGAGAAATTTTAGGATCTTAGATCTAGGGTTTGGGCATCCTTGGGGAAGAAGGAGTTCTCCCAAAACAAGGAAACAACCAAACTTGGGCACCAAGCAAGGGAGTTGTTTTGGAAACAACTCCCTCAAGGAGGTTCGGCCCCCCTAGGGACCGCCCCCTTGCTTGACACCCAAGCTTGGCCGCCCTAGGGGCCGGGCGGCCCTAACCTGCGGACCTAGGCTTGTGGGTTTTGGGCCGGGCCGGCCCTAGGGCCTTGTGGTTCACCTTTTTGGGCCCGGGCAATTTGATTGTTGGGCCCATGGACCGTTTTAACCCTAGAAATCCTAAAATCAATTAAAATTGACCAAGCGCGTTAAAATTAGATTTTAACTGTTTATGTGCAAATCGCATGGTGATTGGATATGGCCTTAGGATGTGGTTTGATGTGGACGTTTAATTTTGTGGTTTGGTTTTACGTCCTGCGAGCTGATCAATTAAATGTAATAATTAATTAGGGTTTTATGGCCTGCGTGCCATTTTTTTCTCAACTTGTGAGATTTATTTTATTTAGTATAGAAGTTCGCTAGTGCTAGATAAAGTAGATTGTTAGCCAAGATTGAAGAAAAGAAGCCCAAAGCCAAAGAAGCCACAAAAGATGGAGCATGGAGCATGGAGCATTCCACATGACTATGGAGGACGGACCAAAAGATCAAGACGCATGGAGATGTGTTTGTTTTATGGTTCATAGATAATTCCATTGGCTTGGAATTATCTTAGTCTAGAAAAGGCCATATCCACATCACGTTTAATTTCTGTTTTGTGGTTGTTTATTTTATTGTCTTATTATTGTGTGGTTGGTGTATGGATGATGCATGCAATAAAGATAATAAGATAATTAGACAACCCGGATCTATTATTTGGAGTTGTGCCCAACTCAAATAGATAGATTAGTTGATATTGATCAACAAAACAATTAAAAATTGAATTTAAAATCCCTCAAAATTCAAATATTGTGTTCTTGCCTTCTCGTTATTTAAACACTCATTATCATCATTATTTACCAAGTTCGTGCGTGCCAAAGCATGGCGACTTGGTTCATCATGATAGAATGCGATGGCACGTAAAAATGTGCAATTGTTTAGATAAGAAGTTGAACACAACTAGGCTATTAATTTGATTAAGAAACCTAGAGGAAATCAATTGGGATTATCCATATGGATGGATAAATAAGGAGTTATTTGCCCAATTCAACCAAGAGTTGCATAAGGGATGCAATTGGAATTGTTCCTACCTAAAGTAGTCAAATTATGGGTGACTTGCCAAAGCAAGCTCATAAGGAGATGAAAGATGGATCTTGGCCCACTAGAAAATATAAGGATATTTTCCGCATTAATATCTTGAGGGTTATTAATCCGTAGAAAAATAGTGGGAGCTATATTTGATAAACTAGCCATTATTGAATATAGTCAAAAATTCACAAATACTAAAGCTTGCGTATTTTCCTTTTTGTAGAATTCCAAATGGCAAACAACTCATCGAGTTCACAACATTCCCTACAATCTGTCCTTGAGAAGGACAAGCTCTCTGGAACCAACTTTCTTGATTGGTACAGAAACTTGAGAATCGTTCTCAAGCAAGAGAAGAAACTGTACGCAATAGAGGAGCATGTTCCAGAAGGTCCAGAGAACCAGACATCTGCTGCCTTAAAGGCGTATCAAAAGCGTGTTGATGACGCTAATGATGCGGCCTGCCTTATGCTTTGCACCATGACTTCTGAGCTTCAGAAGCAACACGAAAACATAAATGTTGTCGATATGATCGAACATCTAAAGCAGCTCTTCCAAGAGCAGGCGAGGGTAGAGAGGTACGAGGTCTCAAAGGCACTGTTCAAGTGTCATCTGGCAGAAGGGAACCCGGTGGGGCCCCATTTACTCCGAATGATCGGGTACTTGGAGAATCTCGCCCGACTGGGGTTCCCGGTCGGCCAAGAGTTGGCAACCGATCTCGTGTTGCAATCGTTGCCCGAGAGTTATGGACAGTTCATTATGAACTATAACATGAACAAGATCGTGAAACCACTGCCAGATTTACTCAACATGTTGAGGACGGCTGAACAGAGCATCAACAAGGGTAAGGGCAAGGCCATAATGATGGTATAGAAAGGAAAGGGCAAAAGGTTTGCCTCTTCCTCCAAGGGCAAAGGCAAGTCAGTTGCCAAGTCCAAGGAACCTGCCCTTAAACCTGTTGGTGGCATTGCCAAGGGCGTGACTAAAGGTGAGTGTCACTACTGCAGTCAGCCTGGACACTGGAGGAGGAACTGCCCAAAATATCTGGAGGACAAGAGGCTTGGAATAGTGATTCCACCACCACCATGTATTTTTGTTGTAGATGTCAATTTAACTTTCTCTACATCAAGGGTATTAGATACTGGATGTGGATCTCATATTTGTCGAAATATGCAGGATCTAAAGAGAAGTAGGAGATTGGCTAAAGGGGAGGTAGATCTGCGCGTTGGGAATGGAGCAAAGGTTGCTGCGTTGGCCATAGGCGTGTGCGAGCTATCTCTGCCTTCAGGATTAGTTTTAGAATTAAATAATTGCTATTTTGTGCCTGCTATGAGCAGAAACATTATTTCTATTTCTTTTTTGGACAAGGATGGTTTTATTATTTCAATAAAAGACAATTGTTGTTCCTTTTATTTAAATAATATTCACTATTTTAGTGCGCAATTATTTAATGGACTTTATGTCCTTGATGTAAGCAATCCTGTCTACAACATTAATACCAAGCAGATTAAAATAAATGATTTAAATCCTGCTTATTTATGGCACTGTCGTTTAGGCCACATAAATGAGAAACGTGTATCTAGACTCCATAAGGATGGATTACTAGACTCATTTGATTTTGAATCATATGAGACATGTGAGGCTTGTTTATTGGGAAAAATGACAAAGTCCCCTTTCAATAAGAAAGGTGAGAGGACTAGTGAGCAATTGGCGCTCATACATACCGATGTGTGTGGGCCATTTGCCACGCCTGCCAGGGGTGGTTATGTCTACTTCATTACGTTTACTGATGATTACAGTAGATATGGATTTGTGTACCTTATGAGGGCAAAATCCGAATCCTTTGAAGTGTTCAAAGAATTCAAGAATGAAGTAGAGAAGCAACTTGCAAAAGTATAAAGGCTCTACGATCGGATGGTGGAGGAGAATACTTAAGCCAAGAGTTTGACGACTATCTTAGAGAGTGTGGGATCGTGTCCCAACTCACTCCACCCGGAACGCCACAATGGAATGGCGTGTCCGAGAGGAGGAATCGAACCTTATTGGATATGGTTCGATCTATGATGTGTCAAACCGATCTTCCATTATCATTTTGGGGCTACGCTCTATTAAGTGCAGCTTTCACCATTAACCTTGTTCCATCTAAATCAGTCATGAAGACACCATATGAGATGTGGAGTGGGAGGCGTCCCACACTGTCGTTCATGAGGATTTGGGGCTGCGATGTCTATGTAAAACGTTTACAATCAGACAAGTTGAGGCCGAAATCGGATAACTGTAAATTTGTGGGGTACCCTAAGGAAACTAAGGGTTACTACTTCTACAATCCAACCGAGAACAAAGTGTTTGTTGCTCAGACCGGCATGTTTCTAGAAAGAGAATTTGTCTCTAAAGAAGCAAGTGGGAGGAATGTAGAACTTGAAGAGGTTCAAGAACCACAAATCACTGAACCGATTATGGAACATGAAAAGGAACCACAAGTAGTTGTGGAGCAACCAGTTCAGGTAACACAAGAGCTTCGTAGATCTAGTAGAGTACGCCAGGAACCCGAGAGGTATGGACTTGTCGTAACCGATTCCGGTGACACGATGCTCATAGATGATGAGCCTACTACCTATGAGGAGGCCATGAGTGGCCCAGACTCTCAGAAGTGGCTAGAAGCAATGAGATCCGAGATGGAATCCATGTATACCAACAAAGTATGGACTTTGGTGGAACCACCCGATGGGGCGCGGCCCATAGGGTGCAAGTGGGTCTTCAAGAAGAAGATCGACATGGATGGTAATGTGATTACCTATAAGGGCCGATTGGTGGCTAAAGGATTCAGACAGATTCATGGTATTGACTATGATGAAACCTTTTCGCCAGTCGCTATGACCAAATCCATCCGAATCCTACTTGCAATTGCAGCATACCACGACTATGAGATTTGGCAGATGGATGTCAAAACAGCATTCCTTTATGGGAATCTCCTCGAGTACGTATATATGATACAGCCTGAGGGTTTTGAGGATCCAAAGCAAGCCAACAAAGTCTGTAAGCTGCAACGATCCATTTATGGATTGAAGCAAGCTTCTAGGAGTTGGAATCGACGTTTTGATGAAGTTGTCAAAGAGCTTGGCTTCATCAGAAACGAAGATGAGTCTTGTGTCTACAAGAAGGTTAGTGGGAGCTTTGTAGCTTTTCTGGTCTTGTATGTGGATGACATACTACTCATTGGAAACGACATTCCCATGCTGTAATCTGTTAAAGATTGGCTAGGAAAGTGTTTCTCAATGAAGGACATAGGGGAAGGAGCCTACATACTCGGTATAAAGATCTATAGAGATAGATCTAAGAGGTTTCTAGGCCTAAGTCAAAGTACATATATTGACAAGGTGTTGAAACGGTTCAACATGCAAGATTCCAAGAAGGGATTCTTGCCCATGTCACATGGAATCACTCTTTCGAAGAGTGGTTATCCTTCCAATGAGATTGAAAAGGAACGCATGAGTAGAATTCCCTATGCCTCGGCTATAGGATCTATCATGTACGCCATGTTATGTACTAGACCAGATGTGTCATATGCCTTGAGTATGACAAGCAGATACCAATCCAATCCGGGTGGGTGTCACTGGATTGCAGTCAAGAACATCCTAAAGTACTTGAGAAGAACTAAGGACGCCTTCTTGATATTTGGCGGTGAGGAAGAGTTGCGTGTAAGGGGTTACACTGATGCAAGCTTCCAAACCGACAGAGATGACTTTAGATCACAGTCGGGATATGTGTTTTGCCTGAATGGAGCAGCGGTGAGCTGGAAGAGTTCCAAGCAAGAGACGGTAGCTGATTCTACAAAAGAGGCTGAGTACATTGCTGCAAATGGCGCAGCAAAGGAAGCTGTTTGGATCAGAAAGTTTGTTTCTGAACTTGGTGTGGTCCCTAGCATTGCGGATCCAGTTGAGTTGTTCTGTGACAACACTGGGGCGATCGCGCAATCGAAGGAACCCAGGTCACACCAGAAGTCCAAGCACGTGCTCAGGAAGTTTTATCTGATTCGAGACATTATCGATAGAGGAGACGTTCGGATATGCAAGATTCCTACAGATGATAATCTGTCAGACCCGCTTACAAAGCCTCTCACGCCGTGGAAGCATGAAGGGCACACTAGGAGTATGGGCATACGAGATGCGCCAGATTGGCTCTAGTGCAAGTGGGAGACTGTTGGAATAGATGCCCTAGAGGCAATCTAGTTTAGTATGAATTATTTGTGGCTAGAAA
Source organism: Linanthus parryae (assembly GCA_023055425.1). Lineage (NCBI taxonomy): Eukaryota > Viridiplantae > Streptophyta > Magnoliopsida > Ericales > Polemoniaceae > Linanthus > Linanthus parryae. Next base: position 8,110,559 of record JALGPY010000013.1, on the reverse strand, counting down.
TTAATTTATTATTTATTGGATATTTAATATAATGAAGTCCTTAGATTTACAATTGTGTTGTTTATCTTAAATATCCCTAGTCAAGTATAATGATTAATAGGACAATCATCTATAGACTAGTATGGGGATGGATTGATATGGAGATATCACGATCCAACACATAGGTGTGCATTAGGGAATGTTACACTGGATTGACCCATCTCCGAGAAGGCTACATACACGTTATGTTAAGTCACAAGCGCTTCTCGCGGTGCAATGGTATTGTCATCCTTAGACTTGAGGTCACTAGATATTCTAGTTGTGGATTATTGTGATCTTGGTAGCGTTAAACGCTACACCGTAACTGGGTAGTTATAAGGCGTGTACTGGATACAATAAGAAGCAAGCTTAGAGATCGTAGTGGACGTAGATAGAATTTGTCCCTCCCACATAACAGGAGAAAATATCCTAGGCCACTCGAGGGATAGTGCTTATAGAATGTCTGGCCAGACTCAAATAAATCAATATGGGATATTGATGTTATTTTCACGGATAAGGCTATTCCCATGGATCGAGAAACTATGGATTGGATATACGAGTTTGACTTGTATGTCTCGTGTCCAATCCGGATATAGAGACAAAGGGATGAGACAATTACTTGTACAAAGGTTGTCACGATGACTATTCTATTAGTTGGCTAGAATGGATGTTTTGCTAGAAACCGCTCCATATTAGCAAATAGTTGCTACCAACTAGATAGAACCTATGGGGTCACACGCTACATAGAGTTGAACTAGATTTGGGAATTAATTAATTGGATTATTAGAAGGATCACTTTGCAAACCCTTGCAAACTTAGTAGGGACTAATTTGCAAGGAAGGGACTAAATTGAATTCTAGTAGGACTAGAATAAGTCCTTTAGGTAGTTAACAAGGAGTTGTTGGACTATATAAAGGACCTTCCTTCCTTCCTTCCCATATAAATTATGCTCATAATTGAACATAACAAGAGTGGTAGTGAACAAAAGGATAGAGAGCAAGAAACAAGGGAGCCCGACCGCCCCCTTGCCGCCGCCCCGTCCCCGTCGGCCAAAGGAGGCCGAGACCCTCCTTTTGGATCTCGTTTTGCGTGACTCTTCTTCCTCTTCCTCTTCCGGGCTAGCACCAAGGACATGGGAGATCTAGAATCAAATCTAGGCGTGGATCAACCATATAGAACGTGACACAATTCGCGTTTGAAGTCATCAAAGGAGAACCCTAAGGTGTGTTTATGATTTCTAACCCTTACCATCGTTATGCCTTTTGACTTGTGATCCTTGGAGGGTTTTGCATGGTTTTATGTTTGTTTATGCTTCCGTTGCGCATCCATGAATCAAAACCCTACATGCATTAGGGGTAATTGCATACTGGATTAACCCACTTACGAGAAGGCTACATACAAGTTATGTAAAGTCACAAGCGCTTCTCGTAGTGACAACGCTATTGTCATCCTTAGACTTGAAGTAACTAGATCCTGTAGTTGTAGATTATTGTGTTTTGATAGCATCAAACGCTATACCGTAACCGGGTAGCAATAAAGGCGCATATCGGACACAATAGGAAGCAAGCATAGAGATAGTAGTGATATAGATAGAATTTTTCTCACCCACATAACGGGAGAAAATATCTGCGGCCACACGAGGGTTAGAGCTTATAGAATGTATGGCCAGACTCAGATAAATCAATATGGGATATTGATGTTATCTGCATGGATAAGGCTATTCTCAGGATCGAGAAACTATGGATTGGATATACGAGTGTGACTTGTATGTCTCTTGTCCAATCCGGATACAGAGACAAAGGGATGAGACACTACTTGCACAATTTTTGTCGGATTTTATTAGTTGGGTGGCATGGATGTCTTGCTAGAGGTCGCTCCATGTTAGTAATTGTTACTACCAACTACGTAGAAACCTATGGGATCAAACTCCCTATGGATTAGACCGTACTCGGGAATTAATTACTACGATTAATTAAATAGAATGATCAATACGCAACTACTTGCAAACTTAGTAGGACTAATTTGCAAGTTGGACTAATTCGTGTATGGACAGGATTAGGAGTGGGACTAATATGTAGTTAACAAGGAGTTGTTGGACTATATAAATGACACTTCTAGCTTATTTTCGCAACTAATGCTCATTATATAATTTGATTAGGACAGAACAAAACAAGGACAGAGTGTAACACCCCCAAATTGACCAAACCGGAAACCCGGGGGTGTCACTCCGTACCCGAGGTTAAACCCGGATACAAGGAGGTTTAGAGATAGAAAATCCAAACAAAACTTCCATAAGCTTTAAAGTAATACTTTATTTACAATTTAAATCCTTGTGCCACAAACATGGGTTAGTCTAGCTAAACAGAGTTCCATAATACTAAATGAAGGTTCTAATAATTTAAATGTGATCTACTACTTGTATAAGTGATGTTTCACGTCCCTGCTAAGCTATGCCCCCATCATCTCGACCTGTGGTGCAGAAAACAAAAGAGAACACCACAGTTTCCAAAGTCAGTGGAAATACTGAGTAAGTAACACCCAAGCATGTAAACATATCATGAAGTAATTTGAAAACCAGTTTGTAGTTGTTTTGCTAAAACAAAGTGAAAGTAAAAGATTTTGACCCATTTTATAAAAGAAATAAGATGAGAGATTTCAATTTCACTTATATTTTCCAAATCACATCCATTATCCAAGTAATGGGATTCCGAAACTCATAATATTCCATTTTCCATTAACAACATCCAATCCAAAACCAATTTGTTAATTTGTTGATACGGGGAAAACCATCCATCTCGCAAGTGATAACTTCTTAATAAGAGTTATCCTACATACATTCTAGAGTGTTATTTGTGTGCGTTTCGGTGCAAAGTGATGAGAATTCAAGCTAAAATGAGAAGAAAATATGTTTTGAACTTAAACGTACAATCCGGGCGTTTCTTGAATATTTTTACTTATGATTTGTATGATTTTGTCACATTTGATCTTCGCGGTAGTGTTCGTGTTGTTATTTACAGGAACATTGCATGAGGAGAGCAATTGGAGAGAAGAAACGAGCTTCGGAAGTCAAAGAGTACGCAAGAGAAGCAAAGTTAGAGGAGCAAAAGTGACAATCCTTCACTATTTTGATGATATCTTGAGTTCTACAAAACCTGCTGTAGTGAGACCGGTGCCAAATGAAAGTAGACTCAAATATATTTCCAACAGTAGGTCACGGAGCTCAATCAAAGTTCGGACGAGAAAGATATGTTCCGGCGAAGTTGACACAAAAACGAAGAAAAACTGGTAAAGTTTCACTGGACCAGTGTGTACTCTTCTGGATGTATCTGGAGTTGCGTATACAATTTTGGATCAAGGTCTATGCCATTGGAAATTAGACATCCAGGGATTTCCAACGATATAAGATAGGCCCAAACCAGAGTCGGGATGAGGTAGAAACGGCCCGCGCAAAGTCAGCTTATGAATTCTGGCCGAGAATTGCAAACTGGAGGGGCCGAATCGCAAATTCGGCCAAAATACATTAAAAATCGTCCCCAGGCCTTGAAAAACGAGTTCTTAGACATAGAAGGCAGGTTTGAACAGAGGGAGACGCAGAGATGAAAATTAGAGGAGAAACTTGGAGCTAGAGTTCGTCGTGGAAGCGAGAATTCATCCGTTTGATCCCTCTACTCTTATCTTTTCATTATTTTTGTACATGATCACACAAACTATTGTATTTGCGATCATGAATATGCGTAGCTAAACAGTTTTCTCAGGATATCTCGTAGGGAGCTAGGGTTTGAACACTTTTTCTGGCTATTTATGAATTTGATTTCATGCTTTGAGCTTAACTGATGACTTTTTAGCTAGCTTTGTGTATTTTATGCGCTTATATTAACCTTTGCTATCCGTAGACGTATTGATAGGATTGAGTTAGTCTTATAACATTAGAGACATCAATGTTTTTTGCCCGAAATCTTGAAATACACACTAGCCGTATCTGGGGTTGAGAAATCTTGCTAGTTAGCTAAGAACAAAGAGTAGATTAATGATCTTAATGCATACTTGAACTTGATTAGGCTACAGAAATCGGCTTTGTTAGTCTAAGTATCGGTGTTGCTTGAGACATCTTCAACACATTCGTGCTCGTTTAGTTAGATTAAAGAATCATCGTGTTAACAAAGCATAAATCCGTCAAAGTGTGAAATACCTAGTGACCCGTAGAGATATCCTGATACTTATCCCTCGTATTTGTCTCAATTTTAATAATTTGTTATTAAATTATTAGTTTAATAAAACAATCCAATTGCTTGCCCACACGAAGTTAATCATCTTAGTTAATTCACGACAAGTCCCTTGGGTTCGACAAACCCGGATTACCGGATATTACTACACGCGGCAGCCGTACACTTGCGGTTGGATCGTTTCAAGTTTTTGGCGCCGTTGCCGGGGACTTCGGTTGAATTAGTTAGAATTATTAACTTTAGGGAATTTTATTTTTTCTTTTGTTTATTTATTCTTTGATCTCACCTGCTTCCATAGAAAATTATTTTACAGATAACTTGGTGATCATGTGGGGGCAAAATTATCATGGGCAATATTCAGGCTATTCACGCACTACTCCTATGGAGATTCTTACACTCATCCTCCTTGCAATCAAGAAGATGAGCATATGAAAGAAATATTGAAGCTCATGCTAGTAAAAAGGGACAGAATGGAGGAAGGGCTGGATAGGATGGAGGAAACTGTCATGCGTCATGGACAACAACTCTCAGAACTTTCTGGTGCATATGCAGACAATGACAATGGGTCAATCAACATCATTCCTAACTTAGTTGAGGAGTGCAAAGAGGAAGACGAAGAACTCCCAGAGATCTATGTTTATAATACTGTCCATCATGAAGTAATAGATCCTCTGGCCGCTTCAGACTCTGATTCGGACTCATATTGGGATGATATTGTGAAGCCTATACAACTTGTGCCTCGCATAATTCCGGATCCATGGCATGAATGGGAGAGTGTGGAAATCGCAAGCTTATGGCCCACTGAAGATATTTTCTTTGAGGAAGAAAGTCGTGAAGCTAAGGAATTACTGCATGGAGATGTTTGCAAGGACATGTATCAAGAAGTTCCTCCGCCTAGTCCATATCTCTTGGATATCATAAAATTGGACGAATCGCACGAGGAAGAGAAAAGACCCCAATTTTACGCAATACATAACTTGCCACCCGTGATTTCGAGCTACGAGCTAGGGAAGGAAGCAGGAAAGTCAGAACTTATTGTTGAAGCCGTTCCACTTGAAATGCTATATTCAAATGGCCAATCCTCGACGACTGTAATTTTGAAGAATTGGAAGAAGAAGAAGAAGAAGAAGAAGAAGAAGAAGAAGAAGAAGAAGAAGAAGAGGAAAGGTAGAGTGAGGCATGTGGCGGCTAACAACTTATATTTCTTTGCACCATATGCATCTCATGAATGCTTACTTGAGAAGAGACAAAGGGAAAAGAAATGGTGAAAGAAGAAAAAATGGAGAGAAAAGTCTCATGTCTGAGGTAACTGGGTCGGGTCGTCGACCTTAAATTACAAGGCGCTTGTTGGGAGGAAACCCAACCTACTTATTTGCATTAGATTAGGGAGTTTGTTTTTATTTCAGTTATTTTATTATGTTAGTTGGAGAGATGAGAGAGAGAGGGACTAATGATGTTTCCTAGTGACATATTTGAGCAGGATATGGGAGAATCTACCCCCGTGTGCCATGGCACACATGACCTTCACAAGGGCTTGCATTAGCGAGTTGGGGATTCTTCAGACATGGATTTTAGCAGAGGAGGCAATAGTCCCCGGTGTGCGAGAACACACTGACTTTAGAGGGGCATGGTGGTGCTACTACTGTGCTTGGGGACTGCTTGGCGCGATTTCGTCCCCACCCTTGAGGTGGTTGTGAGTATCTTTTTGTTTTGCTGGATTTTGTGTCACTTTTAATGTATATGTCATGCTCCATCTCATCTACTGGTCTTTGACATTGATTGCTGAGTCCTATGTTTAATTTCTAATTCGTTGAGGACAACGAAGCATTCAGTGTGGGGGTGATTTATCTGTTTGCTAGCCATAGTGTCTTGCATAGCCAGTTACATGTAGGATGTGTTTAGATTGTATTATGAGTTAGTGTTGTGGTTTATGTTATGTGTTTACTTATATTATCGTATTGTGTAGGATATATTTATATTTGGTCTGCACTTTTACATAATTGAGTATACTCACCAAAAAAAATGAATTGCGTTTTGTGGAATCTTTTTTTTCGTGTCTAGCCTTGCATATAGAGTTAGGACCTTATGAAAAATGAAAAAAAAAAATGAAAAACTTGAAAATTTGATAAAAAGGCAATTGAAGATCTTGAAACTGAATAGAGCTTAGTGAATGAATCCTTTTGAGTAGGAAATATCGTAGTAGGGAAATTTTTATTCTTTAATTTTGTGTAGATGTTTCACTAAGGATGTCCGGGGAATTTTTGGAAGTTGTGAAAGAATGACATGTAAAGTATACCTAAATTTTCTATAGTGTGCTAATTAGATTGAGTTTTGCTTGTAGCTGAATATTCTGTTTTCAAGTGGAAACTTGTGGTCTCTTCTTGATCTGGGGTGGACTTTCGCGTAGAGTTGGTTTCATGTGGTACGGTTGCCTCAGCCTAAGTGAAGTTGAAAGGGCGTACATCACCATCCCTTACGGTGGTCACAAGAGTTAACCGAAAAAGCCCACGCTCTTTATGCTCTACTGCACGGTTGTAAAAAAACAGAGGAGGAAAGAAAAGAAAATGAGAACATCTCAAAAAAAAAAAAGAAAAAAAAATTGTGCTTAAAGGAGGAACAAACTAATGTGCTTCCGGTCACATGGAAAATTTGGATTCCATCCAAGTAGAGCTAGAGAGGAAAACTAGAGTCAAGCCTTATTTCACAGGAGTTGTGACTGTTGGAATAGATGCCCTAGAGGCAATCTAGTTTAGTGTGAATTTATTTGTGGCTAGAAATTCATTTATTATTTAATGGATATTTAATATAATGAAGTCCTTAGATTTACAATTGTGTTGTTTAACTTAAATATCCCTAGTCCAGTATAATGATTAATGGGACAGTCATCTATAGACTAGTATGGGGTTGGATTGATATGGGGATATCATGATCCAACACATAGGTGTGCATTAGGGGTAATGTCGCACTAGATTGACCCATCTCCGAGAAGGCTACATACACGTTATGTTGAGTCACAAGCGCTTCTCGCGGTACAACGGTATTGTCATCCTTAGACTTGAAGTCACTAGATATTCTAGTTGTGGATTATTGTGATTTTGGTAGCGTTAAACGCTACACCGTAACTGGGTAGTTATAAAGGCGTGTACTGGATACAATAAGAAGCAAGCTTAGATATCGTAGTAGACGTAGATAGAATGTGTACCTCCCAAATAACAGGAGCAAGTATCCTAGGCCACTCGAGGGATAGTGCTTATATAATGTCTGGCCAGACTCAAATAAATCAATATGGGATATTGATGTTATTTGCACGAATAAGGCTATTCCCATGGATCGAGAAACTATGGATTGGATATACGAGTGTGAATTGTATGTCTCGTGTCCAATCCGGATATAGAGACAAAGGGATGAGACAATTACTTGTGCAAAGGTTGTCAAGTTTACTATTCTATTAGTTGGCTAGAATGGATGTTTTGCTAGAAACCGCTCCATATTAGCAAATAGTTGCTACTAACTAGATAGAACTTATGGGTTCACAAGCCATATAGAGTTGAAATAGATTTGGGAATTAATTAATTGGATTAGTTAAATAGAAGGATCACTTTGCAAAACCTTGCAAACTTAGTAGGGACTAATTTGCAGGGAAGGGACTAAATTGAATTCTAGTAGGACTAGAATAAGTCCTTTAGGTAGTTGGCAAGGAGTTGTTGGACTATATAAAAGACCTTCCTTCCTTCCTTCCTTCCAACAACTTATGCTCATAATTGAACATAACAAGAGTGGGAGAGAACAAAAGGAGAGAGAGCAACAAGCTAGAGGAGCCGCCGCCCCCCTAGCCTGCCGCCCGTCCCCGTCGGCCCCAAAGGAGGCCGAAACCTCCTTTGGTTCGTCTCGTTTTGCGTGATTCTTCTTCCTCTTCCTCTTTCCGAGCTAGCACCAAGTAGTGGGAGATCTAGAAATCAACTCTAGGCGTGGATCAACTATAGAGTACGTGTTACAATTCGCGTTTGAAGTCATCAAAGGAGAACCCTAAGGTGTGTTATTGATTTCTTCCTTTACCATCGTTATGTCTCTTGACTTGTGATCCTTGGAGGGGTTTGAATGGTTAATTATTGTTTTCGTTGCGCATCCATGAATCAAAACCCTACAGTGGTATCAGAGCCACAGGTCGTAGAGCATAAACGTGGTTTATGTGTTACGTTTTAGTTGTTTTACACCTTAAATTGATTGTTCATCGCGTAAAACAAGACAAATCAAGCATGGGATCTTAGAGAGTGTCGTATCGTGTCCCAACTCACTCCACCCGGAACGCCACAATGGAATGGCGTTTCCGAGAGGAGGAATCTTACCCTATTGGATATGGTTCGATCTATTATGTGTCAAACGGATCTTCCATTATCGTTTTGGGGCCACGCTCTATTAAGTGCAGCTTTCACCATTAACCGTGTTCCATCTAAACGAGTCATGAAGACACCATATGAGATGTGGAGTGGGAGGCGTCCCACACTGTCGTTCAAGAGGATTTGGGGCTGCGATGTCTATGTAAAACGTTTACAATCAGACAAGCTAGGGCCAAAATCGGATAAGTGTAAGTTTGTGGGGTACCCTAAGGAAACTAAGGGTTACTACTTCTACAATCCTGCTGAGAACAAAGTGTTTGTTGCTCGGACCGGCGTGTTTATAGAAAGAGAGTTTGTCTCTAAAGAAGCAAGTGGGAGGACTGTAGAACTTGAAGAGGTTCAAGAGCCACAAATCACTGAACCGATTATGGAACATGAACAGGAACCACAAACAGTTGTGGAGCAACCTGTTCAAGTAACACAAGAGCTTCGTAGATCTAGTAGAGTGCGCCAGGAACCCGAGAGGTATGGACTTCTCGTGACCGATTCCGGTGACACGATGCTCATAGATGATGAGCCTACTACCTATGAGGAGGCCATGAATGGCCCAGACTCTCAGAAGTGGCTAGAAGCCATGAGATCCGAGATGGAATCCATGTACACCAACAAAGTATGGACTTTGGTGGAACCACCCGAAGGGGCGCGACCCATAGGGTGCAAGTGGGTCTTCAAGAAGAAGATCGACATGGATGGTAATGTGATTACCTATAAGGGCCGATTGGTGGCTAAAGGATTCAGACAGATTCATGGTATTGACTATGATGAAACCTTTTCACCAGTGGCTATGACCGAATCCATCCGAATCCTACTTGCGATTGGAGCATACCATGACTATGAGATTTGGCAGATGGATGTCAAAACAGCATTCCTTTATGTGAATCTCCTCGGGACGTGTATATGATACAGCCGGAGGGTTTTGAGGATCCAAAGCAAGCCAACAAAGTTTGTAAGCTGGAACGATCCATTTATGGATTGAAGCAAGCTTCTAGGAGTTGGAATCGACGTTTTGATGAAGTAGTCAAAGAGTTTGGATTCATCAAAAACGAAGATGAGTCTTGTGTGTACAAGAAGGTTAGTGGGAGCTCTGTAGCTTTTCTGGTCTTGTATGTGGATGACATACTACTCATTGGAAACGACATTCCCATGCTACAATCTGTTAAAGATTGGCTAGGGAAGTGTTTCTCAATGAAGGACTTAGGGAAACCAGCCTATATACTCGGTATAAAGATCTATAGAGATAGATCTAAGAGGCTGCTAGGCCTAAGTCAAAGTACATACACGTTATGTTGAGTCACAAGTGCTTCTCGCGGTACAACGGTATTGTCATCCTTAGACTTGAAGTCACTAGATATTCTAGTTGTGGATTATTGAGATTTTGGTAGCGTTAAACGCTACACCGTAACTGGGTAGTTATAAAGGCGTGTACTGGATACAATAAGAAGCAAGCTTAGAGATTGTAGTAGACGTAGAAAGAATGTGTCCCTTTCACATAACGGGAGCAAGTATCCTAGGCCACTCGACGGATAGTGCTTATAGAATGTCTGGCCAGACTCAAATAAATCAATATGGGATATTGATGTTATTTGCACGAATAAGGCTATTCCCATGGATCGAGAAACTATGGATTGGATATACGAGTGTGAATTGTATGTCTCGTGTCCAATCCGGATATAGAGACAAAGGGATGAGACAATTACTTGTGCAAAGGTTGTCAAGTTTACTATTCTATTAGTTGGCTAGAATGGATGTTTTGCTAGAAACCGCTCCATATTAGCAAATAGTTGCTACTAACTAGATAGAACTTATGGGTTCACAAGCCATATAGAGTTGAAATAGATTTGGGAATTAATTAATTGGATTAGTTAAATAGAAGGATCACTTTGCAAAACCTTGCAAACTTAGTAGGGACTAATTTGCAGGGAAGGGACTAAATTGAATTCTAGTAGGACTAGAATAAGTCCTTTAGGTAGTTGGCAAGGAGTTGTTGGACTATATAAAAGACCTTCCTTCCTTCCTTCCTTCCAACAACTTATGCTCATAATTGAACATAACAAGAGTGGGAGAGAACAAAAGGAGAGAGAGCAACAAGCTAGAGGAGCCGCCGCCCCCCTAGCCTGCCGCCCGTCCCCGTCGGCCCCAAAGGAGGCCGAAACCTCCTTTGGTTCGTCTCGTTTTGCGTGATTCTTCTTCCTCTTCCTCTTTCCGAGCTAGCACCAAGTAGTGGGAGATCTAGAAATCAACTCTAGGCGTGGATCAACTATAGAGTACGTGTTACAATTCGCGTTTGAAGTCATCAAAGGAGAACCCTAAGGTGTGTTATTGATTTCTTCCTTTACCATCGTTATGTCTCTTGACTTGTGATCCTTGGAGGGGTTTGAATGGTTAATTATTGTTTTCGTTGCGCATCCATGAATCAAAACCCTACAGTGGTATCAGAGCCACAGGTCGTAGAGCATAAACGTGGTTTATGTGTTACGTTTTAGTTGTTTTACACCTTAAATTGATTGTTCATCGCGTAAAACAAGACAAATCAAGCATGGGATCTTAGAGAGTGTCGTATCGTGTCCCAACTCACTCCACCCGGAACGCCACAATGGAATGGCGTTTCCGAGAGGAGGAATCTTACCCTATTGGATATGGTTCGATCTATTATGTGTCAAACGGATCTTCCATTATCGTTTTGGGGCCACGCTCTATTAAGTGCAGCTTTCACCATTAACCGTGTTCCATCTAAACGAGTCATGAAGACACCATATGAGATGTGGAGTAGGAGGCGTCCCACACTGTCGTTCAAGAGGATTTGGGGCTGCGATGTCTATGTAAAACGTTTACAATCAGACAAGCTAGGGCCAAAATCGGATAAGTGTAAGTTTGTGGGGTACCCTAAGGAAACTAAGGGTTACTACTTCTACAATCCAGCTGAGAACAAAGTGTTTGTTGCTCGGACCGGCGTGTTTATAGAAAGAGAGTTTGTCTCTAAAGAAGCAAGTGGGAGGACTGTAGAACTTGAAGAGGTTCAAGAGCCACAAATCACTGAACCGATTATGGAACATGAACAGGAACCACAAGCAGTTGTGGAGCAACTTGTTCAAGTAACACAAGAGCTTCGTAGATCTAGTAGAGTGCGCCAGGAACCGGAGAGGTATGGACTTCTCGTGACCGATTCCGGTGACACGATGCTCATAGATGATGAGCCTACTACCTATGAGGAGTCCATGAATGGCCCAGACTCTCAGAAGTGGCTAGAAGCCATGAGATCCGAGATGGAATCCATGTACACCAGCAAAGTATGGACTTTGGTGGAACCACCCGAAGGGGCGCGACCCATAGGGTGCAAGTGGGTCTTCAAGAAGAAGATCGACATGGATGGTAATGTGATTATCTATAAGGGCCGATTGGTGGCTAAAGGATTCAGACAGATTCATGGTATTGACTATGATGAAACCTTTTCACCAGTGGCTATGACCAAATCCATCCGAATCCTACTTGCGATTGGAGCATACCATGACTATGAGATTTGGCAGATGGATGTCAAAACAGCATTCCTTTATGTGAATCTCCTCGAGACGTGTATATGATACAGCCGGAGGGTTTTGAGGATCCAAAGCAAGCCAACAAAGTTCGTAAGCTGGAACGATCCATCTATGGATTGAAGCAAGCTTCTAGGAGTTGGAATCGACGTTTTGATGAAGTAGTCAAAGAGTTTGGCTTCATCAAAAACGAAGATGAGTCTTGTGTGTACAAGAAGGTTAGTGGGAGCTCTGTAGCTTTTCTGGTCTTGTATGTGGATGACATACTACTCATTGGAAACGACATTCCCATGCTACAATCTGTTAAAGATTGGCTAGGGAAGTGTTTCTCAATGAAGGACTTAGGGGAAGCAGCCTATATACTCGGTATAAAGATCTATAGAGATAGATCTAAGAGGCTGCTAGGCCTAAGTCAAAGTACATACACGTTATGTTGAGTCACAAGTGCTTCTCGCGGTACAACGGTATTGTCATCCTTAGACTTGAAGTCACTAGATATTCTAGTTGTGGATTATTGAGATTTTGGTAGCGTTAAACGCTACACCGTAACTGGGTAGTTATAAAGGCGTGTACTGGATACAATAAGAAGCAAGCTTAGAGATTGTAGTAGACGTAGAAAGAATGTGTCCCTTTCACATAACGGGAGCAAGTATCCTAGGCCACTCGACGGATAGTGCTTATAGAATGTCTGGCCAGACTCAAATAAATCAATATGGGATATTGATGTTATTTGCACGAATAAGGCTATTCCCATGGATCGAGAAACTGTGGATTGGATATACGAGTGTGACTTGTATGTCTCGTGTCCAATCCGTATATAGAGACAAAGGGATGAGACAATTACTTGTGCAAAGGTTGTCAAGTTGACTATTCTATTAGTTGGCTAGAATGGATGTTTTGCTAGAAACCGCTCCATATTAGCAAACAGTTGCTACTAACTAGATAGAACTTATGGGGTCACAAGCCATATAGAGTTGAACTAGATTTGGGAATTAATTAATTGGATTAGTTAAATAGAAGGATCACTTTGCAAAACCTTGCAAACTTAGTAGGGACTAATTTGCAGGGAAGGGACTAAATTGAATTCTAGTAGGACTAGAATAAGTCCTTTAGGTAGTTGGCAAGGAGTTGTTGGACTATATAAAAGACCTTCCTTCCTTCCTTCCTTCCAACAACTTATGCTCATAATTGAACATAACAAGAGTGGGAGAGAACAAAAGGAGAGAGAGCAACAAGCTAGAGGAGCCGCCGCCCCCCTAGCCTGCCGCCCGTCCCCGTCGGCCCCAAAGGAGGCCGAAACCTCCTTTGGTTCGTCTCGTTTTGCGTGATTCTTCTTCCTCTTCCTCTTTCCGAGCTAGCACCAAGTAGTGGGAGATCTAGAAATCAACTCTAGGCGTGGATCAACTATAGAGTACGTGTTACAATTCGCGTTTGAAGTCATCAAAGGAGAACCCTAAGGTGTGTTATTGATTTCTTCCTTTACCATCGTTATGTCTCTTGACTTGTGATCCTTGGAGGGGTTTGAATGGTTAATTATTGTTTTCGTTCCGCATCCATGAATCAAAACCCTACAGTGGTATCAGAGCCACAAGTCGTAGAGCATAAACGTGGTTTATGTGTTACGTTTTAGTTGTTTTACACCTTAAATTGATTGTTCATCGCGTAAAACAAGACAAATCAAGCATGGGATCTTAGAGAGTGTCGTATCGTGTCCCAACTCACTCCACCCGGAACGCCACAATGGAATGGCGTTTCCGAGAGGAGGAATCTTACCCTATTGGATATGGTTCGATCTATTATGTGTCAAACGGATCTTCCATTATCGTTTTGGGGCCACGCTCTATTAAGTGCAGCTTTCACCATTAACCGTGTTCCATCTAAACGAGTCATGAAGACACCATATGAGATGTGGAGTAGGAGGCGTCCCACACTGTCGTTCAAGAGGATTTGGGGCTGCGATGTCTATGTAAAACGTTTACAATCAGACAAGCTAGGGCCAAAATCGGATAAGTGTAAGTTTGTGGGGTACCCTAAGGAAACTAAGGGTTACTACTTCTACAATCCAGCTGAGAACAAAGTGTTTGTTGCTCGGACCGGCGTGTTTATAGAAAGAGAGTTTGTCTCTAAAGAAGCAAGTGGGAGGACTGTAGAACTTGAAGAGGTTCAAGAGCCACAAATCACTGAACCGATTATGGAACATGAACAGGAACCACAAGCAGTTGTGGAGCAACTTGTTCAAGTAACACAAGAGCTTCGTAGATCTAGTAGAGTGCGCCAGGAACCCGAGAGGTATGGACTTCTCGTGACCGATTCCGGTGACACGATGCTCATAGATGATGAGCCTACTACCTATGAGGAGTCCATGAATGGCCCAGACTCTCAGAAGTGGCTAGAAGCCATGAGATCCGAGATGGAATCCATGTACACCAGCAAAGTATGGACTTTGGTGGAACCACCCGAAGGGGCGCGACCCATAGGGTGCAAGTGGGTCTTCAAGAAGAAGATCGACATGGATGGTAATGTGATTACCTATAAGGGCCGATTGGTGGCTAAAGGATTCAGACAGATTCATGGTATTGACTATGATGAAACCTTTTCACCAGTGGCTATGACCAAATCCATCCGAATCCTACTTGCGATTGGAGCATACCATGACTATGAGATTTGGCAGATGGATGTCAAAACAGCATTCCTTTATGTGAATCTCCTCGAGACGTGTATATGATACAGCCGGAGGGTTTTGAGGATCCAAAGCAAGCCAACAAAGTTTGTAAGCTGGAACGATCCATCTATGGATTGAAGCAAGCTTCTAGGAGTTGGAATCGACGTTTTGATGAAGTAGTCAAAGAGTTTGGCTTCATCAAAAACGAAGATGAGTCTTGTGTGTACAAGAAGGTTAGTGGGAGCTCTGTAGCTTTTCTGGTCTTGTATGTGGATGACATACTACTCATTGGAAACGACATTCCCATGCTACAATCTGTTAAAGATTGGCTAGGGAAGTGTTTCTCAATGAAGGACTTAGGGGAAGCAGCCTATATACTCGGTATAAAGATCTATAGAGATAGATCTAAGAGGCTGCTAGGCCTAAGTCAAAGTACATACACGTTATGTTGAGTCACAAGTGCTTCTCGCGGTACAACGGTATTGTCATCCTTAGACTTGAAGTCACTAGATATTCTAGTTGTGGATTATTGAGATTTTGGTAGCGTTAAACGCTACACCGTAACTGGGTAGTTATAAAGGCGTGTACTGGATACAATAAGAAGCAAGCTTAGAGATTGTAGTAGACGTAGAAAGAATGTGTCCCTTTCACATAACGGGAGCAAGTATCCTAGGCCACTCGACGGATAGTGCTTATAGAATGTCTGGCCAGACTCAAATAAATCAATATGGGATATTGATGTTATTTGCACGAATAAGGCTATTCCCATGGATCGAGAAACTGTGGATTGGATATACGAGTGTGACTTGTATGTCTCGTGTCCAATCCGTATATAGAGACAAAGGGATGAGACAATTACTTGTGCAAAGGTTGTCAAGTTGACTATTCTATTAGTTGGCTAGAATGGATGTTTTGCTAGAAACCGCTCCATATTAGCAAACAGTTGCTACTAACTAGATAGAACTTATGGGGTCACAAGCCATATAGAGTTGAACTAGATTTGGGAATTAATTAATTGGATTAGTTAAATAGATGGATCACTTTGCAAAACCTTGCAAACTTAGTAGGGACTAATTTGCAGGGAAGGGACTAAATTGAATTCTAGGAGGACTAGAATAAGTCCTTTAGGTAGTTGGCAAGGAGTTGTTGGACTATATAAAAGACCTTCCTTCCTTCCTTCCCACAACTTATGCTCATAATTGAACATAACAAGAGTGGGAGAGAACAAAAGGAGAGAGAGCAACAAGCTAGAGGAGCCGCCGCCCTCCTAGCCTGCCGCCCGTCCCCGTCGGCCCCAAAGGAGGCCGAAACCTCCTTTGGTTCGTCTCGTTTTGCGTGATTCTTCTTCCTCTTCCTCTTTCCGAGCTAGCACCAAGTAGTGGGAGATCTAGAAATCAACTCTAGGCGTGGATCAACTATAGAGTACGTGACACAATTCGCGTTTGAAGTCATCAAAGGAGAACCCTAAGGTGTGTTATTGATTTCTTCCTTTACCATCGTTATGTCTCTTGACTTGTGATCCTTGGAGGGTTTTGAATGGTTAATTATTGTTTTCGTTGCGCATCCATGAATCAAAACCCTACAGTGGTATCAGAGCCACAGGTCGTAGAGCATAAACGTGGTTTATGTGTTACGTTTTAGTTGTTTTACACCTTAAATTGATTGTTCATCGCGTAAAACAAGACAAATCAAGCATGGGATCTTAGAGAGTGTCGTATCGTGTCCCAACTCACTCCACCCGGAACGCCACAATGGAATGGCGTTTCCGAGAGGAGGAATCTTACCCTATTGGATATGGTTCGATCTATTATGTGTCAAACGGATCTTCCATTATCGTTTTGGGGCCACGCTCTATTAAGTGCAGCTTTCACCATTAACCGTGTTCCATCTAAACGAGTCATGAAGACACCATATGAGATGTGGAGTGGGAGGCATCCCACACTGTCGTTCAAGAGGATTTGGGGCTGCGATGTCTATGTAAAACGTTTACAATCAGACAAGCTAGGGCCAAAATCGGATAAGTGTAAGTTTGTGGGGTACCCTAAGGAAACTAAGGGTTACTACTTCTACAATCCAGCTGAGAACAAAGTGTTTGTTGCTCGGACCGGCGTGTTTATAGAAAGAGAGTTTGTCTCTAAAGAAGCAAGTGGGAGGACTGTAGAACTTGAAGAGGTTCAAGAGCCACAAATCACTGAACCGATTATGGAACATGAACAGGAACCACAAGCAGTTGTGGAGCAACCTGTTCAAGTAACACAAGAGCTTCGTAGATCTAGTAGAGTGCGCCAGGAACCCGAGAGGTATGGACTTCTCGTGACCGATTCCGGTGACACGATGCTCATAGATGATGAGCCTACTACCTATGAGGAGGCCATGAATGGCCCAGACTCTCAGAAGTGGCTAGAAGCCATGAGATCCGAGATGGAATCCATGTACACCAACAAAGTGTGGACTTTGGTGGAACCACCCGAAGGGGCTCGACCCATAGGGTGCAAGTGGGTCTTCAAGAAGAAGATCGACATGGATGGTAATGTGATTACCTATAAGGGCCGATTGGTGGCTAAAGGATTCAGACAGATTCATGGTATTGACTATGATGAAACCTTTTCACCAGTGGGTATGACCAAATCCATCCGAATCCTACTTGCGATTGGAGCATACCATGACTATGAGATTTGGCAGATGGATGTCAAAACAGCATTCCTTTATGTGAATCTCCTCGAGACGTGTATATGATACAGCCGGAGGGTTTTGAGGATCCAAAGCAAGCCAACAAATTTTGTAAGCTGGAACGATCCATCTGTGGATTGAAGCAAGCTTCTAGGAGTTGGAATCGACGTTTTGATGAAGTAGTCAAAGAGTTTGGCTTCATCAAAAAACGAAGATGAGTCTTGTGTGTACAAGAAGGTTAGTGGGAGCTCTGTAGCTTTTCTGGTCTTGTATGTGGATGACATACTACTCATTGGAAACGACATTCCCATGCTACAATCTGTTAAAGATTGGCTAGGGAAGTGTTTCTCAATGAAGGACTTAGGGGAAGCAGCCTATATACTCGGTATAAAGATCTATAGAGATAGATCTAAGAGGCTGCTAGGCCTAAGTCAAAGTACATACACGTTATGTTGAGTCACAAGTGCTTCTCGCGGTACAACGGTATTGTCATCCTTAGACTTGAAGTCACTAGATATTCTAGTTGTGGATTATTGAGATTTTGGTAGCGTTAAACGCTACACCGTAACTGGGTAGTTATAAAGGCGTGTACTGGATACAATAAGAAGCAAGCTTAGAGATTGTAGTAGACGTAGAAAGAATGTGTCCCTTTCACATAACGGGAGCAAGTATCCTAGGCCACTCGACGGATAGTGCTTATAGAATGTCTGGCCAGACTCAAATAAATCAATATGGGATATTGATGTTATTTGCACGAATAAGGCTATTCCCATGGATCGAGAAACTATGGATTGGATATACGAGTGTGACTTGTATGTCTCGTGTCCAATCCGGATATAGAGACAAAGGGATGAGACAATTACTTGTGCAAAGGTTGTCAAGTTGACTATTCTATTAGTTGGCTAGAATGGATGTTTTGCTAGAAACCGCTCCATATTAGCAAATAGTTGCTACTAACTAGATAGAACTTATGGGGTCACAAGCCATATAGAGTTGAACTAGATTTGGGAATTAATTAATTAGATTAGTTAAATAGAAGGATCACTTTGCAAAACCTTGCAAACTTTGTAGGGACTAATTTGCAGGGAAGGGACTAAATTGAATTCTAGTAGGACTAGAATAAGTCCTTTAGGTAGTTGGCAAGGAGTTGTTGGACTATATAAAAGACCTTCCTTCCTTCCTTCCCACAACTTATGCTCGTAATTGAACATAACAAGAGTGGGAGAGAAAAAAAGGAGAAAGAGCAACAAGCTAGAGGAGCCGCCGCCCCCTAGCCTGCCGCCCGTCCCCGTCGGCCCCAAAGGAAGCCGAAACCATCTTTGGTTCGTCTCGTTATGCGTGATTCTTCTTCCTCTTCCTCTTTCCGAGCTAGCACCAAGGAGTGGGAGATCTAGAAATCAACTCTAGGCGTGGATCAACTATAGAGAACGTGACACAATTTGCGTTTGAAGTCATTAAAGGAGAACCCTAAGGTGTGTTATTGATTTCTTTCTTCACCATCGTTATGTCTCTTGACTTGTGATCCTTGGAGGGTTTTGCTTGGTTAATTATTGTTTCCGTTGCGCATCCATGAATCAAAACCCTACAGTGGTATCAGAGCCACAGGTCGTAGAGCATAAACGTGGTTTATGTGTTACGTTTTAGTTGTTTTACACCTTAAATTGATTTTCATCGCGTAAAACAAGACAAATCAAGCATGGGATGCAATTTGTAAATAATCTATCATAACAAGATCTAATTTTTGCATTAGATGCATGAATTAGTGAGTTTGAGAAATTTTAGGATCTTAGATCTAGGGTTTGGGCATCATTGGGGAAGGAGTTCTTCCAAAACAAGGAAACAACCAAACTTGGGCACCAAGCAAGGGAGTTGTTTTGGAAACAACTCCCTATAGTAGGTTCGGCCCCCTAGGGGACCGCCCCTCTTGCTTGCCTGCCAAGTCGGCCCTAGGGCCTTGCGGTTCACCCTTTTGGGCCCGGGCAATT
Organism: Linanthus parryae; assembly: GCA_023055425.1. Lineage (NCBI taxonomy): Eukaryota > Viridiplantae > Streptophyta > Magnoliopsida > Ericales > Polemoniaceae > Linanthus > Linanthus parryae. Next base: position 8,091,074 of record JALGPY010000013.1, on the reverse strand, counting down.
TGATTGTTGGGCCCATGAACCGTTTAAACCCTAGAAATCCTAAAATCAATTAAAATTGACCAAGCGTGTTAAAATTGGATTTTAACTGTTTATATGCAATTCACATGGTGATTGGATATGGCCTTAGGATGTGGTTTGATGGGGGTGTTTAATTTTGTGGTTTGGTTTTACGGTCTGCGAGCTGATCAATTAATTGTAATAATTAATTAGGGTTTTAATGGTCTGCGTGCCTTTTTTTTTCTCAACTTGTGAGATTTATTTTATTTAGTATAGAAGTTAGCTAGTGCTAGATGAAGTAGATTGTTAGCCAAGATTGAAGAAAAGAAGCCCAAAGCCAAAAGGAGCCACAAAAGAATGGAGCATGGAGCATTCCACATGACTATGAAGGATGGACCAAAAGATCAAGACGCATGGTGATGTGTTTGCTTTTAGGGTTCATAGATAATTCCATTGTCTTGGAATTATCTTAGTCTAGAAAAGGCCATATCCACATCACGTTTATTTTTGTTTTGTGGTTGTTTACTTTATAGTCTTATTATTTTGTGGTTGGTGTATGAATGATGCATGCAATTAGGATAATAAGATAACTAGACAACCCGGATCTATTGTTTGGAGTTGTGCCCAAACTCAAATAGATAGATTAGTTGATTTTGATCAACAAAACAATTAAAAAAAAATTGAATTTAAAATCCCTCAAAATTCAAATATTGTGTTCTTGCCTTCTCATTATTTAAAACAACTTATTATCATCATTATTTATCAAGTTCGTGCGTGCCAAAGCATGGCGACTTGGTTCATAATGATGGAATGCGATGGCACAAGCTAGTAATGTGCAATTGTTTAAATAAGAGCTTGAACACAACTAGGCAATTAATGTGATTAAGAAACCTAGAGGCAATAAATTGGGATTATCCATATGGATGGATAAATAAGGAGTTATTTGCCCAAGTGAACCAAGAGTTGCATAAGGGATGCAATTGGAATTGTTCCTACCTAAAGTAGTCAAATTATGGGTGAATTTCCAAAGAAAGCTCATAAGGAGATGAAACGTGGATCTTGGCCCACTAGAAAATATAAGGATATTTTCCGCATTAAAATTTTGAGGGTTATAAATCCGTAGAAAAATAGTGGGAGCTATATTTGATAAACTAGCCATTATTGAATATAGTCAAAAATTCACAAATACTAAAACTTGCGTATTTTCCTTTTGTAGAATTCCAAATGGCAAACAACTCATCGAGTTCACAACATTCACTACGATCTGTCCTTGAGAAGGACAAGCTCTCCTGAACCAACATTCTTGATTGGTACAGAAACTTGAGAATTGTTCTCAAGCAAGAGAAGAAACTGTACGCAATAGAGGAGCATGTTTCAGAAGGTCCGGAGAACCAAACACCTGCTGCCCTAAAAGCGTATCAAAAGCGTGTTGATGACGCTAATGATGCGGCCTGTCTTATGCTATGCACCATGACTTCCGAGATTCAGAAGCAACACGAAAACATGAATGATGTCGATATGATCGAGCATCTGAAGCAGCTCTTCCAAGAGCAGGCAAGGGTAGAGAGGTACGAGGTCTCTAAGGTACTGTTCAAGTGTCATCTGGCAGAAGGGAACCCGGTGGGACCCCATGTACTCCGTATGATCGGGTACTTGGAGAATCTCGCCTGACTGGGGTTCCCGGTCGGCCAAGAGTTGGCAACTGATCTCGTGTTGCAATCGTTTCCCAAGAGTTATGGACAGTTCATCATGAACTATAACATGAACGAGATCGTGAAACCACTGCCAAATTTACTCAATATGTTGAGGACAGCTGAACAGAGCATCAACAAGGGTAAGGGCAAGGCCATTATGATGGTATAGAAAGGAAAGGGCAAAAGGTTTGCCTCATCCTCCAAGGGGAAATGCAAGTCTGTTGCCAAGTCCAAGGAACCTGCCCTTAAGCCTGTTGGTGGCATTGCCAAAGGTGTGACTAAAGGTGAGTGTCACTACTGCAGTCAGCCTGGACACTGGAGGAGTAACTGCCCAAAATATCTGGAGGACAAGAGGCTTGGAATAGTGATTCCACCACCACCAGGTATTTTTGTTGTAGATTTCAATTTAACTGTCTCTACATCATGGGTATTAGATACTGGATGTGGATCTCACATTTGTCGAAATGTGCAGGATCTAAAGAGAAGTAGAAGATTGGCTAAAGGAGAGGTAGATCTGCGCATTGGGAATGGAGGAAAAGTTGCTGCGTTGGCCATAGGCGTGTGCGAGCTATCTCTGCCTTCAGGATTAGTTTTAGAATTAAATAATTGCTATTTTGTGCCTGCTATGAGCAGAAACTATATTTCTATTTCTTGTTTGGACAAGGATGGTTTTATTATTTCAATAAAGAACAATTGTCGTTACTTTTATTTGAATAATATTCACTATTTTAGTGCGCAATTATTTAATGGACTGTATGTCCTTGATCTAAGCAATCCTGTCTACAACATTAATACCAAGCGGATTAAAATAAATGATTTAAATCCTGCTTATTTATGGAACTGTCGTTTAGGCCACATAAATGAGAAACGTGTATCTAGACTCCATAAGGATGGATTACTAGACTCATTTGATTTTGAATCATATGAGACATGTGAGTCTAGTTTATTGGGAAAAATGACAAAGTCCCCTTTCAATAAGAAAGGTGAGAGGACTAGTGAGCAATTGGCGCTCATATATACTGATGTGTGTTGGCCATTTGCCACGCCTGCCAGGGGTGGTTATGTCTACTTCATTACATTTACTGATGATTACAGTAGATATGGATTTGTGTACCTTATGAGGGAAAAATCCGAATCCTTTGAAGTGTACAAAGAATTAAAGAATAAAGTAGAGAAGCAACTTGGAAAAAGTATCAAGGCTCTAGGATCGGATCGTGGAGGAGAATACTTGAGCCAAGAGTTTAACGACTATCTTAGAGAGTGTCGTATCGTGTCCCAACTCACTCCACCCGGAACGCCACATTGGAATGGCGTGTCCGAGAGGAGGAATCTTACCCTATTGGATATGGTTCGATCTATGATGTGTCAAACTGATCTTCCATTATCGTTTTGGGGCCACGCTCTATTAAGTGCAGCTTTCACCATTAACCGTGTTGCATCTAAACCAGTCATGAAGACACCATATTAGATGTGGAGTGGGAGGCGTCCCACACTGTCGTTCATGAGGATTTGGGGCTGCGATGTCTATGTAAAACGTTTACAATTAGACAAGCTAGGGCCAAAATCGGATAAGTGTAAGTTTGTAAGGTACCCTAAGGAAACTAAGGGTTACTACTTCTACAATCCAGCCGAGAACAAAGTGTTTGTTGCTCGGACCGGCGTGTTTCTAGAAAGAGAGTTTGTCTCTAAAGAAGCAAGTGGGAGGACTGTAGAACTTGAAGAGGTTAAAGAGCCACAAATCACTGAACCGATTATGGAACATGAACAGTAACCCTAAGAATTTGTGGAGCAACCTGTTCAGGTAACACAAGAGCTTCGTAGATCTAGTAGAGTGCGCCAGGAACCCGAGAGGTATGGACTTCTCGTGACCGATTCCGGTGACACGATGCTCATAGATGATGAGCCTACTACCTATGAGGAGGCCATGAATGGCCCAGACTCTCAGAAGTGGCTAGAAACCATGAGATCCGAGATGGAATCCATGTACACCAACAAAGTATGGACTTTGGTGGAACCACCCGAAGGGGCGCGGCCCATAGGGTGCAAGTGGGTCTTCAAGAAGAAGATCGACATGGATGGTAATGTGATTACCTATAAGGGCCGATTGGTGGCTAAAGGATTCAGACAGATTCATGGTATTGACTATGATGAAACCTTTTCACCAGTCGCTATGACCAAATCCATCCGAATCCTACTTGCGATTGCAATATATCCATTCCTTTATGGGAATCTCCTCGAGGACGTGTATATGATACAGCCGGAGGGTTTTGAGGATCCGAAGCAAGCCAAAAAATTCCATAAGCTGCAACGATCCATCTATGGATTGAAGCAAGCTTCTAGGAGTTGGAATCGACGTTTTGATGAAGTAGTCAAAGAGTTTGGCTTCATCAGAAACGAAGATGAGTCTTGTGTCTACAAGAAGGTTACTGGGAGCTCTGTATCTTTTTTGGGCTTGTATGTGGATGACATACTACTCATTGGAAACGACGTTCCCATGCTACAATCTGTTAAAGATTGGCTAGGGAAGTTTTTCTCAATGAAGGACTTAGGGGAAGCAGCCTATATACTCGGTATAAAGATCTATAGAGATAGATCTAAGAGGCTGCTAGGCCTAAGTCAAAGTACATATATTGACAAGGTGTTGAAACGGTTCTACATGCAAGATTCCAAGAAGGGATTCTTGCCCATGTCACATGGAATCAATCTTTCGAAGAGTGGTTATCCTTCCAATGAGATTGAGAAGGAACGCATGATTCGAATTCCCTATGCCTCGGCCATAGGATCTATCCACTACGCCATGTTATGTACTAGACCAGGTGTTTCATACGCCTTGAGTATGACAAGCAGATACCAATCCAATCCGGGTGAGAGTCACTGGATTGCAGTCAAGAACATCCTAAGGTACTTGAGAAGAACTAAGGATGCTTTCTTGATATTTGGCGGTGAGGAAGAGTTGCGTGTAAGGGGTTACACTGATGCCAGCTTCCAAACCGACAGAGATGACTTTAGATCACAGTCGGGATATGTGTTTTGCCTGAATGGAGAAGCGGTGAGCTGGAAGAGTTCCAAGAAAGAGACGGTAGCTGATTCTACAACTGAGGCTGAGTACATTGCTGCAAATGGCCCAGCAAAGGAAGCTGTTTGGATCAAAATGTTTGTTTCTGAACTTGGTGTGGTTCCTAGCATTGCGGATCCAGTCGAGTTGTACTGTGACAACACTGGGGCGATCGCCCAATCGAAGGAACCCTGGTCGCACCAGAAATCCAAGTATGTGCTCAGGAAGTATCATCTGATTCGAGATATTATCGATAGAGGAGACGTTCGGATATGCAAGATTCCTACAGATGAGAATCTGTCAAACCCGCTTACAAAGCCGCTCATGCAGTGGAAGCATGAAGGGCACACTAGGAGTATGGGCATACGCGCCAGATTGGCTCTAGTGCAAGTGGGAGACTGTTGGAATAGATGCCCTAGAGGCAATCTAGTTTAGTATGAATTTATTTGGGGCTAGAAATTCATTTATTATTTATTGGATATTTAATATAATGAAGTCCTTAGATTTACAATTGTGTTGTTTATCTTAAATATCCCTAGTCCAGTATAATGATTAATGGGACAATCATCTATAGACTAGTATGGGGTTGGATTGATATGAGGATATCATGATCCAACACATAGGTGTGCATTAGGGGTAATGTCGCACTGGATTGACCCATCTCCGGGAAGGCTACATACACGTTATGTTGAGTCACAAGTGCTTCTCGCGGTACAACGGTATTGTCATCCTTAGACTTGAAGTCACTAGATATTCTAGTTGTGGATTATTGAGATTTTGGTAGCGTTAAACGCTACACCGTAACTGGGTAGTTATAAAGGCGTGTACTGGATACAATAAGAAGCAAGCTTAGAGATTGTAGTAGACGTAGAAAGAATGTGTCCCTCCCACATAACGGAAGCAAGTATCCTAGGCCACTCGACGGATAGTGCTTATAGAATGTCTGGCCAGACTTAAATAAATCAATATGGGATATTGATGTTATTTGCACGAATAAGGCTATTCCCATGGATCGAGAAACTATGGATTGGATATACGAGTGTGACTTGTATGTCTCGTGTCCAATCCGGATATAGAGACAAAGGGATGAGACAATTACTTGTGCAAAGGTTGTCAAGTTGACTATTCTATTAGTTGGCTAGAATGGATGTTTTGCTAGAAACCACTCCATATTAGCAAATAGTTGCTACTAACTAGATAGAACTTATGGGGTCACACGCCATATAGAGTTGAACTAGATTTGGGAATTAATAAATTGGATTCATTAAATAGAAAGATCACTTTGCAAAACCTTGCAAACTTAGTAGGGACTAATTTGCAGGGAAGGGACTAAATTGAATTCTAGTAGGACTAGAATAAGTCCTTTAGGTAGTTGGCAAGGAGTTGTTGGACTATATAAAAGACCTTCCTTCCTTCCTTCCCACAACTTATGCTCATAATTGAACATAACAAGTGTGGGAGAGAACAAAAGGAGAGAGAGCAACAAGCTAGAGGAGCCGCCGCCCCCTAGCCTGCAGCCCGTCCCCGTCGGCCCCAAAGGAGGCCGAAACCTCCTTTGGTTCGTCTCGTTTTGCGTGATTCTTCTTCCTCTTCCTCTTTCCGAGCTATCACCAAGGAGTGGGAGATCTAGAAATCAACTCTAGGCGTGGATCAACTATAGAGAACGTGACACAATTCGCGTTTGAAGTCATTAAAGGAGAACCCTAAGGTGTGTTATTGATTTCTTCCTTCACCATCGTTATGTCTCTTGACTTGTGATCCTTGGAGGGTTTTGCTTGATTAATTATTGTTTCCGTTGCGCATCCATGAATCAAAACCCTACAGTGGTATCAAAGCCACAGGTCGTAGAGCATAAACGTGGTTTATGTGTTACGTTTTAGTTGTTTTACACCTTAAATTGATTGTTCATCGCGTAAAACAAGACAAATCAAGCATGGGATGCAATTTGTAAATAATCTATCATAACAAGATCTAATTTTTGCATTAGATGCATGAATTAGTGAGTTTGAGAAATTTTAGGATCTTAGATCTAGGGTTTGGACATCCTTGGGGAAGAAGGAGTTCTTCCAAAACAAGGAAACAACCAAACTTGGGCACCAAGCAAGGGAGTTGTTTTGGAAACAACTCCCTATAGTAGGTTCGGCCCCCTAGGGGACCGCCCCTCTTGCTTCCCTCCCAAGTCTTGGCCGCCCTAGGGGCCGGGCGGCCCTAGCCCGCGGCCTAGCCGCGCGGGCTAGGGCCTGGCCCGGCCCTAGGGCCTTGCGGTTCACCCTTTTGGGCCCGGGCAATTTGATTGTTGGGCCCATGAACCGTTTTAACCCTAGAAATCCTAAAATCAATTTAAATTGACCAAGCGTGTTAAAATTGGATTTTAACTGTTTATATGCAATTCACATGGTGATTGGATATGGCCTTAGGATGTCGTTTGATGTGGATGTTTAATTTTGTGGTTTGGTTTTACGGTCTGCGAGCTGATCAATTAATTGTAATAATTAATTAGGGTTTTAATGGTCTGCGTGCCATTTTTTTTTCTCAACTTGTGAGATTTATTTTATTTAGTATAGAAGTTAGCTAGTGCTAGATGAAGTAGATTGTTAGCCAAGATTGAAGGAAATAAGCCCAAAGCCAAAAGGAGCCACAAAAGAATGGAGCATGGAGCATTCCACATGACTATGAAGGATGGACCAAAAGATGAAGACGCATGGTGATGTGTTTGCTTTTAGGGTTCATAGATAATTCCATTGTCTTGGAATTATCTTAGTCTAGAAAAGGCCATATCTACATCACGTTTATTTTTGTTTTGTGGTTGTTTACTTTATTGTCTTATTATTTTGTGGTTGGTGTATGGATGATGCATGCAATTAGGATAATAAGATAACTAGACAACCCGGATCTATTATTTGGAGTTGTGCCCAAACTCAAATAGATAGATTAGTTGATTTTGATCAACAAAACAATTAAAAAAAAATTGAATTTAAAATCCCTCAAAATTCAAATATTGTGTTCTTGCCTTCTCATTATGTAAAACAAATCATTATCATCATTATTTATCAAGTTCGTGCGTGCCAAAGCATGGCGACTATGTTCATAATGATGGAAAGCGATGGCACAAGCTAGTAATGTGCAATTGTTTAAATAAGAGGTTGAACACAACTAGGCAATTAATGTGATTAAGAAACCTAGAGGCAATAAATTGGGATTATCCATATGGATGGATAAATAAGGAGTTATTTGCCCAAGTGAACCAAGAGTTGCATAAGGGATGCAATTGGAATTGTTCCTACCTAAAGTAGTCAAATTATGGGTGAATTGCCAAAGCAAGCTCATAAGGAGATGAAACGTGGATCTTTGCCCACTAGAAAATATAAGGATATTTTCCGCATTAAAATCTTGAGGGTTATAAATCCGTAGAAAAATAGTGGGAGCTATATTTGATAAACTAGCCATTATTGAATATAGTCAAAAATTCACAAATACTAAAACTTGCGTATTTTCCTTTTGTAGAATTCCAAATGGCAAACAACTCATCGAGTTCACAACATTCACTACGATCTGTCCTTGAGAAGGAAAAGCTCTCCGGAACCAACATTCTTGATCGGTACAGAAACTTGAGAATTGTTCTCAAGCAAGAGAAGAAACTGTACGCAATAGAGGAGCATGTTTCAGAAGGTCCGGAGAACCAAACACCTGCTGCCCTAAAAGCGTACCAAAAGCGTGTTGATGACGCTAATGATGCGGCCTGTCTTATGCTATGCACCATGACTTCTGAGATTCAGAAGCAACACGAAAACATGAATGATGTCGATATGATCGAGCATCTAAAGCAGCTCTTCCAAGAGCAGGAAAGGGTAGAGAGGTACGAGGTCTCTAAGGCACTGTTCAAGTGTCATCTGGCAGAAGGGAACCCGGTGGGACCCCATGTACTCCGTATGATCGGGTACTTGGAGAATCTCGCCTGACTGGGGTTCCCGGTCGGCCAAGAGTTGGCAACCGATCTCGTGTTGCAATCGTTGCCCAAGAGTTATGGAAAGTTCATCATGAACTATAACATGAACGAGATCGTGAAACCACTGCCAAATTTGCTCAATATGTTGAGGACAGCTGAAAAGAGCATCAACAAGGGTAAGGGCAAGGCCATTATGATGGTACAGAAAGGAAAGGGCAAAAGGTTTGCCTCATCCTCCAAGGGGAAAGGCAAGTCTGTTGCCAAGTCCAAGGAACCTGCCCTTAAGCCTGTTGGTGGCATTGCCAAAGGTGTGACTAAATGTGAGTGTCACTACTGCAGTCAGCCTGGACACTGGAGCAGTAACTGCCCAAAATATCTGGAGGACAAGAGGCTTGAATAGTGATTCCACCACCACCAGGTATTTTTGTTGTAGATTTCAATTTAACTGTCTCTACATCATGGGTATTAGATACTGGATGTGGATCTCACATTTTTCGAAATGTGTAGGATCTAAAGAGAAGTAGAAGATTGGCTAAAGGAGAGGTAGATCTGCGCATTGGGAATGGAGGAAAAGTTGCTGCGTTGGCCATAGGCGTGTGCGAGCTATCTCTGCCTTCAGGATTAGTTTTAGAATTAATAATTGCTATTTTGTGCCTGCTATGAGCAGAAACATTATTTCTATTTCTTGTTTGGACAAGGATGGTTTTATTATTTCGATAAAGAACAATTGTCGTTACTTTTATTTGAATAATATTCACTATTTTAGTGCCCAATTATTTAATGGACTGTATGTCCTTGATCTAAGCAATCCTGTCTACAACATTAATACCAAGCGGATTAAAATAAATGATTCAAATCCTGCTTATTTATGGAACTGTCGTTTAGGCCACATAAATGAGAAACGTGTATCTAGACTCCATAAGGATGGATTACTAGACTCATTTTATTTTGAATCATATGAGACATGTGAGTCTAGTTTATTGGGAAAAATGACAAAGTCCCTTTCAATAAGAAAGGTGAGAGGACTAGTGAGCAATTGGCGCTCATACATACTGATGTGTGTGGGCCATTTGCCACGCCTGCCAGGGGTAGTTATGTCTACTTCATTACATTTACTGATGATTACAGTAGATATGGATTTGTGTACCTTATGAGGGATAAATCCGAATCCTTTGAAGTGTTCAAAGAATTAAAGAATGAAGTAGAGAAGCAACTTGGCAAAAGTATCAAGGCTCTAGGATCGGATCGTGGAGGAGAAAACTTGAGCAAAGAGTTTAACGACTATCTTAGAGAGTGTCGTATCGTGTCCCAACTCACTCCACCCAGAACGCCACAATGGAATGGCGTGTCCGAGAGGAGGAATCTTACCCTATTGGATATGGTTCGATCTATGATGTGTCAAACCGATCTTCCATTATCGTTTTGGGGCCACGCTCTATTAAGTGCAGCTTTCACCATTAACCGTGTTCCATCTAAACCAGTCATGAAGACACCATATGAGATGTGGAGTGGGAGGCGTCCCACACTGTCGTTCATGAGGATTTGGGGCTGCGATGTCTATGTAAAACGTTTACAATTAGACAAGCTAGGGCCAAAATCAGATAAGTGTAAGTTTGTGGGGTACCGTAAGGAAACTAAGGGTTACTACTTCTACAATCCAGCCGAGAAAAAAGTGTTTGTTGCTCGGACCGGCGTGTTTCTAGAAAGAGAGTTTGTCTCTAAAGAAGCAAGTGGGAGGACTGTAGAACTTGAAGAGGTTAAAGAGCCACAAATCACTGAACTGATTATGGAACATGAACAGGAACCCTAAGCAGTTGTGGAGCAACCTGTTCAGGTAACACAAGAGCTTCGTAGATCTAGTAGAGTGCGCGAGGAACCCGAGAGGTATGGACTTCTCGTGACCGATTCCGGTGACACGATGCTCATAGATGATGAGCCTACTACCTATGAGGAGGCCATGAATGGCCTAGACTCTCAGAAGTGGCTAGAAACCATGAGATACGAGATGGAATCCATGTACACCAACAAAGTATGGACTTTGGTGGAACCACTCGAATGGGCGCGGCCCATAGGGTGCAAGTGGGTCTTCAAGAAGAAGATCGACATGGATGGTAATGTGATTACCTATAAGGGCCGATTGGTGGCTAAAGGATTCAGACAGATTCATGGTATTGACTATGATGAAACCTTTTCACCAGTCGCTATGACCAAATCCATCCCAATCCTACTTGCGATTGCAATATATCCATTCCTTTATGGGAATCTCCTCGAGGACGTGTATATGATACATCCGGAGGGTTTTGAGGATCCGAAGCAAGCCAAAAAATTCTGTAAGCTGCAACGATCCATCTATGGATTGAAGCAAGCTTCTAGGAGTTGGAATCGACGTTTTGATGAAGTAGTCAAAGAGTTTGGCTTCATCAGAAAGGAAGATGAGTCTTGTGTCTACAAGAAGGTTAGTGGGAGCTCTGTATCTTTTCTGGGCTTGTATGTGGATGACATACTACTCATTGGAAACGACGTTACCATGCTACAATCTGTTAAAGATTGGCTAGGGAAGTTTTTCTCAATGAAGGACTTAGGGGAAGCAGCCTATATACTCGGTATAAAGATCTATAGAGATAGATCTAAGAGGCTGCTAGGCCTAAGTCAAAGTACATACATTGACAAGGTGTTGAAACGGTTCAACATGCAAGATTCCAAGAAGGGATTCTTACCCATGTCACATGGAATCACTCTTTCGAAGAGTGGTTATCCTTCCAATGAGATTGAGAAGGAACGCATGATTTGAATTCCCTATGCCTCGGCCATAGGATCTATCATGTACGCCATGTTATGTACTAGACCAGGTGTGTCATACGCCTTGAGTATGACAAGCAGATACCAATCCAATCCGGGTGAGAGTCACTGGATTGCAGTCAAGAACATCCTAAGGTACTTGAGAAGAACTAAGGATGATTTCTCGATATTTGGCGGTGAGGAAGAGTTGCGTGTAAGGGGTTACACTGATGCAAGCTTCCAAACCGACAGAGATGACTTTAGATCACAGTCGGGATATGTGTTTTGCCTGAATGGAGAAGCGGTGAGCTGGAAGAGTTCCAAGAAAGAGACGGTAGTTGATTCTACAACTGAGGCTGAGTACATTGCTGCAAATGGCGCAGCAAAGGAAGCTGTTTGGATCAAAATGTTTGTTTCTGAACTTGGTGTGGTTCCTAGCATTGCGGATCCAGTCGAGTTGTACTGTGACAACACTGGGGCGATCGCGCAATCGAAGGAACCCTGGTCGCACCAGAAATCCAAGCATGTGCTCAGGAAGTATCATCTGATTTGAGATATTATCGATAGAGGAGACGTTCGGATATGCAAGATTCCTACAAATGAGAATCTGTCAGACCCGCTTACAAAGCCGCTCATGCAGTGGAAGCATGAAGGGCACACTAGGAGTATGGGCATATGCGCCAGATGGCTCTAGTGCAAGTGGGAGACTGTTGGAATAGATGCACTAGAGGCAATCTAGTTTAGTATGAATTTATTTGTGGCTAGAAATTCATTTATTATTTATTGGATATTTAATATAATGAAGTCCTTAGATTTACAATTGTGTTGTTTATCTTAAATATCCCTATTCCAGTATAATGATTAATGGGACAATCATCTATAGACTAGTATGGGGTTGGATTGATATGAGGATATCATGATCCAACACATAGGTGTGCATTAGGGGTAATGTCGCACTGGATTGACCCATCTCCGGGAAGGCTACATACACGTTATGTTGAGTCACAAGCGCTTATCGCGGTACAACGGTATTGTCATCCTTAGACTTGAAGTCACTAGATATTCTAGTTGTGGATTATTGCGATTTTGGTAGCGTTAAACGCTACACCGTAACTGGGTAGTTATAAAGGCGTGTACTGGATACAATAAGAAGCAAGCTTAGAGATTGTAGTAGATGTAGATAGAATGTGTCCCTCCCAAATAACGGGAGCAAGTATCCTAGGCCACTCGAGGGATAGTGCTTATATAATGTCTGGCCAGACTCAAATAAGTCAATATGGGATATTGATGTTATTCGCACAAATAAGGCTATTCCCATGGATCGAGAAACTATGGATTGGATATACGAGTGTGACTTGTATGTCTCGTGTCCAATCCGGATATAGAGACAAAGGGATGAGACAATTACTTGTGCAAAGGTTGTCAAGATGACTATTCTATTAGTTGGCTAGAATGGATGTTTTGCTAGAAACCGCTCTATATTAGCAAATAGTTTCTACCAACTAGATGGAACCTATGGGGTCACACGCCATATAGAGTTGAACTAGATTTGGGAATTAATTAATTGGATTAATTAATTAGAAGGATCACTTTGCAAAACCTTGCAAACTTAGTAGGGACTAATTTGCAAGGAAGGGACTAAATTGAATTCTAGTAGGACTAGAATAAGTCCTTTAGGTAGTTGGCAAGGAGTTGTTGGACTATATAAAGGACCTTCCTTCCTTCCTTCCCACAACTTATGCTCATAATTGAACATAACAAGAGTGGGAGAGAAAAAAAGGAGAGAGAGCAAAAAACTAGAGGAGCCGCCGCCCCCCTAGCCCACCGCCCGTCCCCGTCGGCCCCAAAGGAGGCCAAAACCTCATTTGTTCGTTTCGTTTTGCGTGATTCTTCTTCCTCTTCCTCTTTCCGAGCTAGCACCAAGGAGTGGGATATCTATAAATCAACTCTAGGCGTGGATCAACTATAGAGAACGTGACACAATTCGTGTTTGAAGTCATCAAAGGAGAACCCTAAGGTGTGTTATTGATTTCTTCCTTTACCATCTTTATGTCTCTTGACTTGTGATCCTTGGAGGGTTTTGCATGGTTAATTATTGTTTCCGTTGCGCATTAATGAATCAAAACCCTACAGTGACTCCCTTTACCGGGATAATTTGCATTCAAATTCAATAAAGGCTAAGAGGGTCTGAAAACCTCAGATGATTCGGCGAAGAAAGGCTACAATGAAATTTGAGCTGAATTAGACCCAGTGAAGCTTAGGACGTGCTTGTGTCTTGGTTTGAATTGGTGGAAGAAAGGGGACACCTTAGTGAGCTTTTGCATAAAATCATTTTTATTTCAAATTCTTGCTGTGTGTATATGAATTTCAAAGCGAGTGAAAGCTTGATGATTTTTAGTTGATGAGAGGGAGATTGCCAATTCTTGCCAAAAAGAGAGAAATTGTATGTTTTAAATAATTGTTTTAAGATCGAGTTTAAAATTGCATTTGCATCATATTGCTGCATTGTTGTGTCGTGAGTCATGTTTGAGTCGTTTTTGTTTTATCGGTTAGTAGACAGATGAATGTAGTAGATGAGACTTGGCTCGGGACGCGCAAATGGCAAGTGTGGGGGCATTTTATAAATTCTTAATAAGAGTTATCCTACATACATTCTAGAGTGTTATTTTTGTGCGTTTCGGTGCAAAGTGACGAGAATTCAAGCTAAAATGAGAAGAAAATATGTTTTGAACTTAAATGTACAATCCGGGCCTTTCTTGAATAGTTTTACTTATGATTTGTATGATTTTGTCACATTTGATCTTCGCTTTAGTGTTCGTGTTGTGATTTACAGGAACATTGCATGAGGAGATCAATTGGAGAGAAGAAACGAGCTTCGGAACTCAAAGAGTACGCAAGAGAAGCAAAGTTAGAGGAGAAAAAGTGACTATCCTTCACTATTTTGATGATATCTTGAGTTCTACAAAACCTGTTGTAGTGAGACCGGTCATAAATGAAAGTAGACTCAAAGATCTTTCCAACGGTAGGTCACGGAGCTCAATAAAAGTTCGGACGAGAAAGATATGTTCCGGCGAAGTTGACACAAAAACGAAGAAAAGCTGGTAAAGTTTCACTGGACCAGTGTGTACTCTTCTGGATGTATATGGAGTTACGTATACAATTTTTGATCAAGGCCTACGCCATTGGAAATTAGATGTCCAGGGCTTTCCAACGATATAAGATAGGCCCAAATCGGAGTCCAGATGAGGTATAACGGCCCGCGCAAAGTCAGCTTATGAATTCTGGCCGAGAATTGCAAACTGGAGGGGCCGAATTGCAACTCTGGCCAAAATACATTAAAAATCGTGCCCAGGCCTTGAAAAACGAGTTCTTAGACCTAGAAGGCAGGTTGAACAGAGGGATACGCAGAGAAGAAAATTGGAGGAGAAACTTGGAGCTAGAGTTCGTCGTGGAAGCGAGAATTCATCCGTTTGATCCCTCTACTCTTATCTTTTCATTATTTTTGTACATGATCACACAAACTATTGTATTTGTGATCATGAATATGCGTAGCTAAAAAATTTTCTCAGGGTATTTGTTAGATTTTGGTGATTCAAACCTAGCATAGAAAATTGACTTGGTCCAAGGCGGCTAAGGATTGTTTCCTTATTGGTTTTGGAATTGTTTCCTTGTTCGTTTTGGAATTGTTTCCTTGTTCGTTTTGGCAACGTTTGAACGTTGCTTTGGGCACAAGTCACTAGTTTAGGCCAATATATGGGTGTAGGACTATTCTATTGACATGTGTGATGTGTCCTGGATTGTGATTGGCTCTCTCATCAATAAATTGGTTCGTTTGGTCCGTGGATGTGGCTAGCCTAAAAACTAGTGAACCACGTTATATCTTTGTGCCGTTCTTCATCTTCTTCTTCGTCTAATCACTCTTCTTGGTCCCCAACAACTGGCATCGTGCTTCCGCGTGCGTTTTCTAACAAGTGGTATCAGAGCCAGGTTTTTGGGTTGGGTTTGTTGGTGATGAATGATGACGAATCCGTTTGGGATGAAGATCTATCGTGTTGATGAGAATATTGTTGACACAACCACCACCAAGTTCCTTATTGGGGGAACTATTGAGTTCCTTATTGTAGGAGCTATCGGGTTCTTTGCCATGGAGCATCGGGCGCGCATTCTAGCGCGAATTTGGAGGTTCACGTGCTATTGGCGTTCCGGAGCAATCGGGCTTCCAACATGGAGCATTGGGCATGTGGATCTAAATTGGACTCATCCGTTGCAAGAACTCGTAAGAGTTGGTGCATCGACATGGAGCGATCTTGTTCGGGCCGCTAGGAGGATTCAAGTCAAGGTGGAGACGGCTCGGATCAACCGGCGGATTTGGCTCGTGGCATGGAGCAATTGACGTGTCTTGTTGGCACGTGATTGATTGGTGACGCGTTATTGAGCGCGGATTGGTTGGTTACATGTTATTGGGAATGTATTGATTGGCGGCGTGTTATTGTGCACGCATTGATTGTTGGCACGTTATTGGGCGTGTCTTGATTGGCGTCTTGGTGCGGTACTTTGGCGACGCAATTGGCATGACTTGTTTGATAGGAACTTTTGTCACGAAGTGTCATTGGCGTGACGATTGGGGAGATGCATTGTGTCATGGTGCATTAGGGTGTGTTGATTGAGACACACAAGTCTTTACGTTTTTTGAGCACAAAGACGCGCTTGCTGTGGCGCATTGGTAATGTATTCAAACACCGCAATTTGGGGAATACATTTGATTGGTTGATCGTTTCGTTTTGGGTAGAGCACTTGAATTTGATTGTTGGAGGTGCATCTACAATTAGCATATTCGTCGAAATGACGGATGGCAATCAGAGAAACGATTTGGTGAATTGGGTGGAGGCGTTCTTGATTGGGAGGCGCATCCACAATTAGATTGATGAGGAGCATTGGATTGGTTGATAGGGTGTTTGAATCAAGGTGGAGATTTGTTAGATTTTGGTGATTCAAACCTAGCATAGAAAATTGACTTGGTCCAAGGCGGCTAAGGATTGTTTCCTTATTTGTTTTGGAATTGTTTCCTTGTTCGTTTTGGAATTGTTTCCTTGTTCGTTTTGGCAACGTTTGGACGTTGCTTTGGGCACAAGTCACTAGTTTAGGCCTATATATGGGTGTAGGACTATTCTATTGACATGTGTGGTGTGTCTTGGATTGTAATTGGCTCTCTCATCAATAAATTGGTTCGTTTGGTCCGTGGATGTAGCTCGCCTAAAAACTAGTGAACCACGTTATATCGTTGTGCCGTTCTTCATCTTCTTCTTCGTCTAATCACTCTTCTTGGTCCCCAACAACTGGCATCGTGCTTCCGCGTGCGTTTTCTAACAGTATCTCGTAGGGAGCTAGGGTTTGATCACTTTGTTTGGTGAATTGATTTCATGCATTGAGCTTATTTGATGACTTTTTAGCTAGCTATGTGTATTTTGTGCGCTTAAATTCACCTTTGCTATCCATAGACGTATTGATAGGATTGAGTTAGGCTTAGAACATTAGAGACATCAATGTGTTTTGCCCGAAATCTTGAAATACACACTAGCCGTATCTAGGGTTGAGAAATCTTGCTAGTTAGCTAAGAACAAAGAGTAGATTAGTGATCTTAATGCATACTTGAACTTGATTAGGCTAGAGAAATCGGCTTTGTTAGTCTAAGTATCGGTGTTGCTTAAGACATCTTCAACACATTCGTGCTCGTTTAGTTAGATTAAAGAATCATCGTGTTAACAAAGCATAAATCCGTCAAAGTGTGAAATACCTAGTGACCCGTAGAGATATCCTGATACTTATCCCTCGTATTAGTCTCAATTTTAATAATTTGTTATTAAATTATTAGTTTAATAAAACAATCCAATTGCTTGCCCACACGAAGTTAATCATCTTAGTTAATTCACGACAAGTCCCTTGGGTTCGACAAACCCGGATTACTTGATATTACTATAAGCGGCAGCCGTACACTTGCTGTTGGATCGTGTCAACAAGCATCCAAGACCTTAAGTGTCGACACCCCCCAAAGACTCTTGCGGCCAGAGGAGTGAGTACCGGGATCTATCCGGGGACTTGCAACCAGATTAAAATAAAATAAATTGAACGGAAGACCGAAGTCAACACGTCCAATGCCAATAGTAACCAACAATAAAGGTCCCCCCACAACTCTTCCACTTTACGTTGTCGTCGATTATTAGAATATAGTGATATTTTCAGAGAAACGTTTCCACAGTTTGAAACAAGTATTCATGTAGCACATATTTCACGTAAAATCATTTTGAGACAAATAAGAATGAAATCGTTTGACACGAAAAGAGGAATGGGCGCTAGGCCTAGCATTTTACTTACCTTGAGTCTCAAGCCAACGCAATTCAGTTCCTACTAATACTCGACGTGTCCTTCGTCAACGAAATTGTCGCCTACAAATTTAATAGTATCCTAATCAACAGATTGCACACGAAGTCCTATAGGTAAATGACATAAATCCCTTACTAACTCTCCCCAACATTTACTAAGGCGAACAACCTCTTTTATAGATAAATACACTTTATAGAATTAACGTTTATTATTGTAAAACATAGCTATAGTTATAAAAATATAACTTATAAGATTAACTCATTATTTCCCTTATTATAGGGTAGAGTAGCATATTATTTTTTTCCCCAAAACAATAATAATTCTAAAAGTAGTTCCTCCCAACCAAACAAGCCTTAGTAGAGAGCATAAGTTATAAACTAACTAACTTTTATTTAAAAGAAATAATAAATTTATTTTAAGAAAATAGCTTATTCTAAATGTTATAAGCTTATAAGAATAAATTTGAAATATATATTTCATCACCCTAATATTATATTTTTATTTTTGAGTGAAGATGAGTACCAAAAAGATCATTCTAAGCTTGTGCAAAAAGAATTGTCCCTTATGGGGTTCGAACCCATGACCTTCTTCTCAAAATTCACCAAAGATTTAAGTGTTAGCTTTGAACAACTCGGCCAACTACCTATTTGTTCTTTTTCTCTTCCCAACTACTAACATTAACTAGCTAACCAGATTAAATAATGAGAAAACAAAAACAAAACAAAAGAAGAAAGAGTAAGAGAGAGAAACGGGTTTGTTTACCCGAGAGAGAGAGACGGGACAGAGATGGCGGCGAGGACGACGCCAGAGACGCCGGCGGCGGCCGGCGACGGAGACGGCGGCGGCCGGCGACGGACGGCGGTGGCAACGGCCGGGCGGCGGCTGCCGGGTAGCGGCGAACGAGAGAGAGAGAGAGATAGAGACAGAGAGAGAGAGAGAGAGAGAGAGAGAGAGAGAGAGAGAGAGAGAGAGAGAGAGAGAGAGAGAGATTGAAGGAGAGATTGAGAGATGAGGGATTGAGATTGTGGGTTAACAAAAATCTGAGAATTGATGGGTTTATATAGGTAGAGAGGTGAAGAATTCAACCGGAAAGAGGAGACCCACTTTGAAAACTTCTATTTTGAATCTGGACCAAAAATTGGCGAAATTTGGTTGCTTGATGCTAAATTATCGAGCCTTGATGAGTTTAAATCGAATAGGGAGTGATTTGGGACAAACATCAACGAATTTGGTGAAGATTCGGAGTGGTAATGGTGGTGTTCCGGTTGGAGATGGAGTTCTTCCTCCATGGGAGAGTTTGAGGAAGAAGATGAATAAATTTTAGGGTAAAGACAATTTAACCCCCATTGGTTTAGTAATAGCACAACTACTACCCCCAAGTTCAACTAAAGGCACACTTTAATTTAGGAAAACTACATAAAAACCCCCTAACGGATTATAACATTAAAATTAACTTTCTAAATAATAGTAACTAATATCCCAACTTATACTAATATCATATTAACATCCAATATTATTATAAAATACTCGTTTTAACATACTAACACTTAATATTACCTAAAATGCACTTAATACTATATAAAATACACATAATACCCGTTTCTAAATAACGGGGTATTTCACAGAGAGAGAAACACGAGGCCGAAGCCCCTTGTGTTGTCCCTACCCCGTCGGCCTTTCAAGAGAGGCGCGACCTTCTCTTGGTTTGCGTGATCTTGATCTTCTTCTTCTTCCTGCATCCCTAGCTAGCACAAAAGGTGTGAAGGATCCGGATTCAATCCTAGGAGTGGACTATACATAGAGATGTGAATACTATTTCATGAGTGAAGTCATCACAGGATACCAACAAGGTATTATGATACTCAACCCTTACTATCATTATGATGTTTAGACTTGTGATCCTTGGAGGGTCTGAACGAATTTAATTATGTATATAGCGTTGCACATCCATTATCAAAACCCTACATACAAGGTGTTGAAACGGTTCAACATGCAAGATTCCAAGATGGAATTCTTGCCCATGTCACATGGGATCACTATTTCGAAAGCTGATTGTCCCTCCAATGATATTGAGAAGGACCGCATGATTCGGGTTTCCTATGCTTCGGCCATAGGATCCATCAAGTATGTCATGTTATGTACTAGACCTTATGTGTCATACGCGTTGAGTTTGACAAGCAGATATCAGTTCAATCCGGGTGAGAGTCACTGGATAGCGGTCAAGAACGTCCTCAAGTACTTGAGAAGAACTTAGGATGAGTTTCTTGATCTATGGAGGGGGAGGAAGAGTTGCGTGTGAGGGGTTACACGGATGCAAGCTTCCAAACCAACAGTTCCAAGCAAGAGTTGGTTGCTGATTCTGCAACTAAGGCTGAATACATTGCTGCATCGGGTGTAGCAAAGGAGGCTTTTAGGATTAGAAATCTCATTACTCAACTTGGTGTGGTTCCTAGAATTGTGGATCCACTAGAGTTGTATTGTGATAACACTGGAGTGATCGCAAAATCCAAGGAACCCAGGTCACACCTGAAATCCAAACACATACTGAGGATGTTCCATCTTATTCGAGATATTATCGATAGAAGAGATGTGAAGATATGCAAGATTCCAACAGATGAGAGTCTGTCAGATCCACTTACGAAGCCGCTTGTTCAGCTCAAGCATGAAGGTCACACTAGATCAATTGGCATACGATATGCACCAGATTGGCTCTAGTGCAAGTGAGAGACTGTTCGAATAGAGGAAATCTTGATTAGTATGAGCATTATTTTAGCTAGAATAATCATTGTTTTATTTATGGAGATATTTAATATAATTAATTCCTTATATTACAATGTGTTGTCTATCTTAAATATCCCTAGTCAATTATATTGATTAACAGGACGATCAACTATAGACTAGTATGTGGGTAGATTGATATGGAGATATCAATTCTAACACATGGGTATGCATTAGGGGTAATGGAATACTGGATTGACCCACAACGAGAAGGTTACATACAAGTTATGTAAAGTCAGAAGTGCTTCTCGTAGTTAAAATGGTATTGTGGTCCTTAGACTTGAAGTCACCAGATACTCTAGTTGTGAAATATCATGCTTTGATATTATCAAACGTCACGCCTTACCAGGGAAACTATAAAGGTAGTTATCGGGTTTGATAGGAAGCAAGATTAGAGATGGTAGTGATGTAGATAGGATTTTCCCCTCCCACATAACAGGAGGAAATATCTGCGGCTACTCGAGGGGTAGTGCTTCTAGAATGTCTGGCAAGACTCAGATAAATCAATATAGGATATTGATGTTATCTGCATGGATAAGACTATTCCCAGGATCGAGAAACTATGGAATGGATATACGAGGGTGACTTGTATTGTAAGTTCACATGCTTCACATGCTTGAAACATCACTTGAACTAGTCTTCAAAGCCTTGAATCAGGTTTCACAGGAGAGCTATTTCAAGGCCTTGAAACAGGATTCAAAGCCTTGAAACTGTCTGGCCTGTATGTATATTCTCAGGGGGAGTTTCTCTGAACTCTTTTGGTCTGATTCTATCTCTCTCAACCCTATGGTTGATTTTTTATTATTTGATGATGAAGAAAAACTATTTTATTGTATTTAATAGCATTTAATCCATCTGTTTGACTCAGTTTTGCAGGGGTATTTTATTTCCTAGTTTGCAGGATTGGTTTCCAAATCTGGATTTTGCAGGAAAGGAAACTTGGAGAGAATTTGATTCTGTGATCAATCAGACACTCCTAACAGCTTCCCAATCCGTTTAAAGGCATGATCAGAATAATATCTCAGAAAATTATAATCCTCTATTCGTTGGAGAAGGCTGTTAAAAGAGTCAAAGTTGTTGCCTACAAAACATGAAGTTTGTTGCTGAAAATCTGGGAAGATTTGAAGAGCTCTGAGCTGTATAAATAGAGATCATTTTGAAGCAACAATACACAACACTCAACGGGCAAAAAGCGAGAGACACATTCAAGGGTTTTTCAAGCATCAAAGAAGCACATCATTCTCACAATCCATCTCACAGAAGATCACTGCAAGTTTACCCTTCAGTGTTCTTCTAACTTGTACTCAATTTGTATATCTTTCGTATACTACTTCTTTCTCTCATTATCAAGGATTGTTCAAAGTGAACAATAGAGAATTCTTAGTTAATCAGTTAGCTAGAGCATGTACTAGATAGGTTAGAGAGACTCACAAGCTGTAACAGAGTAAGGTATAACTCTGTGCTTGAGATCTAGGGCTTAGCTTTTGATTAATTAGAATTTTGTTGAAAATCCTGCAGGGAGAAGATCCCCGAGGTAGAGACATAGGTCCAAGTGGACTGACTCTATAAATCCTGTGCTCTTGCTCTTACAGTTTCTTTTGCATACTTAGCTTTTTGCAGCATTTAAACTAGTCTATTTTTCAAGGGTTTGAAACTCTTTTGAAGGCCTTGAAAAAGACTTGTCTGTTTTATTTCAAACTGTATTTAATTCCAAAGGCTTGAAACCGTTTTCAAGGCCTTGAACTTCATTTCTCTTCATAGAAACTCTTCTCTTCCACAAGTTTTGAATAAAGTTGGCATACTCTGTTCAACCCCCCCTCTAAAGTATTTGTGCTGCATTTCTACCTGCATACTCACCTTTCAATTGGTATCAGAGCTTGTATCACTGTATAGATTTAACCATCTGGTGATCATGAGTACTGCAGGTGATGGTGGTTTCTCACAGGGAAGAGCTGCTAACAGACCTCCTCTATTTTGTGGAGATAATTTTGCTCACTGGAAAGCTCTAATGAAAATGTTCATCATTGATCAAGACATAGAGCTATGGATCATTATTCAGAATGGACCTCACACTTTCTACACAGAGAATGATGGGATTAAAACTCCCAAATCTGAAGATTCTCTTTCCTCATCTGAATTATAACAATTCTCTAAGAATTACAAAGCCATTAACACCATGTATTGTGCTTTGAGTACAGATAAATTCAACAGGATTTCATGCTGTAAGACTTCCAAGAAGATCTGGGATAAGCTTGTGGTGAAATTTGAAGGAACCAGTCAAATCAAGCAAACCAAGATCACATTTATCTCAGCCAATATGAGCTATTCAAGATGAATGTAGATGAGTCAATCAGAGAAATGATCAAAAGGTTTACAGACATAGTCAATAACCTTGATTCACTTGGAAAACATATTTCCAATGAAGAAAATGTGAGGAAGATTCTGAGAAGTCTACCAAAGGCAAAACGGGAACCAAAGACTACTGCAATTGAGGAAGCTCAAGATCTCTCATCACTACAACTTGATGACCTACAAGGGAAGCCGCTGAAACATGAAATATCCATGAATGAAGCTGATGGAGAACTACCAGACGGTTTCAAGAACTTAGCACTCAAGGCTAAAGAGAATGAGAAAATTCAAAGCCTTGAAACTGAGGAAGACGATGAAGATCCATTTTCTTTACTTTCCAAAGCCTTCACCAAAATCCTCAAGATGAAGAAAAACTTTGGAATCAAAGACTTCAACAGAGAAAGACACATATCATCCAGTAGCAAGGACTACAAAGGTAAGTCTTCTTCACAAAGTAAATCAAAACTCATGAACTGTTTTGTGTGTGGTCATGCAGGAAACTTGATAAGAGATTGTCCACACAAGAAAAGCAAGAATTTTCAGAAGAAAGACCATGACAGGAGAATGAAAGCTATGATAGCTTCATGGAGTGATTTAGATACTTCAATTGATTCTGAATCTGAAGAAGAACATGCCAACCTATGCTTCATGGCCAAGCATGATGAATGTTCTAAAAAGAACATTGACGAAATGGTAAACTGTTTGATTTCAAAACCAAGAGAAGCTCTCTCATATTATCTTAGAACAATAATTTTAAATGCAGAGGATTATCTGAAAGAGATTAGAGTTTTGAAAGAAAAATTTCATGAGCAAGCAAAATAGAATTTACAACTTGTTTGTATGAATCAGAATCTTGAAATCTCTCAGAAGAAAACTGACAGTGAGTTCAAGGCCTTGAAAACCAGCTTCAAATCCTTGAAAACACAAGTTAAGGAAGTAGTCACAAAGAAATCTTTACTGAGTGATAGCCTTGTTAATCTGAGACATCAATCTAATGAATTAGATAAACGAAAGACTACACTTACTGAGAAACTTCAAGAATCTGAATTAGTCAAAGTCAAGCTTGCAGGCTCAGAACACAAGTTGAACTTGATTCTTGGAGAAAGTTCAAAGTATGTTCAAAAAACTGGTATTGAATACAACCCAAATTTACTAAGAAAGAACAATAATAGATTTGTGAAATCTGTAAACAAAACTTCTCCTAAGTGTCATTTTTGCAACAAAATTGGTCATGTTAAGATGACTTGTCCTTTCAGAAGTAGAGACCCTCACATAATGAGGAACACCTTCCCATTTGACCTCAAAGGACAAGTCAGACAAATTTTGGTTCCTAAAGGGGTTAGACCACCTAACATGGTTGATCCTGAGTATGATTCCAAATCTCACATTTGGTCTAACAGCTGGGTAAGGCAGTGATTGGTGCTTGAAGGTTGTCACCAATGTCAAAGAACAGAAGTGGTTTATGGACAGTGGTTTCTCAAGACACATGAGTGGAAAGAGATCTCTATTCTCATAATTGAAAGAGCAATATGAAGGTTCAATTACACTTGGAGACCAAGGAAAATGAAACATTCTTGGTATTGGTAAAGTTGGTACAGATTTTGAAAACTCAATTTCTGATGTATATCTAGTTGATGGGTTGAAATTTAACTTGCTTAGTGTATCTCAGCTTTGTGACAATGGCAATAAGGTTATCTTTCATAAAGAGAAGTGTGTGGTGAAAAATGAGAAACCGGACAATTGCATTCTCACACCCTCTAGATCAAACAATGTTTATACTTTTCAGGCTAACAAAGTTACAGGTAAAAGCTTGAAGTGTCTCCAGGCTTGAAAGGGGATTCAAAGCCTTGGCACAGAAAGCTTGGTCACATTAGTTTGCATACCATGAACAATTTGATCTCAAAGATCTGGTAAGAGGATTACCATCTATCAAGTTCAAAGATGATGAAGTATGCAAAGCCTGTGCTCAGGGTAAGCAGACAAGAAGCTCATTCAAGCCAAAGAAATTTTTAAGTACTACTAGACCTATTGAATTACTTCATATGGATCGCTGTGGTCCTATGAGGACACCTACTCCAAAAGGTAAGAGGTATATGCTAGTTATTGTAGTTGATTATTCTAGATTTACTTTGGTTATGTTTCTTAAAGAAAAATCTATAGCCCTCTCTGAATTTTCAAAGCTTTGTAGAGAACTTCAAACCTTGAAAAACCTACATATTGCTTCAATCAGCAGTGACCATGGTAGAGAATTTGAGATATTAGAATTTGATTTATTCGGTGTTAAGCATGGTATCTCTCACAATTTCTGCTCCTATAACTCCTCAACAGAATGGAGTTGTTGAAAGAAAGAACAGGACTTTTGAAGATATGTCAAGAGCAATGCTTCTGGAAAACAATCTACCAAAACACTATTGGGCAGAAGCTGCGAATACAGCAAACTACGTTTTAAATAGGTGCTTGATAAGACATATCTTGAAGAAGACTCCCTATGAACTTTTCAAAGGGAGGAAGCCAAACATCTCATACTTCAAAGCCTTTGGTTGCACATGCTATGTCCACAACAATGGTAAGGACAACTTGGATACGTTTGATGCAAGAAGTGATGAAGGTATCTTTCCGGGTTACTCTCTTACTAGCAAGGCTTATAGATATTATAATTAAATAACCAAGTTTGTTGAAGAAAGTATTCATGTTATTTTTGACGAAAGCTTTGATGGTTCTTTGAGTGAAAGTTTTTCGGATTTGAATCTAAACAAGCATGAATCAGAAGAAGAAGCTGAAAACTCACTTGGTTTCAAGAAAGGTTCAGAAGGAAACAGAAGCCATTTTCAAGACCTTGGAAATAGGTCTCAAGGCCTTGAAAATAGAAATCAAAGCCTTGACAAGGATGATCAGAAAGATATGAGTGATCAGCCTACTACTCCAAGACCAGAGAAACAATATGGAGAGCCTGAACCATGGTCTCCAAGAAAGAGATTCAAATATCTTTCATCTAATCTAGCTGAAAACATCATCTCTGATCCAACCATTGGTACACAAACAAGATCACAATTGAAGAATCTTTTTGCTTTTAATGTCTTTATCTCTCTTGTAGAACCTAAAACTGTGAAGGAAGCACTACAAGAAGCAGACTGGATTATAGCTATGCAAAGTGAAAACAATGATTTTGAATGACATAATGTGTGGTACCTAGTTCCCTCACCAACAAACCAGTCTTTCAAGTGTACTAGATGGGTGTTCAGAAACAAACTAGATGAGAATGGAAAAGTGATCAGAAACAAAGCAAGGTTAGTTTCTCAAGGTTACAACCAAGAAGAAGGTATTGATTATGACAGAACTTTTGCTCCAGTTGCCAGGATAGAAGCAATTAGAATTTTACTTGCTTTTGCATCTTACAAGAACATGAAACTATTTCAAATGGATGTGAACTGTGCATTTTTGAATGGTTACTTTAAAAAGGAAGTTTATGTTGCACAACCTCCTGGTTTTGAAAGTGATAAGTTTCTAGACCATGTTTACAAACTTGAAAAAGCTCTTTATGGTTTGAAACAAGCTCCAAGAGCTTGGTATGAAAGATTGTCAAAGTTTTTGCTTGAAAATGAATTCAAAAGAGGATTGGTAGACAATACCCTTTTCATAAAGACACACGAGAAAGTTATACTAGTAGTTCAGATTTATGTTGATGATATTTTATTTGGAGCTACTAATGATCTATTATGAAAATAATTATCAATTCTTATAAACAGGGAAAATGAAATGAGCATCATGGGAGAGTTGAACTTCTTCGTTTGACTTCAAATACATCAGCTGAAGAAGGGCAACTTTCTACATCAAAGCAAGTACACTAGGGACTTGTCTAACAAGTACAGTATGTCTCAATCCAAGGAAATCAAGACTCCTATGAGCTACACTGTCCTTAGATAAGGATGAATGTGGTAAGAGTGTCAATGTGAAAGAGTATAGATGTATGATTGGATCAACAACTGAAGCTGAATATATATCTGCTGGAGCATGTTGTTCACAAGTGTTGTGGATTGCTCAACAGTTGATAGATCTTGGATTTGATTTCAGAAGTATACCTATCAAATGTGACAACACTAGTGCAATATCAATTACAAAGAATCCAGTTCAGCATTCAAGAACTAAGCATATTGATGTCAGACACCATTTCATCAGAGATCATACTGAGAAAGGTGATATTGTCCTTGAATTTTTTTCTAATAACATGCAACTTGCAGATATCTTCACTAAACCATTGTCAGATGAAAGATTTTCAGCTCTAAGGCTGGAATTAGGCATGCTAAATACAGATGAATTGGTTTAGGGGGAGCATCAGGTAAGGAAGGTAAATTATTATGTGCTAGTTTCAAGGTCTTGAAACTATTTCAAATCCTTGAAAATAATTCTGATAACTGGTTAGTGAATAATTCTTGGATCATTCAGTATTGGGTGCTATCTTTGTATATATTTGCTCAATATTTCCCCTACCTTTTTCAAAATTATTTTTCAGCCAAATATGGTATTAAATTATTTATTTCCAACGGCTTCAAATATTTGAATCTTCTCAGATCATTAAAGATATTTTAAGATTAGAGAGATATTGTAGTTTCCTTTTCAAACTCAAACTCTTTCAGTATTTATCTTCTCTTCTCCTTCACTACGTATCAAATCTACCTCTCTCTATTCTTCTCCCAAACCCTAATGAGTACTAGAAGAGCCTCTGATAGAATCAATATGGCCGGAGGTTCAAAGCTCAGAGAGAAGAAGAGAAAGACAGTTGAGGATGAAGTTCAGACAATCAGTGAAGACTCAGAATCAAAGGATTCTACTAATGAAGAATTGGAGTCTCTACCTCCTAAGAAAATAATGAAGAAAGATCAGTTTCCAATGACAGGCAAGAAGAAAAAGACCACGGGTACTACACAAGAGAAGCAGAAGGGAATCCATATTGGAAGTCCTTAGGAGGACAATAAAAAGGTAGACACAGGGATAAAGGGAAAAGGAAAATAAATCCTCATTCCAGACTCGGATTCATATACAACTTCAGGTTCCTATGGAGTATATTTTGTGTCCAAAAAGGGAAGACATGAGAAAAATCTTCCACAAGCTAAGACTGCATCAAAATCTCGAAGGAAAGATCATCAAAAAATTTCCTCTACACAACAGAAGAGGGTGTATGTGAAAAAGAAACTAAAGCATGGAAGATAAGCTTTAGAAGGACTCAGCTTCTTGTTCAACAATGTTATAGAGAAAATTAGTCTTATCATTGAGGAAATTGATGTGGTTCAATAAGAAGACCAGGACAATGATGAAGACAGTATGGAAGAAGAAGGAGATCAGGATGGAGATGAAGACCCAACTCCATAAACTCTTGCCTACTCTTTCTTTCCCACATCTCTTTTTAAGTTTATTTTCAAAATTTTCCGAAGACTGTGATCAAACATATTCTCATTCTTTTTTATGGAAGTCAAAAAGGGGGAGAAATCTTAGGTTTTTCTGTTTATGATTTGGTGACCTATCTTTTTGGTTAGTAGGATTTCTTTGTACTTATGTGTTTTTCTGTTTATCATTGAATAAGTTGGATCTTTTTGGAACCAATGTGTTACTACTATTTGATTTGTGTGCTAATCAGTATTTTTTGCAGAAATAATATTCAAACATATTGAGGTTTTGTATTTCATCAAGAGGGAGATTGTAAGTTCACAGGCGCCTTGAACCAGTCTTCAAAGCGTTGAATCAGGTTTCACAGGCTTGAAATTTCATAGCTATTTCACAGCCTTGAACTAAGATTCAAAGACTTGAAACTGTCTTACCTGTATGCATATTCTCAGGGGGAGTTTCTCTGAACTCTTTTGATCTGATTCTATATCTCTGACCCCTATGCTTGATTTGTTATTATATGATCATGAAAGACAAACTATTTTATTATATTTAATAGCACTTAATCCATCTATTTGACTTAGTTTTGCATGGATTTTATTTCCTAGTTTGCATGATTGGTTTCCGAATCTGGATTTTGAAGGAAAGGAAACTTGGAGAAGGCTGTTAAAAGAGTCAAAGTTGTTGCCTACAAAACAGGAAGTTTGTTGCTGAAAATTTGGAAAGATTTCCAGAGCTCTGAGCTGTATAAATAGAGCTCATTTTTAAGCAAAAATACACAACCCTCAACAGGCAAAAGAGAGACACACATTCCAGGATTGTCAAGCATCAAAGAAGCACATCATTCTCACAATCCATCTCACAGAAGATCACTGCATTCTTCACTGCAGTTCTACACTTCAGTGTTCTTCTAACTTTTACTTAATTTGTATATCATTCTTATACTACTTCTTTCTCTCATTCTCAAGGATTGTTCAAAGTGAAAAATAGAAAATTCTTAGTTAATCAGTTAGATAGAGCAGTTACTAGATAGGTTAGAGGGAACCACAAGCTGTAACAGAGTAAGGTATAACTCCGTGCTTGAGATCTACAGCTTAGCTTTTGATTAATGAGAATTGTGTTGAAAATCCTGCAAGGATAAGATCCGTGAGGTAGAGACGTAGGTCCAAGTAGACTGAACTCCATAAATCATGTGTCTCTTGCTCTTACAGTTTCTTATGCATACTTAGCTTTTTGCAGCATTTAAACAAGTCTGGTTTTCAAGGGTTTGAAACTCTTTTGAAGGCCTTAAAAAAGACTTGTCTATTTTATTTCAAACTTTATTTCAATCCAAAGTCTTGAAACTATTTTCGAGGCCTTGAACTTCATTGCTCTTCACAGAAACTCTTCTCTTCCACAAGTTTTGCAAAAAGTTGGCATACTCTATTCAACCCCCCCCCCTTTCTAGAGTATATGTGCTGCATTTCTACCTGCATTCTAGCCTCTTATGTGTGTCTTGTGTCCAATCTGGATATGGAGAAAAAGGGATAATACAATACGATAACATCGGTCACAAAGTTTGTCGGATTATTGACTATTTCTGTTAGTTGGGTGGCATGGATGTGTTGCTAGACACCGCTCCATGTTAGTAATTTTTACTACCAGCTAAGTAGAAACCTATGGCGTCACACACCCTATTGATTAAATTGGACTTTTGGATTGATTATTAGGACTAATGAATAGAAGGATCAGTACACAACCACAAGCAAACTTCGTAGGACTAATTTGCAAGGTGGACTAATTTGTTTATGGACATGATTAGTATTGGGGAAAATATGTAGTTAAGAAAGAGTTATTAACTGTATAAGCGCACTCCTAGCTTATTTTCTCATAAGTGCATTCATTATTGAGTGAAAGAGAACAAAGGAAGGAGAGAGCAAGACAAGAGGGTCGAACCCCCGGTCCGCCCCGTCCCTCACTGTCAGCCTCGTGAGGCGCGCGGCCCTTGGGCGTCCCGTTTGCGTGATCTTCTTCCTCCTCCTTCTTCCGTTGCTAGCACAAAGGCGTGAGAAGGAATCCGGTGCAAACCTAGGTGTGGATATTCATAGAGACGTGGACTCTATTCTACGTAAAAGTGATTAATTTAGACAAACAAGGTACACAAACTATTTATCCCTTACAATCGTTGTGATGCTAGATCTGCGATTCATGGAGGGTCTTGAACGGAATCTATTTATTTGTTATTCTGGTTTGAAATTCGTATCAAAACCCTACATGAATAACAAGGGTAAATGGCATCAAATGGGCTAACTAGTTGGACATAGGGTTAACAAACATGAAAGTTGGTCCGTTATGAGCCAATCAGTCCACCAAAAGATGTGGTGACCGTGATGGTACCCGTAGGCGGCTTGTCGACTACCTAAGTGACGGTGGTGTGAAACTAGTAGGATTTCTATCTTAGGAGACCTCTACTTGATGAGTCTGAGGCGCACTTACTCTAACGAAACCGTACAGATTCACAAACTACTACACTTCAAGGTGGTTTTTCTTTCCTGTCAGAAGACTATAATCGATCTCTCCCTAGTTCTTGTTATCTCAATAGACCTTTCTCAAATTTTCTGATTTTTTAATTTTTTAGGATTTTTGATTTTTTAAATTTTTTTAAATGTTATTTCTATATTTTTCCATAACTATCTCAATGCAAGGTCAAAAAGAGTGTTGGGTTAACTCTAAATAACGAAAACGTGCAGACTCAAGAATAAAAATAAAACTGCAATTAAAGCTTAAAAACGTGCAGACCTGATTAATGCAGATACGACTCCCACCGTCCCACTAAGAAGTGGCATGCCCTCATGGCACAAACTGATCTATCTGGCACAAAATTCGGGTCTGAAATCGAAACAGTCGTCCCGGGTATAGTGCTGGTGAAACTGCTGCTGGTACCGGTCTTGTCACCACACTACTGGCGCGAACGTGAGCTCGACGACTGGCGAGACCGAGAAATGGACCGGCTGTCAGACTACTGTGGAGCCAAGTCACTGGCAAGCTGACTCGACTCAACCTCTTCTGACCAGCTAGTAGCTAAGATACAGAAAAATGTGCATAAATTAAGTCTAAAAATTGACATTAAAGTGAGGAGATTGTTGACCTGCGCACCCGGAGTAAGTCTTACCGGTGTTGTATTCTCTGCACATTCTGGCAGAGAAGGACTATTGACCGATGTCTGAAAAAAATTTCGACGAAAGTTGTCAATCTTCCGGCCTCTGCAATGCGCTCTTCAAGTGTGTAATCTCCAGGCACCATTGTGGGTGATAATGTGCTCCCATATGTTCGAGTGTATTTTTGTACACACCGGGGTCAATTCTTCAAGATTCTGGAAATCTGCCTTTTCTGCTTACTGCCTGCGTGGCCAAGCCACTGCCTGTGTGGCTGGGCCTCTGGTTGCGAGGCTGGTGCGTGGCTATGCATATAGCAAATTTTCTGCTCCACTTTTCCTCTTTGTTTGTGTAGCTTCCTGCGTAGCTACACAGACATAGACTTTTCTGCACAATTTTTCTGTCTTTGATCACCTGTTTTTCTGCACATACTCAGTAAAGCATTAAATCACACTCATCTCACATCTCTTTAATTCATCAACAATAACTAAATTTATCTACTCCTAGGTTGGGTTGCCTCCCAAAAAACGCTTGTAATTTAAGGTCGACGGTCTGACCCAGTTACCTCAGGCTTAATCAAAGGTCGTCAAAGTAGCCCGTGGCTACCTTGACGATTGCTGCCGAGTCCAAATAAGGCTTGACCTAATTTCCGCTCACCCTGAAAGTTGTGTTGTCTCGAGGATTTTCTAGCTCAATGGCATCCCATTATAATGTCTCTTTGATGATGAACGGTCCTAAACCTCTGGATCTCAGTTTTCTCGGAAAAAACTACTTTCGGTAATCGCGGATTAGTACTTTCTTCCCTTCTTGAAGCTGTATTGTAAAGATTCTATTATCTCCTGTTGTAATGTGATGGCTTGGGGCCGGTTTCAGATCCCGATTTGGTGGCTCCTTGAGTGACGGGCCCAATTTTTGCCCACCTTTTTCGTCCATATTTATTGTGGTCCGTTATTTAGCTTGCGTGGACTGCTCCTCCTAAAACCTTTCCTCGTCCTCTTTGTTTTCACTCTTTCAATCTCTGTCCACAGCTCATCCAACTCCTCATTTTTCAGGCCATCTTCGACTGCCTCCACGGCGCAGCAGTATTCATGTTTGTAATAATTTGGAAGGTGGAGAGATTTGAATATGTTGAATTTCACCTTGTCCTTATTAATCTGGATGGTCAGTTCTCTTCTTTTGAAGTTCATCATGGTTTCTCTAGTGGCCAGAAACGGTCTGCCCAGAATGAGTGGTACATCTCTCGCCTCCATGTCCTGAATTACGAAATCAGCGGGAAAAATCAACTCTCCGACGTTCACCAGAATATCTTCATTGAATCCATATGCTTTTTTTATTGACATTTCCCCCATCGGAAGCATGATTCTGGTGGTCCTGAGTTCACCGACTTTCAAACTTTTGAAAATCGACAAGGGCCTTTCCTGTGGAAGAATTACCTAGGGTCACCGGGATGACAAAAATTCCAGGGTCCTTCCACTTCCTTGGTAGCCCATTCTTCACACAGTTTCTCAGTTCTATTTTCAGATTTATAGTCTCAAAATCTCTCATACGCCTCCTTCCATATAGAACGTCATTGAGGAATTTGGCATACCCTTGAGGAAAGGGTATGTTGATCTGCAATTGTTTGAATATCTCGAGAAATTTGGCGTAGCCCTTGCTATCATCCCTCTTTCGTGTATGAAAAGGATATGGTACCTCTTTAGAGATAGGTACTGTTTTAGATTCATCATTTTCCGTCTGCACTGCATCATGTCCAATCGAGCCCTTCGGCTGGGAGCTGGGGGCTGAATTGTCATCCTGGCCGAAAACTTCGTGTTCGATATTTTTTTAACTTTTCTGCACGTGCATGACTGGGATATGGCGGACCTGTAGTGAAATTCAAGTTCGAGTGGTGATGGCATTGATCTTAGCACGTGGATTCCTATTTGTGGTTAACCGTAAGTTCCCTGGTGCTCTTTCCGCTAGCTGTTGTGCTAGCTGTCCTACTTGCACCTCCAATGAATGCAGTGAAGTTTTGATTGAGTATACACTAGTTCTAAAAGCATCCATATGCTCAAACCTTGATTCCATGGTTTGAAACATGGTCTCAATTTTCTTCATCTAGTCACTGTATTGCTGTGCTGATGGTCCTGGCTTGACTGGCGGCTTATGCTGGAATCCTGGTGCGTATACTGTATAATTAGGCTCTCTGTACCGGAATTCAAGATAATCTTGTGTGCCCGGCCTTTATCGGCTTGGATCCCACTATTTTTGTACGTAGTTGGCGCCTTCCGATCTGAGTTGCTTGATGGATGTGTCCAAATATGGCTCTTCCACTGCTGCAACAGTCTTATTTTCTGCATATACCTCTTGACCATATTAGTAAAGAGTTTGTTCAGGTTGTTATTTCAATCATCAACCACAGGTTTGGCCTGAGCTGTGAGCCTGCGATCGTCAAACAGGCGAGTTTCCTGCTTGGCTAACTGCTTCATCAACTCGTACGCCCCCGTCTTTGTCCACATGGTAAGAAACTTCCCTCCAGCTTCTCTATCAATTATTTTAGAATTCTCCCCATCTAGGGCATAGATGAATACCTGCAGAATCTTTGCGTCCCCAAAACTATGATTACGACACTTTTTCACCACTCTCATCAGCATGTCCCAAGCATCTACAACCGTCTCTCCCATCTTTTGTTTGTGTAAGATCAGGTTGTGCAAGGCTTTAAATAGTTTGACTATTTCAAGGCCTTGAACCAGCTTTCAAAGCCTTGAATCAGTTGTCATAGCTTTAAAATAGTTTAGCTATTTTCAAGGCCTTGAAACTGGATTCAAATCCTTGAAGCTGCTTAACCTGTGTGAACATTCTCAGGGGGAGTTTTCTGCAAACTCTCTGAGTTGATTCCCTCTCTATCTTTCATATGTTTTACTTATTGCTATTTTATGATGAAATACAATGCATCCTAACTCGTTTGAATATAGTATGTAATATATTTGACTTCGCTTTTGCAGGAGATTTTATTTCCTAAAATGTGCAGAGTTCGTTTCCTAATAT
Source organism: Linanthus parryae (assembly GCA_023055425.1). NCBI lineage: Eukaryota > Viridiplantae > Streptophyta > Magnoliopsida > Ericales > Polemoniaceae > Linanthus > Linanthus parryae. The sequence continues at coordinate 8,056,556 of JALGPY010000013.1, read as the reverse complement.
GACTTTTGCAGGGAAGGAAATAATCAAGAAGATGATTCTGTGTTTGATCAGAATGACTTGACAGCTTCTCAACCTATTAAAATACAAGATCACGACATTATCTCTCAAGATTGTGATCATTCAACCGTTGGAGAAGATTGTCAAAGGTCAAAGTCTGTTTCCTACAAAATAGGAAGTTTGTTGCTGAAAATCTGGGAAGATTTGCAGAGCTGTTTGAAGTATAAATAGATCTCAATTCTGAAGAAACAAGACACACCACTCAACGGGCAAAAATAGAGAAAGAGTTCTGGATTGACAAGCATCAAAGAATTTCATGATTCTTCCAATCCATTAACAGAAGATCACTGCATACTTCACTGCAATTTCTACACTCTAAGTGTTCTTCTGTATTGTACTTCATTGGTAGATCATTTCTGTATTATTTCTATCTCCATTCTCAAGGATTGTTCAAAGTGAACAATAGATAATTCAGTTAATCAGTTAGCTAGAGCAGGTACTAGACAGGTTTGGGAAAACCACAAGCTGTAACAAAGTAAGGCAATTCTCTGTGCTTGATTTCTGGGGCTTAGCTTTTGATTAATAAGAATTTTGTTGGAAATATTGCAGGGATCTAATCTCTGAGGTAGAGATGTAGGTCCAAGTGGACTGAACTCTATAAATCACTTGTCTCTTGCATTTACAGTTCATTCTTTTTCAGAGTATTTGCAGCACACAAAACTGTCTTTTTTTCAAGGGTTTGAACTTATTTTCAAGGCCTTGAAAAAGGCTTACTTGCTTTATACAAACTGCATTTCTTCCAAGGACTTGAACTTTCATTTATTTCAAGGCCTTGAACTTCACTAGTTTTCTCAAGATTCTTCTTCCTAGCAAGTTTTGCAAAAAGTTGGCATACTCTATTCAACCCCTGCCCTTTCTAGAGTACTTTAGTTGCATTACTACTTGCATACTCACACTTTCAATTGGTATCAGAGCTTGTATCACTGTATAGATTTAACCATCTGGTGATCATGAATACTGCAGGTGATGGTGGTTTCTCACAGGGAAGAGCTTCTTATAGACCTCCTCTATTTTGTGGAGAAATTTTGCTCACAGGAAAGCTTTGATGAATATGTTCATCATTGATCAAGACATAGAGCTTTGGACAATTATAAAGAATGGACCTCACACTTTCTACAAAGAGAAATATTTGATTAGAACTCCCAAATCTGAAGACTTACTCTCTTCTTCTGAATTAGAGCAATTCTCTAAGAATTACAAAGCCATTAACATCTTGTATTGTGCTTTGAGTACAGAAGAATTAAACAGGATCTCAGGCTGCACTACTGCCAAAGAAATCTGGGATAAACTTGTGGTTACTTTTGAAAGAACCATTCAAGTGAAGCAAACCAAGATCAACATCTATCTCAGGCAATATGAGTTGTTTAAGATGAATCTAGATGAGTCCATCAGAGACATGTTCAAATGGTTCACAGACATTGTTAACAACCTTGATTCACTGGGAAAACATTTTTCCAATGAAGAAAAGGTGAGGAAGATTCTAAGAAGTCTTCGAAAGGAAAGCTTCTGAAACATGAAATATCTATGAATGAAGCTGATGGAGAGCTACCAGAAAGGGTCAAGAACTTAGCTCTCAAAGCCAAGGAAAATGAGAGAACTCAAGCCTTGAAACTGGGGATGGTGATGATGAAGATCCCATTGCCCTGATTTCCAAAGCATTGACAAGAATTCTCAAAATGAAGAAAAAATTTGGAAACAAAGACTTCAACAGAGAAAGGCATAGACCATCCAGTAGCAAGGACTACAAAGGTAAGTCTTCTTCACAAAATAAATCAAAAGTTATGAACTGCTTTGAATGTGGTGATGCAGGACATTTTATAAGAGATTGTCCATACAAGAAAAGCAAGAGCTTTCAAAAGAAATACAATGATAGAAGAAAGAAAGCTATGATAGCTTCATGCAGTGATTCAGATAGATCTAGTGAATCTAAAGAAGAACATGCCAACCTATGCTTCATGGCCAAGCAAGATGAAAGTTCAGAGAAGAACATTGAGGTAATGGTAAACTGTCTGATTTCAAGACCAAAAGAAGCTCTTACAGAATATCTCAGAACAATGCTTTTAAATGAGGAAGATTATCTGAAAGAGATCAGACTTTTGAAAGAAAAAGTTCATGAGAAAGAAAAAGAGAACTTACAACTTGTTTGTCTAAATAAGAATCTTGAAATCTCTCCGAAAAAACTGACAGTGATTTCAAGGCCTTGAAAACCAATTTTAAAGCCTTGAGAACACAAGTCAAGGAAGTAGTCACTGAAAACTCTCTAATGAGTGACAGCCTTGTTAATCTAAGACATCAAATTGATGAATTAGATAAACAAAAGACTACTCTTACAGAGAAACTTCAATAATCTGAATTGGTAAAAGTCAAGCTTGCTGGATCAGAACACAAGTTGAACTTGATTCTTGGAGAGAGTTCACAGTCAGTTCACAGCTGGTATTGGATTCAATCCAAATTTCCCAAGTAAGAACAATACTAGATTTGTGAAGGATGGAAACAAAACTTCTTCTAAATTTCATTACTGCTGTAAAACTGGTGATGTTAAGATGACTTGTCCTTTCAGAAAAAGAGACCGTCACATAATGAGGAACACTTTTCCTTTTCAACTCAAAGGAAAATTTAAGCAAATTTTGGTTCCTAAAGGGGTTAGACCACCTAACATGGTTGATCCTGAATATGAATCCAAATTCCACACTTGGTCTAACAGCTGGGTGAGGCAGTGATTGGTGTTTGTAGGTTGTCCCCAACATCAAAGAGCAGAAGTGGTTTATGGACAGTGGTTGCTCAAGACACATGATTTGAAAGAGATATCTATTCTCTGAATTGAAAGAGTAATATGAAGGTTCAATTACACTTGGTGACAGAGGAAAATGCAAGATTCTTGGTATTGGTAAAAGTGGTACAAATTATGAAAACTCTATTTCTGATCTGTATCTAGTTGAAGGTTTGAAATTTAACTTGCTTAGTGTATCTCAGCTTTGTGACAATGGCAAAAAAGTTATATTTGATAAAGAGAAGTGTGTGGTGCAAAATGAGAAATCAGGAGATTGCATTCTCATAGCCTCTAGATCAAACAATGTTAATACTTTTCAGACTAGCAAAGTTGACGGTGAAAGTTTGAAGTGTCTCAAGGCCTTGAAACAAGATTCAAAGCTTTGGCATAGGAAGCTTGGTCATATTAGTTTGCATACTTTTAACAAGTTGATTTCCAAAGACTTGGCATGAGGATTTCCATCCATTAAGTTCAAAGAAGATGAAATGTGCAAAGCTTGTGCTCAAGGAAAACATATCAGAAGTTCCTTCAAGCCAAAGAAGTTTATAAGTACAACTAGACCTATTGAGCTGCTTCATATGGATCTCTGTGGTACTATGAGAACTCCTACTCCAAAAGGTAAAAGATTTATGCTAGTTGTTGTAGATGATATTTCTAGACATACTTGGGTTATGTTTCTCAAAGAAATATCTGAAGCCCTCTCTGAATTTTCAAAGATTTGCAGAGAACTTCAAACTATGAAAAACCTTCTGTAGCTTCAATTAGAAGTGATCATGGTAGAGAATTTGATCAATTAGAATTTGATTCGTTCTGTGATAAGCATGGCATTACTCACAAATTTTCTGCTCCAAGAACTCCTCAACATAATGGTGTTGTTGAAAGAAAGAAAAGGACTCTTGAAGATATGTCTAGGACAATGCTTCATGAGAACAAGCTGCCAAATCATTATTGGGGCAGAAGCTGTGAATACAACAAACTACATATTGAATAGGTTCTTGATCAGAACTATTCTGCAGAAGACCCCATATGAATTATTCAAAGGGAGGGAGCCAAACATTTCATACTTCAGGCCCTTTGGATGTACGTGTTTTGTCCATAACAATGGAAAAAACAATCTTGGTAAGTTTGATGCAAGAAGTGATGAAGGTGTCTTTCTTGGTTACTCTCTTAATAGCAAAGCTTGTAGAGTTTATAATAAAAGAACCAAACTGGTTGAAGAAAGCATTCATGTTATTTTTGATGAAAGCTATGATGGTTCTTTGAGTGAAAGTTTTGCAGACTTGAATTTGAAGAAGCATGAATCAGAGGAAGAATTGAGAATCCACTGGGGTTCAAGAAAGGCTCAGAAGAAAACAGAAGACATTATCAAGACCTTGAAAATGGTGCTCAAGGCCTTGAAAATAAGCCTCAAATCCTTGAAAAAGATGATCAGAAGGATACAAGTGACAAGGCCACTACTTCAAGACCAGAGAAGATCCATGGAAAACCTGAACCCTGGTCTCCAAGAAAGAGATTCAAATATCTCTCATCTCATCACGTCGACAATATCATTTCATATCCAAACACTGGTACACAAACTAGATCGGAGTTGAAGAACTTATGTGCTTTAAATGCTTTTATCTCTCTTGTAGAACCAAAAACTGTGAAAGAAGCATTACAAGAAGAAGACGGGATCATTGCTATGCAAAGTGAAATCAATGTGTTTGAAAGTAATAAGGTGTGGAACCTGGTTCCTCAACCTACAAACCAGTCTGTCATTTGTACCAGATTGGTGTTCAGAAATAAGTTGGATGAAAGTGGCAAAGTGATCAGAAACAAAGCTAGGTTAGTTGCTCAAGGGTACTACCAAGAAGAAGGTATTAATTATGAGGAAAATTTTGCTCCAGTTGTCAGGTTAGAAGCAATTAGAATTTGATTGCAATTTCATCTCACAAGAACATGAAACTTTTTCAAATGGATGTGAAGTGTGCTTTCTTGAATGGCTACTTACAAGAAGAAGTTTATGTTGCACAACCACCTGGTTTTGAAAATAACAAATTTCCAGATCATGTTTACAAACTTGACAAAGCTCCTTATGGTTTAAAACAAGCTCTAAGAGCTTGGTATGAAAGATTGTCAAAGTTTTTGCTTGAAAATGATTTCAAAAGAGGTATAATAGACAAAAATATTTTCATAAAGAATCGGGAGAAATATTTGCTTGTAGTTCAGAAATATTTTGATGATATATTGTTTGGAGCTACTAATGATCAATTGTGCAGAGAATTTTCAAGTCTTATGAGCAGGAAATTTGAAATGAGCATGATGGGAGAGTTGAACTTCTTCCTAGGATTTCAAATACATCAATTGAAGAAGGGTATCCTTATGCATCAAAGCAAGTACACTAGAGACTTGTTAAGAAAATATAGCATGGGTCAATGTAAGGAGGAAAAGACTCCTATGAGTTCTACACTGTCCTTGGACAAGGATGAATCTGGTAAGAGTGTCAAGGTAAAAGAGTATAGAGGTATGATTGGATCATTACTCTATCTCACAACAAGCAGACCATATATTATGATTAGTGTATGTATGTGTGCCAGATTTCAAGAGGATCCAAAAGAATCACACTTGACTGCTGTGAAGAGAATATTGAGATATCTCAATGGTACGAAAGACTTAGGTCTTTGGTATCCAAGACATTCTAACTTCTCATTGCATGGTTTTTCAGATGCTGATTTTGCAGGTTACAAAGTTGATAGGAAAATTACTTCAGGAACTTGCCAATTTCTTGGATCATACTTGATCAGTTGGCATTCCAAAAAATAGAATTGAGTGGCTCTATCAACAGCTGAAGCTGAATATATTGCTGCATTATTACCTGCACACTCACACTTTCTTCCTCATTTAAAAGCATTGTTCTGAGATATTATGAAAGAGCTCAGACTTTCGAAAGAAAAAGTTCATGAGCAAGCAAAAGAGAACTTACAACTTGTTTGTCTAAATCAGAATCTTGAAATTTCTCAGAAGAAAACTGACAGTGATTTCAAGGCCTTAGAAAACTAGTTTCAAAGCCTTGAAAACACAAGTCAAGGAAGTAGTCACTGAAAAATGTGTGACAGCCTTGTCAGTTTAAGACATCAGATTGATGAATTAGATAAACAAAAGACTACTCTTACTGAGAAACTTCAAGAATCTGAATTGGTAAAAGTCAATCTTGCTGGATCAGAAAACATGTTGAACTTGATTCATGGAGGAAGTTCACAGTCAGTTCACAAAGCTGGTATTGGATTCAATCCAAATATCCCAAGAAAGAACAATACCAGCTTTGTGAAGGCTGGAAACAAAAATTCTCCTAAATGTCATTACTGCTGTAAAACTGGTAATGTTAAGATGACTTGTCCTTTCAAAAGAAGCGACCCTCACATAAAGAGGAACACTTTTCTTTTTCAACTCAAAGGAAATGTTAAGCAGATTTGGGTACCTAAAGGGGTTAGACCACCTGACATGGTTGATCCTGAATATGAATCCAAATTCCACACTTGGTCTAACAGCTTTGTGAGGAAGTGATTGGTGTTTGCAGGTTGTCACCAACATCAAAGAATAGAAGTGGTTTATGGACAGTGGTTGCTCAAGACACATGAGTGGAAAGAGATATATATTCTCAGAATTGAAAGAGCAATCTGAAGGTTCAATTACACTTGGTGACAAAGGCAAATGCAATATTCTTGGTATTGGTACAGTTGGTACAAGTTCTGAAAACTCTATTTCTGATGTGTATCTAGTTGAAGGTTTCAAATTTAACTTGCTTAGTGTATCACAGCTTTGTGACAATGGCAACAAAGTTATCTTTGATAAAGATAAGTGTGTGGTGAAAAATGAGAAATCAGGAGATTGCATTCTCACAGCCTCTAGATCAAACAATGCTTATACTTTTCACACTACCAAAGTTGCAGGTGAAAGTTTGAAGTGTCTCAAGGCCTTGAAAGAGGATTCAAAGCTTTGGCATAGGAAGCTTGGTCATATTAGTTTGCATACTTTTAACAAGTTGATTTCCAAAGACTTGGCAAGAGGATTTCAATCCATTAAGTTCAAAGAAGATGAAATGTGCAAAGCTTGTGCTCAAGGAAAACATATCAGAAGTTCCTTCAAGCCAAAGAAGTTTATAAGTACAACTAGACCTATTGAGCTGCTTCATATGGATCTCTGTGGTACTATGAGAACTCCTACTCCAAAAGGTAAAATATTTATGCTAGTTGTTGTAGATGATATTTCTAGACATACTTGGGTTATGTTTCTCAAAGAAATATCTGATGCCCTCTCTGAATTTTCAAAGGTTTGCAGAGAACTTCAAACTATGAAAAACCTTCCTGTAGCTTCAATTAGAAGTGATCATGGTAGAGAATTTGATCAATTAGAATTTGATTCGTTCTGTGATAAGCATGGCATTACTCACAAATTTTCTGCTCCAAGAAATCCTCAACATAATGGTGTTGTTGAAAGAAAGAACAGGACTCTTGAAGATATGTCTAGGACAATGCTTCATGAGAACAAGCTGCCAAATCATTATTGGGGCAGAAGCTGTGAATACAACAAACTACATATTGAATAGGTTCTTGATCAGAACTATTCTGCAGAAGACTCCATATGAATTATTCAAAGGGAGGGAGCCAAACATTTCATACTTCAGGCCCTTTGGATGTACGTGTTTTGTCCATAACAATGGAAAAGACAATCTTGGTAAGTTTGATGCAAGAAGTGATGAAGGTGTCTTTCTTGGTTACTCTCTTAATAGCAAAGCTTGTAGAGTTTATAATAAAAGAACCAAACTGGTTGAAGAAAGCATTCATGTTATTTTTGATGAAAGCTATGATGGTTCTTTGAGTGAAAGTTTTGCAGACTTGAATTTGAAGAAGCATGAATCAGAGGAAGAATTGAGAATCCACTAGGTTTCAAGAAAGGCTCAGAAGAAAACAGAAGACATTATCAAGACCTTGAAAATGGTGCTCAAGGCCTTGAAAATAAGCCTCAAATCCTTGAAAAAGATGATCAGAAGGATACAAGTGACAAGGCCACTACTTCAAGACCAGAGAAGATCCATGGAAAACCTGAACCCTGGTCTCCAAGAAAGAGATTCAAATATCTCTCATCTCATCACGTCGAAAATATCATTTCATATCCAAACACTGGTACACAAACTAGATCGGAGTTGAAGAACTTATGTGCTTTAAATGCTTTTATCTCTCTTGTAGAACCAAAAACTGTGAAAGAAGCATTACAAGAAGAAGACTGGATCATTGCTATGCAAAGTGAACTCAATGTGTTTGAAAGTAATAAGGTGTGGAACCTGGTTCCTCAACCTACAAACCAGTCTGTCATTTGTACCAGATTGGTGTTCAGAAATAAGTTGGATGAAAGTGGCAAAGTGATCAGAAACAAAGCAAGGTTAGTTGCTCAAGGGTACTACCAAGAAGAAGGTATTAATTATGAGGAAACTTTTGCTCCAGTTGTCAGGTTAGAAGCAATTAGAATTTGCTTGCAATTTCATCTCACAAGAACATGAAACTTTTTCAAATGGATGTGAAGTGTGCTTTCTTGAATGGCTACTTACAAGAAGAAGTTTATGTTTCACAACCACTTGGTTTTGAAAATAACAAATTTCCAGATCATGTTTACAAACTTGACAAAGCTCCTTATGGTTTAAAACAAGCTCTAAGAGCATGGTATGAAAGATTGTCAAAGTTTTTGCTTGAAAATGATTTCAAAAGAGGTATAATAGACAAAACTATTTTCATAAAGAATCGGGAGAAATATTTGCTTGTAGTTCAGAAATATTTTGATGATATATTGTTTGGAGCTACTAATGATCAATTGTGCAGAGAATTTTCAAGTCTTATGAGCAGGAAATTTGAAATGAGCATGATGGGAGAGTTGAACTTCTTCCTAGGATTTCAAATACATCAATTGAAGAAGGGTATCCTTATGCATCAAAGCAAGTACACTAGAGACTTGTTAAGAAAATATAGCATGGGTCAATGTAAGGAGGAAAAGACTCCTATGAGTTCTACACTGTCCTTGGACAAGGATGAATCTGGTAAGAGTGTCAAGGTAAAAGAGTATAGAGGTATGATTGGATCATTACTCTATCTCACAAAAAGCAGACCATATATTATGATTAGTGTATGTATGTGTGCCAGATTTCAAGAGGATCCAAAAGAATCACACTTGACTGCTGTGAAGAGAATATTGAGATATCTCAATGGTACGAAAGACTTAGGTCTTTGGTATCCAAGACATTCTAACTTATCATTGCATGGTTTTTCAGATGCTGATTTTGCAGGTTACAAAGTTGATAGGAAAATTACTTCAGGAACTTGCCAATTTCTTGGATCATACTTGATCAGTTGGCATTCCAAAAAATAGAATTGAGTGGCTCTATCAACAGCTGAAGCTGAATATATTGCTGCATTATTACCTGCACACTCACACTTTCTTCCTCATTTAAAAGCATTGTTCTGAGATATTATGAAAGAGCTCAGACTTTCGAAAGAAAAAGTTCATGAGCAAGCAAAAGAGAACTTACAACTTGTTTGTCTAAATCAGAATCTTGAAATTTCTCAGAAGAAAACTGACAGTGATTTCAAGGCCTTAGAAAACTAGTTTCAAAGCCTTGAAAACACAAGTCAAGGAAGTAGTCACTGAAAAATGTGTGACAGCCTTGTCAGTTTAAGACATCAGATTGATGAATTAGATAAACAAAAGACTACTCTTACTGAGAAACTTCAAGAATCTGAATTGGTAAAAGTCAATCTTGCTGGATCAGAAAACATGTTGAACTTGATTCATGGAGGAAGTTCACAGTCAGTTCACAAAGCTGGTATTGGATTCAATCCAAATATCCCAAGAAAGAACAATACCAGCTTTGTGAAGGCTGGAAACAAAAATTCTCCTAAATGTCATTACTGCTGTAAAACTGGTAATGTTAAGATGACTTGTCCTTTCAAAAGAAGCGACCCTCACATAATGAGGAACACTTTTCTTTTTCAACTCAAAGGAAATGTTAAGCAGATTTGGGTACCTAAAGGGGTTAGACCACCTGACATGGTTGATCCTGAATATGAATCCAAATTCCACACTTGGTCTAACAGCTTTGTGAGGAAGTGATTGGTGTTTGCAGGTTGTCACCAACATCAAAGAACAGAAGTGGTTTATGGACAGTGGTTGCTCAAGACACATGAGTGGAAAGAGATATATATTCTCAGAATTGAAAGAGCAATCTGAAGGTTCAATTACACTTGGTGACAAAGGCAAATGCAATATTCTTGGTATTGGTACAGTTGGTACAAGTTCTGAAAACTCTATTTCTGATGTGTATCTAGTTGAAGGTTTCAAATTTAACTTGCTTAGTGTATCTCAGCTTTGTGACAATGGCAACAAAGTTATCTTTGATAAAGAGAAGTGTGTGGTGAAAAATGAGAAATCAGGAGATTGCATTCTCACAGCCTCTAGATCAAACAATGCTTATACTTTTCAGACTACCAAAGTTGCAGGTGAAAGTTTGAAGTGTCTCAAGGCCTTGAAAGAGGATTCAAAGCTTTGGCATAGGAAGCTTGGTCATATAATTTTGCATACTTTGAAAAATTTGATTTCCAAATACTTGGTAAGAGTATTGCCATCCACTAAGTTCAAAGAAGATGAAATGTGCAAACCTTGTGCTCAAGGCGAACAGACCAGAAGTTCCTTCAAGCCAAAGAGCTTTGTAAGTACAACTAGACCCATTGAACAGCTTCATATGGATCTCTATGGTCCTATGAGAACTTCTACTCCGAAAGGTAAAAGGTATATGCTAGTTGTTGTAGATGACTTTTCTAGATATACTTGGGTTATGTTTCTCAAAGAAAAATCTGAAGCCCTATCTGAATTTTCAAAGCTTTGAAGAGAAATTCAAACTATGAAAAACCTACCTATAGCTTCAATTAGAAGTGATCATGGTAGAGATTTTGATCAATTATAATTTGATTTGTTTTGTGATAAGAATGGTATTACTCAAAACTTTTCTGCTCCAAGAACTGCTCAAACAAAATTTGGTTTTGTCTTTCATCAAGGGGGAGATTGTAAGATCAGGTTGTGCAAGGCTTGAAATAGTTTGACTATTTCAAGGCCTTGAACCAACTTTCAAATAATTGAATCAATTCTCATAGCTTGAAGGCCTTGAAACTTGATTCAAAGCCTTGAAGCTGCTTAACCTTTGTGAACATTCTCAAGGGGAGTCATCTGCAAACTCTCTGAGTTGATTCCCTCTCTATCTTTCATATGTTTACTTATTGCTATTTGATGATGAAAGACAAATCATCCTAACTCGTTTGAACATAGTATATAATCTATTTGACTTTGCTTTTGCAGGAGATTTTATTTCCTAAAATGTGCAGAGTTTGTTTCCTAATCTGACTTTTGCAGGGAATGCAATAATCAAGAAGATGATTATGTGTTTGATCTGAATGGTTTGACAGCTTCTCAACCTATTCAAATACAAGATCACGACATTATCTCTCAAGATTGTGATCATTCAACCGTTGGAGAAGATTTTCAAAGAGTCAAATTTGGTTGCCTACAAAATAGGAAGTTTGTTGCTAAAAATTTGGGAGATTTGCAGAGCTGTTTGAAGTTTAAATAGAGCTCAATTCTGAAGAAAAAAGACACAACACTCAACAGGAAAAAAGAGAGAAAGAGTTCTGGATTGACAATCATCAAAGAAGTTCATCATTCTTCCAATCCATTCACAGAAGATCACTGCATACTTCACTGCATTTTCTTTACTCTAAGTGTTCTTATGTATTGTACTTCATTGGTAGATCATTTCTGTATTATTTCTATCTCCATTCTCAAGGATTGTTTCAAGTGAACAATAGATAATTCTTAGTTAATCAGTTAGCTAGAGCAAGTACTAGAAAGGTTAGGGAAAACCACAAGCTGTAACAGAGTAAGGTAATTCTCTATACTTGAGTTCTCGGGCTTGGCTTTTTATTAATAAGAATTGTGTTGGAAATCCTGCAGGGTTCTAATCCGTGAGGTAGAGACGTAGGTCCAAGTGGACTGAACTCTATAAATCACTTGTCTCTTGCATTTACAGTTCATTCTTTTTCATAGTATTTGTAGCACACAAAACTGTATGTTTTTCAAGGGTTTGAAGTTGTTTTAAAGGCCTTGAAAAAGGCTTACTTGCTTTATACAAACTGCATTTCTTCCAAGGGCTTGAACTTGTTTTCAAGGCCTTGAACTTCACTAGTTCTTACAAGATTTCATCTTCCTAGAAATATTTACAAAAAAGTTGGCATACTCTATTCAACCCCCCCCCCCCCCCTTCTAGAGTATTTTAGCTGAATTATTACCTGGACACTCAGACTTTCAATTCAGTGGCTCTATTAACAGCTGAAGATGAATATATGTTGCTCACAAGTATTATGGGTTGCTCAACAGCTAAGAGACCTTGGATTTGATTTCAAAAGCATACCTATCAAGTGTGATAACACAAGTTCAATTTCAATTACAAAGAATCCTTTTCAACATTCAAGAACCAAGCACATTGATGTCAGACACCATTTCATTAGAGATCATGCTGAGAAAGGTGATATTGTTCTTGAATTTGTTTCTACTAATATGCAAATTGCAGATATCTTCACTAAACCATTAGCAGATGAAAGATTCTCAGCTCTGAGATTGGAACTGGGAATGATAAATAAAGATACATTGGTTTAGGGGGAGCATCAGGTAAGAAAGGTAAGCTTTATGTGTTTTCAAAGGTTTGAACTGATTTTCAAAGCCTTGAAAATCACTTCAAAGCTGTGATTTTAATATGTGGCAATGTTACAGCATTTCAAGACCTTGAAAACCTTTTCAAAGACTTGAAAATAAGTCTGCTATACTAGTAGTCAATAAACATGGATCTTTATATATTGAGTGATATCTCTGTAGATATTTGATTAACATAGCCCCTACCTTTATCAAAAATTTGTTTTATACAAAAACAATATTAGAATATTTTATTTTCCAATGGCCTAAAAGATTTGAATTCTCTCTGATTATTGCAAATCTTTTGATATCAGAGAGATATTTAGTTTCCTTTTGAAACTCAAACTCTCTCAGTATTTATCTTCTTCTCTTCTCCTCTCTCTGTATCATTCCTACCTCTCTCTATTATTCTCCCAAACCCTAATGAGCACAAGGAGAGCCTCAGACAGAATCAAGATGGCTGGAGGATCAAAACCTGTTTCAGAGAAGAAAAGAAAAGCAGTAGTGGATGAAGTTCAAGAATTCAGTGGAGATTCTAGCTCCAGAACTCCTAGTGCAGAGGCAGTTTCAGATCTTCCTCCACCCAAGAAGAAGGTCAAGAGGGTTACAACTTCCTCCTCAGAAAAGAAGAAGAAACAGAAAGGAAAGGCTGTTACAGAGAAGCAACCTGAAACAGAGATCACTAGTACAAAGAAGCTAATAAAGAAGGAAAGTCAAGCAGAAAAAGGGAAAGGAAAGGTGAAAGAAGAACAGCCGGAAGGTCACTTGGAGAAGGCCTTGCAGATCTATTCAAAGACCTCAACAAAGAACACAACTCCTGATGAGACTTGGTTTGTCTCAAACATCTCCAAAGTTCAGTGGTTAGATGGTTTTGATTCCAGATATTTTGGTTTCTGTAGTATCATCAATATGCATATGGTGGAACACATGGAAATTTAAGTGCATCTCTATGTTAAAGAAAAGTTCTATGTGGGTTATGTTGAATAGAGTTAGCCTATCCTAGACTCACCAGACTTTGCACCTGAATTTGACACAAGTTAAGAGATCTGCACACTTCATCAAATCTAGAGTTGCTGGGATAGAAATTGAGTTGGACCACTCTGAGTTTGCCAATGTGCTAGGCTGTCCCAAGAGGTATGACACTAGCAATCATCCACCAAAGACAGAAACTGTGAAGCTAGACAAAGATGAGTTCTTTCTTCAAAACATTTCCTCCTCAGCCAAACAGTTAAGACATTATGTTTTAAATGTTGAAGCCAAGGTCCTTCACACCATTTTGGTCAGGTGTATCTTCCCCAGAGAGCATTCTAGAGAATTAGTAACTGATAGGATGTTGCACATCATATATCTGGTTATGCATGGCTATGAGATTGATCTTCGTAAACTAGTGATTGAACATATGCTCTTTAGCCTTACCAGTCAAAGAAAACACCCTCAACCCTATGCAAATATGCTCACTCTGTTCATCGAACACTTTGAGATTTCAACTGGTGGAGAGGAATCAGCTACTTCTGGTTTTGGAATGCTTAATGAGAGAGCTTTTGAGAAGATTGAAGTGGTAAAGACTAAGGAAAAAACTTGAAATTTATACTCAGACTTGACTAAAGAAGAGCTGGGTGCAAAGAAGTTTCTTAAGCCCAAGACCTTGACACCCACTTCAAGTCAGACTTCTCAGTCTACAGAAATCAGAGACTTGAAGGTTTGGAATTGGATTTGGAGGACATCAAAGAAACTATTTATGGACTTGAATCTGATATGGGGCAATTCAAGTACATGGTGGAAAGCATCTTCAGAAGCATGACTTTGCTTGATGTTCCTGAGGATGATGAAGGTACAAAGAAAGGAGACTCTAAGAAAGATCTGCCTAGTGAACATTCAAACCAGGAAGAAGTTGCTCCAGTCTCTGATAAAGGAAAGTAGGTGGCAGAACAATCTTCACAGGAAGGAGATGAAGTCAATATTCTAGACTCATATGATCTGCTGATTACCTTGAAGAAAAAGAAGAAATCTCCAAAGGCTGCTACAAAGGACACGACTGAAGCAGTAACTGTTGCCGGTGAGAATGAAGAGGAACAAGAAGTGCAGGACAAGACTGATGCTGAAGACAGTAAGAAAGAAGAAGGAGATCAAGATGGAGAAGAAGACCCTACACCTTAATCTTGCCTACTCTTTCTTCCCCCATTCTCTCTTCTTAAAGTTTTTTTATTTAAGTTTTCAAAATTTTCCAGACACTTGATCTAACATCTTCTATATTTTTGATGAAAGTCAAAAAGGGGGAGAAATTCTAGGTTTCAGAGAATATTCCTAGGTGTTATTTGCTATTTGCTGAACTGTTTACTTTCTGTTGGTAATATGAATAAGTTGTATCTTTTTGGAATTACTGTGTTATTATAAATTTTGAACTAACCAGTATTTTTTGCAGAGACTAAGGATCAAACCGAATTTTGTTTTGTCTTTCATCAAGGGGGAGATTGTAAGATCAGGTCGTGCAAGTCTTGAAATAGATTGAATATTTCAAGGCCTTGAACCATCTTTCAAAGCCTTGAATCAGTTCTGCAAACTCTCTGAGTTGATTCCCTCTCTATATTTCATATTTTTTAATTATTGCTATTTGATGATGAAAGACAAAGCATCCTAACTCGTTTGAACATAGTACATAATCTATTAGACTTTGCTTTTGCAGGAGATTTTATTTCCTAAAATGTGCAGAGTTTGTTTCCTAATCTGACTTTTGCAGGGAACGAAATAATCAAGAAGATGATTATGTGTTTGATCTGAATGACTTGAAATCTTCTCAACCTATTCAAATACAAGATCAGGATATTATCTCTCAAGATTGTGATCATTCAACCGTTGGAGAAGATTTTCAAAGAGTCAAAGTCTGTTGCTTACAAAATCGGAGTTTGTTGCTGAAAATCTGGGAAGATTTGAAGAGCTATTTGAAGTTTAAATAGAGCTCAATTCTGAAGCAACAAGACACTACAATCAACGGCCAAAAAGAGAGAAAGATTTATGGATTGACAAGAATCAAAGAAGTTCATCATTCTTCCAATCCATTCACGGAAGATCACTGCATACTTCACTGCAATTTCTACACTCTAAGTGTTCTTCAGTATTGTACATCATTCGTAGATCATTTATGTATTATTTCTATCTCAACTCTCAAGGATTGTTCAAAGTGAACAATAGAGAATTCTTAGTTAATGAGTTAGCTAGAGCAGGTTCTAGACAGGTTAGGGAAAACCACAAGCTGTAACAGAGTAAGGCAATTCTCTGTGCATGAGTTCTAGATCTTAGCTTTTGATTAATAAGAATTGTGTTGGAAATCCTGCATGAATCTAATCCCTGAGGTAGAGACGTAGGTCAAAGTGGACTGAACTCTATAAATCACTTGTCTTTTGCTTTTACAATTCGTTCTTTTTCATAGTATTTGCAGCACACAAAACTGTCTGTTTTTCAAGGTTTGAACTTTTTTCAAGGCCTTGAAAAAGGCTTACTTATTTTATACAAACTGCATTTCTTCCAAGGGCTTGAACTTGTTTTCAAGGCCTTGAATTTCACTAGATTTTAGAAGATTTCTTCTTCCTAGCAAGTTTTGCAAAAAGTTGGCATACTCTATTCAACCCCCCCCCCCCCTTCTAGAGTATTTTAGCTGCATTACTACTTGCATACTCACACTTTCAGTTTGAATGAGAAGATCTCGCTCTGCAGTTCGATTACGCGAGAGGCGGGTTAGAATTTTGCCGGAAAATCTGTAACACATCCCTCCCATATAGTAATGGATCTAGGAGCTCAAGATTCGAGCCAATCCTTGGTTGTTCCGTACAGGCGGTATGGGAACAAGATCAACTTGAGTCCCTCTACATCAACTCCCTTGTATCGGACCTTGTTGCAGTAGTTTTGAATTTCCTGATAAAGTCATTCCGGTCTTTATCAGCTCTGCTGTGGAATGGATAGAGATTCTCAATAGTCTAGATGGTGGAGGATTTCAGGTTTAAGTGCTCTGCGGTGATCTCAGGCACCATAATAGCTGACTCATGTCCTCCCGTAGGGACCTCAAATTTCTCCACCAAAGCACATCGTGATATGGTGCATTTCCTCTCAGTGTTCAAGGAACTAAAGTCTGCTGCAATCAGCTCCTTGATGTACGAAACCATCTGAGCTGGAGTACGTGCCTCTAGGTCTGCTAGCATTTCTCCTCCGTTGTCGTCAATTCTTCGTTCTCGGTGTCTGCAGTTTTGCTCTATATAAAGTTTCTGGATAATCAAGTGGCTGCACCAACTCGCGGGGCAATCAGGGCATCACTAGAAGTTCCTGATAACAATATTTCAGGAGCAGTGAGATAAAAGAAAATTAATAATAAAGAAAAAACTCTGAAAATTAATTCTGACTACTAAATACACCATTAAAAGTCCCCGGAATTAGCGCCAAAAACTTGTGGCGCAATTTAGCGTGCTTATTCGCAAATATACGAATCAAGTAATATAGAGAGTAGTACGACCCAAATTATCGATCCCACATGGACTTTTTAGGTTTTATCGAATTGTCAATTTTAACGGGCAGAGTGTAAAAGGGAGGAGTTGTTTGATCTTGTGATTACGAACTAAGTACTGAAAGTAAATAACAGGAAAGTTAATCTTTTTTATGAGATTTTACTTAATAATCTTTGTAAGTTCAGTCTGCTTCAAAGGCTTGTCTGTTTCAAGGACTTGAAGCTGCTTTCATGGGTTTGAAACAAGTACTGCACGATAAATCAAGAACTTAGGGGGAGCTTTTGATTTCGTTCCAACTCTTGATCTCCTATGATTGATAATATGTTACTTGATGATGAAAGAAAAATCAGTTTGCTACTCTAAACTGTGATGAATCTATCTTTTTAACTACAATTGCCTATTTTGCAAGAATTAGTTCCTAAACTCGAACGATGCTGAAAAGGAAACTTAGCTGTTGATTTGTTTCTGTGTTGGCTCAAATCTAATCTGGACCTTCCTAAATTACTCCTAAACAATGTCAAGACAATATCCTTGAAGATAAACTTAACAAAGCTCTCTATGGTTTAAAACGAGCCCAAGGGCTTGGTATGAAAGACTGTCAAAGTTTCTACTTGAAAATCGTTTCTACAGAGGATTAGTTGATAAAACTCTTTTCATAGAGACTCATGAGAAATATATTTTAGTAGTTCAAATGTTGATGATATTCTGTTTGGAGCTACTATTGATTCTCTTTGCAAGGATTTCTCAAGTCTTATGAGCAGGGAATTTGAGATGAGCTTAATGGGAGAATTGAACTTCTTCTTGGACTGCATGTACAAAAAATGAAGAAAGGGTTTTTTCTGTATCAAAATAAGTATACTAAGGACTTTATCAACAAGTACAATATGTCTCAGTCCAAAGTTACAAAGACTCCTATGAGTTCTACACTATCCTTAGATAAGGATCAAGCTGGTAAGAGTGTAAATCAGAAAGAGTGTAGAGGTATGATTAGTTCTTTAATATATCTCATTTATAGTAGACCAGAAATTATGTTTAGTGTATGTATGTGTTCAAGATTCCAATCTGATCCCAAGGATTCACATTTAACTGCTGTTAAAAGAATATTCAGATATCTCAATGGTACCAAAGACTTAGGGCTTTGGTATCCAAAACAGTCTAACTTCTCTCTTTGTGGGTATTTAGATGCTGACTTTGCAGGATATAAAGTTGAAAGAAAGAGCACTTCAGTGTTTTGCCAATTCCTTGGTTCATCCCTAATTAGCTGGCATTCAAAGAAACAGAACTCTATGGCATTATCAACAACTGAAGCTGAATATATAGCAGCTGTAGCATGCTGTTCACAAGTGATGTGGATTGCTCGGCAGATGAGAGATCTTGGATTTAATTTCAAATAAATACCAATCAAATGTGACAACACCAGTGCTATTTCAATCGCAAAGAATCCAGTTCTGCATTCTAGAACCAAGCACATAGATGCTAGACATCATTTCATCGTAGATCATGCTGAGAAAGGTTATATTATTCTTGAATTTGTTTCTACTAACATGAAACTGACATATATCTTCACTAACCATTGCCAGAATAAATATTTACAACCCTCATATTAGAGTTGTTTATGCTTAATATAGAAGCATTGGTTTAGGGGGAGTATCAGGTAAGTTTAAGGTAAAATATTATGTGCTTCGAAATTTTGAATTGATTTTCAAAGCCTTGAAAATCATTTCAAATCCTTGATATTACTTTTTTCAGCAGTATAGCTTTTCAAGGCCTTGAAATTCCTTCCAAATCCTTGAAAATAAGTATGTATGCTATTTAGTCAAAAACTGGATCTTTCAATATTGGGTGCTATCTCAGTAGATAATTGCTCAATATTGCATTAACTTTTAAAAAATTATTTTCATATAAATCAGTATTATTTTATTACCTTTCCCAAGTCACACACACACAAATATTTGAATCTCATTCAAATTATAATGATCTTAAAGAGATTTGGAAATATTTTTATTTCCTTATATAACTCAAACTCTCTAGTATTGATCTTCTTCTGTCTCTCTTTTCACCGTATCACTCCTGCCTATCTATTCTCTATCCTCAAACCCTAATGAGCACAAGAATAGAATCCCAAAGAATCAAGATGGCTTGAGGTTCAAAAGTGGTTTCACAAAAGAAGGGGAAGACTGGAGAAGATATGATTCAAACTATCAGTGGTGATTTTAGTTCCAGAACTTCAACTGAAGAAAAGGTTCCTTCTCCTCCAAAGAAGAAAAGCAAGAAAGATCTGTCACCAACTTCCAGCAAGAAGAAGAAGGCAGATCAGTCTGCTCCTGAGAAACAACCAGAGGAACAAGTGGCTAGTCCAAATAAGTTGAAGAAGAAGAAGCCTACAGTTGCTGACAAGGCCTAAGAAAAAGCTGTAGAGGTTGAATAAGAGAACAGCAATGGCAAAGAACTTCATATCTATTCCTACTTAACTGTCCTTCAATTGGTATCAGATCTTGTATCACTGCATATATATAACAATCTTGTGATTATGAGTACTGTAGGAGATGGTGGTTTCTCACAGGGAAGAGCTGCTAATAGACCTCCCTTGTTCAGTGGTGACAATTTTGTGCACTGGAAAGCCCTGATGAAAATGTTCATCATTGATCAATATATGGAACTGTGGACTATCATTCATAAGGGTCCTCACAAATTCTACACTGAGAAAGATGCGATCAGAACTCCCAAACCTAAGTATTCACTTTCTTCTTCTGAATTAGAGCAATTTTATAAATTACAGAGCTATGAATCTCTTATATTGTGCTTTGAGTACTCATGAGTTTAAAAGGATTTCAAAATGCAAGACTCCCAAGGAAATATGGGATAAGCTTGTGGTGACCTTTGAAGGAACTAGCAAATTCAAGCAGACCAAGATCAACATATTCCTTTGGAAATATGAGTTGTTCAAGATGAATGTAGATGAATCAATCAGATACATGCTCAAAAGATTCACTGATATTGTCAACAACCTTGATTCATTAGGAAAACACATTTCTAGTGAAGAAAAGGTTAGAAAGATTCTGAGAAGTATTTCTAAATCAAAATGAAAACAAAAGACTACTGCCATAGAAGAAGCTCAAGATGTATCATCTCTTCAACTTGATGACCTCCAAGGAAAGCTGCTTACACATGAGATCTCTATGAATGAAGCTGATGGATAATACTAGACAGTGTCAAGAACATAGCTCTCAAGGCCAGGGAGAGTGAATCATCTCAAAGCCTTAAACCAGAAGAAGATGATGATGAAGATCATTTTTCTCTCATTTTCAAAGACTTTCCCAGCATTCTTAAAATGAATAAGAACTTTAGAAACAAAAAATTCAGCAAGGACAAACACAGATCCTCCAGTAGCAGAGACTACAAAGGTAAAGCTATCTCTCATGGTAATAAAGCTAAAGTAATGATTGCTTTGAGTGTGGTGATGCAGGAAATTTAATCAGAGACTTTACACACAAGAAAAGCAAACACTTTCAGAAGAGAGACCATGATATAAGAAAGAAAGCTATGGTAGCTTCCTGGAGTGATTTTGATTCCTCTAGTGATTCAGAATCTGAAGAAGAACAAGCGAACATCTGCCTTATGGCCAAGCATGATGAAGGTTCTGAAAAGAACATTGAGGTAATGGTAAACTATTTGATTTCTAAACCAAAATATGTCCTCACTGAATATCTTAGAAAAATGCTTTTCAATGAGGAGGACTATCTAAAAGAAATTAGAAATTTGAAAGAAAAATTTCATGAGCAAGCAAAAGAAAACCTGGAACTTGTTTTACAAAATCAAAGCCTTGAAATTTCTCAGACGAACTCTAACAGAGATTTCAAAGCCTTGGAAACCAGTTTCAAGGCCTTGAGAACTCAAGTCAAAGAAGTAGTCACTGAGAAATCTCTTTTGAGTGACATTATTGTTGCTCTAAGACATCATTGTGATGAACTGGAGGAACAAAAGACTACTCTGACTGAGAAAATTCATGATGCTAAGAAGGCTATGACAAAGCTTGCTGGCTCAGAACACAATCTGAACCTGATTCTTGGAAGAAGCTTATAGTCTGTTCACAAACTGGTATTGGCTACAATCCAAACTTCCCTAGAATAAGCAACACCAGATTTGTGAAGGCTAGTAACAAACTTCTTCTATGTGCCATTACTGCAACAAAATTAGTCAAGTTAAAATGACTTGTCCTTTTAGAATAAGAGACCCTCAAATAATGAGGAACACTTTTCCGTTTCATTTTAAAGGACAAGTTAGACAGATTTGGGTTCCAAAAGGGGTTAGAAAACCTAACATGGTTGACCTTGAATATGAATCTAAATTCCACACTTCTTCTAACAGCTGGGTAAGGCAGTGAATGGTGTTTGCAGCATGTCACCAAGAGTAAAGTGTTGGTTTTGGATGCCCTATAGGCAATCTGTTTAGTATGAACTTTAGTTGCTAGAATAATACATTGTATTATTTATGGAGATAATTAATATAATGAAGTCCTTAGATTACAAGTGTGTTGTTTAACTTAAATATCCCTAGTCCATTATATTGATTAACAAGACGATAAACTATAGACTAGTATGTGGGTATATTTATATGGAGATATCATGAATAGCATATGGGTATGCATTACGAGTAATGGCATACTTGATAGTCCCACCACGAGAAGGCTACGTTAGATTATGTCAACGTCACAAGCGCTTCTCGTAGTGCTAATGGTGTTGTAATCCCTAAACTTGAAGTCACTGGATACTCTAGTTGTGAAATATCATGCTTTTATGCTATCAAAAGTTACACTATAATTGGGTAATCATAAAGATAGCTATCGGACATGATAGGAAGCAAGATGAGAGATGGAAATGATGTAGGTAGGATTTTTACCTCCTACATAATAGGAGAAAATATCAACGGCCACTCGAGGGGTAGAGCTTATGGAATGACTGGTGTAGATCCCATGTGGCGATCATCCAACACACCTAGCTGTGCACCACACACACTGGATCACCACCCGCGCTGATCCCCGTGGGGGCTGCGAGACAGGGCCCTCGCATACCACCACACGAGACTTGTAGGGACTTAGTGGTTTGGAGGCTAGAGTAAGTCCTGTCGCGCGCGAGCGACAACCAAGCCCGCGCGTGACCTTTAGTAACTGCTTTGAGGGATTTATGGCACGAGCTCCATAAAACCCGGTCAACCTTATAACGGTTCCGGTATACGCGGACGAAGTGCGTAATGGTTCCTATATACGCAGACGAACGTGCCGTTGTGGTTAAGCTAATTAAGCTGACATTAATGGGCGCATTAACCCACTACAACGGTCACATTCTCCGTTATATATAGGATCGTTAACCCTTCCATACGAGGACGAATCACCTGAGATACGTGGAAGCTCTGCCAAAATTCTGTCTCTCTCTCCCTCATACAGTACTATTGCCTTACTCTCTCCCTACACACAACCCTACTCTTCCTGTGTTCTTATCTTCTGCTCTTGGTGTATATAGAATCCTCCCTAAAGGATTCTCTCATACACAACTGGCCAGACTCTGATAAATCAATATGGAGATATTGATGTTATCTGCATGGATAAGCCTATTCCTTCGATCGAGAAACTACGGATTGGATATAAGAGTGTGACGATTATGTCTCCTTTCCAGTTTGTATATGGAGACAAAGGTATAACACAATGCGGTAACATTGGGCACAAGGTTTGTCGGGATCAGTGATTATTTACGTTAGTTGGGTGGCATAGATGTGTTGCTAGACACCGTTGCATGTGTGTAATAGTTACGACCAACTAAGTAGAAACCTATGGGGTCACACACCATATTGATTAAACTTGATATAGGTATTATTTACTTGGACTAATTAATAAAAGTATCATAACGCAACCACGAGAAAGTTAGTGGGACTAGTTTGCAAGTGGGCTAATCCATGTATGGACATGATTAGTATTGGGGAAATTGTGTAGTTAAAAAGGAGTTATTAACTATATAAAGGAACTCTAGATTGTTATATTCTAATCCAAGTCATTATTGAGAGAACATAAATAATCAAGAGAGAGAGAGAGAAGGAGGTTCGGGCCCCCCTAGTTCGTCCGCCCCTTTGCTGTCGTCGGCCCCCTCTGGGCGTTGGTGGTTGCTCCGTTTTGCGTGATCCTTTGCTACATTATTACGCTGCTAGCACTACACGGTGATAAGGATTCTGGTTGAAGATACAAGGTGTGGATACTCATAGAGACGAAGACACTATTCTTCGTTGTGATCACACAAACTAAGGTAAACATTTTTCTTCTCTAATCATGTTATGAGTGCTATGTGATCCTTGGAGGGGTTTGAGCAGGATTAAAAAAAATTATTCAGGTGGGTAACCTGCATCAAAACCCTACAGTGGTATCAGAGCCACATGTTGTAGTGCATAACATGATATTATGTGTTACTGTTTTTCAGATTTTACATATGATATTATGTGGTATCAGAGCCACATGTTGTAGTTAATTTTATGCGAAAACTAAAAATTGACATATAGATGCAATATGAATATGATTCAATTGGAATTGTGCAAATTATCATCTTCGTATAGAATTAGCCAATTTTTGGAACATATGATGTGTCAATTAGGTTCTTGAAAACTTGGGTTCATGGGCACCAAAATTGGGGAAAAGGGGTTTTTTCAATTTGGAAACAAATAGAATTGGGCAGCAAGGCAAGGAGTTGTTTCGGAAACAACTCCATAGGAGATTCGGCCCCCCTAGGGACCGCCCCCCTTGCCTTGCCTCCCAAGCTAGGGCACCGCCAAGGTATCGTGCTGGCTTAGCGTGCGTCTTGGCCGTGCGTGGTGTAGGCCGACCAGCCCAAGGCTGTGTCTTGGTCCTTTTGGGGTTGGGCCAAGCATGTTGGTGGGCCTCTTGGACCGTTTTGACCCTAGGTACCCAATCACAACTAAAATTTAAAAATTCATTAAAAGTTGGTTTTAACTGTATTATGTACTTTGTTTCATGGTAAATGGATATGGCCTAGGTTGGGGATGTTTACTTTGTTGTTCGGTTTACGGCCTGCGAGCTTATCAAATTGATGTAATGATTTATTTTACGGCCTGCGAGCTAATAATCTTCTCAACATGTGAGGTTTTATTTATTTACTTTAATTTAGATGCTAGCTAGAATTAGATAATTAGATGATAGCCAAGAGCATGGAGAAAGGACAAAAGGAACCAAGGAGCCACAAAGATGATGGAGGACTCGCACACCTAGGACCCTCGGCTATGGTGCATGTACATGGAGTTGAGCTTGCCACTTTAGGGCATATAGATATTAGTTATGTCTTGTTATTTATTCTGATGTATGGTTGATGCATGCAAAACGTAACATGAGAATAATAAACAAGAATGGTCTTTTATTGTGGATTGCCCAATCTAAATAATTAGATTATGTTGATGGGATCAACCAAACAAATTAAGTAATGAAACTAAAATCCCTCAAAGGAAATATTATGTTGTGCCTTCTCTTATTTTAACACCCTTCATGATCAGGGTTTATTAATTTCGGGCTTGCCAAAGAAGGCGATTTTAATTTACCATGATGTGATGCGGCGACACAAGCAAGTAATGTGTCGTTCTTAAAATAAGAAGTTGAACGTAATTAAGTATTTTCAATTGGATTGATGACTTAGAGGCATTGCAATTGGGATTACCTATGAGATAGGTAAATAAGGACTTATTTGCACCAATATTTGCATATGGATGCAATTGGAAGGATGTTCCTACCTAAATAACTTATTCATGGGTGACTTGCCAAAGCAAGCTCAAGAAGAGGTGAAATATGGATCTTGGACCCACTAGGAAATATATAATATTTTCCGCATTTTTGGTCGGGGCTATTAATCCGAAAAAAATAGTGGGAGCTATATTTGATAATCTAACAATTATTGAATGTAGTTAATTGTTCAAATTACTAAAATTGCATATTTCTCGTTTTGTAGAATTCCAATGGCAAACAACAATCAAACATCGACACCATCCATGTGTTTTGTGCTTGAGAAGGACAAGTTTTCAGGGAAGAACTTTCTGGACTGGTACAGAAACTTAAGGATTTTCCTTAAGCTAGAAAAGAAGTTGTACATCTTATAAGCACCTGTTCCAGCACAACCAGCTTAGGATGTAGCCGAGGCTGTCGTAAGGGCACATCAGAAGATTGTCACCCACAATAATGATTTGACGTGTCTCATGGTGTGCACCATGAACTCTGAGCTTCAGAAGCAACATGAGAACATGGAGGCATACGATACGATCGTACATTTTAGGCAGCTCTTCCAAGAGCAGGCCCGGCATGAGAGGTAAAAAGTATCCAAAGCACTGTTCAAGTGTAGCCTCACAGAGGGGAACCAGCCGGGCCTCATGTACTTCGTATGATTGGATATATGGACAATCTCGAAAGGTAAGGCTTCCCATTCGGTCAAGAATTGACCACTGATCTGATCCTGCAATCGTTTTTGTATAGTTATAGTCAGATCATCATGAACTATAACATGAATGAGATCAACACTGCCAGACTTGCTCAATATGTTGAGGACCGTTGAACACAATATTAACAAGGGTAAAGAAAAGGCCATAATGATGGTCAATTAAAGGAAGCTCAAGTCACTTGATTCTAGTTCCAAGGGAATGAGAAAGAAGGTTGCAAAATCCAAGGAAACTGCCTTAATGCCGGTGGAGGCGTGACTAAGGGTGATTATCACTACTGTAGTCAGCCTGGACACTGAAAGAGAAATTTCTCCAAGTATCTGGACGATAAAAGGCTTGGAATAGTGATTCCACCACCACCAGGTATTTTTGTTATATATGTCAATCTTTCTATTTCTTCATATTGGGTACTGGATACTGGATGTGGATCTCATATTTGTCGAGATGTGCAAGATTTGAAAAGAAGTATAAGATTGGCTAAAGGGAAGATAGACTTGCGCGTCGGGAATGGACCAAGAGTTGCTGCATTAGCTATTGGCGTGTATGAGTTATCTCTTCCTTCAGGACTTATTTTAGAATTAGACAATTGCTATTATGTGCCGGCGAGCAGAAACATTATTTCTATTTCTTTTTTGGACTAGTAAGGTTTTACTATTTCAATAAAGAAAAATATTTGTTCCATTTATTTTCATAGTATCCACTATTGTAGTAGGAATTTGTATAACGGATTGTATATCCTTGAGCTAAGTAATCCCATCTATAAGAGGATTAAAATTAATGAATTAAATCATACTTATTTATGGCACTGTCTTTGAGGCCATATAAATGAGAAACGAATATCTAGACTCCATAAGGATGGATTACTATACTCATTTGATTATGAATCATATGAGACATGTGAATCTTGTTTAATGGAAAAAAATGATAAAGTCCCCTTTCAATAAGAAAGGTGAAAGGACTAGTGAGTTATTGGCACCCATACATATTGATGTGTGCAGACCGTTTCCGAGAGATGGTTATACCTACTTCATCACATTTACTGATGATTTCAGAAGATACGGATTTGTGTACCTTATGAAGGCCAAATCCGAATTCTTTGAATTGTTCAAAGAATTTAAGAATGAAGTAGAGAAGCAGCTTGGCAAATGTATTAAGACTATTACCATCGGATCATGGAGGAGAATACTTAACCCAAGATTTTGACGACTATCTTAGAGAGTGTAGGATCTTGTTTCAACTCACTCCACCCGTAACGCCTCAATGGAATGGCGTGTCCGAGTGGAGGAATCGCACCTTGTTGGACATGGTGTAGTCTATGATGTGTCAAACGGATCTTCCGATATCATTTTGGGGACATGCTCTAATGACAGCTTCTTTTACCATTAACCGTGTTCCATCCAAACTGGTCATGAAGACACCATATGAGATATGGACTGTGAGGCGTCCCATAGTTTCATTTATTAAGATTTGAGGTTGAGATGTGTATGTAAAGCGTTTACAGTGTGACAAGCTCGGACACAAGTCAGACAAGTGCAAGTTTGTGGGATATCCTAAAGAAACTAAAGGATATATTTCTACAATCCAACTGAGAACAAACTGTTGTTTCTCGAACCAGCATGTTCCTAGAAAGAGAGTTCATCTCTAAAGGAGTAAGTGGGAGGACTGTAGAACTTGAAGAAATTAAAAACCTCAAAGCACATATTTGACAATGGAAGATGAACTGGAACCACAAACGGTTGTGGCGCAACCTGTTTAAGTAACACAGGAACTCCGTAGGTTGAGAAGGGTACTTCATGAGCAAGAGAGGTATGGACTTCTCATTACTGAGGCTGATGACGTGTTACCCATAGATGATGAGCCTACTACTTACGAAGAGGCCATTAAAGGGCCAGACTCAAAGAAGTAGCTTAAGTATGGAATTTAGTAGAACCACCCGATGGGGTTTGGCCCATAGGGTGCAAGTGGGTCTTCAAGAAGAAGACTGACATGGATGGAAAGGTAGTTGCCTACAAGGGCCAACTGTTGGCTAAAGGATACATACAGATTCATGGTATTGACTATGATGAAACCTTTTCACCAGTCGTGATGACCAAATCCATTCGAATCTTACTTGCGATTGCAGCATACTATGACTATGAGATTTGACAGATGGATGTCAAAACAATGTTTCTGTATGAAAACCTCCTCGACGATGGGTATATGACACAACCTGAGGGTTTTGAGGATCCAGAGCATGCAAATAAAGTCTGTAAGCTGCAACGATCCATTTATGGATTAAAACAAGCTTCTAGGAGTCGGAATCGACGTTTTGATGACGCAGTCAAAAAATTTGGCTTTATCAAGAACGAAGATGAACCTTGTGTTTACAAGAAGGTTAGTGGGAGTTCTCTTATGTTTCTAGTCTTGTATGTGGATGACATACTCATTGGAAACGACATTCCTATGTTGCAATTTTTTAAAGATTGGCTAGGGAAGTGTTTCACAATGGAGGACTTAGGGGATGCAGCTTATATACTAGGTATCAAGATCTATAGGGATAGATCAAGGAAGTTGCTCGGCCTATGCCAAAGTACATATATACACAAGTTGTTGGATTGGTTCAACATGCAAGACTCCAAAAAGGGATTCTTTCCCATGTCACATGGGATCACCATTTTGATGGATGATGTCCTTCCAATCAGATTGAGAAGGACCGCATGAGTAGGATTCTGTATGCGTCAGCCATAGGATATATCATGTGTGCCATGTTGTGTAATAGACCATATGTGTCGTACGCGTTGAGTATGGCAAGCAGATATCAGTCTGATCCGGGTGACAACCACTGGATTGTCTTTAAGAACATCCTTAAGTACTTGAGAAAGACTAAGGATGCATTCTTGATATTTGGAGGTGGGGAAGAGCTAAGAGTAAATGGTTACACTGATGCAAGGTTCCAAACTGAGAAAGACGACTATAGATCGCAGTCGGGTTATGTGTTTTGCCCAAATGGAGGAGCTGTGAGCTGGATGAGTTCAAAGCAAGAGACAATTGATGATTCTATAACAGAAGCTGATTACATTGCTACTTCAGGCGCAGTAAAGGAGGATGTTTGGATAAAGAAGTTCATCACTGACCTTGATGTGGTTCCTAGCATTGTGGATCCCATCACGTTGTATTGTGACAACACTGGTTCAGGAAAGCATGAAGGAGATGTGAAGATATGCGAGATTCCGACGGATGACAATCTGTCAGATCATTTCAAAAAGTTGTTGGTTCAGGAAAGCATGAAGGGCACGCTAGGGCTATAGGCATACGTGATGCACTAGATTGGCTCATGTGCAAGTGGGAGACTATGGTTTTGGATTCCCTAGAGGCAATCTGTTTAGTATGAACTTTAGTTGCAAGAAAAATTAATTGTATTATTTATGGAGATATTTAATATAATAAAGTCCTTAGATTACAAGTGTGTTGTTTATCTTAAATATCCCTAGTCCATTATATTGATTAAGAGGACGATCAACTATAGACTATTATGTGGGTAGATTGATATGGAGATATCATGTCTAACACATGGGTATGCATTAGGAGTAATGGCATACTGGATAGACCCACAACGATAAGGCTACATTAGATTATGTCAACGTCACAAGCGCTTCTCGTATTGCTAATGGTGTTGTAATCCTTAAACTTGAAGTCACTGGATACTCTAGTTGTGAAATATCATGCTTTGATATTATCGAACGTTACACCGTAATTGGGTAATAATAAAGATAGCTATCGGGCATGATAGGAAGCAAGCTGAGAGATGGAAGTGATGTAGATAGGATTTGTACCTCCTACATAATAGGAGAAATTATCCACGACCACTCGAGGGGTACAGCTTATGGAATGTCTGGCAACATTCAGATAAATCAATATGGAGATATTGATGGTATATGCACGGATAATCCTATTACCAGGATCGAGAAACTATGGATTGGATATACGAGTGTGAACATTATTTCTCGTGTCCAATTCGGATATGAAGACAAAGAGTTAACACAACGCGGTAACATTGGGCACAAGGTTTGTCGGGATCATTGACTATTTTTGTTACTTGGGTGGCATAGATGTGTTGTTGGAGACCGCTCTATGTTTGTAATAGTTACTACCAACTAAGTATAAACCTATGGGGTCACACACCATATGGATTAAACTGGATATAGGTACTAATTAGTGTGACTAATAAATAAAACAATCATAACGCAACCACAAGAATAATCAGTGGGACTAGTTTGCAAGTCGGCTAATCCATGTATGGAAATGATTAATATTTGGTCAATTGTGTACTTAATAAAGAGTTATTAACTATATAAAGGAACTCTAGCTTGTTATTTTCTCATCCAAGTCATTATTGAGAGAACATAACAAATCAAGAGAGAGAGAGAGACAAGGAGGTTCAGGCCGCCCAGTCCGTCCGCCCCTTTGTCGCCGTCGGCCCCCTTTGGGCTTTGGTGGTTACTCCGTTTTTGCGTTATCCTTGCTGCTTTCTTATGTTGCTAGCACTACACGGTGGGAAGGATTTCAGTTGAACATCCAAGGTGTGGATACTCATACAG
Organism: Linanthus parryae; assembly: GCA_023055425.1. Classification (NCBI taxonomy): domain Eukaryota; kingdom Viridiplantae; phylum Streptophyta; class Magnoliopsida; order Ericales; family Polemoniaceae; genus Linanthus; species Linanthus parryae. The sequence goes on along the minus strand of JALGPY010000013.1, from coordinate 8,026,422 downwards.
GCAAAGACACTATTCTTCATTGTGATCACACAAACTAAGGTACACATGTTTCTTCTCTAATCATGTTATGAGTGCTTACCTGTGATCCTTGGAGGGGTTTGAGCAGGATTAAAATTTTGTTATTCCGCTGCGTAACTTGCATCAAAACCCTACATAAAGGTCAAAGATGGTTCATGGACAGTGGTTGCTCCAGACATATGAGTGGAAAGAGATCTTTATTCTTGGAACTAAAAGAGAAATCTGAAGGCTCAATCACACTTGGTGACAAAAAGAAATTCAACATTTTAGGTATTGTTAAAGTTGGTACAGATTCTGAAAATTCTATTTCTGATGTCTATTTAGTTGATGGTTTGAAATTTAATATGCTTAGTGTATCTCAGATTTGTGATAATGGTAACAAAGTAATCTTTGACAAATATAAATGTGTGGTGCAAAATGAGAAATATGGAGTTTGCATTCTCACTGCCTCAAGGTCAAACAATGTTTATACTTTACACACTAACAAAGTTGCAGTGAAAGCTGAAAGTGTCTCAAGCCTTGAAATATGATTCAAAGCTTTGGCACAGAAAGCTTGGACACGTTATCTTGCATACCTTGAACAAGTTATTCTCTATAGACCTGGTAAGAGGATTGTCTTCTATCAAATTCAGAGATGATGAAGTATGCAAAGCCTGTGATCAAGGTAAACAGACAAGGAGCTCATTCAAACCAAAGAAAATTGTAACTACTACTAGACCCATTTAACTACTTCACATGGATCTTTGTGGTCCTATGAGGACTCCAAATCCAAAGGGTAAGAAGTATATGTTAGTTATTGTTGATGATTATCCTAGATTTACTTGGTTATGTTTCTTAAAGATAAATCTGAAGCTTTAACTGAATTTTTAAAGTTTTGTAAGGAGCTTCAAACTTTGAAAAACCTACCAATTGCTTCAATCATAAGTGATCATGGTAGAGTTTGATTTATTTTTTCTAAGCATGGTATCTCTCACAACTTTTCTGCTCCAAGAACTCCTCAACAGAATGGTGTTGTTGAAAAAAAGAACAGAACTCTTGAAGATATTTCAAGGAAAATGCTTCTAGTGAAAAAGATACCAAATTCATTCTGGGCAGAAGCTGTGAACACAGCGAACTACATACTCAAAAGAGGCCTGATTTGGCCAATTTTGAAGAAGACCCCCTATGAACATTTCAAAGGAATAAAGGCAAATATTTAACATTTCAAACCTTTTGGCTGCAATTGTTTTGTTAACAACAAGGGTAAGGACAATCTTGGTAAGTATGATTCAAGAAGTGATGAAGGTATCTTTCTTGGTTACTCCCTGACTAGCAGATCTTATAGAGTTTACAATAAAAGAACTAAGCTTGTTGAAGAAAGTATGCATGCCATTTTTTATGAAAGCTATGATGGTACTTTGAGTGAAAGTTTTGCAGACTTGAATTTGAACAAGCATGAGTCAGAATATGAAGCACAGACTTCACATGGTTTCAAGGAAAGCTTGCAAGAAAACATGAAGAATTTTTAAGGTCTTGAAAGTGGTTCTCAAAGCCTTGAAAATTAGCAACAGAAGAATCTGTCGTCTCATCCAGTTGACAACATTATATCTGATCCAAGAAAGAGTTACAAATATATGTCGTTTCATCCATTTGACAACATTATATATGATCCATCTACTTGTACACAGACAAGATCTCAATTGAAAAACTTGTGTGATTTTAATGCTTTTGTTTCTCTTGTAGATCCTAAAAATATGAAAGACGCATTACAAGAAGCAGACTGGCTCATTGCAATGCAAAGTGAACTCAATGAATTTGAAAGAAACAAGATGTGGAATCTAGTTCCTCTACCTAAAGATCTGTCTGTTATTGGCACAAGGTGGGTGTTCATAAACAAGTTAGATGAAAATTGCAAGGTAATTAGAAACAAATCCAGACTACTAGCTCAAGGATAAAACCAAGAAGATGGTATAGATTATGAGGAGACTTTTACTCCTGTTGCAAGGTTATAAGCAATTAGAATGTTACTTGCATTTGCATCTTACATGAATATTAAACTTTTTCAAATGGATGTCAAGTGTGAATTTCCAAATACTTACTTGAAAGAAGAAGTTTATGAAAGTTTTTAATGTAGACTAAATACAGGACCTAAATACTCTAGAAGGGAGGGGGTTGAATAGAGTATGGAAACTTTTTGCAAAACTTAAAGTTTAACAGGAAAGCTTTATGTGAAAATCAAATCTCAAGGCCTTGAGATTTTATAAACTTTTTGAAACTTACAAAGCCAAAATAGTAAGCTTCAAGGCCTTGAGCTGTGAACAATTCTAAACAGCTTTTGAACCCTAGTTTGATTTGAGTTGTGTGCAGCAGATAATAATCAAACAGAAAGGTAAAGAACACAAAGAAATTTACAGAGTTCAGCGCCAATGGACCTAATCTCTGCCTGAGGGATATAATCCCACCAGGATTGGGCAAACACTACTTATTACTCACACAGAAACAGCCCTAGATCTTCAAGCCTAAGTGATTTCCCTTACACCTATACAGCTTGTGGTTCCAAACCTTTCTAGTTCCAGCTACTAACTGTTGAGCTAACAAGAACCTCTTGTTGTTCACTTGAAAAACCAACCACTAGGTTAAGTGAGGTTTAAGATAATCTAGAGATACACAGATAGAAGTACAAGTGAAGAACACATATGAAGATAAGCTACTTAAGCCTGGATGTGTTCTTCTGGAAAACTGGATTGATTTGATCTTCAGGAATCTGGAATGAAGATTGAATGATTGTGTGTTTGAGTGAATGATCTCCCACTACTTTGTCACACCTCTCAGAGTATTCTGCCAGCCTCTCTCTACTTCAAAATTCAAACCAGTCTCTTTTATCCACAGCTTCAACTGATTGAGAGATTTTACGATCTCAGTTCCTACAAATCCTCCTTCTGTTTTCAACTTAAATTCAAACAGCCTCAAGTGGATATCCGTTGGAGTTTGTTGAGATTGCTTCTTCACGTTTACCAACCCCGCAACAGCATCGAAACACTGCAACAACAAAATCCAGAAAGCTAACAGTACTCAGACTGTTTGGTTATATAGTTTCTGATAAACTGTTTAACAAACTTAGAACAATAACCTGTATATCTTCTAAAACATATGAATCATGAAAAACAAGTTTAAGATACTTAGAAGTGAGTAAATAATCACAGTACTAAGAATCACAACCTGCAAGAAATAATCAATAATGTTCTGTAAAAACTGTCAGCAGCTCAAGGCATATCTCAAGGCCTTGGAGCTCTAAACCTGCTTTACAGAATTTCAAATTTAAACCCAGATAGCTTTGATTCTTCCTGTTCTGATCATCTGCAATTGTGTTAGTTATATAAATACTATAATCCAAAAGTATATACAGTAAACCAATGATTTGCATAATCAGATTACCAATTCTGCAACACAGAAATGTTAGAACATATAGCAGAATAAGATAACTCAAGGCTTTGAAGTTCAGTCAATCTCAAGGCCTTGAGATAACTGACATGCTTTGCTGCTTATGTCTTAGCCTTTTGTCTTTCATAACTCAAAACAATTTCCAATCAAAGCACATTCAGAGATCCTGACTCAACAGTCTCCCCCTTGACGAAAGACAAAACCTACAGTCTTGCATAGATCTTCCTGCCACTCATATTCAAAAATTAAATTACCACAATTTGCAGATACAATACATAAACTGAACCCAAACAGATAATCAGTGAGAATAAATATTACAAATTGTAATATAAGTCCACCAAAACAACTAGGCAATTATTATTATTACTAGTCCAAATACTGCAAACAAAACACAAAAAAAATATTACTAGTCCAAATACTGCAAACAAAACACCAAAAAACCACATTAACTCTCCCCCTTTTTGACTTTCATCAAATAAGGTTGAAGAAATGTAGGATCATTATTCAAAATTTGAAAATAAACTTAAAACAAAACTAGCTAAAAAGTCAACGCCTTGAGACAGAAAAGACAGAAGAGAATGAGATAGATGGTCAAGGATTTGGCAGTCTCTGATCTTCACTTCTTCTTTGTTGTCTGGCCTTTCTCTGAGCCTTCTCCAATTTCTTCCTAACTTGCAGCATCTTCTGCAGACTGATTACCTTCTTGTTCATATTCCACTTCAGCAACCACTTCTTGGATTATCTCATCCACTTTCTTCTTAGCCTGTACTGAATCTACCTCTGTAGCTGCATCAACACATGTGTCTTCACCAGCATCTTCTTCATCAGTTTGTTCAAACAAGTCTTTTGAAGCTAGTACCACTGGAATTGACTTCGTCTTCTTCTTTTCAGAAAATCTCCCAGCTTCTCTTCTGAATCCACACTGGTGTCATGACTAGTAGGAGAAGGTATCTTCTCCAGATTCAAGCCCTTGATAACAACATCCAACTTCCCATTCATAACATTCATCAAGCCCTTGGACTTGTTAAATTCATTCGACAGGTCAAACAACCTTTGTCTGAGATCTTCAATCTCAACCTGCTGATCTTCTAACTTCTCAACCAGAAGAGAGTAATCCTCATTGGCTTGTCCTTTCCCAGATGCAGTCCCCTTAGGCTTCACAAACTCCTTCTCAGCAAGTTCTTCCTTTGACAAATCAGAATAAAATTTCCAATGCCCTTTCCCAGTCTGAACTACCCCAATCCTCTGAAGTGCAGTCTCATCTATCAACCCAAAACCTACAGTAATCTTTTCTTCTCCTTTCACAGGCACATCAAAATATTCAAAGAAAAGAGGTAACAGGTTGGCATATGGAAGAGGATGGTTTCTAGTCCTGGTTGCACAATAAATCATATGCTCCATAACAACTGTTGGAAAATCAATCTCAAACCCTTCAGATATCAGATACATCAAAATCAGAACCTTATCAGTTACTAACTCTCTTGAGTTCTCCCTGGGAACTACACTCCTCATCAAAATAGTAAACAAAATTTTGGCTTCACAGTTGAGCACAGAGTGTGTCACCTGCTTTGGACCAGAGGGAACACCTTCAATAAAGAACATCTCCTTTGCCTTATCCAGACACTCCTTCCTATCAGGATAATCTCCAACATTGTATTTTCTAGGAATGCCCACGACTTGTTGTTATAGGGCCACACTTTAATCACGAAAATGTGCCTATAATGGCACCAAAATCAGAGTCTGGTTCCGCTAATCACTCACTCGATTCTCACGTTTGTTTAACGGACGTTTGTGTTTGAGTTTGTATGAACGAATCCAGCAAGATACGGGAAATTCCCAACCTTCTATTACCCGTGAACAAGAAGGAATTACTTACAATTTCGTCCAAGAACTCAGCAGCCAACAATGGTGCTGGTTCAGGCCACAATATAGCAAGTAACTACCCAGTAACCGCCACAAACTGCCCAGACATGGACAAGCCCCATGATCTATTTGTTTCCCACTAACTATGCCAACGAAGCCAAATAATAAGGACCAGCAAAGCACCATGCCAATGCCACGAATCCAAGGGACTAAGCCACGAGCTAAAGGGACCAAATCATAGCCAAAGGGACCACGGTTCATCAAGGCAACAAGCTGCACCACCAAGCATGCAGCCGGGTTAACGGTCCAGCGCCGTTACCCAGAATTCCTCGCTGTTAACACGATATCGGACCAAGCACATCGAACCAGCGAGCTCTTCGATGCACACCACCCACTTTAGAAGTTAATACCATTCTATCATCACCTTCAGACACCAAGTTCAGATAAAATAACCTGGTTAACCTAGGATAAGCGTTTGAACTAGGATTTAGAACTTTCCAAACAGCAGTTTCCCTCAATTTTCTCATGCATTCTATGTCCAGTTTATCCAATAACTCATCAGAAATCATGCTACATAAAGATACTTTAGATGATGCATATTCTTGCATCCAAACAGTTCTAACTTCAGAACTAACAAACCACTCAGTTGGAAGTACAATCTTACCTTAATATCCTTTCTTAGTTGCAGCAGCAACTTGCTTAACCCTAGTCTTCTTCTCAGAGGGTTTGGTCTTTTCTTGTCAACCTTCAGTTGGTTTCTTCTGGCTTTCCTCAGTTGATTTCCCTTTTTCCCCTTCAGTAGCCTTTTTCTTTTCTCCCCCTTTCTTCTTCTCTGACCTAGGTTGATCACCACCCTGAGTCTCATGTTGTGGATCAACACTTGAGACTTCACCTCCCTTCTCTGTCCTTGACTTCTTTGCAGGAGGAGTATCCTCATGCAAGCTTTGAGTATTTTCTGAATCTGAATCAGAAATCACTATCTTCTCCTTTGTGTTTGCTCTCTTCTTGGATCTGCCGGAGGGCTTTCCCTGTTGCTGAATTCAAGCTGATTTGTGCTCCATTTTAGGGTTTGGGGTTTTGAGAAGAGAATGTGATTATGAGGAATTGAGAGAGAGAGAGAGAGTAGTCGCAGAAAATTGGAAGAGAATGAGAAGAAAAAGCCCTGACTTTCAGCTTAAGTAGGTTGGAAAGGATGAGTCATAAAAGGACTCTGCAATATCTACATGCAAAAATAGAATCTTGAAAAATCTTTTTGGGATATTTTAGAAAATTCTCTGAGTAATTCAAATATTATACAGTTATTTAAAAAGATAAGATATAATATTTGATGATCCATTTTTTTTTAAATACAGATATTATCAAGACCTGGAGAACAATCTCAAGGCCTTGAGATTTTCTGCAGTTTGAGAAACTTCAAAGCTTTGAGCTATACTTTCAAGGCTTCAGAAAGTATAATCTCAAGGCTTTGAGATTCCAGCACATATTCACATATAGGTACTAATACTCCCCCTAAACCAATGCATCCTTGTTTAACATCCCCAATTCAAGCCTTAGAGATGAAAACCTATCATCTGACAAAGGTTTAGTGAAAATATCAGCAATCTGCATTGAAGTAGAGATAAAATTTAAAACAATGTCACCTTGTTCTGCATGATCTCTAAGGAAATGATGTCTCACATCTATGTGCTTTGTCCTTGAGTGCTGAACTGGATTCTTAGAGATTGAAATAGCACTTGTATTGTCACAATGAATTGGCACATTTCTGAAGTTGTAGCCAAGATCTCTAAGTTGCTGAGCAATCCATAACACTTGTGAACAGCAAGCACCAGCTGCAATATATTCAGCTTCTGCAGTTGATAATGCTACAGAATTTTGCTTTTTAGAATGCCAACTAATCAATGAGGATCCAAGAAATTGACAGCATCCAGATGTACTTTTCCTGTCTACTTTATATCCTGCAAAATCTGCATCTGAATAGCCACTCAACATAAAATTAGATCTTCTTGGATACCAAAGCCCTAAGTCTCTAGTTCCATTCAAATACCTAAAAATTCTTTTAACTGCAGTTAGATGACTTTCCTTATGATCTGCTTGAAATCTAGCACACATACAGACACTGAACATAATGTCAGGTCTGCTAGCAGTTAAATATAACAGTGATCCAATAATACCTCTGTATTCCTTCTGATTCACACTCTTACCAGTTGAATCTTTGTCTAAAGAGAGTGATGAACTCATAGGGTCCTAAGCACCTTGGACTGTGACATGTTGTACTTATTCAATAAGTCCTTGGTATATTTTCCTTGATGCACAAAAATTCCTTTCTTCATTTGTAATATATGAAGTCCAAGAAAGAAATGCAGTTCACCCATTAGGCTCATCTCAAACTCCCTGCACATCAGACTAGAAAACGCTTTTGAAAGAGCATCATTAGTAGCACCAAAAAATATATCATCCACATAAATCTGAACTACTAACAGATCACTTTGTTGATGTTTAATGAAAAGAGTTTTGTCAACTAAGCCTCTTCTGAAATTGTTTTCATGTAAAAATTTTGAAAGTCTATCATACCAAGCCCTTGGAGCTTGTTTTAAACCATAGAGAGCTTTATTCAGTTTATAAACATGATCAGGAAAATTTTCATCTTCAAAACCAGGAGGTTGTGCTACAAAAACATCTTCTTGTAAATATCCATTTAGAAAAGCATATTCAACATCCATTTGATAAATCTTAATGTGATTGTGAGATGCAAATGAAAGAAGTATTCTAATAGCTTCTAACCTGGCAACAGGAGCAAAAGTCTCCTCATAATCTATACCTTCTTCCTGATTATATCCTTGAGCTACCAGTCTGGCTTTATTTCTTACCACTTTGCCATTCTCATCAAGCTTGTTTCTGAATACCCTTCTGGTTCCAATAACTGATTTCTCTTTAGGTCTGGGAACCAGATTCCAAACCTTGTTCCTTTCAAACTCATTCAGCTCACTCTGCATTGCAATAATCCATTCTGCATCTTCCAGAGCTTCCTTGGTATTCTTAGGCTCAATCAAAGATACAAATGCACTAAAAGCACACAAGTTCTTTAACTGTCCTCTTGTCTGTGTTCCAGTTTATGGATCTGATATAATGTTGTCAGCTGGATGGTCTGCAAGATACTTAAACTTCTTTCTTGGTACCCAGGAGTATTCTCCTTCAAGGCTTTGAGTCCTTGAAACAGTAGAGGGAGCATCATAGAAAGTTTCAGCTTCTGTCTCAAGGCTTTGAGATTTTGGTTCAGCAGGAGGTTCAAGGCCTTGAGATTCTGCTGGTTGATTATGTACATTAGTTTTTCCTTTGTCTTCTTTCACAGCATCATCATCTGATTCATGCTTCTTCAAATGTAGATCTGCAAAACTTTCACTCAGAGAATCCTTAGTACTTTCATCAAAAATTACATGAATGCTCTCTTCCACAATCTTGGTTTTTCTATTAAAACTCTATAAGCTTTGCTAGTTTGAGAATATCCAAGAAATACACCTTCATCACTTCTAGCATCAAACTTACCAAGATTGTCTCTACCATTATTATGCACAAAACAGATACAACCAAATTGCTTAAAATAAGAGACAGTAGGGTTTCTCCCTTTAAAAATTTCATAGGGAGTCTTTTTCAAAATAGTTCTGCATCTATTCAGCACATAATTGGCAGTGTTAACAGCTTCTGCCCATAAAAACTTTGGCAAATTACTTTCAAGAAGCATGGTTCTGGACATATCCTCAAGTTTCCTATTTTTCCTTTCAACTACTCCATTTTGCTGTGGAGTTCTAGGTGCAGAAAATTTGTGTGAAATGCCATTCTTTGCACAAAACAAATCAAAGTCAAGTTGATCAAACTCTCTACCATGATCACTCCTAATGGGTGCAACAAGTAAATTTTTCAAAGTTTGAAGCTCTTTGCACAATCTAGAAAACTCAGATAAAGCTTCAGTTTTGTCTCTAATAAACATCACCCAAGTAAATCTAGAATAATCATCAATTATAACAAGCATATACCTTTTACCTTTTGGGGTCTGAACTCTCATAGGACCACATAAGTCCATATGCAGCAATTCTAAGGGTCTAGAAGTACTTACAAAGTTCTTTGGCTTGAAAGAGCTTCTGATTTGTTTACCTTGTACACATGCCTTGCAAACCTCATCATCTGAAAATTTCTGTGATGGTAAACCTCTTACCAAGTCCTTTGAGATGAGTTTGTTCAAATTATGTATACTAATATGCCCAAGCTTTCTGTGCCAAAGCTTTGAATCTTCCTTCAAGGCCTTGAGGCATTTTAGCTTGTCACCTGCAACACTGTTAGTATTCATAGCATATAGATTATATGATCTAGGAGCAGTGAGTATGCAATCACCAGATTTCTCATCATGCACCACACATTTCTCCTTGTCAAATACAGCTTTATAACCTTTATCACATAACTGAGAGATACTAAGCAAATTATACTTAAGTCCATCTTCCAGATAACATCAGATATAGAATTTGTAGAACCATTACCAATACTACCTATACCAATGATATTGCATTTTTCTTTGTCACCAACTGTGATTGTTCCCCCAGATTTTTCTGTAAGTTCAGTAAAGAGAGACCTCTTTGCACTCATATGCCTGGAACATCCACTGTCTAATATCCATTTCTGATCTTTCAAGGCCTTGTTGACATCCTGCAAAAAATAAATCATTGCCTCAACAGGCTGTTAGACCAAGTGCAAATCACTGTCTAATTCCTTTTGGAACCCAAATCTGCCTAACATGTCCCTTAAGCTGATAAGGATAAGTATTCCTCATAATGTGAGGTTCTGATATTCTGAAGGGACAAGTTAATCTGACATGACCAATTTTTCCACAGTAATGACATTTTGGAGAATGTATGCTATCAGATTTGACAAAAGTAGTTTGGCCTTTCTTTGGAAAATTTGGATATAGCCAATCCCACTTTTATGCATTGATTTCAGACTTCCTCCAAGAATGAGATTCAGATTATGTTTTGAGCCTGTAAACTTAGCTAGGACCTTCTTGGACTCTTGAAGTTTCTCAGTCAAAGTACAGACCTGTTTTTCTAAATTCTCAGAATGAGCCTTTAGATCAGCATATCTTTCAGTTAAAAGAGTGTTTTGATCAACAACCTCTTTTATATGTGCCTTCAAGACTTTGAACCTGCTGTCTAAGGCCTTGAAGTCTTTTTCTAGCTGTCTTAGAAACTTCAACAGTTTTGTTTGAAAACACAAGGTCCAGGTTTTCTTTTACCTGCTCATGAATCTTAATCTTTAAAGCAGAAATCTCATTTCTATAACTTTCCTCATTTAAAAACATACTTTTGAGAATTTCAGGTAGTACATCAGAAGGAATAGCAAGTAATTTTTTTACCATGTCTTCAATGTGTCTGTCTGATGAACTTTCCTCATTATGATTTGCCATGAAGCATAAATTTGCTTGCTCTTCTTCTGTGTGTGAGTCACTTGATGAATCAGAATCACTCCAAGAAGCCATCATGGCTTTCTTCCTTCTTTTGTCACCATCCTTCTTCTGAAAGTTCTTGTTCTTCTTCTTTTGTGGACACTCAATTACTAAATGATCTGCATCACCACACTCAAAACAATTCATTACTTTAGTTTTATGTTACTGTGATGAAGATTTACCTTTGTAATCCTTGCTGCCTGAGGGTCTTGATCTCTCTCTGTTGTAATCCCTGTTACCAGAGTTTATTTTCTTTTTGAGAATCCTGGCCAAGGCCTTGGAGATCAATGCTAAAGCCTCTTCATCATCAGGTTCCTCCTCAGTCTCAAGGCTTTGAGACTTTTCACTATCTTTTGCCTTAAGTGCTAGGTTCCTGATATTTTCACTCAAATCACCTTCCACATCCTTCATGGACATTTCATGAGTAAGCAGCTTTCCTTGTAGATCATCTAGCTGAAGAAGACTCAAGTCCTGAGCTTCCTCAATGGCTGTTGTCTTTGGCTCCCACTTGGCTTTTGGCAAACTTCTCAGAATCTTTCTGACCTTCTCTTCATTTGAGAACTTCTTTCCCAATGACTCCACGTTGTTCACCACATCAGTGAATCTTTTGAACATTTCCTTGATAGTCTCATCTAAATTCATCTTGAACAAATCATATTGCCTCAGAAGTATGTTGATATTTTTCTGCTTAACCTGGCTGGTTTCTTCATATGTCACCACCAATTTATCCCACACTTCTTTGGCACTCTTGCAGTTTGACACTATGTTGAACTCATCTGCATTTAAATCACAGTATAGCAAATTCATAGCCTTGTAATTTTTTGATACCTTTTCCAGTTCAGTGACTGAAAGATTTTCCTCAGACTTGACAGTTCTGACTCCATCAATTGTAGTGTAGTACTCATGAGGACCATTCTGGACTATTGACCATAGTTCCATGTCTTGATCTATGATGAACATCTTCATCAATGCCTTCCAGTGCATGAAGTTTTCACCACAGAACTATGGAGGTCTGTTGGCTGCCCTTCCTTGTGAGAATCCACCATCTCCTACATTACTCATAGTCACCAGATTGTTAGATCTAAAAACAGTGACACAAGCTCTGATACCAATTGAAAGTGTGTAATGTAGACTAAATACAGGACCTAAATACTCTATAAGGGGGGGGGGGGGTTGAATAGAGTATGGAAGATTTTTGCAAAACTTAAAGTTTAACAGGAAAGCTTTATGTGAAAATCAAATCTCAAGCACTTGAGATTTTATAAATTGTCTGAAACTTACAAAGGCAAAATAGTAAGCTTCAAGGCCTTGAGCTGTGAACAATTCTAAACAGTTTTTGAACCCTAGTTTGATTTGAGTTGTGTGCAGCAGATAATAATCAAACAGAAAGGTAAAGAACACAAAGCAATTTACAGAGTTCAGTCCCAATGGACCTAATCTCTGCCTGAGGGATCTAATCCCACCAGGATTGGGCAAACACTTCTTATTACTCACACAGAAACAGCCCTAGATCTTCAAGCCTAAGTGATTTCTCTTACACCTATACAGCTTGTGGTTCCAAACCTATCTAGTTCCAGCTACTAACTGTTGAGCTAACAATAACCTCTTGTTGTTCACTTGAACAACCAACCACTAGGTTCAGTGAGGTTTAAGATAATCTAGAGATACACAGATAGAAGTACAAGTGAAGAACATAGTATGAAGATAAGCTATTTAAGCCTGGAAGTGTTCTTCTGGAAAACTGGATTTATTTGATCTTCAGGAATCTGGAATGAAGCTTGAATGATTGTGTGTTTGAATGAATGATCTCCCACAACTTTGTCACACCTCTCAGAGTATTCTGCAAGCCTCTCTCTGCTTCAAAATTCAAACCAGTCTCTTTTATCCACAGCTGCAACTGATTGAGAGATTTTAGTATCTCAGTTCCTACAAATCCTCCTTCTGTTTTCAACTTAAATTCAAACAAACTCAAGTGGATATCTGTTGGATTTTGTTGACATTGCTCCTGCACGTTTAACAACCCTGCAACAGCATTGAAACACTGCAACAACAAAATCCAGAAAGCTAACAGTACTAAGACTGTTTGGTTATACAGTTTCTGATAAACTGTTTAACAAACTTAGAAAAATAACTTGTATATCTTCTAAAACATATGAATCATGAAAAAAAAATTTAAGATACTTAGAAGTGAGTAAATAATCACAATAATAAGAATCACAACCTTGAAGAAAGAATCAATAAAGCTCTGTAAAAACTGTCAACAGCTCAAGGCATATCTCAAGGCCTTGGAGCACTGAACCTGCTTTACAGAATTTCAAAGTTAAACCCAGATAGCTTTGATTCTTCCTGTTCTGATCATCTGCAATTGTGTTAGTTATATAAATACTATAATCCAAAAGTATATACAGTAAACCACTTATTTGCATAATCAGATAACCAATTCTGCAACACAGAAATGTTAGAACATATAGTAGAATAAGATAACTCAAGGCTTTGAAGTTCAGTCAATATCAAGGCCTTGAGATAACAGACATGCTTTGCTGCTTATGTCTTAGCCTTTTGTCTTTCATCACTCAAAACAATTTTCAATCAAAGCACATTCTGGGATCCTTACTCAACAGTTTATGTGGATCAACAACCTGGATTTGAAAGTAATGAGTTTTCAAATCATGTTTATAAACTTGACAAAGCTCTCTATGGTTAAAAACAAGCTCCAAGGGCTTGGTATGAAAGACTTTCAAAGTTTCTACTTGAAAATGGTTTCAAGAGAGGATTGGTTGATAAAAGTATTTTCATAAAGAATCATGAGAAAAATATTTTAGTAGTTCAAATCTATGTTGATGATATTCTGTTTGGATCTACTAATGATTCTCTTTGAAAGGATTTCTCAAGTCTTATGAGCAGGGAATTTGAGATGAGCTTAATGGGAAAATTGAACTTCTTCCTTGGACTGCATGTACAACAGATGAAGAAATGAATCTTTTTTCATCAAAATAAGTATACTAAGGACTTTATCAACACGTACAATATTTCTCAGTTCAAAGTTACAAAGAATCATATGAGTTCTACACCATCCATAGATAAGGATCAAGTTGGTAAGAGTGTAAATTAGAAAGAGTATAGAGGTATGATTGGTTCTTTGCTATATCTCGCTGCTAGTAGACCATACATTATGTTTAGTGTCTTTATGTGTGCAAGATTCCAATCTGATCCCAGTGAGTCACATTTGACTACTATTAAAAGAATATTCAGATATCTCAATGGTACCAAAGACTTAGGGCTTTGGTATCCAAAACGGACTAACTTATCTCTTTGTAGATATTCAGATGCTGACTTTGCAGGATACTAAGTTGACTGAAAGAGCACCTCAGGGTGTTGCCAATTCCTTGGTTCATCCCTGATTAGCTGTCATTTAAAGAAACAGAACTCTATGGCATTATCAACAGCTGAAGTTGAATACATATCAGCTGGACCATGTTGTTCACAAGTGTTGTGGATTTCTTAGCAGATGAGGGATCTTGGATTTGAATTCAAAGAAATACCAATCAAATGTGACAACATTAGTGCTATTTCAATCACAAAGAATCCAGTTCACCATTCCAGAACCAAGCACATAGATGTTAGACATCATTTCATCACAGACCATGCTGAGAAAGGTGATATTGTTCTTGAATTTGTTTCTACTAACATGCAACTGGTAGATATATTCACTAAACCATTTCCTGAATAAAGATTTACTACCCTCTGGCTATGCGTAATAAGGAAGGATTGGTTTAGGGGGAGTATCAGGTAAGTTTAAGGCAAACTATTATGTGTTTCATAGTTTTGATCTGACATTAAAAGCCTTGAAAATTGTTTCGAAGCCTTGACATTACTTGTTTCAGCAGTATAGGTTTTCAAGGCCTTGAAATTCCTTCAAATCCTTTAAAATAAGTCTTTATGCTATTTAGTAAAAAACTGGATCTTTCAATATTGGGTGCTATCTCAGTAGATAATTACTCAATATTGTATTTACTTTCACTACAAAAAAATCGGTTTATTACGACGAGTAAACTCGTCGTTAAAGCCTGAAATTTCGTCGTTAGCAAAAGCTACAACAAAGATAGCAGCATCTAGCTTCTTTTGTTTCCTTTCCCTTTGCACCCCACATCTGTTGTTCTGTATTCGACAGATTCACCCATTCCTTTGAAGATTTCCACAGGAAAATCAACAATTATGTTACCTTCAAGTAGCTCGCCTTCCTTTCACATTCAGCTGCAGGCTTCATGCACTCCTGGGATACAGTCAGTTTCGGTGGGTCATCCTTTTCATCCTCTGAATCAGAGACGACCACTGGAGCATGTCGTGTGAGAGCACTGGTGACCTCCTCCTCTTTAAAGGGTGGGGATTTCGATGTCATTACTGCCACACATGCAATAATAGAGTGAATTAGATATATATCCATATCATCAGGGTTTCTTACAGTGACCAAGCACTAACTAAGCAGCGCGCATAATAAACATCATAAACAGCAATAATAGGCTGATATCAGTACTGCAGAAGAAAAACTTGACCATTCCAGGTAAATCACAGAAAGGGGCTAAGATCACTACTCATTAAAACCAACATATAAGAGATCGATGATCACATGCTGCAAAAGGATTTTGCCTTAAGCCATGCGTATCACACTCTATGGGCTACAGCGAGTGAATTTAAAATATCCATATCATCATCGCCTCTTCAGTGAGAATGAAGAGGCGCGGATCTGTACTCATGAAAACTAGATAAGAGATTGATGATCACAGGCTGCAAAAGGATTTTGCCTTGCCATGCATATCACACTTTATTAGCTACAAAGAGTGAATTAGAACGATCCAAATCATCACGGCCTCTTACAGTCAGCAAGAAGTGAGCATGAAGAACATCATAATATCATTAAGAGGCCCAAATCAGTACTCATGACAACCAATATCTTGAATTAACATCCACTAATATCTTGAAAGAAACAGTTATTTCTGAGACAATGCACCTCATTCAAATAAGAATCATGAAAGATGGAGCACCTCCAAATACCGCTCAACATTGATCCGTTTAAGATATCTACTATATTTCATATTTTCATTCATGTGATCATTCATAACTTCCTAAGCGGTCGAAGCATGAAGCCATAACATAGACTTGAAGTGAACCAAATTACCATTCCTTGCTAATTCAAACCTTTCATCCTCTATAGTCTACGAGTACTTGTGAAGGACATTTCGACCCGATTTGGAAGCACACAAATGATTGCATCATTTTGCCAACATTAATTATCTGCTGGTCAAAATGCCCTTCACAAGTACACATAGCAACAAGGTCAAGACTTTTATGTACTGTTATTTTATGTAATTTATCTCATATCTTTCTCTTATTTTTATTAATTGATAATTTTCTTTTGCAATAAACTGACTTATTAATGAACTAGATTTCATTAAATTGAAATTCATCCGTTCATCCGCTACCGAATGCCGGCACTTGCGAAGGACACTTTGACCCGGGTTTCATGCAAAAATGTTTGCATTAAATTGTCAACATTATCAGCGGGTCAAAATGACCTTCGCAAGACTCGAAAGAATAGAGAGGTTGAACGGAGGAAACTCATGCACGGATGTTTTCATTAAATTGCCAACATTATCAGCGGGTCAAAATAACCTTCGCAAGACCCGCCAGAATAGAGAGGTTGAATGGAGGAAATAGATAATAACAAATAACAAACATGGAATGAACGGAGGGAAATATGGAAATAGGCTCAGATCTGTACTCGTGAAAACCAGATAACACATCAATGATCACAAGCTGTAAAAAGATTTTGCCTCGCCAGGCATATCATGACACTGTATCGACTACATAGTGAATTCGAACGATCCATATCATAACGGCCTCTTCAGTGTGCATGAAGTGGATTGGATCCTTACTCATTAACAAATAAGAGATGACAACGGCAAGATGCAAAAATAAATTTGCCTTGCCTGGCATATTACACTCTAACAGCTTCAATGAGTGAATTCGGTAGATCCATATGATCATGGCCTCTTACACAGCTAAATGTTTGGACACATCAGATTATGAACATGTAGCAATAACATAGGGTACTTAAAAACTTCATACCGTACACATAAATTGGGAGACATGCACATTTTCAGCTACCTCAGTTTCATCCACATCACATTCGACTAGCCAAATTTATATACATTAAAACACACATTCTTATATGTATGTTGCCGCATAGATATATCATTCAGCCCATGAATACACACTTTCCAATCACTTAACAGCAACCACTTGGTTATGTGAGAAATAGTATATGTATATATGTGTATATATATATATATATATATACATACATACATACATACCACATTCTACACTCAGCTAGCAAATCAGAACACTGGATTTACCCATAGTTAAAATGTTTGCAGATATCACAGTAAAATTGCTCCTTTTAAGTCATAGAAATGAAAAGATCTTGTTAGATCTGAGCTGAAGCCACCATTCAGACCCAAATTAAAAAGCGCATGTATAATCAATAGAAACTGAGAAGCCAAATTGAGACTGAGACACAGAGAGTAACGGACTAGTGCTGAGGACAGATGCTTGTGAAGGGTGAGACAAGGAATTTCTCTTCCTGCGCCAAAACTCCATTCTCAGATTTGAACCAGCTGGTGCCCGATTGAGTCAATCAGAATGAAGAACGATTGATTTGGAAAGGAGAAAGATGGTGGTAGTGAGAGGACCGCAGTTGTGCACTGATAGAGAGAGCTAGAGAGAGAGCCGGCGGTGGTGTCGAGTGGAAGATGATGAGTTAGCTAGGGTTCTTGATAGGTGAATTCAATGTGGAGGCCGAAAGGGGGAGTAATGGCGAGGAGTTGTTAGTTGGCCAGCAGATAGGGTGAATTAATTTTTTGGTATGATTTGATTTTTCCCCCAACACTTGCGAAGATTTCATTTCCCTCCCCAAAATTTAGTGAAAATTTCATTTCACACCCAAAAGTTTGGTCAAATTTGTGTTTAGATCCATTCCCGACAAAACTGCAAATCGTGACAGTTTTTTTATTTCGAAGGACTAGTCGTTTCCCCGCGACAGAAACACAGCTAGTCTTTAGAAATCTAAAAGACGACAAGGCAGACGACTAAATGATAAAAAAGAGTGTTTGTACTACTTTTAAAGACCATAATCCTGGTAGTCAGAAGGAAACTGGTCGCTGAATGCAAGATCTGTTGTAGTGTTTTTAAAAATTATTTTTGTATAAATCAGTATTATTTTATTTCCTTTCCCACGTCACACACACACACACAAATTTGAATCTCATTAAAATTGTAAAGATCTTAAAGAGATTTAGAAATATTTTTGTTTCCTTATCTAACTCAAACTCTCTAGTATTTATCTTCTTATGTCTCTCTCTTTTCTATGTATCAGTCCTTCCTATCTATTCTCTACCCTCAAACCCTAATGAGCAAAAGAAGAGAATCCCAAAGAATCAAGATGGCTGGAGGTTAAAAAGTTGTTTCAGAAAAGAAGAGGAAGACTGCAGAATATGTGATTCAAACTATCAGTAGTGATTCTAGTTCCAAAACTCCAACTGAACAAAAGGCTCATTCTCCTCCAAAGAAGAAAAGCAAGAAATATCTGACACCAACTTCCAAGAAGAAGAAAAAGGCAGATCAGCCTGCTCTTGAGAAACAGCCAGAGGAACAAGTGGCTAGTCCAAAGAAGTTGAAGAATAAGAAGCCTACAGTTGCTGACAAGGGAAAAGAAAATTATGTTAAGGTTGAACAAGAGAAAAGCACTGGAAAAGAACTGCAGATCTATTCAGAAAAGCCTCATTCCCCTGGTAAGAAACTTTCCAGGAAGTGATTTATTTCTCAAACTGCTAGAGGTCAGTGGTTATATGGTTTTTCTTCTAGACCAGTAGCCTATTGTAGCATGGTTATTTTTAACATGTTGAAAACCATGAATTTGAAGTGTGTTTTGAGGCTGAAGAAAAGCTCCGTTCGGAAAGTTTTAAACCCTCTTGAATTTTCCTACCCTAGGCTTACCAGGCATTTCTATCTGAACATGATTCAATTAAAAACAATTGTTAACTTGGTGATTCAATCCGAAGTTACTGCGATTACAATCGAGTTATATCACTCACAGTTTGCCAATGTCTTAGGATGTCCAAAAAGGTGTCGCACAAAAAACTATCCCAACAAAGTTGAAGCTTTGAAACTGGCTAGGGAAGAATTCTTTCTACCTAATGTCTCTACCTCCTCAAAACATTTGACACAATCTTTGCTAACTGTTGAAGCCAAAGTTTTGTTCACAATCTTGATGAGGTGTGTAGTGCCTAGGGAGAATTCAAAAGAGCTGCTGACTGACAGGGTACTATATTTGGTGTATTTGATCACGCATCGATATGATATTGATCTTCCAAAAATTTCGATGGAACACATGCTCTACTCCCATACCAAAGAAAGAAAGCACCCTTTGCCTTATGCTAATCTGCTTTATGCATACTTTCTTCACCTTGACCTTCCTACTGATACAGAAGAAACAATTACCATTGGTTTTGGCATGCTTTATGAGAAAGCATTTGAGAGAATTGGTGTTGTGAAAACCAGTGATGGAATATAGAAGTTATACTCTGATCTGTCTAAGAAGGATTTGTAATCCAAGAAGTTTCCTAAACCCGAGGCCTTGAACCCTCCTTCATACCTACCCTCTCAACCTCAAGACCTTTCATGGTGGTTCAAAGACTTGAAATTATTGAGAAGGATATGGATGAGCTAAAGGAAATTCAGCATGAGTTTGGCACTGAATTCAAGCAAGTAAAGTATATGGTTGAAAGCATCTTCAAGAGCATCAATGTACTTCATGTGGATGAAGAGGTGTCTCAGGCTGCAGAAGGATCAAAGAGGGATGCAGAAGGTTCAACCAAAGATCTGTTCAATGAGCATACAACTCAGGATGAGGCTACATGGGTGGTTGAAAAAGGAAAACAAGTCGTTCAAGAAGAGGGTGATGAATAACAGGAGCAAGCTGATGCTGACAGTCCAGACTCAGGGATGTTGATCAAGGACCTCAAGAAGAAGAAAAATAAAGTTGTCATTCCAGAGATAGTGACTGATGAACAACTGTGTGAAGAAGCTGGAGGTGCTGGAGGTAATGCTGATAGAGAAGAAGAACAACAACAAGATGATGAGGATGATGAAGAAGATAGTGGAGAAGAAGATGCTGAGCCCAAGGGATATGGAGACCCAACCCCTTAATTCTTGCCTCTTCTTTCTTTATTTTTCAAGGCCTTTAATTTCTCTTCAAATTCTTTAAAATTACAATCTTTTCAAAAAAAAATTACTCAGTTTTCCAAACTTTGATCCAACATTTTCTCATTCTTTTTTTGTGAAAGTCAAAAATAGGGAGAAATTTAGGTGTTTGTTTTTGTTTACTTTTAGTTCTTTTTATCTAGTTTAGATCAATAGGATTTGCTACACATTGCTACTGCTTTACATTGCTGAAATAAGTTGGATTGCTTGGATATTTTATGTTACAGTTTATTATCATGGATTTTGCTATGCTCTAATGAATATTTTTTGCAGACATTCAGTCGCCACAAAGTTTTTGGTTTTGTATTTCATCAAGGGGTAGATTTAAGTTCATTCTGTTTCAAAGGATTGAAACAGCTTGTCTGTTTCAAGGCCTTGAAATTGCTTTCAAGGGTTTGAAACAAGTACTGCAGAATACATCATGAACTTAGGGGGAGCTTTTGATTTCATTCCAATTACGGATCTCCTATGATGGATTATATGTTACTTGATGATGAAAGAAAAATCATTCGACTATTCTAAACTGTGATAATCTATATGTTTGAATAAGTTTTTCAGGGATATACAGTTACCTATTTTGCAGGAATTAGTTCCTAAACTGGAATGATGCAGAAAAGGAAACTGTGTTGTTGATTTGATTCTTTGTTGGCTCAAATATGATATGAACCTTCCTAAATTACTCCTGAACAAAGTCAAGACAGTATCCTTGAAGATACTGAGCAACTAGCCGTTGGAGCAAGATGTTAGAAGAGTCAAGATTTTAAGCTATTTCTTGGGAAATTTTGTTGAGAAGATTCTGAAGTTCTTCCATTCAAACAGGCAGCTTAAAATATGAAATTACTGCACAATTTCGTAAACACGATACAGAGCAATAAACAGAGACATTCAAACACACATAGGATTCACAAGCAACCAAGAAGCAGATCTACATCACTCAATCTGATCATCTGAATAACATTGCATTCTCACTGAATACTTATGTCTCAGTGTTCTTCTCTTCTAATCATCATTTACATATAATTTATATAATACTTTCAGTTCTTATTCTCGTGGATTGTTCAAGGTGAAAATAGAGAATTCTTTGTTAATCAGTTAGCAAGAGCATGTACTTGATAGGTTAGTGAGAACCACAAGCTATAACAGAGTAAAGCATCTCTCTATGCTTGAGATCTAGGGCTTAGATTTTGATTAATAAGAATTGAGTTGAAAATCCTGCAGGGATTAAGTCCCTGAGGTAGAGACGTAGGTCCAAGTGGATTGAACTCTATAATTCCCTGTGTCTCTTGCATTTACTTTGCTGCACTTTACTTGGCTTACATACTTCTCAAAATATGTTTCAGTTCATGGGCTTGAAACTCATTCAAGGCCTTGAAAACTGTCAACTTTCACTTTACTTTATGTTTTAATTCCAAGGACTTGAAACTCATTTCAAGGCCTTGAAATACTTGCTGCACTTCACAAATATCTTTGAAACCACTTTTTTAGCAAAAGTTACCATACTCTATTCAACCCCCCCCCTCCCCCTTCTAGAGTATTGATCCTGTTGTCATTCCTACTTTACTGTCCTTCAATCTTGAGTGTTGTAAATCTAGGGTTTAAGGTACTATGTTCAAGGATCCCCTACGGTCTCTTCAGCTTTTTGTTCTTTTGATTATGAAAACACACAGCAGTTACTTTATCCATGTGGCTTACCAGTAGTGTAGTAACTTTTCAGTTCCTACACATTGTCACAATTCTGCAAATTTTCGGATCCTGTTAAGCTACCTAAATCTGCAGAATCGTTCTAAGCCTGCTAGGGTATAAAACATGTCCAAAACCTTGGTCAAAACCGTTAACAGTTGGTCAAACGCTTAGGCTAGTCCTAACTCCACTTCTCTGTTGGGTCCATCGGAGTAAGGTGCTAAATTTTTTCTTCTCTTCCTAGCCCATAACTAGCCGCTTTTGCCTTCCGGTTTGAGTCTGTAGCAATTCAGGGAAATCAAACCGAGCATGCATAAACAGTAAAATCAAAGACAGAATAACAAAAAAAATGCTGATATTAAGATCCTAAGATCATGAATCTATAGTAAAAACTGAACTAAATACTGGGTAAAAAACCCTAGGTTCACCGACAATCTAGGTAAAGAGTTTAGCTACTGAACGACATAAGTAACTAACAACGTTTCTTAAATAAAGAGAGAGTAAGATGAAATGAGTGTCTTGGATTCTTGATTCGTGCTTCCGTCGTTTCCGAGGATGCTAAGAATTTTCCTTGGGTGTTTTGTATGAAAAACGAGCTCTGGACGTCCCTTTTATATAGTGCTAAGAAGCTTTCGAAAAAACTTCCAGAATTTAAGAAATTGCCACTGGCCAAACCGCCTCAGAGTTTCCCACTGCCTGCATGGCTACCTGCGCGGCTACCTACCAGCCATGCAGACAGTGGCCCTGTCAGCTTCCACAAAAACTCTCTCTCCCCTTCATGAGTGGATGTTGCGTGCTTATTTCCAGCCACACAGACATGGGGTCTTATGTTCTTGTTTCTCTCTCTTCTTCCTCTCGGGCTGAGTGGCTACTTCCAGCCATGCAGAGAGCAGCCTGTTTCTTCCGCACTTAACCAAAAAAAGTGGTCATGACCACTCTGCCTGTGTGGCTACTTGCGTGGCTACTACCTGCCACGCAGACAGCAATGCAGACAGCCGCCAAAACTGTCCAAAATCAGCCAAAAATTGGTCCCTGACTTTTGTTCTGCGTGGCTACTGCATGGCTACTGCCAGCCACGCAGAAAGTGCCCAAAAAATTACATTTCTGATCTCTGCATGCGTGGCTACTTCCGGCCATGCAGACAACAACTGCTTCAACTTTGGAGGGCCATATCTTTTTCATCCGGACTCTTTTTTGGCTCCGTAACCTGTCGTTGGAAATATCTTCACGTCTAGTTTCATTGCCATCGGTATCACTCCAAAATCCCTTTTATATTTCAATGTATCTTCAAAAGAGAGAAGACTGATCATTCTAGCTTCTCCTTTGCTTCTCTCACTCCGCTTGAGCATTCTTTGTTTCCAAAGTTCGTTTGATGCCTCAAATCAACCGGGAAGCATCCGTTCCTAACAAGAAAACATTAAGAACCATACCAAGAGATTATATTTTCCAGATAACATCGAATCATGCATGAAAACACCCTGATTTCGCAAGTAAGCTTAAATTTCTCTTTTGCATAATACGCATATATTGTTGTCTAAAACATGCTCAAACTTATGAATAATTTTCCTGAGAACACTCCAATATAAACTCACAGAAAATTCCTAAATGGGAGTTATCATCCGCCCCTAACTCCCCAATTTCACCATCCCTTCTGCCATGACCGCCTTCTCCCTCATCCTCCTCTCCTATTTCACGGTTGAAGATACTAATGCAGCTAGCAAATACAGGATCAAATACTCTAGAAGGGGGTGAATAGAGAATGGAAACTTTTTCCAAATATGTGTACTTAAAACAAAATGAGAAGAACTTGAAGATTTTCAAAGGTGTGAACTCAGTTTCTAGGCTTTGAAACCAAAAAAGACAGTTTAAAGTGTATTGATAGTTTTCAAAGCTTTGAAAAGCTTTCCAAAGCTTTGAACTAAAACCTTGAGCAGTTATGAAGACAGTTAAAGAACTGAAAATCAAGAAAAAGAACACAGTGATTTGATACAATGTTCGGGCCCAATTGACCTAATCTCCGCCTGAGGGATCTAATCCCTCCACGATTTCAACAACTTCTTATTAATCAAAAGCTAAGCCCAAGATATCAGCGCAAGAGAATTCCCTAACTCTTTTCCAGCCTGTGGTTCTCACTAACCTATCTAGTACCTGCTCTACCTAACTGATTATAATAAGAATTTTCTGTTGTTCCTTTTGAACAAATCCATAGAAAGATGATAAAATGATATAGGTAAAGATATAAAAATAAAACTTAGAATGTAGAACACTGTGAACTCAGTGACGCATCAAAGCTTGAAGTGTTCTTGTGGAATCTGGAATGGATTGAGTGGATGTTTGATCATCTTCAATGATGCTTGTCAATCCGTGAGAGTGTTTGAATCTCTGTGGAAAATTTTGTGCTTCTGAATCTCTATCAATCACTTTTTTTTGTCAATTTGAATTTCAGAATATCAAGGAACTTCAGACAGAAATCCCTAAAAATCCTCAACATAATCCTTGATTCTCAACGGCCATTTTCCAACGGCTAGTAGCTTTATTCTCTCATTGATTTTGATCTGATCTTTAATATCCAAGTTTAAGGAAAGTCCAGACAACCTTCCATACTTGTAGCACTTAATCTGCAGACATTGATTGCCACTAATGCATCTCTATAAGTAAGGAAACTTAGCTAAACCTGCAACACATAGTTAGCTCAATATCCCTGCAGAATAACTCAGACAAATGATGAGATCAAAGAAATTTATAACACATAATTAGTTTGTCTTTCATCATATTATAAAGCATGATCAAGTGCAGAAGATTAGAGAATGAATAGGAGGAAGAACTCTCCCTAAGTTCCTATTGTGAAGAGTTGTGCAGTTTCAAGGCTTTGAAACTGGTTTCAAAGTTTTGAAACCAACTATGAACTTACAATCTCCCCCTTGATTTAAGAAAAACCCACTAATATGTTTAAACTGTATTTCTACAGAAGATAGACATTAGTAGCATAGCAAGAACAATTATATAAGATCAGAACTAAATATCATTACTAACAGTTATGATAGCTGAATTAAAATCAAACCAAATAACCAATCCAAAATCTAAAAACTAAAAAGGTTCCACAGATCCAAAACCAGATCTCCCTATAACCATAAACAAAAAAGAAACACCTAAATTTCTTCTCTTTTTGACTTTCTTCAAAAAAGTGAGAAAATGTTTGATCAACCTTATTAAAAAGAAAATTAAAAATTTTGAAAGAAATAGAATTTTTAAAAGAGAATATTTTCAAGGATTTGAAAAGGAGAAAGAAAGGCTAGAATTCAATGTTTTAGAAGTTCATCAGTCTTAGGCCCTGCAGCATCTTCTTGATCACTTTCCTCTCCATCTTCTTCCTGATCCTCTTATTGATCCTCTGCATGAGCAACTTTTCACCAGGCTCTTCAGCAACTTCAGCATCTTTAAACCTGAGCAACTTCTGTAGTAAATCATCTTTGAGGAGCTTCCCTAAGTCAATGATGTCTTATTCACCAGGTTCCATTTCCTCAGCAGACTTTGTGCCATCATCCTTTTCACCAACAGCCTTATCCTCAATACTCTGTTCATCAAATAGATCTCTAGTAAATCCTGACTTCCTTGAATCTTCTAGAACTAGAGTATCTTCTTCATACACATACACCAAGTTTATGCTCTTGAAAACACTTTGACTCATGTAATTCATCAGCCAAAACTAAGTACTCAGCTTATGCTCTTGAAAAAACTTTTACTCATGTAGTTCATTCTCAATAAAGTATAACTTCTGAAGAACTAGATAATGTTCCTAAGGTGTCAAAGGTAGGGCTAATGGGTTGGTTAAGGATTTAGGCTTAGGAAACTTCTTTTCCTTCAACTCATCAGCAGAGAGTTCAGAGTAAAACAGCCAAACTTCCTCACAGGTTTTAACAATTCCAATCCTTTAAAAGGACTTTTCATCTATCATTACAAAACCAGTAGTGATTGCCTCTTCCCTGTCAATAGGTATTTCCAGATGGTGAAAGAAAATTTAGAGGATGTTGGCATAGGGTAGAGGATGTTTCCTGTTCTTGGTACAACTATAGAGCATGTGTTCCATCACAATGCTTGGCAGGTCAATCTCATAACCATAAATCACTGAGTACATCAGATACAACACCCTATCAGATAGGAATTCCTTATAACTTTCTTTTGGTATCGCACACCTCATCAAGATAGTAAACAAGATTTTGGCTTTAACATTTAACACATAATGAGTTAACTGCTTAGAGATAGTGGCTACATTAGGAAAAAAGAACTCTTCCTTAGCCAACTTAATCTCGTTAATCTTGCTAGGGTAGTTTTCTGAATTATACATCTTTGGACAACCCAACATTAGCAAATTCAGCATGATCTAACTCCATCACAACACCAGCTACCTTAGTTGAAACAGTTAAACTCAAAGCATTCACTTGTTTTAGATTCAGGTAAAGAGTCTGGTAAGCCTAGGATATGCAATCTTGGATAACTCTGTTTCAATCTCCTCATACACTCCAAGTCCATAGAATCCAACATGCTAGTACTTATCATACTATAATAAGCAACAGGAGCATATGAAAATCCATCTAAGTAGATACCTCTTGCAGCATGATTGATAAAACATTTAGAAGAAATGGATCTCTTACCAGAAGTTGTTTTCTCTTCAGAGTAAACATGAATCTCCTTCCCCTTATCTTTTTCTAAAACCTAAATTTCCTTCCCCTTGTCTGACTTCTGAGGAGTCTTTGCCTACTTCACCTTCTTTGGACAGCCAATTTGAATACCTCTTTTTTTTTCCAGAAGAGGCTACTGGATTTAGCTTCTTCTTACTGGAAATAGCATACTGATCTTCCTTGTCCGTCTTGCTTTACTTCTTCTTCTGAGTAGGAGGAGGAGGAGGAAGTTGCTTGGTTGTACTGACAGTTCTAGAGTTGGAGCTGTCACTAAGTAGCTTGAACTTCTTCTCATACAGCTTTTCTTTCCTGACATGTACTCTTCTTTGAGCCTCTAGCCATCTTGATTCTTTGAGAGGATCTCCGTAAGTCCAATCGGTTTAGGGTTTAAGAAGAGAGAGGAAGGTAAGATAGTACAGAGAAAGAGAGAAGGGAGAGGATAAATACTAAAGAGTTTGAGTTAAAGAGGGAAACCAAATATTCCCAAATATTTTGAGGAAGGAAAGTTTGATTGAAATTCAAATTGGTGTGTGACGTGTGGAAAGGAAATAATATTAAAAATGATTTTATTTAATAAGGTAAATCTAATGTTAGGAAATTATCTACAGAGATAACACCCTGCATTAATGATCCATTCATTGAAAGATATAGTACACAGATTTATATTCAAAGCTTTGAATAGATTTTCAATTCCTTGAAAACTGTAATACTGCAAATAAAAATTTTAAGTATTTGAAAAAACTTTTCAAGGGTTTGAAAAAAAAATCAAAACATTGAAACACACATAACTTACCTGATGTTCCCCCTAAACCAATGCTTCCCTGTTCAACATGCCAAATTCTAATCTCAATGCTGTGAATCTATCCTCTCGCAGTGATTTAGTGAAGATATATGCAAGCTGCAAGTGGGTTGGCACAAATGATAGAGATACATCACCTTTCTCCACATGATCTCTAATGGTGATGTCTAGCATCAATGTGCTTAGTCCTTGAATGTTGTACTGGATTCTTAGTAATTGAGATATCACTAGTTTTGTCACATTTGATAAGGATATCTTTGAATTCATAACCCATATCTCTCATATGTTGAGCTATCCACATCACTTGTGAGAAGCAAGCTCCAGTTGCTATGTATTCAGCTTCTGTTGGTTGATAAAGCTACTGAATTTTCCTTTTTAGAATGTCAGCTTATCAGGGATGATCCAAGGAATTGGCAAAACCCTGAATTTCTCTTTCAATCAACTTTATATCCTATAAAATCAGTATCTGAATAGCCACACAGAGATAAGTTAGACTGTTTAGCATAGCAAATCCCTAAGTCTTTGGTACCATTGAGATATCTGAAAATTCTTTTGACAGCAACTAAGTGAGACTCTTTAGGATCACCTTAAAATCTAGCACACATAAAAACACTAAACATAATATCTTGCCTGCTTGCAGTAAGACAGAGCAGTGAAACAATCATACCTCTATACTCTTTCTGGTTCACAGTCTTACCATTTTGATCCTTTTCTTAGGATAGTATAGAACTCATGGGAGTTTAAGCTACCTTGGATTGAAACATCTTATACTTGTTCAGTAAATCCTTTTGTACTTATTTTGGTGTAGGAAATTTCCTTTCTTCATTTCATGTACCTGAAGCCTAAGAAGCAAATTTAGCTCTCCCATTAAGCTCATCTCAAATTCCTTGCTCATAAAACTGGAGAAATCCTTGGAAAGAGAATCATTAGTAGCACCAAACAGAATATCATCATCATATATATGTACTACTAAAATGTCTTTCTCATGTGTCCTTATTAAAATATTTTTGTCAACTAAGCCTCTTTTGAAATCATTTTCAATTAAGAACTTTGACAATCTTTCATACCAAGCTCTTGGAGCCTGTTTGAGATCATAAAGAGCTTTGTCTAGCTTATAAACATGATTTTGAAAATCATCACTTGCAAAACCAGGAGGTTGAGCAACATAAACTTCTTCTTGCTGATAACCATTTAGAAAAGCACATTTAACATCCATTTGAAACAGTTTGATGTTCTTATGTCATGCAAATTCAAGTAACATCCTAATTGCTTCCAACCTGGCTACAAGAGCAAAAGTCTCCTCATAATTTATACCTTCTTCCTAGTTGTAGCCTTGAGCTACCAGT
The DNA here is from genome assembly GCA_023055425.1 of Linanthus parryae. NCBI lineage: Eukaryota > Viridiplantae > Streptophyta > Magnoliopsida > Ericales > Polemoniaceae > Linanthus > Linanthus parryae. The sequence continues at coordinate 7,997,808 of JALGPY010000013.1, read as the reverse complement.
CTTCCCTTATTTCTAATAACCATACCATTTTCATCCAGCTTGTTTCTGAACACCCATCTTGTTCCAATAACAGACTGATATTTGGGAGGAGGAACTAGATTTCTAGCTTTGTTCCTCTCAAACTCATTTAGCTCACTTTGCATTGCAATGGTCCAGTCTACTTCGTGTAGTGCTTCTTTCACATTCTTAAGTTCTACAAGAAACACAACATCATTAAAAGTACACAAGTTCTTTAACTGAGATCTTGTTTGTGTACCACTAGGTGGATCATAAGTGATGTTTTCTGCTGGATGTGATGACAGATATCTGAACTTCTTTCTTGGTGTCCAGGGTTCTGGTTCTCCAGGAATCTTTTCAAGGCCTTGAGATCTTGATGCAGTGGCTTGACCACTCTGTGTGTCTTGAGGATATGTTTCAAGGCTTTGAGATCCAGTTTCAAGGCTTTGAAATTTTTTTCTGTTTTCATGCAAGTTAGTCTCATAACCGTTCTCTATATCTTCTTCATACTTGACTCATGCTTGTTCAAATTTAAGTTTGTAAAACCTTCATCACTTTTGGCATCAAACTTTCCAAGATTATCTTTACCATTGTTGTGAACAAAACTGATACAACCAAAAGGTTTGAAATAAGAAATGTTTGGTTTACTCCTTTTGAAAAGTTCATAAGGAGGCTTTTTCAAAATTGGCCTAATCAGGAACCTGTTCAAAATGTAATTTGCAGTATTGATAGCCTTTGCCCAAAAATTCTTTGGCAATTTATTTTTAAAAACAATATCCTAGACATGTCCTCAAGAGTCATTTTCTTTCTTTCAACTACACCATTTTGTTGAGGAGTTCTAGGAGCAGAAAAATTGTAAGAGATATCATCCTTAGCACATAATAAACCAAACTCTAGTTGATCAAATTCTCTTCCATGATCACTCCTCATTGAAGCAATAGGCAGGTTTTTAGAAGTCTGCAGCTCTTTACAAAGCTTTGAAAATCCAGATAAAGCTTTTGAATTTTCTCTTAGAAATATAACCCAAGTAAATCCAGAGAAATCATCTACAATAACTAGCATATACTTCATACCCTTTGGATTTGGAACTCTCATAGGACCACACATATCCATATGTAGCAGTTCAATAGGTCTAGTTGTACTTACAAAGTTCTTAGGCTTGAATGAGTTTCTTATCTGTTTCCCCATAGCACAAGCCTTGCATATCTTTTCATCTTTGAACTTGATGGATGGCAGTCCTCTTACCAGGTCTTTAGAGACTAGTTTTTCAGTGTATTCAAGCTAATGTGTCCAAGCTTTTTGTGTCAAAGCTTTGAATCCTCTTTCAAAGCCTTGAGACATTTCAGACTTTCACATGCAACTTTATTAGTATTCAAAGAATAAACATTGTTTGACCTTGAAGTAGTGAGAATGCAATTTCTAGATTTTTCATCTTGCACCACACATTATCCTTGTCAAAGATGACCTTATTACCTTTATCACAAAGTTGAGATACACTAAGCAGATTAAACTTTAGACCATTAACAAAATAAACATCAGAAATAGAATTTTCAAAACCATTACCAAATGTACCAATTCCTATGATGTTGCATTTGCCTTTGTCACCAAGTGTGATTGTCTCTCCTGATTTTGATTCAATTCAGAATATAAAGAACTATTGTCACTCATGTGCCTGGAGCAACCAATATCCATAATCCACTTCTGGTCTTTGCTCTTGTTGACAACCTACAAACACCATTCACTGCCTTACCTAGCTGTTAGACCAAGTGTGATATTTGAATTTTTATTCAGGATCAACCATGTTAGGTGGTGTGACCCCATTAGGAACCCAAATCTGTCTCACTTGTCCCTTAAGATGAAATTGAAAAGTATTCCTCATGATTTTAGGTTCTCTTCTTCTAAAGGAACAGGTCATCTTAACATGACCAATCTTGTTACAGTAATGGCATTTTAGATAATGTTTGTTGCTTGCCTTCCCAAATCTGGTATTGTTCTTTCTTGGAAAATTATGAATGTATCCAATACCAGTTTTGTGAGCAGACTACAAACTTCCTCCAAGAATCAAGTTGAGATTGTGTTCAGAGCCAGCAAGATTTGTCATAAGCTCTTGAGATTCTTGAAGTTTCTCAGCCAGAGTAGTTTTTTGTTCCTCTAATTCATCATGTTGATGCCTAAGAGCAAAAAGTTTGTCACTCAAAAGAGAGTTCTCTGTTACAACTTCTTTAACTTGAGTTTTCAAGACTTTGAAATTGATTTCCAAAGCTTTGAAATCTCTGTCAGTCTTTGCCTGAGAAATTTCAAGATTCTTATTCTAGCAAACTAATTACAACTTATCTTTTACTTGCTCACGAACTTTCTCCTTTAAATATTTGATTTCATTTAAGTAATCTTCTTCATTCAAAAGCGTTGTTTTCAAAATATCAGAAAGTACATCTTCAGATTGAGACATTAGACTATTCACCATTATCTCAATGTTCTTATCTGAACTTTCATCATTCTTAGCCATAAGTCATAGGTTTTCTTGATCTTCTTCAGAATCTGATTCACTTGAAGAATCAGAGTCACTACATGAAGCTACCATGGCCTCTTTTCTTCTGTCATTGTCCTTCTTGTGAAAGTGTTTGCTTTTCTTGTAAGGACAATCTCTGATCAAGTTTCTTACATCAACACATTCAAAACAATTCATTACTTTATTTTTATTTCCATGGGAAGAGGACTTACCTTTGTAGTTCTTGCTACTAGAATATCTGAATTTGTCTCTGCTGAAGTCTGTTTCCCTTCTTCATGATGAGAATCCTTGTCAAGGCTTTGGAAATGAGGGTAAAATTATCTTCTTCATCATATTCTTCTCTTCCCAGGCTTTGATGTTGTTCGGTTTCTTTAGCCTTGAGTGCCAAATTCTTGACACTCTCTAGTATCTCTCCATCAGCTTCCATCATGGAGATCTCATGTGTGAGTACCTTTCCCTCTAAATAATCTATTTGGAAAGAGGAAAGATCTTGATCTTCAAAGGTTTTGTCTTTGGCTCCTATTTGGCGTTAGGAAGACTTCTCAAGATCTTTCTAATTTTCCCTTCATTGGAGAATGAATTCCCAAGGACTCCAGATTGTAGACAATTTCAGTAAATCTCTTGAAAATATCTTTGATGGATTCATCTCCATTCATCTTGAATAGTTCATACTGTATCAGGAAGATATTGATCTTAGTTTGCTTCACTTGGCAGGTTCCTTCAAAAGTCACCACTAGTTTATCCCATATCTGCTTACCAGTCTTGCAAGTAGATATTCTGCTGAATTCATCTGCATTCAAAGCACAATATAAGAGATTCATACCTCTACAATTTTTTGAAAGCTACTCTAACTCATAAGTAGAGAGAGAGTTTTTAGGTTTTGGATTTTTAATCTCATCATTTTCTGTGTAGAATGTGTGAGGTCCATCCTGAATAATAGACCATAGTTCAATTAACTGATCAATGATAAACATTTTCATCAAGGCCTTCCATTGCATGAAATTGTCTCCACAAAACAGATGAGGTCTGTTAGCAGATCTTCCTTGTGAGAAACCATCTTCATCTACATTACTCATGATCACAAGATTTTTAGATCTATACAGTGATACAAGTCTGATACCAATTGAAGATATTAATGCAGGTAGCAAATACAGGATCAAATAATCTATAAGAAGGGGTTTAATAGAGTATGGCAATTTTTGCCACATATGTGGATTTAAAACAAAATGAGAAGAACATGACGAGTTTCAAAGGTTTGAACTCAGTTTCAAGGCTTTGAAACCAAAACAGACAGTTTGAAGTTTACTGATAGCTTTCAAATTTTTTGAAAAGCTTTCCAAAGCTTTGAACTGAAACCTGATTTGAAGCATTGATGAAGACAGGTAAAGAACTTAAAAGCAAGACAAAGAACACAGTGATTTGGTACGAAGTTCGTAGAAATATGCATTTCTCGATCAAGGTGATCCTACAACCCATGAGGAGGCGACGAGTGGGCCATACTCTCAACAATGGCTTGGAGCCATGATATACGAAATGCAATCCATTTATACCAACAAAGTATGGACTTCGGTGGAACCACCTAAAAGGGTAAGACCCATAGGGTGCAAGTGAGTTTTGAGGAAACCAACATGGATGGTAATATGATTACTTTTAATGGACGATTGCTGGACAAAGGTTTCATGCAAGTTCATGGTATAGACTATGACGAAATTCTTTCCCCAGTTGCGATGCTTAAATCTATTCGCATCTCGCATGCAATTGTAGCTTACACTGTAATAACCCACATTTTTAAGCATGTTTAAAATGTACATCAATGCTATTTTCATGCTTGTTTGTTATTTTTATCATTTAATTTTCGTTATTATTTATGTAGTAGCACTGTAATAAGTATGTTAAGTCCTAGAATTATTTTGTTACATTTATATATGTTAATTATCTTATATATTTGTAGAATAATTTATGTGAATGAAAATAAAAATATTGTGAATTCAGGTTACTTTGTGATGAAGTTTTGTATTAACTATAGATATTTTTAAAGATTGAGCAAAGAAGAGGCGGATGACTCCACTGAATAAGATACTATAGATAGATTTTTTGTTCAAAGTTATGCAAATGATATGTTGGAACAGTGGTCTGTTGTAGTGGGTTAAGGCGAGCATCCAGGTCCATGTACCTGCGTGCCTCTTATTTTGTTGATTATTTTATTGAGTAAAAGACATCGACCACCCCTGAGTTTAGGGTTAATTCCACAAAGCTTCCCTGTGTTTTGGAAAAAGACAGTCTGCACCTTTTTTTGGATGGGGACTAACGGTTGACTAACACCATGAAGGAAAAGACTATTTTACCCCTGACATGTGATAAAATTACCTCTTATATATTGCCCTCATCTCTCATTCTCCTCCATTTCTTACCCTACCTTTCTCTCTCTTACCCTCAGTCTCTCTTCCCTATTCCTCAGATCTTAAACCCACGTATTTCTCCTCTCTCTCTCTCTCTCTCTCTCTCTCTCTCTCTCTCTCTCTCTCTCTCTCTCTCTCTCTCTCTCTCTCTCTCTGTCGATCCCTCATTCTCTCTTCTAGCCAGACTCACCATTGAATCCATCCTTCCAACCTCCAATTACCAAGCCAATTTCAACCTCAAACCACCCTCTGCGCGGCTCAATCGAAGAGCTGGTATACCCGCAACAACAGAACCTCTGTGAACCGCAACCTGAAACCCAGAACCCCTTCAAACTCCGATTACCACCCGCCTCCTACCTACCATTTAAGTTTGGGTCGTTCGGGTCTGAACCGGCTCCAATGGCGGAGGCCGGTGTAATAGATCCCTCGGTGGGTTGAGATGGGGATTCAATCCATCGCTGCAATGAGATTTGTCGGAACAAACGGCATACCACCTTCTCATCGCCTGTGCCTTCTTCACTGTCGTCGGCCTCCTTCTTCTCAATCGCCGGTCCATAGATCCGCCCGCAGGTGTCAATTTCTCGGCGGAAACTTCCGGCCGAGTTCAGAGGAAGCTCAGGCTATTTCGAGCGCGGGAAAGGAGATCCCCTAATGCGCCACCGTCGAATAAATGGGAGAAGCGTTTAGCGAAGAGGCTTGGGAGGAGAGTCTCAGAGTCAGACATAATCATTTTGATGGGGGAGAGGAAGAAATTTTGGTTGGGGATCAGTTTGAAGGTAATTTTTGTCTGAATGGGGCTAGGATCAAATGGGATTTTGATTTTCATCGGGTCAAAGTCTTGATGGGGCATGGTTTGCTGACATCTACAAGTAATTAGTCTTTGAAGGTAATTTAGAAGTTGCGGCTATCTGCTCGATTTACTGAACTAGATTTCATTAATTGGAAATTCACCCGTTCATCCGCTACCGAATGCCGGAACTTGCGAAGGACATTTTGACCTGGGTTTCATGCAAAAATGTTTGCATTAAATTTCCAACATTATCAGCGGGTCAAAATGACCTTCGAAAGACCCGAAAGAATAGAGAGGTTGAACGGAGGAAATTCATGCACATATGTTTTCATTAAATTGCCAACATTATCAGCGGGTCAAAATAACCTTCGCAAGACCCGGCAGAATAGAGAGGTTGAACGGAGGAAATAGATAATAACAAATAACAAACATGGAATGAACGGAGGGAAATATGGAAAGAGGCTCAGATCTGTACTCGTGAAAACCAGATAACACATCCATGATCTCAGGCTGCAAAAGGATTTTGCCTCGCCATGCATATCATGACACTATATCGACTACATAGTGAATTCGAACGATCCATATCATAACGGCCTCTTCAGTGAGCATGAAGTGGATCGGATCAATACTCATTAACAAATAAGAGATGACAACAGCAAGATGCAAAATTTAATTTGCCTTGCCTGGCATATTACACTCTAACAGCTTCAATGAGTGAATTCGGAAGATCCATATCATCATGGCCTCTTACACAGCTAAATGTTCGGACACATCAGATTATGAACATGCAACAATGACATAGGGTACTTAAAAACTTCATACTGTACACATAAATTGGGAGACATGCACATTTTCAGCTACCTCAGTTTCATCCACATCACATTCGACTAGCCAAATTTATATACATTAAAACACACATTCTTATATGTATGTTGCCGCATAGATATATCATTCAGCCCATGAATACACACTTTCCAATCACTTAACAGCAACCCCTTGGTTATGTGAGAAATAGTATATATATATATATATATACATACACACCACATTCTAGACTCAGCTAGCAGATCAGAACACTGGATTTACTCATAGCTAAAATGTTTGCAGATATCACAGTAAAATTGCTCCTTTTAAGTCATAGAAATGAAAAGATCTTGTTAGATCTGAGCTCAAGCCACCATTCAGACCCAAATTAAAAAGCGCATGTATAATCAATAGAAACTGAGAAGCCAAATTGTGACTGAGACACAGAGAGTGACGGACCAGTGCTTTGGACAGATGTTTGTGAAGGGTGAGACATGGAATATCTCTTCCTGCGCCAAAAACTCCATTCTCAGATTTGAACCAGCTGGTGCCTGATTGAGTCAATCAAATGAAGAACGATCGATTCGGAAAGGAGAAAGACGGTGGTGGCGAGATGACCGCGGTTGTGCACTGATAGAGAGAGCTAGAGAGAGAGAGCCGGCGATGGTGTCGAGTGGAAGATGATGAGTTAGCTAGGGTTCTTGATAGGTGAATTCAATGTGGAGGCCGAAAGGGGGAGTAATGGCGAGGAGTTGTTAGTTGGCCAGCAGATAGGGTGAATTAATTTTTTGGTATGATTTGATTTTGCCCCCAACACTTGGGGAGATTTCATTTCCCTACCCAAAATTTAGCGAAAATTTGATTTCCCACCCAAAAGTTTGTTCAAATTTGTGTTTAGATTCATTCCCGACAAAACTGCAAATCTTGATAGTTTTTTATTTCGGATGACTAGTCGTTTCCCCGCGACAGAAACACAGCTGGTCTTTAAAAATCTAAAAGACGACAAGGAAGACGACTAACTGATAAAAAAGACTGTTTGTACTGCTTTTAAAGACCATAATCCTGGTAGTCAGAAGGAAACTGGTCGCTGAATGCGAGATCTGTTGTAGTGTTTTTAAAATTTATTTTTGTATAAATCAGTATTATTTTATTTCCTTTCCCACGTCACACAGACACAAAAGTTTGAATCTCATTCAAATTGTAAAGATCTTAAAGAGATTTGGAAATATTTTTGTTTCCTTATCTAACTCAAACTCTCTAGTATTTATCTTCTTATGTCTCTCTCTTTTCTACATATCAGTCCTTTCTATCTATTCTCTACCCTCAAACCCTAATGAGCATAAGAAGAGAATCCCAAAGAATCAAGATGGCTGGAGGTTAAAAATTTGTTTCAGAAAGGAAGAGGAAGACTGCAGAAGATGTGATTCAAACTATCAGTGGTGATTCTAGTTCCAGAACTCCAACTGAACAAACAGCTCATTCTCCTCCAAAGAAGAAAAGCAAGAAAGATCTGACACCAACTTCCAAGAATAAAAAGGCAGATCAGCCTGCTCTTGAGAAACAATCAGAGGAACAAGTGGCTAGTCCAAAGAAGTTGAAGAATAAGAAGCCTACAGTTGCTGACAAGGGCAAAGAAAATGTTGTTAAGGTTGAACAAGAGAAAAGCACTGGAAAAGAACTGCAGATCTATTCAGTAAAGCCTCATTCCCCTGGTAAGAAACTTTCCAGGAAGTGATTTATTTCTCAAACTATTAGATGTCAGTGGTTATATGGTTTTTCTTCTAGACCAGTAGCCTATTGTAGCATGGTTATTTTTAACATGTTGAAAACCATGAATTTGAAGTGTGTTTTGAGACTGAAGAAAAGCTCCCTTTGGAAATTTTTAAACCCTCTTGAATTTTCCTACCCTAGGATTGCTAGGCATTTCCATTTGAACATGATTCAAATAAAAACAATTTTTAACTTGGTGATTCAATCCAAAGTTTCTGTGATTACAATCGAGTTATATCACTCACAGTTTGCCATTGTCTTAGGATGTCCAAAAAGGTTTAGCATAGAAACTATCCCAACAAAGTTGAATCTTTGAAACTGGCTAGGGAGGAATTCTTTCTACCTAATGTCTCTACCTCCTCAAAACAGTTAACACACTCTGTGCTAACTGTTGAAGCCAAAGTTTTGTTCACAATCTTGATGAGGAGTGTAGTGCCTAGGGAGACTTCAAAAGAGCTGCTGACTGACAGGGTACTATATTTGGTGTATTTGATCATGCATCGATATGATATTGATCTTCCAACAATTGCGATGGAAAACATGCTCTACTCCCAGACCAAAGAAAGAAAGCACCCTTTGTCGTATGCTAATCTGCTTTATGCATACTTTATTGACCTTGACCTTCCTACAGATAGAGAAGAAACAATTACCATTGGTTTTGGCATGCTTCATGAGAAAGCATTTGAGAGAATTGGTGTTGTGAAAACCAGTAATGGAATATGGAACTGATCTGTCTTATAAGGATTTGCAATCCAAGAAGTTTCCTAAACCCGAGGCCTTGACCCCTCCTTCAGACCTACCCTCTCAACCTCAAGACCTTTCATGGTGGTTCAAATACTTGAAATTATTGAGAAGGATATGGATGAGGTAAAGGAAAATCGACATGAGTTTGGCACTGAATTCAAGCAAGTAAAGTATATGGTTGAAAGCATCTTCAAGAGCATCAATGTACTTCCTGTGGAAGAAGAGGTGTCTCAGGCTGCAGAAGGATCAAAGAGGGATGCAGAAGGTTCAACCAAAGATATGTTCACTGTGCATACAACTCAGGATGAGGCTACATGGGTGGTTGAAAAAGGAAAACAAGTCGTTCAAGAAGAGGGTGATGAATAACAAGAGAAAGCTGATGCTGACAGTCCAGACTCAGGGATGTTGATCAAGGACCTCAAGAAGAAGAAAAATAAAGCTGTCATTCCAGAGATAGTGACTGATGAACAACTTTTTGAAGAAGCTGGAGGTGCTGGAGGTAATGCTGATAGAGAAGAAGAAGAACAACAAGATGATGAGGATGGTGAAGAAGATAGTGGAGAAGAAGATGTTGAGCCCAAGGGAGATGGAGACTCAACCCCCTTAATTCTTGCCTCTTCTTTCTTTATTTTTCAAGGCCTTGAATTTCTCTTCAAATTCTTGAAAATTTATATCTTTCAAAAAAAAAATTACTCAATTTTCCAAACTTTGATCCAACATTTTCTCATTCTGTTATTGTGAAAGTCAAAAATGGGGAGAAATTTAGGTGTTTTTTTTTTGTTTACTTTTAGTGCTTTTTATCTAGTTTAGATCAATAGGATTTGCTAGACATTGCTACTGCTTTACATTGCTGAAATAAGTTGGATTACTTGGATATTTTATGTTACAGTTTATATCATGGATTTTGCTATGCTCAAGTGAATATTTTTTGCAGACATTCAGTCCCCACAAAGTTTTTGGTTTTGTATTTCATCAAGGGGTAGATTGTAAGTTCATTCTGTTTCAAAGGCTTGAAAAAGCTTGTCTCTTTCAAGGACTTGAAATTGCTTTCAAGGGTTTGAAGCAAGTACTGCAGAATACAGCATGAACTTAGGGGGAGCTTTTGATTTCATTCCAATTACGGATCTCCTATGATTGATTATATGTTACTTGATGATGAAAGAAAAATCATTCGACTACTCTAAACTGTGATTAATCTATATGTTTGAATAAGTTTTGCAGGGATATACAGTTACCTATTTTGCAGGAATTAGTTCCTAAACTGGAATGATGCAGAAAAGGAAACTATGTTGTTGATTTGATTCTTTGTTGGCTCAAATCTGCTATGGACCTTCCTAAATTACTCCTGAAAAAAGTCAAGACAGTATCCTTGAAGGTACTGAGCAACTAGCCGTTGGAGCAAGATGTTAGAAGATTCAAGATTTTAAGCTATTTCTCGGGAAAGTTTGTTGAGAAGATTCTGAAGTTCTTCAATTCAAACAGGCAGCTTAAAATATGAAATTACTGCAGAATTTTGTAAACACGATACAGAGAAATAAACAGAGACATTCAAACACACAGAGGATTCACAAGCAACCAAGAAGCATATCTACATCAGTCAATCCAATCATCTGAAGAACACTGCATTCTCACTGAATACTTATGTCGCAGTGTTCTTCTCTTCTTATCATCATTTATATATAATTTAGATAATACTTTCAGTTCTTATTCTCGTGGATTGTTCAAGGTGAAAAATAGAGAATTCTTTTTTAATCAGTTAGCAAGAGCAGGTACTTGATAGGATACTGAGAACCACAAGCTGTAACAGTGTAAGGCATCTCTCTGTGCGTGAGATCTAGGGCTTAGCTTTTGATTAATAAGAATTGAGTTGAAAATCCTGCAGGGATTAAGTCCCTGAGGTAGAGACGTAGGTCCAAGGGGATTGAACTCTATAATTCCCTGTGTCTCTTGCATTTACTTTGCTGCACTTTACTTGGCTTACATACTTCTCAAAATATGTTTCAGTTCATGGGCTTGAAACTCATTTCAAGGCCTTGAAAACTGTCAACTTTCACTTTAATTTATGTTTTAATTCCAAGGACTTGAAACTCATTGCAAGGCCTTGAAATACTTGCTGCACTTCACAAATATCTTTGAAACCACTTTTTTAGCAAAAGTTTCCATACTCTATTCAACCCCCCCCCCCCCCCCTCCCCCTTCTAGAGTATTGATCCTGTTGTCATTCCTACTTTACTGTCCTTCAATCTTGAGTGTTGTAAATCTAGGGTTTAAGGTACTATGTTCAAGGATCCCCTACTGGCTCTTTAGCTTTTTGTTCTGTTGATTAAGAAAACACACAGCAGTTATTTTATCCATGTGGCTTACCAGTAGTGTAGTAGCTTTTCAGTTCCTACACATTATCACAATTCTGCAGATTTTCGGATCCTGTTAAGCTACCTAAATCTGCAGAATCGTTCTAAGCCTGTTAGGGTATATAACATGTCCAAAACCTTGGTCAAAACCGTTAACAGTTGGTCAAACGCTTTGGCTAGTCCTATCTCCCCTTCTCTGTTGGGTCAATCGGGGTAAGGTACTAAATTTTTTATTCTCTTACTAGCCCTATAACTAGCCGCTTTTGCCTTCCGGTTTGAGTCTGTAGCAATTCAGGGAAATCAAACCGAGCATGCATAAACAGTAAAATCAAAGACAGAATAACAAATAAAAATTGCTGATATTAAGATCCTAAGATCATAAATCCATAGTAAAAACTGAACTAAATACTGGGTACGAAACCCTAGGTTCACCGAGAACCTAGGTAAATAGTTTAGCTACTGAACGACATAATTAACTAACAACGTTTCTTAAATAAAGAGAGAGTAAGATGAAACGAGTGTCTTGGATTCTTGATTCGCGGTTCCGTGGTCTCCGAGGATGCTAAGACTTTTCCTTGGGTGTTTTGTATGAAAAACGAGCTCTGGACGTTCCTTTATATAGTGGTAAGAAGCTTTTGGAAAAACTATCAGAATTTACGAAATTGCCACTGGCCAAACCGCCTCAGAATTTCCCACTGCCTGCATGGCTACCTGCGTGGCTACCTACCAGCCATGCAGACAGTGGCCCTGTCAGCTTCCACAAAAACTCTCTCTCCCCTTCATGTGTGGATGTTGCGTGCCTACTGCCAGCCACACAGACATGGGGTCTTATGGTCTTGTTTCTCTCTCTTCTTCCTCTCGGGCTAGTGGCTACTGCCAGCCATGCATACAGCAGCCTGTTTCTTCCATACTTAACCAAAAAAAGTGGTCAGGACCACTCTGCTTGCGTGGCTACCTGCGTGGCTACTACCAGCCATGCAGACAGCCGCCAAAACTGTCCAAAATCAGCCAAAAATTGGGCCCTGACTTTTGGTCTGCGTGGCTACTGCATGGCTACTGCCAGCCATGCAGAAAGTGCCCAAAAAATTATATTTCTGATCTCTGCCTGCGTGGCTACTTCCGGGCATGCAGACAACAACTGCTTCAACTTTGGAGGGCCATATATTTTTCATCCGTACTCTGTTTTGGCTCCGTGACCTGTCGTTGGAAATATCTTCAAGTCTACTTTCATTTCCATCGGTATCACTCCAAAATACCTTGTATATTTCAATGTATCTTCAAAAGAGATAAGACTGATCATTCTAGCTTCTCCAACTTTGCTTCTCTCACTCCGCTTGAGCATTCTTTGTTTCCAAAGTTCGTTTGATGCCTCAAATCAACCCGGAAGCATCCGTTCCTGCCAAGAAAACAATAAGAACCATACCAATAGATTATATTTTCCAGATAACATCGAATCATGCATGAAAACACCCTGACTTCTCAATTAAGCTTAAATACCTCTTTTGCAGAATACGCATATATTTTTGTCTAAAACATTCTCAAACTTATGAATAATTTTCCAAAGAACACTCCAATATAAGCTCATAGAAAACTCCTAAATGGGAGTTATCATCCGCCTCAAACTCCCCAATTTCACCATCCCATCTGCCATGACCGCTTTCTCCCTCATCCTCCTCACCTATTTCACTATTGAAAATACTAATGCAGGTAGCAAATACAGGATCAAATACTCTAGAAGGGGGTGAATAGAGTATGGCAACTTTTGCCAAAGATGTGTATTTAAAACAAAATGAGAAGAACTTGAAAATTTTCGAAGGTGTGAACTCAATTTCTAGGCTTTGAACCAAAAAAGACAGTTTAAAGTGTATTGATAGTTTTCAAAGCTTGAAAAGCTTTCCAAAGCTTTGAAAAGCTTTCCAAAGCTTTGAACTAAAACCTGGAGCAGTTATGAAGACAGGTAAAGAACTGAAAATCAAGACAAAGAACACAGTGATTTGATACGAAGTTCGGGCCCAAGTGACCTAATCTCCGCCTGAGGGATCTATCCCTCCACAATTTCAACAACTTCTTATTAATCAAAATCTAAGCCCAAGATATCAGCGTAAGAGAATTCCCTAACTCTTTTCCAGTCTGTGGTTCTCACTAACCTATCTAGTACCTGCTCTACCTAACTGATCATAATAAGAATTTTCTGTTGTTCCTTTTTAACAACTCCATAGAAAGATGATAAAATGATATAGATAAAGATATAAAAATAAAACTTAGAATGAAGAACCTTGTGAACTCAGTGAAGCATTAAAGCTTGAAGTGTTCTTGTGGAATCTGGAATGGATTGAGTGGATGTTTGATCATCTTCAATGATTCTTGTCAATCCGTGAGAGTGTTTGAATCTCTGTGGAAAACTCTTTGCTTCTGAATCTCTATCAATCACTTTTTTTTTGTCAATTTGAATTTCAGAATATCAAGGAACTTAAGACAGAAATCCCTAAAAATCCTCAATATAATCCTTGACTCTCAACAGCCATTTTCCAACGGCTAGTTGCTTGATTCTCTCATTGATTTTGATCTGATCTTTAATATCCAAGTTTAAGGAAAGTCCAGACAACCTTCCATACTCGTAGCACTTAATCTGCAGACATTGATTGCCACTAATGCATCTCTATAAGTAAGGAAACTTAGCTAAACCTGCAACACATAGTTAGCTCAATATCCCTGCAGAATAACTCAGACAAATGATGAGATCAAAGAAATTTATAACACAGAATTAGTTTGTCTTACATCATATAATAAAGCATGATCAAGTGCAGAAGATTAGAGAATGAATAGGAGGAAGAACTCTCCCTAAGTTCCTATTGTGAAGAGTTGTGCAGTTTCAAGGCTTTGAAACTGGTTTCAAAGTTTTGAAACCAACTATGAACTTACAATCTCCCCCTTAATTTAAGAAAAAACCCACTAATATGTTTAAACTGTATTTTTGCAGAAGATAGACATTAGTAGCATAGCAGGAACAGTTATATAAGATCAGAACTAAATATCATTACTAACAGTTATGTAGCTGAATTAAAATCAAACCAAAAAAGAACTCTTCCTTAGCCAACTTAATCTCGTCAATCTTGCTAGGGTAGTTTTCTGAATTATACCTCTTTGGACAACCCAAGACATTAGCAAATTCAGCATGATCTAACTCCATTACAACACCAGCTACCTTAGTTGAAACAGTTAAACCCAAAGCATTCACTTGTTTTAGATTCGGGTAAAAGAGTCTCGTAAGCCTAGGATATACAATCTCGGAGAACTCTCTTTCAATCTCCTCATACACTCCAAGTCCATAGAATCCAACATGCTAGTACTGATCATACTATAATAAGAAACAGGAGCATGAAAATCCATCTAAGTAGATACCTCTTGCAGCATGATTGATAAAACATTTAGATGAAACAAGTCTCTTACCAGAAGTTGTTTTCTCTTAAGAGTAAACATGAATCTCCTTCCCCATATCTTTTTCTAAAACCTATATGTCCTTCCCCTTTTCTGACTTCTGAGGAGTCTTTGCCTACTTCACCTTCTTTGGACAGCCAATTTGAATACTTTTTTTGTTTCCCAGAAGAGGCTACTGGATTTAGCTTCTTCTTACTGGAAACAGCAGACTGATCTTCCTTGTCCTTCTTGCTTTTCTTCTTCTGAGGAGGAGGAGGAGGAAGTTGCTGGTTGTACTGACAGTTCTAGAGTTGGAGCTGTCACTGAGTAGCTTGAACTTCTTCTTATACAGCTTTTCTTTCCTGTCATGTACTCTTCTATGAGCCTCCATCCATCTTGATTCTTTGAGAGTATCTCCGTAAGTCCAATCGGTTCAGGGTTTAAGAAGAGAGAGGAAGGTAAGATAGTATAGAGAAAGAGATAAGGGAGAGGATAAATACTAAAGAGTTTGAATGAGGGAAACCAAATGTTCCCAAATATTTTGAGGAAGGAAATTTTGATTGAAATTTAAATTGGTGTGTGACGTGTGGAAAGGAAATAATATTAAAAAGGATTTGATTTAATAAGGTAAATCTAATGTTAGGAAATTATCTAAAGAGATAACACCCTGCATTAATGATCCATTCATTTAAAGATATAGTACACAGATTTATATTCAAAGCTTTGAAAAGAATTTCAAGGCTTTGAAAACTGTAATACTGCAGATAAAATTTTCAAGTATTTGAAAAAAAAATCAAGGATTTGAAAAAAAATTCAAAACGTTGAAACACACATAAATTACCTGATGGTCCCCCTAAACCAATGCTTCCCTGTTCAACATGCCAAATTCTAATCTCAATGCTGTGAATCTATCCTCTGGCAGTGGTTTAGTGAAGATATATGCAGGCTGCAAGTGGGTTGGCACAAATGATAGAGATACATCACCTTTCTCCACATGATCTCTTATGGTGATTTCTAGCATCAATGTGCTTAGTCCTTGAATGTTGTACTGGATTCTTAGTAATTGAGATATCACTAGTTTTGTCACATTTGATAAGGATATCTTTGAATTCATAACCCATATCTCTCATATGTTGAGCTATCCACATCACTTGTGAGCAGCAAGCTCCAGTTGCTATGTATTCAGCTTCTGTTGGTTGATAAAGCTACTGAACTTTCCTTTTTAGAATGTCAGCTTATCAGGGATGATCCAAGGAATTGGCAAAACCCTGAATTTCTCTTTCAATCAACTTTATATCCTATAAAATCAGTATCTGAATAGCCACACAGAGATAAGTTAGACTGTTTAGCATAGCAAATCCCTAAGTCTTTGGTACCATTGAGATATCTGAAAATTCTTTTGACAGCAACTAAGTGAGACTCTTTAGGATCACCTTGACATCTAGCACACATAAAAACACTAATGGGAGTGTTGAACTCATGGGAGTTTTGGCTACCTTGGATTGAGACATCTTATACTTGTTCAGTAAATCCTTTTGTACTTATTTTGGCGTAGGAAATTTCCTTTCTTCATTTCATGTACCTGAAGCCTAAGAAGCAAATTTAGCTCTCCCATTAAGCTCATCTCAAATTCCTTGCTCATAAAACTAGAGAAATCCTTGGAAAGAGAATCATTAGTAGCACCAAACAGAATATCATCATCATATATATGTACTACTAAAATGTCTTTCTCATGTGTCCTTATAAAAATATTTTTGTCAACTAAGCCTCTTTTGAAATCATTTTCAATTAAGAACTTTGACAATCTTTCATACCAAGCTCTTGGAGCCTGTTTGAGATCATAAAGAGCTTTGTCTAGCTTATAAACATGATTTTGAAAATCATCACTTGCAAAACCAGGAGGTTGAGCAACATAAACTTCTTCTTGCTGATAACCATTTAGAAAGGCACATTTAACATCCATTTGAAACAGTTTGATGTTCTTATGTCATGCAAATTCAAGTAACATCCTAATTGCTTCCAACCTGGCTACAAGAGCAAAAGTCTCCTCATAATTTATACCTTCTTCCTAGTTGTAGCCTTGAGCTACCAGTCTTCCCTTATTTCTAATAACCATACCATTTTCATCCAGCTTGTTTCTGAACACCCATCTTGTTCCAATAACAGACTGATATTTGGGAGGAGGAACTAGATTTCTAGCTTTGTTCCTCTCAAACTCATTTAGCTCACTTTGCATTGCAATGGTCTAGTCTACTTCGTGTAGTGCTTCTTTCACATTCTTAAGTTCTACAAGAAACACAAAATCATTAAAAGTACACAAGTTCTTTAACTGAGATATTGTTTGTGTACCACTGGGTGGATCATAAGTGATGTTTTCTGCTGGATGTGATGACAGATATCTGAACTTCTTTCTTGGTGTCTAGGGTTCTGGTTCTCCAGGAATCTTTTCAAGGCCTTGAGATCTTGATGCAGTGGCTTGACCACTCTGTGTGTTTTGAGGATATGTTTCAAGACTTTGAGATCCAGTTTGAAGGCTTTGAAATTTTTTTCTGTTTTCATGCAAGTTAGTCTCAGAACCGTTCTCTGGATCTTCTTCATACTTGACTCATGCTTGTTCAAATTTAAGTTTGTAAAACCTTCATCACTTTTGGCATCAAACTTTCCAAGATTATCTTTACCATTGTTGTGAACAAAACTGATACAACCAAAAGGTTTGAAATAAGAAATGTTTGGTTTACTCCTTTTGAAAAGTTCATAAGGAGGCTTTTTCAAAATTGGCCTAATCAGGAACCTGTTCAAAATGTAATTTGCAGTATTGATAGCCTTTGCCCAAAAATTCTTTGGCAATTTATTTTTAAAAACAATATCCTAGACATGTCCTCAAGAGTCATTTTCTTTCTTTCAACTACACCATTTTGTTGAGGAGTTCTAGGAGCAGAAAAATTGTAAGAGATATCATCCTTAGCGCATAATAAACCAAACTCTAGTTGATCAAATTCTCTTCCATGATCACTCCTCATTGAAGCAATAGGCAGGTTTTTAGAAGTCTGCAGCTCTTTACAAATCTTTGAAAATCCAGATAAAGCTTTTGAATTTTCTCTTAGAAATATAACCCAAGTAAATCCAGAGAAATCATCTACAATAACTAGCATATACTTCATACCCTTTGGAGTTGGAACTCTCATAGGACCACACATATCCATATGTAGCAGTTCAATAGGTCTAGTTGTACTTACAAAGTTCTTAGGCTTGAATGAGTTTCTTATCTGTTTCCCCATAGCACAAGCCTTGCATATCTTTTCATCTTTGAACTTGATGGATGGCAGTCCTCTTACCAGGTTTTTAGAGACTGATTTTCAGTGTATTCAAGCTAATGTGTCCAAGCTTTTTGTGTCAAAGCTTTGAATCCTCTCTCAAAGCCTTGAGACATTTCAGACTTTCACATGCAACTTTATTAGTATTCAAAGAATAAACATTGTTTGACCTTGAAGTAGTGAGAATGCAATTTCTAGATTTTTCATCTTGCACCACACATTATCCTTGTCAAAGATGACCTTATTACCTTTATCACAAAGCTGAGATACACTAAGCAGATTAAACTTTAGACCATTAACAAAATAAACATCAGAAATAGAATTTTCAAAACCATTACCAAATGTACCAATTCCTATGATGTTGCATTTGCCTTTGTCACCAAGTGTGATTGTCTCTCCTGATTTTGATTCAATTCAGAATATAAAGAACTATTGCCACTCATGTGCCTGGAGCAACCAATATCCATACTCCACTTCTGGTCTTTGCTCTTGGTGACAACCTACAAACACCATTCACTGCCTTACCTAACTGTTAGACCAAGTGTGATATTTGAATTTTTATTCAGGATCAACCATGTTAGGTGGTGTGACCCCATTAGGAACCCAAATCTGTCTCACTTGTCCCTTAAGATGAAATTGAAAAGTATTCCTCATGATTTTAGGTTCTCTTCTTCTAAAGGAACAGGTCATCTTAACATGACCAATCTTGTTACAGTAATGGCATTTTAGATAATGTTTGTTGCTTGCCTTCCCAAATCTGGTATTGTTCTTTCTTGGAAAATTATGAATGTATCCAATACCAGTTTTGTGAGCAGACTACAAACTTCCTCCAAGAATCAAGTTGAGATTGTGTTCAGAGCCAGCAAGATTTGTCATAAGCTTTTGAGATTCTTGAAGTTTCTCAGCCAGAGTAGTTTTTTGTTCCTCTAATTCATCATGTTGATGCCTAAGAGCAAAAAATTTGTCACTCAAAAGAGAGTTCTCTGTTACAACTTCTTTAACTTGAGTTTTCAAGACTTTGAAATTGATTTCCAAAGCTTTGAAATCTCTGTCAGTCTTTGCCTGAGAAATTTCAAGATTCTTATTCTAGCAAACTAATTACAACTTATCTTTTACTTGATCACGAACTTTCTCCTTTAAATATTTGATTTCATTTAAGTAATCTTCTTCATTCAAAAGCGTTGTTTTCAAAATATCAGAAAGTACATCTGCAGATTGAGACATTAGACTATTCACCATTATCTCAATGTTCTTATCTGAACTTTCATCATTCTTAGCCATAAGTCATAGGTTTTCTTGATCTTCTTCAGAATCTGATTCACTTGAAGAATCAGAGTCACTACATGAAGCTACCATGGCCTCTTTTCTTCTGTCATTGTCCTTCTTGTGAAAGTGTTTGCTTTTCTTGTAAGGACAATCTCTGATCAAGTTTCTTACATCAACACATTCAAAACAATTCATTACTTTATTTTTATTTCCATGGGAAGAGGACTTACCTTTGTAGTTCTTGCTACTAGAATATCTGAATTTGTCTCTGCTGAAGTCTGTTTCCCTTCTTCATGATGAGAATCCTTGTCAAGGCTTTGGAAATGAGGGTAAAATGATCTTCTTCATCATATTCTTCTCTTCCCAGGCTTTGATGTTGTTCGGTTTCTTTAGCCTTGAGTGCCAAATTCTTGACACTCTCTAGTATCTCTCCATCAGCTTCCATCATGGAGATCTCATGTGTGAGTACCTTTCCCTCTAAATAATCTATTTGGAAAGAGGACAGATCTTGATCTTCAAAGGTTTTGTCTTTGGCTCCTATTTGGCATTAGGAAGACTTCTCAAGATCTTTCTAATTTTCCCTTCATTGGAGAATGAATTCCCAAGGACTCCAGATTGTAGACAATTTCAGTAAATCTCTTGAAAATATCTTTGATGGATTCATCTCCATTCATCTTGAATAGTTCATACTGTATCAGGAAGATATTGATCTTAGTTTGCTTCACTTGGCAGGTTCCTTCAAAAGTCACCACTAGTTTATCCCATATCTGCTTACCAGTCTTGCAAGTAGATATTCTGCTGAATTCATCTGCATTCAAAGAACAATATAAGAGATTCATACCTCTACAATTTTTTGCAAGCTACTCTAACTCATAAGTAGAGAGAGAGTTTTCAGGTTTTGGATTTTTAATCTCATCATTTTCTGTGTAGAATGTGTGAGGTTCATCCTGAATAATAGACCATAGTTCAATGAACTGATCAATGATAAACATTTTCATCAAGGCCTTCCATTGCATGAAATTGTCTCCACAAAACAGATGAGGTCTGTTAGCAGCTCTTCCTTGTGAGAAACCATCTTCATCTACATTACTCATGATCACAAGAATTTTAGATCTATACAGTGATACAAGTCTGATACCAATTGAAGATATTAATGCAGGTAGCAAATACAGGATCAAATAATCTATAAGAAGGGGTTTAATAGAGTATGGCAATTTTTGCCAAATATGTGGATTTAAAAAAAAATGAGAAGAACATGACGAGTTTCAAAGGTTTGAACTCAGTTTCAAGGCTTTGAAACCAAAACCGACAGTTTGAAGCTTACTGATAGCTTTCAAATTTTTTGAAAAGCTTTCCAAAGCTTTGAACTGAAACCTGATTTAAAGCATTTATGAAGACAGGTAAAGAACTTAAAAGCAAGACAAAGAACACAGTGATTTGGTACGAAGTTCGTAGAAATATGCATTTCTCGATCAAGGTGATCCTACAACCCATTAGGAGGCGACGAGTGGGCCATACTCTCAACAATGGCTTGGAGCCATGATATACGAAATGCAATCCATTTATACCAACAAAGTATGGACTTCGGTGGAACCACCTAAAAGGGTAAGACCCATAGGGTGCAAGTGAGTTTTGAGGAAACCAACATGGATGGTAATATGATTACTTTTAATGGACGATTGCTGGACAAAGGTTTCATGCAAGTTCATGGTATAGACTATGACGAAATTCTTTCCCCAGTTGCGATGCTTAAATCTATTCGCATCTCGCATGCAATTGTAGCTTACACTGTAATAACCCACATTTTTAAGCATGTTTAAAATGTACATCAATGCTATTTTCATGCTTGTTTGTTATTTTTATCATTTAATTTTCGTTATTATTTATGTAGTAGCACAGTAATAAGTATGTTAAGTCCAAGAATTATTTTGTTACATTTATATATGTTAATTATCTTATATATTTGTAGAATATTTTATGTGAATGAAAATAAAAATATTGTGAATTCAGGTTACTTTGTGATGAAGTTTTGTATTAACTATAGATATTTTTAAAGATTGAGCAAAGAAGAGGCGGATGACTACACTGAATAAGATACTAAAGATAGATTTTTTGTTCAAAGTTATGCAAATGATATGTTGGAACAGTGGTCTGTTGTAGTGGGTTAAGGCGAGCATCCAGGTCCATGTACCTGCGTGCCTCTTATTTTGTTGATTATTTTATTGAGTAAAAGACATCGACCACCCCTGAGTTTAGGGTTAATTCCACGCAGCTTCCCTGTGTTTTGGAAAAAGACAGTATGCACCTTTTTTTGGATGGGGACTAACGGTTGACTAACACCATGAAGGAGAAGACTATTTTACCCCTGACATGTGATAAAATTACCTCTTATATATTGCCCTCATCTGTCATTCTCCTCCATTTCTAACCCTAACTTTCTTACCCTCTTTCTCTCTTCCCTATTCCTCAGATCTGAAACCCACGTATTTCTCCTCTCTCTCTCTCTCTATCTCTCTCTCTCTCTATCTCTCTCTCTCTCTCTCTCTCTCTCTCTCTCTCTCTCTCTCTCTCTCTCTCTCTCTCTCTCTCTCTCTCTCTCTCTCTCTCTGCGCGGCTCAATCGATGAGCTGGTATACCCGCGACAACAGAACCTCTGTGAACCGCAACCTGAAACCCAGAACCCCTTCAAACTCCGATTACCACCCGCCTCCTACCTACCATTTAAGTTTGGGTCGTTCGGGTCTGAACCGGCTCCAATGGCGGAGGCCGGTGTAATAGATCCCTCGGTGGGTTGAGATGGGGATTCAATCCATCGCTGCAATGAGATTTGTCGGAACAAACGGCATACCACCTTCTCATCGCCTGTGCCTTCTTCACTGTCGTCGGCCTCCTTCTTCTCAATCGCCGGTCCATAGATCCGCCCGCCGGTGTCAATTTCTCGGCGGAAACTTCCGGCCGAGTTCAGAGGAAGCTCAGGCTATTTCGAGCGCGGGAAAGGAGATCCCCTAATGCGCCACCGTCGAATAAATGGGAGAAGCGTTTAGCGAAGAGGCTTGGGAGGAGAGTCTCAGAGTCAGACATAATCATTTTGATGGGGGAGAGGAAGAAAATTTTGGTTGGGGATCAGTTTGAAGGTAATTTTTGTCTGAATGGGGCTAGGATCAAATGGGATTTTGATTTTCATCGGGTCAAAGTCTTGATGGGGCATGGTTTGCTGACATCTACATGTAATTAGTCTTTGAAGGTAATTTAGAAGTTGCGGCTATCTGCTCGATTTACTGAACTAGATTTCATTAATTGGAAATTCACCCGTTCATCCGCTACCGAATGCCGGAACTTGCAAAGGACATTTTGACATGGGTTTCATGCAAATATGTTTGCATTAAAATGCCAACATTATCAGCGGGTCAAAATGACCTTCGCAAGACCCGAAAGAATAGAGAGGTTGAACGGAGGAAATTCATGCACAGATGTTTTCATTAAATTGCCAACATTATCAGCGGGTCAAAATAACCTTCGCAAGACCCGGCAGAATAGAGAGGTTGAACGGAGGAAATAGATAATAACAAATAACAAACATGGAATGAACGGAGGGAAATATGGAAATAGGCTCAGATCTGTACTCGTGAAAACCAGATAACACATCCATGATCACAGGCTGCAAAAGGATTTTGCCTCGCCATGCATATCATGACACTGTATCGACTACATAGTGAATTCGAACGATCCATATCATAACGGCCTCTTCAGTGAGCATGAAGTGGATCGGATCAATACTCATTAACAAATAAGAGATGACAACAGCAAGATGCAAAAATTAATTTGCCTTGCCTGGCATATTACACTCTAACAGCTTCAATGAGTGAATTCGGAAGATCCATATCATCATGGCCTCTTACACAGCTAAATGTTTGGACACATCAGATTATGAACATGCAACAATGACATAGGGTACTTAAAAACTTCATACTGTACACATAAATTGGGAGACATGCACATTTTCAGCTACCTCAGTTTCATCCACATCACATTCGACTAGCCAAATTTATATACATTAAAACACACATTCTTATATGTATGTTGCCGCATAGATATATCATTCAGCCCATGAATACACACTTTCCAATCACTTAACAGCAACCCCTTGGTTATGTGAGAAATAGTATATATATATATATATATATATATATATATATACATACACACCACATTCTAGACTCAGCTAGCAGATCAGAACACTGGATTTACTCATAGCTAAAATGTTTGCAGATATCAAAGTAAAATTAAAGCACATACAATGTATAAGCATGGAAGATGGAGCCCGGCCTACAAATATAGATATCACAGTAAAATTGCTCCTTTTCAGTCATAGAAATGAAAAGATCTTGTTAGATCTGAGCTCAAGCCACCATTCAGACCCAAATTAAAAAGCGCATGTATAATCAATAGAAACTGAGAAGCCAAACTGTGACTGAGACACAGAGAGTGACGGACCAGTGCTTTGGACAGATGTTTGTGAAGGGTGAGAAATGGAATTTCTCTTCCTGCGCCAAAAACTCCATTCTCAGATTTGAACCAGCTGGTGCCTGATTGAGTCAATCAAATGAAGAACGATCGATTCGGAAAGGAGAAAGACGGTGGTGGCGAGATGACCGCGGTTGTGCACTGATAGAGAGAGCTAGAGAGAGAGAGCCGGCGATGGTGTCGAGTGGAAGATGATGAGTTAGCTAGGGTTCTTGATAGGTGAATTCAATGTGGAGGCCGAAAGGGGGAGTAATGGCGAGGAGTTGTTAGTTGGCCAGCAGATAGGGTGAATTAATTTTTTGGTATGATTTGATTTTGCCCCCAACACTTGGGGAGATTTCATTTCCCTACCCAAAATTTAGCGAAAATTTGATTTCCCACCCAAAAGTTTGTTCAAATTTGTGTTTAGATTCATTCCCGACAAAACTGCAAATCTTGATAGTTTTTTATTTCGGATGACTAGTCGTTTCCCCGCGACAGAAACACAGCTGGTCTTTAAAAATCTAAAAGACGACAAGGCAGACGACTAACTGATAAAAAAGACTGTTTGTACTGCTTTTAAAGACCATAATCCTGGTAGTCAGAAGGAAACTGGTCGCTGAATGCGAGATCTGTTGTAGTGTTTTTAAAATTTATTTTTGTATAAATCAGTATTATTTTATTTCCTTTCCCACGTCACACAGACACACAAGTTTGAATCTCATTCAAATTGTAAAGATCTTAAAGAGATTTGAAAATATTTTTGTTTCCTTATCTAACTCAAACTCTCTAGTATTTATCTTCTTATGTCTCTCTCTTTTCTACATATCAGTCCTTTCTATCTATTCTCTACCCTCAAACCCTAATGAGCATAAGAAGAGAATCCCAAAGAATCAAGATGGCTGGAGGTTAAAAATTTGTTTCAGAAAGGAAGAGGAAGACTGCAGAATATGTGATTCAAACTATCAGTGGTGATTCTAGTTCCAGAACTCCAACTGAACAAACGGCTCATTCTCCTCCAAAGAAGAAAAGCAAGAAAGATCTGACACCAACTTCCAAGAAGAAAAAGGCAGATCAGCCTGCTCTTGAGAAACAATCAGAGGAACAAGTGGCTAGTCCAAAGAAGTTGAAGAATAAGAAGCCTACAGTTGCTGACAAGGGCAAAGAAAATGTTGTTAAGGTTGAACAAGAGAAAAGCACTGGAAAAGAACTGCAGATCTATTCAGTAAAGCCTCATTCCCCTGGTAAGAAACTTTCCAGGAAGTGATTTATTTCTCAAACTATTAGAGGTCAGTGGTTATATGGTTTTTCTTCTAGACCAGTAGCCTATTGTAGCATGGTTATTTTTAACATGTTGAAAACCATGAATTTGAAGTGTGTTTTGAGACTGAAGAAAAGCTCCCTTTGGAAATTTTTAAACCCTCTTGAATTTTCCTACCCTAGGATTGCTAGGCATTTCCATTTGAACATGATTCAAATAAAAACAATTTTTAACTTGGTGATTCAATCCAAAGTTGCTGTGATTACAATCGAGTTATATCACTCACAGTTTGCCATTGTCTTAGGATGTCCAAAAAGGTTTAGCATAGAAACTATCCCAACAAAGTTGAATCTTTGAAACTGGCTAGGGAGGAATTCTTTCTACCTAATGTCTCTACCTCCTCAAAACAGTTAACACACTCTGTGCTAACTGTTGAAGCCAAAGTTTTGTTCACAATCTTGATGAGGAGTGTAGTGCCTAGGGAGACTTCAAAAGAGCTGCTGACTGACAGGGTACTATATTTGGTGTATTTGATCATGCATCGATATGATATTGATCTTCCAACAATTGCGATGGAACACATGCTCTACTCCCAGACCAAAGAAAGAAAGCACCCTTTGTCGTATGCTAATCTGCTTTATGCATACTTTATTGACCTTGACCTTCCTACTGATAGAGAAGAAACAATTACCATTGGTTTTGGCATGCTTCATGAGAAAGCATTTGAGAGAATTGGTGTTGTGAAAACCAGTGATGGAATATGGAACTGATCTGTCTTATAAGGATTTGTAATCCAAGAAGTTTCCTAAACCCGAGGCCTTGACCCCTCCTTCAGACCTACCCTCTCAACCTCAAGACCTTTCATGGTGGTTCAAATACTTGAAATTATTGAGAAGGATATGGATGAGTAAAGGAAAATCGTCATGAGTTTGGCACTGAATTCAAGCAAGTAAAGTATATGGTTGAAAGCATCTTCAAGAGCATCAATGTACTTCCTGTGGAAGAAGAGGTGTCTCAGGCTGCAGAAGGATCAAAGAGGGATGCAGAAGGTTCAACCAAAGATATGTTCACTGTGCATACAACTCAGGATGAGGCTACATGGGTGGTTGAAAAAGGAAAACAAGTCGTTCAAGAAGAGGGTGATGAATAACAAGAGAAAGCTGATGCTGACAGTCCAGACTCAGGGATGTTGATCAAGGACCTCAAGAAGAAGAAAAATAAAGCTGTCATTCCAGAGATAGTGACTGATGAACAACTTTTTGAAGAAGCTGGAGGTGCTGGAGGTAATGCTGATAGAGAAGAAGAAGAACAACAAGATGATGAGGATGGTGAAGAAGATAGTGGAGAAGAAGATGCTGAGCCCAAGGGAGATGGAGACTCAACCCCCTTAATTCTTGCCTCTTCTTTCTTTATTTTTCAAGGCCTTGAATTTCTCTTCAAATTCTTGAAAATTTATATCTTTTCAAAAAAAAATTACTCAATTTTCCAAACTTTGATCCAACATTTTCTCATTCTGTTATTGTGAAAGTCAAAAATGGGGAGAAATTTAGGTGTTTTTTTTTGTTTACTTTTAGTGCTTTTTATCTGGTTTAGATCAATAGGATTTGCTAGACATTGCTACTGCTTTACATTGCTGAAATAAGTTGGATTACTTGGATATTTTATGTTACAGTTTATTATCATGGATTTTGCTATGCTCTAGTGAATATTTTTTGCAGACATTCAGTCCCCACAAAGTTTTTGGTTTTGTATTTCATCAAGGGGTAGATTGTAAGTTCATTCTGTTTCAAAGGCTTGAAAAAGCTTGTCTCTTTCAAGGACTTGAAATTGCTTTCAAGGGTTTGAAGCAAGTACTGCAGAATACAGCATGAACTTAGGGGGAGCTTTTGATTTCATTCCAATTACGGATCTCCTATGATTGATTATATGTTACTTGATGATGAAAGAAAAATCATTCGACTACTCTAAACTGTGATTAATCTATATGTTTGAATAAGTTTTGCAGGGATATACAGTTACCTATTTTGCAGGAATTAGTTCCTAAACTGGAATGATGCAGAAAAGGAAACTATGTTGTTGATTTGATTCTTTGTTGGCTCAAATCTGATATGGACCTTCCTAAATTACTCCTGAAAAAAGTCAAGACAGTATCCTTGAAGGTACTGAGCAACTAGCCGTTGGAGCAAGATGTTAGAAGATTCAAGATTTTAAGCTATTTCTCGGGAAAGTTTGTTGAGAAGATTCTGAAGTTCTTCAATTCAAACAAGCAGCTTAAAATATGAAATTACTGCGGAATTTCGTAAACACGATACAGAGAAATAAACAGAGACATTCAAACACACAGAGGATTCACAAGCAACCAAGAAGCATATCTACATCAGTCAATCCAATCATCTGAAGAACACTGCATTCTCACTGAATACTTATGTCGCAGTGTTCTTCTCTTCTTATCATCATTTATATATAATTTAGATAATACTTTCAGTTCTTATTCTCGTGGATTGTTCAAGGTGAAAAATAGAGAATTCTTTTTTAATCAGTTAGCAAGAGCAGGTACTTGATAGGATACTGAGAACCACAAGCTGTAACAGTGTAAGGCATCTCTCTGTGCTTGAGATCTAGGGCTTAGCTTTTGATTAATAAGAATTGAGTTGAAAATCCTGCAGGGATTAAGTCCCTGAGGTAGAGACGTAGGTCCAAGGGGATTGAACTCTATAATTCCCTGTGTCTCTTGCATTTACTTTGCTGCACTTTACTTGGCTTACATACTTCTCAAAATATGTTTCAGTTCATGGGCTTGAAACTCATTTCAAGGCCTTGAAAACTGTCAACTTTCACTTTACTTTATGTTTTAATTCCAAGGACTTGAAACTCATTGCAAGGCCTTGAAATACTTGCTGCACTTCACAAATATCTTTGAAACCACTTTTTTAGCAAAAGTTTCCATACTCTATTCAACCCCCCCCCTCCCCCTTCTAGAGTATTGATCCTGTTGTCATTCCTACTTTACTGTCCTTCAATCTTGAGTGTTGTAAATCTAGGGTTTAAGGTACTATGTTCAAGGATCCCCTACGGGCTCTTTAGCTTTTTGTTCTGTTGATTAAGAAAACACACAGCAGTTACTTTATCCATGTGGCTTACCAGTAGTGTAGTAGCTTTTCAGTTCCTACACATTATCACAATTTTGCAGATTTTCGGATCCTGTTAAGCTACCTAAATCTGCAGAATCGTTCTAAGCCTGTTAGGGTATATAACATGTCCAAAACCTTGGTCAAAACCGTTAACAGTTGGTCAAACGCTTTGGCTAGTCCTATCTCCCCTTCTCTGTTGGGCCCATCGGGGTAAGGTACTAAATTTTTTATTCTCTTACTAGCCCTATAACTAGCCGCTTTTGCCTTCCGGTTTGAGTCTGTAGCAATTCAGGGAAATCAAACCGAGCATGCATAAACAGTAAAATCAAAGACAGAATAACAAATAAAAATTGCTGATATTAAGATCCTAAGATCATAAATCCATAGTAAAAACTGAACTAAATACTGGGTACGAAACCCTAGGTTCACCGAGAACCTAGGTAAAGAGTTTAGCTACTGAACGACATAATTAACTAACAACGTTTCTTAAATAAAGAGAGAGTAAGATGAAACGAGTGTCTTGGATTCTTGATTCGCGGTTCCGTGGTCTCCGAGGATGCTAAGACTTTTCCTTGGGTGTTTTGTATGAAAAACGAGCTCTGGACGTTCCTTTATATAGTGGTAAGAAGCTTTTGGAAAAACTATCAGAATTTACGAAATTGCCACTGGCCAAACCGCCTCAGAATTTCCCACTGCCTGCATGGCTACCTGCGTGGCTACCTACCAGCCATGCAGACAGTGGCCCTGTCAGCTTCCACAAAAACTCTCTCTCCCCTTCATGTGTGGATGTTGCGTGCCTACTGCCAGCCACACAGACAGGGGGTCTTATGGTCTTGTTTCTCTCTCTTCTTCCTCTCGGGCTAGTGGCTACTGCCAGCCATGCATACAGCAGCCTGTTTCTTCCATACTTAACCAAAAAAAGTGGTCAGGACCACTCTGCTTGCGTGGCTACCTGCGTGGCTACTACCAGCCATGCAGACAGCCGCCAAAACTGTCCAAAATCAGCCAAAAATTGGGCCCTGACTTTTGGTCTGCGTGGCTACTGCATGGCTACTGCCAGCCATGCAGAAAGTGCCCAAAAAATTACATTTCTGATCTCTGCCTGCGTGGCTACTTCCGGGCATGCAGACAACAACTGCTTCAACTTTGGAGGGCCATATATTTTTCATCTGTACTCTGTTTTGGCTCCGCGACCTGTCGTTGGAAATATCTTCAAGTCTACTTTCATTTCCATCGGTATCACTCCAAAATACCTTGTATATTTCAATGTATCTTCAAAAGAGATAAGACTGATCATTCTAGCTTCTCCAACTTTGCTTCTCTCACTCCGCTTGAGCATTCTTTGTTTCCAAAGTTCGTTTGATGCCTCAAATCAACCCGGAAGCATCCGTTCCTGCCAAGAAAACAATAAGAACCATACCAATAGATTATATTTTCCAGATAACATCGAATCATGCATGAAAACACCCTGATTTCTCAATTAAGCTTAAATACCTCTTTTGCAGAATACGCATATATTTTTGTCTAAAACATGCTCAAACTTATGAATAATTTTCCAAAGAACACTCCAATATAAGCTCATAGAAAACTCCTAAATGGGAGTTATCATCCGCCTCAAACTCCCCAATTTCACCATCCCATCTGCCATGACCGCCTTCTCCCTCATCCTCCTCACCTATTTCACTATTGAAAATACTAATGCAGGTAGCAAATACAGGATCAAATACTCTAGAAGGGGGTGAATAGAGTATGGCAACTTTTGCCAAAGATGTGTATTTAAAACAAAATGAGAAGAACTTGAAAATTTTCGAAGGTGTGAACTCAATTTCTAGGCTTTGAACCAAAAAAGACAGTTTAAAGTGTATTGATAGTTTTCAAAGCTTGAAAAGCTTTCCAAAGCTTTGAAAAGCTTTTCAAAGCTTTGAACTAAAACCTGGAGCAGTTATGAAGACAGGTAAAGAACTGAAAATCAAGACAAAGAACACAGTGATTTGATACGAAGTTCGGGCCCAAGTGACCTAATCTCCGCCTGAGGGATCTATCCCTCCACAATTTCAACAACCTCTTATTAATCAAAATCTAAGCCCAAGATATCAGCGTAAGAGAATTCCGTAACTCTTTTTCAGTCTGTGGTTCTCACTAACCTATCTAGTACCTGCTCTACCTAACTGATCATAATAAGAATTTTATGTTGTTCCTTTTTAACAACTCCATAGAAAGATGATAAAATGATATAGATAAAGATATAAAAATAAAACTTATAATGAAGAACCTTGTGAACTCAGTGAAGCATTAGAGCTTGAAGTGTTCTTGTGGAATCTGGAATGGATTGAGTGGATGTTTGATCATCTTCAATGATTCTTGTCAATCCGTGAGAGTGTTTGAATCTCTGTGGAAAACTCTTTGCTTCTGAATCTCCATCAATCACTTTTTTTTTGTCAATTTGAATTTCAGAATATCAAGGAACTTAAGACAGAAATCCCTAAAAATCCTCAATATAATCCTTGACTTTCAACAGCCATTTTCCAACGGCTAGTTGCTTGATTCTCTCATTGATTTTGATCTGATCTTTAATATCCAAGTTTAAGGAAAGTCCAGACAACCTTCCATACTCGTAGCACTTAATCTGCAAGCATTGATTGCCACTAATGCATCTCTATAAGTAACGAAACTTAGCTAAACCTGCAACACATAGTTAGCTCAATATCCCTGCAGAATAACTCAGACAAATGATGAGATCAAAGAAATTTATAACACAGAATTAGTTTGTCTTTCATCATATAATAAAGCATGATCAAGTGGAGAAGATTAGAGAATGAATAGGAGGAAGAACTCTCCCTAAGTTCCTATTGTGAAGAGTTGTGCAGTTTCAAGGCTTTGAAACTGGTTTCAAAGTTTTGAAACCAACTATGAACTTACAATCTCCCCCTTAATTTAAGAAAAAACCCACTAATATGTTTAAACTGTATTTCTGCAGAAGATAGACATTAGTAGCATAGCAGGAACAGTTATATAAGATCGGAACTAAATATCATTACTAACAGTTATGTAGCTGAATTAAAATCAAACCAAAAAAGAAATCTTCCTTAGCCAACTTAATCTCGTCAATCTTGCTAGGGTAGTTTTCTGAATTATACCTCTTTGGACAACCCAAGACATTAGCAAATTCAGCATGATCGAACTCCATTACAACACCAGATACCTTAGTTGAAACAGTTAAACCCAAAGCATTCACTTGTTTTAGATTCAGGTAAAAGTGTCTCGTAAGCCTAGGATATACAATCTCGGAGAACTCGGTTTCAATCTCCTCATACACTCCAAGTCCATAGAATCCAACATGCTAGTACTGATCATACTATAATAAGAAACAGGAGCATGAAAATCCATCTAAGTAGATACCTCTTGCAGCATGATTGATAAAACATTTAGATGAAACAAGTCTCTTACCAGAAGTTGTTTTCTCTTCAGAGTAAACATGAATCTCCTTCCCCTTATCTTTTTCTAAAACCTATATGTCCTTCCCCTTTTCTGACTTCTGAGGAGTCTTTGCCTACTTCACCTTCTTTGGACAGCCAATTTGAATACTTTTTTTGTTTCCCAGAAGAGGCTACTAGATTTAGCTTCTTCTTACTGGAAACAGCAGACTGATCTTCCTTGTCCTTCTTGCTTTTCTTCTTCTAAGGAGGAGGAGGAGGAAGTTGCTGGTTGTACTGACAGTTCTAGAGTTGGAGCTGTCACTGAGTAGCTTGAACTTCTTCTTATACAGCTTTTTTTTCCTGTCCTGTACTCTTCTATGAGCCTCCATCCATCTTGATTCTTTGAGAGTATCTCCGTAAGTCCAATCGGTTGAGGGTTTAAGAAGAGAGAGGAATGTAAGATAGTATAGAGAAAGAGATAAGGGAGAGGATAAATACTAAAGAGTTTGAATGAGGGAAACCAAATGTTCCCAAATATTTTGACGAAGGAAATTTTGATTGAAATTTAAATTGTTGTGTGACGTGTGGAAAGGAAATAATATTAAAAAGGATTTGATTTAATAAGGTAAATCTAATGTTAGGAAATTATCTAAAGAGATAACACCCTGCATTAATGATCCATTCATTTAAAGATATAGTACACAGATTTATATTCAAAGCTTTGAAAAGAATTTCAAGGCTTTGAAAACTGTAATACTGCAGATAAAATTTTCAAGTATTTGAAAAAAAAAATCAAGGATTTGAAAAAAAATTCAAAACGTTGAAACACACATAAATTACCTGATGGTCCCCCTAAACCAATGCTTCCTTGTTCAACATGCCAAATTCTAATCTCAATGCTGTGAATCTATCCTCTGGCAGTGGTTTAGTGAAGATATATGCAAGCTGCAAGTGGGTTGTGAGCAGCAAGCTCCAGTTGCAATGTATTCAGCTTCTGTTGGTTGATAAAGCTACTGAATTTTCCTTTTTAGAATGTCAGATTATCAGGGATGATCCAAGGAATTGGCAAAACCCTGAATTTCTCTTTCAATCAACTTTATATCCTATAAAATCAGTATCTGAATAGCCACACAGAGATAAGTTAGACTGTTTAGCATAGCAAATCCCTAAGTCTTTGGTACCATTGAGATATCTGAAAATTCTTTTGACAGCAACTAAGTGAGACTCTTTAGGATCACCTTGAAATCTAGCACACATAAAAATACTAATGGGAGTGTTGAACTCATGGGAGTTTTGGCTACCTTGGATTGAGACATCTTGTACTTGTTCAGTAAATCCTTTTGTACTTATTTTGGCGTAGGAAATTTCCTTTCTTCATTTCATGTACCTGAAGCCTAAGAAGCAAATTTAGCTCTCCCATTAAGCTCATCTCAAATTCCTTGCTCATAAAATTAGAGAAATCCTTGGAAAGAGAATCATTAGTAGCACAAAACAGAATATCATCATCATATATATGTACTACTAAAATGTCTTTCTCATGTGTCCTTATAAAAATATTTTTGTCAACTAAGCCTCTTTTGAAATCATTTTCAATTAAGAACTTTGACAATCTTTCATACCAAGCTCTTGGAGCCTATTTGAGATCATAAAGAGCTTTGTCTAGCTTAGAAACATGATTTTGAAAATCATCACTTGCAAAACCAGGAGGTTGAGCAACATAAACTTATTCTTGCTGATAACCATTTAGAAAAGCACATTTAACATCCATTTGAAACAGTTTGATGTTCTTATGTCATGCAAATTCAAGTAACATCCTAATTGCTTCCAACCTGGCTACAAGAGCAAAAGTCTCCTCATAATTTATACCTTCTTCCCAGTTGTATCCTTGAGCTACCAGTCTTCCCTTATTTCTAATAACCATAACATTTTCATCCAGCTTGTTTCTGAACACCCATCTTGTTCCAATAAAAGACTGATATTTGGGAGGAGGAACTAGATTTCTAGCTTTGTTCCTCTCAAAATCATTTAGCTCACTTTGCATTGCAATGGTCCAGTCTACTTCGTGTAGTGCTTCTTTCACATTCTTAAGTTCTACAACAAACACAAAATCATTAAAAGTACACAAGTTCTTTAACTGAAATCTTGTTTGTGTACCACTGGGTGGATCATAAGTGATGTTTTCTGCTGGATGTGATGACAGATATCTGAACTTCTTTCTTGGTGTCAAGGGTTCTGGTTCTCCAGGAATCTTTTCAAGGCCTTGAGATCTTGATGCAGTGGCTTGACCACTCTGTGTGTCTTGAAGATATGTTTCAAGGCTTTGAGATCCAGTTTCAAGGCTTTGAAATTTTTTTCTGTTTTCATGCAAGTTAGTCTCAGAACCGTTCTCTGGATTTTCTTCATACTTGACTCATGCTTGTTCAAATTTAAGTTTGTAAAACCTTCATCACTTTTGGCATCAAAATTTCCAAGATTATCTTTACCATTGTTGTGAACAAAACTGATACAACCAAAAGGTTTGAAATAAGAAATGTTTGGTTTATTCCTTTTGAAAAGTTCATAAGGAGTCTTTTTCAAAATTGGCCTAATCAGGAACCTGTTCAAAATGTAATTTGCAGTATTGATAGCCTTTGCCCAAAAATTCTTTGGCAATTTATTTTTAAAAACAATATCCTAGACATGTCCTCAAGAGTCATTTTCTTTCTTTCAACTACACCATTTTGTTGAGGAGTTCTAGGAGCAGAAAAATTGTAAGAGATATCATCCTTAGCGCATAATAAACCAAACTCTAGTTGATCAAATTCTCTTCCATGATCACTCCTCATTGAAGCAATAGGCAGGTTTTTAGAAGTCTGCAGCTCTTTACAAAGCTTTGAAAATCCAGATAAAGATTTTGAATTTTCTCTTAGAAATATAACCCAAGTAAATCCAGAGAAATCATCTACAATAACTAGCATATACTTCATACCCTTTGGAGTTGTAACTCTCATAGGACCACACATATCCATATGTAGCAGTTCAATAGGTCTAGTTGTACTTACAAAGTTCTTAGGCTTGAATGAGTTTCTTATCTGTTTCCCCATAGCACAAGCCTTGCATATCTTTTCATATTTGAACTTGATGGATGGCAGTCCTCTTACCAGGTCTTTAGAGACTAGTTTTTCAGTGTATTCAAGCTAATGTGTCCAAGCTTTTTGTGTCAAAGCTTTGAATCCTCTTTCAAAGCCTTGAGACATTTCAGACTTTCACATGCAACTTTATTAGTATTCAAAGAATAAACATTGTTTGACCTTGAAGTAGTGAGAATGCAATTTCTAGATTTTTCATCTTGCACCACACATTATCCTTGTCAAAGATGACCTTATTACCTTTATCTTAAAGCTGAGATACACTAAGCAGATTAAACTTTAGACCATTAACAAAATAAACATCAGAAATAGAATTTTCAAAACCATTACCAAATTTACCAATTCCTATGATGTTGCATTTGCCTTTGTCAACAAGTGTGATTGTCTCTCCTGATTTTGTTTCAATTCAGAATATAAAGAACTGTTTCCACTCATGTGCCTGGAGCAACCAATATCCATAATCCACTTCTGGTCTTTGCTCTTGGTGACAACCTACAAACACCATTCACTGCCTTACCTAGCTGTTAGACCAAGTGTGATATTTGAATTTTTATTCAGGATCAACCATGTTAGGTGGTGTGACCCCATTAGGAACCCAAATCTGTCTCACTTGTCCCTTAAGATGAAATTGAAAAGTATTCCTCATGATTTCAGGTTCTCTTCTTCTAAAGGAACAGGTCATCTTAACATGACCAATCTTGTTACAGTAATGGCATTTTAGATAATGTTTGTTGCTTGCCTTCCCAAATCTGGTATTGTTCTTTCTTGGAAAATTATGAATGTATCCAATACCAGTTTTGTGAGCAGACTACAAACTTCCTCCAAGAATCAAGTTGAGATTGTGTTCAGAGCCAGCAAGATTTGTCATAAGCTTTTGAGATTCTTGAAGTTTCTCAGCCAGAGTAGTTTTTTGTTCCTCTAATTCATCATGTTGATGCCTAAGAGCAAAAAGTTTGTCACTCAAAAGAGAGTTCTCTGTTACAACTTCTTTAACTTGATTTTTCAAGACTTTGAAATTGATTTCCAAAGCTTTGAACTCTCTGTCAGTCTTTGCCTGAGAAATTTCAAGATTCTTATTCTAGCAAACTAATTACAACTTATTTTTACTTGCTCACGAACTTTCTCCTTTAAATATTTGATTTCATTTAAGTAATCTTCTTCATTCAAAAGAGTTGTTTTCAAAATA
The DNA here is from genome assembly GCA_023055425.1 of Linanthus parryae. Lineage (NCBI taxonomy): Eukaryota > Viridiplantae > Streptophyta > Magnoliopsida > Ericales > Polemoniaceae > Linanthus > Linanthus parryae. The sequence continues at coordinate 7,961,822 of JALGPY010000013.1, read as the reverse complement.
TCAGAAAGTACATCTGCAGATTGAGACATTAGACTATTCACCATTATCTCAATGTTCTTATCTGAACTTTCATCATTCTTAGCCATAAGTCATAGGTTTTCTTGATCTTCTTCAGAATCTGATTCACTTGAAGAATCAGAGTCACTACATGAAGCTACCATGGCCTCTTTTCTTCTGTCATTGTCCTTCTTGTGAAAGTGTTTGCTTTTCTTGTAAGGACAATCTCTGATCAAGTTTCTTACATCAACACATTCAAAACAATTCATTACTTTATTTTTATTTCCATGGGAAGAGGACTTACCTTTGTAGTTCTTGCTACTAGAATATCTGAATTTGTCTCTGCTGAAGTCTGTTTCCCTTCTTCATGATGAGAATCCTTGTCAAGGCTTTGGAAATGAGGGTAAAATGATCTTCTTCATCATATTCTTCTCTTCCCAGGCTTTGATGTTGTTCGGTTTCTTTAGCCTTGAGTGCCAAATTCTTGACACTCTCTAGTATCTCTCCATCAGCTTCCATCATGGAGATCTCATGTGTGAGTACCTTTCCCTCTAAATAATCTATTTGGAAAGAGGACAGATCTTGATCTTCAAAGGTTTTGTCTTTGGCTCCTATTTGGCGTTAGGAAGACTTCTCAAGATCTTTCTAATTTTCCCTTCATTGGAGAATGAATTCCCAAGGACTCCAGATTGTAGACAATTTCAGTAAATCTCTTGAAAATATCTTTGATGGATTCATCTCCATTCATCTTGAATAGTTCATACTGTATCAGGAAGATATTGATCTTAGTTTGCTTCACTTGGCAGGTTCCTTCAAAAGTCACCACTAGTTTATCCCATATCTGCTTACCAGTCTTGCAAGTAGATATTCTGCTGAATTCATCTGCATTCAAAGAAAAATATAAGAGATTCATACCTCTACAATTTTTTGAAAGCTACTCTAACTCATAAGTAGAGAGAGAGTTTTCAGGTTTTGGATTTTTAATCTCATCATTTTCTGTGTAGAATGTGTGAGGTTCATCCTGAATAATAGACCATAGTTCAATGAACTGATCAATGATAAACATTTTCATCAAGGCCTTCCATTGCATGAAATTGTCTCCACAAAACAGATGAGGTCTGTTAGCACCTCTACCTTGTGAGAAACCATCTTCATCTACATTACTCATGATCACAAGATTTTTAGATCTATACAATGATACAAGTCTGATACCAATTGAAGATATTAATGCAGGTAGCAAATACAGGATCAAATAATCTATAAGAAGGGGTTTAATAGAGTATGGCAATTTTTGCCAAATATGTGGATTTAAAACAAAATGAGAAGAACATGACGAGTTTCAAAGGTTTGAACTCAGTTTCAAGGCTTTGAAACCAAAACAGACAGTTTGAAGTTTACTGATAGCTTTCAAATTTTTTGAAAAGCTTTCCAAAGCTTTGAACTGAAACCTGATTTAAAGCATTGATGAAGACAGGTAAAGAACTTAAAAGCAAGACAAAGAACACAGTGATTTGGTACGAAGTTCGTAGAAATATGCATTTCTCGATCAAGGTGATCCTACAACCCATGAGGAGGCGACGAGTGGCCATACTCTCAACAATGGCTTGGAGCCATGATATACGAAATGCAATCCATTTATACCAACAAAGTATGAACTTCGGTGAAACCACCTAAAAGGGTAAGACCCATAGGGTGCAAGTGAGTTTTGAGGAAACCAACATGGATGGTAATATGATTACTTTTAATGGACGATTGCTGGACAAAGGTTTCATGCAAGTTCATGGTATAGACTATGACGAAATTCTTTCCCCAGTTGCGATGCTTAAATCTATTCGCATCTCGCATGCAATTGTAGCTTACACTGTAATAACCCACATTTTTAAGCATGTTTAAAATGTACATCAATGCTATTTTCATGCTTGTTTGTTATTTTTATCATTTAATTTTCGTTATTATTTATGTAGTAGCACAGTAATAAGTATGTTAAGTCCAAGAATTATTTTGTTACATTTATATATGTTAATTATCTTATATATTTGTAGAATATTTTATGTGAATGAAAATAAAAATATTGTGAATTCAGGTTACTTTGTGATGAAGTTTTGTATTAACTATAGATATTTTTAAAGATTGAGCAAAGAAGAGACTGATGACTCCACTGAATAAGATACTATAGATAGATTTTTTGTTCAAAGTTATGCAAATGATATGTTGGAACAGTGGTCTGTTGTAGTGGGTTAAGGCGAGCATCCAGGTCCATGTACCTGCGTGCCTCTTATTTTGTTGATTATTTTATTGAGTAAAAGACATCGACCACCCCTGAGTTTAGGGTTAATTCCACAAAGCTTCTCTCTCTCTCTCTCTCTCTCTCTCTCTCTCTCTCTCTCTCTCTCTCTCTCTCTCTCTCTCTCTGTCGATCCCTCATTCTCTCTTCTAGCCAGACTCACCATTGAATCCATCCTTCCAACCTCCAATTACCAAGCCAATTTCAACCTCAAACCACCCTTTGCGCGGCTCAATCGAAGAGCTGGTATACCCACGACAACAGAACCTCTGTGAACCGCAACCTGAAACCCAGAACCCCTTCACACTCCGATTACCACCCGCCTCCTGCCTACCATTTGAGTTTGGGTCGTTCGGGTCTGAACCGGCTCCAATGGCGGAGGCCGGTGTAATAGATCCCTCGGTGGGTTGAGATGGGGATTCAATCCATCGCTGCAATGAGATTTGTCGGAACAAACGGCATACCACCTTCTCATCGCCTGTGCCTTCTTCACTGTCGTCGGCCTCCTTTTTCTCAATCGCCGGTCCATAGATCCGCCCGCCGGTGTCAATTTCTCAGCGGAAACTTCCGGCCGAGTTCAGAGGAAGCTCAGGCTATTTCGAGCGCGGGAAAGGAGATCCCCTAATGCGCCACCGTCGAATAAATGGGAGAAGCGTTTAGCGAAGAGGCTTGGGAGGAGAGTCTCAGAGTCAGACAAAATCATTTTGATGGGGGAGAGGAAGAAAATTTTGGTTGGGGATCAGTTTGAAGGTAATTTTTGTCTGAATGGGGCTAGGATCAAATGGGATTTTGATTTTCATCGGGTCAAAGTCTTGATGGGGCATGGTTTGCTGACATCTACATGTAATTAGTCTTTGAAGGTAATTTAGAAGTTGCGGCTATCTGCTCGATTTACTGAACTAGATTTCATTAATTGGAAATTCACCCGTTCATCCGCTACCGAATGCCGGAACTTGCGAAGGACATTTTGACCTGGGTTTCATGCAAAAATGTTTGCATTAAATTGCCAACATTATCAGCGGGTCAAAATGACCTTCGCAAGACCCGAAAGAATAGAGAGGTTGAACGGAGGAAATTCATGCACAGATGTTTTCATTAAATTGCCAACATTATCAGCGGGTCAAAATAACCTTCGCAAGACCCGGCAGAATAGAGAGGTTGAACGGAGGAAATAGATAATAACAAATAACAAACATGGAATGAACGTAGGGAAATATGGAAATAGGCTCAGATCTGTACTCGTGAAAACCAGATAACACATCCATGATCACAGGCTGCAAAAGGATTTTGCCTCGCCATGCATATCATGACACTGTATCGACTACATAGTGAATTCGAACGATCCATATCATAACGGCCTCTTCAGTGAGCATGAAGTGGATCGGATCAATACTCATTAACAAATAAGAGATGACAACAGCAAGATGCAAAAATTAATTTGCCTTGCCTGGCATATTACACTCTAACACCTTCAATGAGTGAATTCGGAAGATCCATATCATCATGGCCTCTTACACAGCTAAATGTTTGGACACATCAGATTATGAACATGCAACAATGACATAGGGTACTTAAAAACTTCATACTGTACACATAAATTGGGAGACATGCACATTTTCAGCTACCTCAGTTTCATCCACATCACATTCGACTAGCCAAATTTATATACATTAAAACACACATTCTTATATGTATGTTGCCGCATAGATATATCATTCAGCCCATGAATACACACTTTCCAATCACTTAACAGCAACCCCTTGGTTATGTGAGAAATAGTATATATATATTTATATATATACATACACACCACATTCTAGACTCAGCTAGCAGATCAGAACACTGGATTTACTCATAGCTAAAATGTTTGCAGATATCAAAGTAAAATTAAAGCACATACAATGTATAAGCATGGAAGATGGAGCCCGGCCTACAAATATAGATATCACAGTAAAAATGCTCCTTTTAAGTCATAGAAATGAAAAGATCTTGTTAGATCTGAGCTCAAGCCACCATTCAGACCCAAATTAAAAAGCGCATGTATAATCAATAGAAACTGAGAAGCCAAACTGTGACTGAGACACAGAGAGTGACGGACCAGTGCTTTGGACAGATGTTTGTGAAGGGTGAGAAATGGAATTTCTCTTCCTGCGCCAAAAACTCCATTCTCAGATTTGAACCAGCTGGTGCCTGATTGAGTCAATCAAATGAAGAACGATCGATTCGGAAAGGAGAAAGACGGTGGTGGCGAGATGACCGCGGTTGTGCACTGATAGAGAGAGCTAGAGAGAGAGAGCCGGCGATGGTGTCGAGTGGAAGATGATGAGTTAGCTAGGGTTCTTGATAGGTGAATTCAATGTGGAGGCCGAAAGGGGGAGTAATGGCGAGGAGTTGTTAGTTGGCCAGCAGATAGGGTGAATTAATTTTTTGGTATGATTTGATTTTGCCCCCAACACTTGGGGAGATTTCATTTCCCTACCCAAAATTTAGCGAAAATTTGATTTCCCACCCAAAAGTTTGTTCAAATTTGTGTTTAGATTCATTCCCGACAAAACTGCAAATCTTGATAGTTTTTTATTTCGGATGACTAGTCGTTTCCCCGCGACAGAAACACAGCTGGTCTTTAAAAATCTAAAAGACGACAAGGCAGACGACTAACTGATAAAAAAGACTGTTTGTACAGCTTTTAAAGACCATAATCCTGGTAGTCAGAAGGAAACTGGTCGCTGAATGCGAGATCTGTTGTAGTGTTTTTAAAATTTATTTTTGTATAAATCAGTATTATTTTATTTCCTTTCCCACGTCACACAGACACAAAAGTTTGAATCTCATTCAAATTGTAAATATCTTAAAGAGATTTGGAAATATTTTTGTTTCCTTATCTAACTCAAACTCTCTAGTATTTATCTTCTTATGTCTCTCTCTTTTCTACATATCAGTCCTTTCTATCTATTCTCTACCCTCAAACCCTAATGAGCATAAGAAGAGAATCCCAAAGAATCAAGATGGCTGGAGGTTAAAAATTTGTTTCAGAAAGGAAGAGGAAGAATGCAGAAGATGTGATTCAAACTATCAGTGGTGATTCTAGTTCCAGAACTCCAACTGAACAAACGGCTCATTCTCCTCCAAAGAAGAAAAGCAAGAAAGATCTGACACCAACTTCCAAGAAGAAAAAGGCAGATCAGCCTGCTCTTGAGAAACAATCAGAGGAACAAGTGGCTAGTCCAAAGAAGTTGAAGAATAAGAAGCCTACAGTTGTTGACAAGGGCAAAGAAAATGTTGTTAAGGTTGAACAAGAGAAAAGCACTGGAAAAGAACTGCAGATCTATTCAGTAAAGCCTCATTCCCCTGGTAAGAAACTTTCCAGGAAGTGATTTATTTCTCAAACTATTAGATGTCAGTGGTTATATGGTTTTTCTTCTAGACCAGTAGCCTATTGTAGCATGGTTATTTTTAACATGTTAAAAACCATGAATTTGAAGTGTGTTTTGAGACTGAAGAAAAGCTCCCTTTGGAAATTTTTAAACCCTCTTGAATTTTCCTACCCTAGGATTGCTAGGCATTTCCATTTGAACATGATTCAAATAAAAACAATTTTTAACTTGGTGATTCAATCCAAAGATGCTGTGATTACAATCGAGTTATATCACTCACAGTTTGCCATTGTCTTAGGATGTCCAAAAAGGTTTAGCATAGAAACTATCCCAACAAAGTTGAATCTTTGAAACTGGCTAGGGAGGAATTCTTTCTACATAATGTCTCTACCTCCTCAAAACAGTTAACACACTCTGTGCTAACTGTTGAAGCCAAAGTTTTGTTCACAATCTTGATGAGGAGTGTAGTGCCTAGGGAGACTTCAAAAGAGCTGCTGACTGACAGGGTACTATATTTGGTGTATTTGATCATGCATCGATATGATATTGATCTTCCAACAATTGCGATGGAACACATGCTCTACTCCCAGACCAAAGAAAGAAAGCACCCTTTGTCGTATGCTAATCTGCTTTATGCATACTTTATTGACCTTGACCTTCCTACTGATAGAGAAGAAACAATTACCATTGGTTTTGGCATGCTTTATGAGAAAGCATTTGAGAGAATTGGTGTTGTGAAAACCAGTGATGGAATATGGAACTGATCTGTCTTATAAGGATTTGTAATCCAAGAAGTTTCCTAAACCCGAGGCCTTGACCCCTCCTTCAGACCTACCCTCTCAACCTCAAGACCTTTCATGGTGGTTCGAATACTTGAAATTATTGAGAAGGATATGGATGAGGTAAAGGAAAATCGTCATGAGTTTGGCACTGAATTCAAGCAAGTAAAGTATATGGTTGAAAGCATCTTCAAGAGCATCAATGTACTTCCTGTGGAAGAAGAGGTGTCTCAGGCTGCAGAAGGATCAAAGAGGGATGCAGAAGGTTCAACCAAAGATATGTTCACTGTGCATACAACTCAGGATGAGGCTACATGGGTGGTTGAAAAAGGAAAACAAGTCGTTCAAGAAGAGGGTGATGAATAACAAGAGAAAGCTGATGCTGACAGTCCAGACTCAGGGATGTTGATCAAGGACCTCAAGAAGAAGAAAAATAAAGCTGTCATTCCAGAGATAGTGACTGATGAACAACTTTTTGAAGAAGCTGGAGGTGCTGGAGGTAATGCTGATAGAGAAGAAGAAGAACAACAAGATGATGAGGATGGTGAAGAAGATAGTGGAGAAGAAGATGCTGAGCCCAAGGGAGATGGAGACTCAACCCCCTTAATTCTTGCCTCTTCTTTCTTTATTTTTCAAGGCCTTGAATTTCTCTTCAAATTCTTGAAAATTTATATCTTTTCAAAAAAAAAATTACTCAATTTTCCAAACTTTGATCCAACATTTTCTCATTCTGTTATTGTGAAAGTCAAAAATGGGGAGAAATTTAGGTGTTTTTTTTTGTTTACTTTTAGTGCTTTTTATCTGGTTTAGATCAATAGGATTTGCTAGACATTGCTACTGCTTTACATTGCTGAAATAAGTTGGATTACTTGGATATTTTATGTTACAGTTTATTATCATGGATTTTGCTATGCTCTAGTGAATATTTTTTGCAGACATTCAGTCCCCACAAAGTTTTTGGTTTTGTATTTCATCAAGGGGTAGATTGTAAGTTCATTCTGTTTCAAAGGCTTGAAAAAGCTTGTCTCTTTCAAGAACTTGAAATTGCTTTCAAGGGTTTGAAGCAAGTACTGCAGAATACAGCATGAACTTAGGGGGAGCTTTTGATTTCATTCCAATTACGGATCTCCTATGATTGATTATATGTTACTTGATGATGAAAGAAAAATCATTCGACTACTCTAAACTGTGATTAATCTATATGTTTGAATAAGTTTTGCAGGGATATACAGTTACCTATTTTGCAGGAATTAGTTCCTAAACTGGAATGATGCAGAAAAGGAAACTATGTTGTTGATTTGATTCTTTGTTGGCTCAAATCTGATATGGACCTTCCTAAATTACTCCTGAAAAAAGTCAAGACAGTATCCTTGAAGGTACTGAGCAACTAGCCGTTGGAGCAAGATGTTAGAAGATTCAAGATTTTAAGCTATTTCTCGGGAAAGTTTGTTGAGAAGATTCTGAAGTTCTTCAATTCAAACAGGCAGCTTAAAATATGAAATTACTGCGGAATTTTGTAAACACGATACAGAGAAATAAACAGAGACATTCAAACACACAGAAGATTCACAAAGAACCAAGAAGCATATCTACATCAGTCAATCCAATCATCTGAAGAACACTGCATTCTCACTGAATACTTATGTCGCAGTGTTCTTCTCTTCTTATCATCATTTATATATAATTTAGATAATACTTTCAGTTCTTATTCTCGTGGATTGTTCAAGGTGAAAAATAGAGAATTCTTTTTTAATCAGTTAGCAAGAGCAGGTACTTGATAGGATACTGAGAACCACAAGCTGTAACAGTGTAAGGCATCTCTCTGTGCTTGAGATCTAGGGCTTAGCTTTTGATTAATAAGAATTGAGTTGAAAATCCTGCAGGGATTAAGTCCCTGAGGTAGAGACGTAGGTCCAAGGGGATTGAACTCTATAATTCCCTGTGTCTCTTGCATTTACTTTGCTGCACTTTACTTGGCTTACATACTTCTCAAAATATGTTTCAGTTCATGGGCTTGAAACTCATTTCAAGGCCTTGAAAACTGTCAACTTTCACTTTACTTTATGTTTTAATTCCAAGGACTTGAAACTCATTGCAAGGCCTTGAAATACTTGCTGCACTTCACAAATATCTTTGAAACCACTTTTTTAGCAAAAGTTTCCATACTCTATTCAACCCCCCCCCCCCTCCCCCTTCTAGAGTATTGATCCTGTTGTCATTCCTACTTTACTGTCCTTCAATCTTGAGTGTTGTAAATCTAGGGTTTAAGGTACTATGTTCAAGGATCCCCTACGGGCTCTTTAGCTTTTTGTTCTGTTGATTAAGAAAACACACAGCAGTTACTTTATCCATGTGGCTTACCAGTAGTGTAGTAGCTTTTCAGTTCCTACACATTATCACAATTTTGCAGATTTTCGGATCCTGTTAAGCTACCTAAATCTGCAGAATCGTTCTAAGCCTGTTAGGGTATATAACATGTCCAAAACCTTGGTCAAAACCGTTAACAGTTGGTCAAACGCTTTGGCTAGTCCTATCTCCCCTTCTCTGTTGGGTCCATCGGGGTAAGGTACTAAATTTTTTATTCTCTTACCAGCCCTATAACTAGCCGCTTTTGCCTTCCGGTTTGAGTCTGTAGCAATTCAGGGAAATCAAACCGAGCATGCATAAACAGTAAAATCAAAGACAGAATAACAAATAAAAATTGCGTATATTAAGATCCTAAGATCATAAATCCATAGTAAAAACTGAACTAAATACTGGGTACGAAACCCTAGGTTCACCGAGAACCTAGGTAAAGAGTTTAGCTACTGAACGACATAATTAACTAACAACGTTTCTTAAATAAAGAGAGAGTAAGATGAAACGAGTGTCTTGGATTCTTGATTCACGGTTCCGTGGTCTCCGAGGATGCTAAGACTTTTCCTTGGGTGTTTTGTATGAAAAACGAGCTCTGGACGTTCCTTTATATAGTGGTAAGAAGCTTTTGGAAAAACTATCAGAATTTACGAAATTGCCACTGGCCAAACCGCCTCAGAATTTCCCACTGCCTGCATGGCTACCTGCGTGGCTACCTACCAGCCATGCAGACAGTGGCCCTGTCAGCTTCCACAAAAACTCTCTCTCCCCTTCATGTGTGGATGTTGCGTGCCTACTGCCAGCCACACAGACAGGGGGTCTTATGGTCTTGTTTCTCTCTCTTCTTCCTCTCGGGCTGAGTGGCTACTGCCAGCCATGCATACAGCAGCCTGTTTCTTCCATACTTAACCAAAAAAAGTGGTCAGGACCACTCTGCTTGCGTGGCTGCCTGCGTGGCTACTACCAGCCATGCAGACAGCCGCCAAAACTGTCCAAAATCAGCCAAAAATTGGGCCCTGACTTTTGGTCTGCGTGGCTACTGCATGGCTACTGCCAGCCATGCAGAAAGTGCCCAAAAAATTACATTTCTGATCTCTGCCTGCGTGGCTACTTCCGGGCATGCAGACAACAACTGCTTCAACTTTGGAGGGCCATATATTTTTCATCCGTACTCTGTTTTGGCTCCGTGACCTGTCGTTGGAAATATCTTCAAGTCTACTTTCATTTCCATCAGTATCACTCCAAAATACCTTGTATATTTCAATGTATCTTCAAAAGAGATAAGACTGATCATTCTAGCTTCTCCAACTTTGCTTCTCCCACTCCGCTTGAGCATTCTTTGTTTCCAAAGTTCGTTTGATGCCTCAAATCAACCCGGAAGCATCCGTTCCTGCCAAGAAAACAATAAGAACCATAACAATAGATTATATTTTCCAGATAACATCGAATCATGCATGAAAACACCCTGATTTCTCAATTAAGCTTAAATGCCTCTTTTGCAGAATACGCATATATTTTTGCCTAAAACATGCTCAAACTTATGAATAATTTTCCAAAGAACACTCCAATATAAGCTCATAGAAAACTCCTAAATGGGAGTTATCATCCGCCTCAAACTCCCCAATTTCACCATCCCATCTGCCATGACCGCCTTCTCCCTCATCCTCCTCACCTATTTCACTATTGAAAATACTAATGCAGGTAGCAAATACAGGATCAAATACTCTAGAAGGGGGTGAATAGAGTATGGCAACTTTTGCCAAAGATGTGTATTTAAAACAAAATGAGAAGAACTTGAAAATTTTCGAAGGTGTGAACTCAATTTCTAGGCTTTGAACCAAAAAAGACAGTTTAAAGTGTATTGATAGTTTTCAAAGCTTGAAAAGCTTTCCAAAGCTTTGAAAAGCTTTCCAAAGCTTTGAACTAAAACCTGGAGCAGTTATGAAGACAGTTAAAGAACTGAAAATCAAGACAAAGAACACAGTGATTTGATACGAAGTTCGGGCCCAAGTGACCTAATCTCCGCCTAAGGGATCTACCCCTCCACAATTTCAACAACTTCTTATTAATCAAAATCTAAGCCCAAGATATCAGCGTAAGAGAATTCCCTAACTCTTTTCCAGTCTGTGGTTCTCACTAACCTATCTAGTACCTGCTCTACCTAACTGATCATAATAAGAATTTTCTATTGTTCCTTTTTAACAACTACATAGAAAGATGATAAAATGATATAGATAAAGATATAAAAATAAAACTTAGAATGAAGAACCTTGTGAACTCAGTGAAGCATTAAAGCTTGAAGTGTTCTTGTGGAATCTGGAATGGATTGAGTGGATGTTTGATCATCTTCAATGATTCTTGTCAATCCGTGAGAGTGTTTGAATCTCTGTGGAAAACTCTTTGCTTCTGAATCTCTATCAATCACTTTTTTTTGTCAATTTGAATTTCAGAATATCAAGGAACTTAAGACAGAAATTCCTAAAAATCCTCAATATAATCCTTGACTCTCAACAGCCATTTTCCAACGGCTAGTTGCTTGATTCTCTCATTGATTTTGATCTGATCTTTAATATCCAAGTTTAAGGAAAGTCCAGACAACCTTCCATACTCGTAGCACTTAATCTGCAGACATTGATTGCCACTAATGCATCTCTATAAGTAAGGAAACTTAGCTAAACCTGCAACACATAGTTAGCTCAATATCCCTGCAGAATAACTCAGACAAATGATGAGATCAAAGAAATTTATAACACAGAATTAGTTTGTCTTTCATCATATAATAAAGCATGATCAAGTGCAGAAGATTAGAGAATGAATATGAGGAAGAACTCTCCCTAAGTTCCTATTGTGAAGAGTTGTGCAGTTTCAAGGCTTTGAAACTGGTTTCAAAGTTTTGAAACCAACTATGAACTTACAATCTCCCCCTTAATTTAAGAAAAAACCCACTAATATGTTTAAACTGTATTTCTGCAGAAGATAGACATTAGTAGCATAGCAGGAACAGTTATATAAGATCAGAACTAAATATCATTACTAACAGTTATGTAGCTGAATTAAAATCAAACCAAAAAAGAACTCTTCCTTAGCCAACTTAATCTCGTCAATCTTGCTAGGGTAGTTTTCTGAATTATACCTCTTTGGACAACCCAAGACATTAGCAAATTCAGCATGATCTAACTCCATTACAACACCAGCTACCTTAGTTGAAACAGTTAAACCCAAAGCATTCACTTGTTTTAGATTCAGGTAAAAGAGTCTCGTAAGCCTAGGATATACAATCTCGGAGAACTCTGTTTCAATCTCCTCATACACTCCAAGTCCATAGAATCCAACATGCTAGTGCTGATCATACTATAATAAGAAACAGGAGCATGAAAATCCATCTAAGTAGATACCTCTTGAAGCATGATTGATAAAACATTTAGATGAAACGGATCTCTTACCAGAAGTTGTTTTCTCTTCAGAGTAAACATGAATCTCCTTCCCCTTATCTTTTTCTAAAACCTATATGTCCTTCCCCTTTTCTGACTTCTGAGGAGTCTTTGCCTACTTCACCTTCTTTGGACAGCCAATTTGAATACTTTTTTTGTTTCCTAGAAGAGGCTACTGGATTTAGCTTCTTCTTACTGAAAACAGCAGACTGATCTTCCTTGTCCTTCTTGCTTTTCTTCTTCTGAGGAGGAGGAGGAGGAAGTTGCTGGTTGTACTGACAGTTCTAGAGTTGGAGCTGTCACTGAGTAGCTTGAACTTCTTCTTATACAGCTTTTCTTTCCTGTCCTGTACTCTTCTATGAGCCTCCATCCATCTTGATTCTTTGAGAGTATCTCCGTAAGTCCAATCGGTTCAGGGTTTAAGAAGAGAGAGGAAGGTAAGATAGTATAGAGAAAGAGATAAGGGAGAGGATAAATACTAAAGAGTTTGAATGAGGGAAACTAAATGTTCCCAAATATTTTGAGGAAGGAAAGTTTGATTGAAATTTAAATTGGTGTGTGACGTGTGGAAAGGAAATAATATTAAAAAGGAATTGATTTAATAAGGTAAATCTAATGTTAGGAAATTATCTAAAGAGATAACACCCTGCATTAATGATCCATTCATTTAAAGATATAGTACACAGATTTATATTCAAAGCTTTGAAAAGAATTTCAAGGCTTTGAAAACTGTAATACTGCAGATAAAATTTTCAAGTATTTGAAAAAAAAATCAAGGATTTGAAAAAAAATTCAAAACGTTGAAACACACATAAATTACCTGATGGTCCCCCTAAACCAATGCTTCCCTGTTCAACATGCCAAATTCTAATCTCAATGATGTGAATCTATCCTCTGGCAGTGGTTTAGTGAAGATATATGCAAGCTGCAAGTGGGTTGGCACAAATGATAGAGATACATCACCTTTCTCCACATGATCTCTTATGGTGATTTCTAGCATCAATGTGCTTAGTCCTTGAATGTTGTACTGGATTCTTAGTAATTGAGATATCACTAGTTTTGTCACATTTGATAAGGATATCTTTGAATTCATAACCATATCTCTCATATGTTGAGCTATCCACATCACTTGTGAGCAGCAAGCTCCAGTTGCTATGTATTCAGCTTCTGTTGGTTGATAAAGCTACTGAATTTTCCTTTTTAGAATGTCAGCTTATCAGGGATGATCCAAGGAATTGGCAAAACCCTGAATTTCTCTTTCAATCAACTTTATATCCTATAAAATCAGTATCTGAATAGCCACACAGAGATAAGTTAGACTGTTTAGCATAGCAAATCCCTAAGTCTTTGGTACCATTGAGATATCTGAAAATTCTTTTGACAGCAACTAAGTGAGACTCTTTAGGATCACCTTGAAATCTAGCACACATAAAAACACTAATGGGAGTGTTGAACTCATGGGAGTTTTGGCTACCTTGGATTGAGACATCTTATACTTGTTCAGTAAATCCTTTTGTACTTATTTTGGCGTAGGAAATTTCTTTTCTTCATTTCATGTACCTGAAGCCTAAGAAGCAAATTTAGCTCTCCCATTAAGCTCATCTCAAATTCCTTGCTCATAAAACTAGAGAAATCCTTGGAAAGAGAATCATTAGTAGCACCAAACAGAATATCATCATCATATATATGTACTACTAAAATGTCTTTCTCATGTGTCCTTATAAAAATATTTTTGTCAACTAAGCCTCTTTTGAAATCATTTTCAATTAAGAACTTTGACAATCTTTCATACCAAGCTCTTGGAGCCTGTTTGAGATCATAAAGAGCTTTGTCTAGCTTATAAACATGATTTTGAAAATCATCACTTGCAAAACCAGGAGGTTGAGCAACATAAACTTCTTCTTGCTGATAACCATTTAGAAAAGCACATTTAACATCCATTTGAAACAGTTTGATGTTCTTATGTCATGCAAATTCAAGTAACATCCTAATTGCTTCCAACCTGGCTACAAGAGCAAAAGTCTCCTCATAATTTATACCTTCTTCCTAGTTGTAGCCTTGAGCTACCAGTCTTCCCTTATTTCTAATAACCATACCATTTTCATCCAGCTTGTTTCTGAACACCCATCTTGTTCCAATAACAGACTGATATTTGGGAGGAGGAACTAGATTTCTAGCTTTGTTCCTCTCAAACTCATTTAGCTCACTTTGCATTGCAATGGTCCAGTCTACTTCGTGTAGTGCTTCTTTCACATTCTTAAGTTCTACAAGAAACACAAAATCATTAAAAGTACACAAGTTCTTTAACTGAGATCTTGTTTGTGTACCACTGGGTGGATCATAAGTGATGTTTTCTGCTGGATGTGATGACAGATATCTGAACTTCTTTCTTGGTGTCCAGAGTTCTGGTTCTCCAGGAATCTTTTCAAGGCCTTGAGATCTTGATGCAGTGGCTTGACCACTCTGTGTGTCTTGAGGATATGTTTCAAGGCTTTGAGATCCAGTTTCAAGGCTTTGAAATTTTTTTCTGTTTTCATGCAAGTTAGTCTCAGAACCGTTCTCTGGATCTTCTTCATACTTGACTCATGCTTGTTCAAATTTAAGTTTGTAAAACCTTCATCACTTTTGGCATCAAACTTTCCAAGATTATCTTTACCATTGTTGTGAACAAAACTGATACAACCAAAAGGTTTGAAATAAGAAATGTTTGGTTTACTCCTTTTGAAAAGTTCATAAGGAGTCTTTTTCAAAATTGGCCTAATCAGGATCCTGTTCAAAATGTAATTTGTAGTATTGATAGCCTTTGCCCAAAAATTCTTTGGCAATTTATTTTCAAAAACAATATCCTAGACATGTCCTCAAGAGTCATTTTCTTTCTTTCAACTACACCATTTTGTTGAGGAGTTCTAGGAGCAGAAAAATTGTAAGAGATATCATCCTTAGCGCATAGTAAACCAAACTCTAGTTGATCAAATTCTCTTCCATGATCACTCCTCATTGAAGCAATAGGCAGGTTTTTAGAAGTCTGCAGCTCTTTACAAAGCTTTGAAAATCCAGATAAAGCTTTTGAATTTTCTCTTAGAAATATAACCCAAGTAAATCCAGAGAAATCATCTACAATAACTAGCATACACTTCATACCCTTTGGAGTTGGAACTCTCATAGGACCACACATATCCATATGTAGCAGTTTAATAGGTCTAGTCGTACTTACAAAGTTCTTAGACTTGAATGAGTTTCTTATCTGTTTCCCCATAGCACAAGCCTTGCATATCTTTTCATATTTGAACTTGATGGATGGCAGTCCTCTTACCAGGTATTTAGAGACTAGTTTTTCAGTGTATTCAAGCTAATGTGTCCAAGCTTTTTGTGTCAAAGCTTTGAATCCTCTATCAAAGCCTTGAGACATTTCAGACTTTCACATGCAACTTTATTAGTATTCAGAGAATAAACATTGTTTGACCTTGAAGTAGTGAGAATGCAATTTCTAGATTTTTCATCTTGCACCACACATTATCCTTGTCAAAGATGACCTTATTACCTTTATCACAAAGCTGAGATACACTAAGCAGATTAAACTTTAGACCATTAACAAAATAAACATCAGAAATAGAATTTTCAAAACCATTACAAAATTTACCAATTCCTATGATGTTGCATTTGCCTTTGTCACCAAGTGTGATTGTCTCTCCTGATTTTGTTTCAATTCAGAATATAAAGAACTATTTCCACTCATGTGCCTGGAGCAACCAATATCCATAATCCACTTCTGGTCTTTGCTCTTGGTGACAACCTACAAACACCATTCACTGCCTTACCTAGCTGTTAGACCAAGTGTGATATTTGAATTTTTATTCAGGATCAACCATGTTAGGTGGTGTGACCCCATTAGGAACCCAAATCTGTCTCACTTGTCCCTTAAGATGAAATTGAAAAGTATTCCTCATGATTTTAGGTTCTCTTCTTCTAAAGGAACAGGTCATCTTAACATGACCAATCTTGTTACAGTAATGGCATTTTAGATAATGTTTGTTGCTTGCCTTCCCAAATCTGGTATTGTTCTTTCTTGGAAAATTATGAATGTATCCAATACCAGTTTTGTGAGCAGACTACAAACTTCCTCCAAGAATCAAGTTGAGATTGTGTTCAGAGCCAGCAAGATTTGTCATAAGCTTTTGAGATTCTTGAATTTTCTCAGCCAGAGTAGTTTTTTGTTCCTCTAATTCATCATGTTGATGCCTAAGAGCAAAAAATTTGTCACTCAAAAGAGAGTTCTCTGTTACAACTTCATTAACTTGAGTTTTCAAGACTTTGAAATTGATTTCCAAAGCTTTGAAATCTCTGTCAGTCTTTGCCTGAGAAATTTCAAGATTCTTATTCAAGCAAACTAATTACAACTTATCTTTTACTTGCTCACGAACTTTCTCCTTTAAATATTTGATTTCATTTAAGTAATCTTCTTCATTCAAAAGCGTTGTTTTCAAAATATCAGAAAGTACATCTGCAGATTGAGACATTAGACTATTCACCATTATCTCAATGTTCTTATCTGAACTTTCATCATTCTTAGCCATAAGTCATAGGTTTTCTTGATCTTCTTCAGAATCTGATTCACTTGAAGAATCAGAGTCACTACATGAAGCTACCATGGCCTCTTTTCTTCAGTCATTGTCCTTCTTGTGAAAGTGTTTGCTTTTCTTGTAAGGACAATCTCTGATCAAGTTTCTTACATCAACACATTCAAAACAAGTCATTACTTTATTTTTATTTCCATGGGAAGAGGACTTACCTTTGTAGTTCTTGCTACTAGAATATCTGAATTTGTCTCTGCTGAAGTCTGTTTCCCTTCTTCATGATGAGAATCCTTGTCAAGGCTTTGGAAATGAGGGTAAAATGATCTTCTTCATCATATTCTTCTCTTCCCAGGCTTTGATGTTGTTCGGTTTCTTTAGCCTTGAGTGCCAAATTCTTGACACTCTCTAGTATCTCTCCATCAGCTTCCATCATGGAGATCTCATGTGTGAGTACCTTTCCCTCTAAATAATCTATTTGGAAAGAGGACAGATCTTGATCTTCAAAGGTTTTGTCTATGGCTCCTATTTGGCGTTAGGAAGACTTCTCAAGATCTTTCTAATTTTCCCTTCATTGGAGAATGAATTCCCAAGGACTCCAGATTGTAGACAATTTCAGTAAATCTCTTGAAAATATCTTTGATGGATTCATCTCCATTCATCTTGAATAGTTCATACTGTATCAGGAAGATATTGATCTTAGTTTGCTTCACTTGGCAGGTTCCTTCAAAAGTCACCACTAGTTTATCCCATATCTGCTTACCAGTCTTGCAAGTAGATATTCTGCTGAATTCATCTGCATTCAAAGCACAATATAAGAGATTCATACCTCTACAATTTTTTGAAAGCTACTCTAACTCATAAGTAGAGAGAGAGTTTTCAGGTTTTGGATTTTTAATCTCATCATTTTCTGTGTAGAATGTGTGAGGTCCATCCTGAATAATAGACCATAGTTCAATGAACTGATCAATGATAAACATTTTCATCAAGGCCTTCATTGCATGAAATTTTCTCCACAAAACAGATGAGGTATGTTAGCAGCTCTTCCTTGTGAGAAACCATCTTCATCTACATTACTCATGATCACAAGATTTTTAGATCTATACAGTGATACAAGTCTGATACCAATTGAAGATATTAATGCAGGTAGCAAATACGGGATCAAATAATCTATAAGAAGGGGTTTAATAGAGTATGGAAATTTTTGCCAAATATGTGGATTTAAAACAAAATGAGAAGAACATGACGAGTTTCAAAGGTTTGAACTCAGTTTCATGGCTTTGAAACCAAAACAGACAGTTTGAAGTTTCCTGATAGCTTTCAAATTTTTTGAAAAGCTTTCCAAAGCTTTGAACTGAAACCTGATTTGAAGCATTGATGAAGACAGGTAAAGAACTTAAAAGCAAGACAAAGAACACAGTGATTTGGTACGAAGTTCGTAGAAATATGCATTTCTCGATCAAGGTGATCCTACAACCCATGAGGAGGCGACGAATGGGCCATACTCTCAACAATGGCTTGGAGCCATGATATACGAAATCCAATCCATTTATACCAACAAAGTATGGACTTCGGTGGAACCACCTAAAAGGGTAAGACCCATAGGGTGCAAGTGAGTTTTGAGGAAACCAACATGGATGGTAATATGATTACTTTTAATGGACGATTGCTGGACAAAGGTTTCATGCAAGTTCATGGTATAGACTATGACGAAATTCTTTCCCCAGTTGCGATGCTTAAATCTATTCGCATCTCGCATGGAATTGTAGCTTACACTGTAATAACCCACATTTTTAAGCATGTTTAAAATGTACATCAATGCTATTTTCATGCTTGTTTGTTATTTTTATCATTTAATTTTCGTTATTATTTATGTAGTAGCACTGTAATAAGTATGTTAAGTCCAAGAATTATTTTGTTACATTTATATATGTTAATTATCTTATATATTTGTAGAATATTTTATGTGAATGAAAATAAAAAGATTGTGAATTGAGGTTACTTTGTGATGAAGTTTTGTATTAACTATAGATATTTTTAAAGATTGAGCAAAGAAGAGGCGGATGACTCCACTGAATAAGATACTATAGATAGATTTTTTGTTCAAAGTTATGCAAATGATATGTTGGAACAGTGGTCTGTTGTAGTGGGTTAAGGCGAGCATCCAGGTCCATGTACCTGCGTGCCTCTTATTTTGTTGATTATTTTATTGAGTAAAAGACATCGACCACCCCTGAGTTTAGGGTTAATTCCACGAAGCTTCCCTGTGTTTTGGAAAAAGACAGTCTGCACCTTTTTTTGGATGGGGACTAACGGTTGACTAACACCATGAAGGAAAAGACTATTTTACCCCTGACATGTGATAAAATTACCTCTTATATATTGCCCTCATCTCTCATTCTCCACCATTTCTAACCCTAACTTTCTCTCTCTTACCCTCTTTCTCTCTTCCCTATTCCTCAGATCTGAAACCCACGTATTTCTCCTCTCTCTCTCTCTCTCTCTCTCTCTCTCTCTCTCTCTCTCTCTCTCTCTCTCTCTCTCTCTCTCTCTCTCTCTCTCTCGATCTCGATCCCTCATTCTCTCTTCTAGCCAGACTCACCATTGAATCCATCCTTCCAACCTCCAATTACCAAGCCAATTTCAACCTCAAACCACCCCCTGCGCGGCTCAATCGAAGAGCTGGTATACCCGCGACAACAGAACCTCTGTGAACCGCAACTTGAAACCCAGAACCCCTTCAAACTCCGATTACCACCCGCCTCCTACCTACCATTTAAGTTTGGGTCGTTCGGGTCTGAACTGGCTCCAATGGCGGAGGCCGGTGTAATAGATCCCTCGGTGGGTTGAGATGGGGATTCAATCCATCGCTGCAATGAGATTTGTCGGAACAAACGGCATACCACCTTCTCATCGCCTGTGCCTTCTTCACTGTCGTCGGCCTCCTTCTTCTCAATCGCCGGTCCATAGATCCGCCCGCCGGTGTCAATTTCTCGGCGGAAACTTCCGGCCGAGTTCAGAGGAAGCTCAGGCTATTTCGAGCGCGGGAAAGGAGATCCCCTAATGCGCCACCGTCGAATAAATGGGAGAAGCGTTTAGCGAAGAGGCTTGGGAGAAGAGTCTCAGAGTCAGACATAATCATTTTGATGGGGGAGAGGAAGAAATTTTGGTTGGGGATCAGTTTGAAGGTAATTTTTGTCTGAATGGGGCTAGGATCAAATGGGATTTTGATTTTCATCGGGTCAAAGTCTTGATGGGGCATGGTTTGCTGACATCTACATGTAATTAGTCTTTGAAGGTAATTTAGAAGTTGCGGCTATCTGCTCGATTTACTGAACTAGATTTCATTAATTGGAAATTCACCCGTTCATCCGCTATCGAATGCCGGAACTTGCGAAGGACATTTTGACCTGGGTTTCATGCAAAAATGTTTGCATTAAATTGCCAACATTACAAGCGGGTCAAAATGACCTTCGCAAGACCTGAAAGAATAGAGAGGTTGAACGGAGGAAATTCATGCACAGATGTTTTCATTAAATTGCCAACATTATCAGCGGGTCAAAATAACCTTCGCAAGACCCGGCAGAATAGAGAGGTTGAACGGAGGAAATAGATAATAACAAATAACAAACATGGAATGAACGGAGGGAAATATGGAAATAGGCTCAGATCTGTACTCGTGAAAACCAGATAACACATCCATGATCACAGGCTGCAAAAGGATTTTGCCTCGCCATGCATATCATGACACTGTATCGACTACATAGTGAATTCAAACGATCCATATCATAACGGCCTCTTCAGTGAGCATGAAGTGGATCGGATCAATACTCATTAACAAATAAGAGATGACAACAGCAAGATGCAAAAATTAATTTGCCTTGCCTGGCATATTACACTCTAACAGCTTCAATGAGTGAATTCGGAAGATCCATATCATCATGGCCTCTTACACAGCTAAATGTTTGGACACATCAGATTATGAACATGCAACAATGACATAGGGTACTTAAAAACTTCATACTGTACACATAAATTGGGAGACATGCACATTTTCAGCTACCTCAGTTTCATCCACATCACATTCGACTAGCCAAATTTATATACATTAAACACACACATTCTTATATGTATGTTGCCGCATAGATATATCATTCAGCCCACGAATACACAATTTCCAATCACTTAACAGCAACCACTTGGTTATGTGAGAAATAGTATATATATATATATATATATATATATATATATATATATATATATATATATATATATATATATATATATATACATACACACCACATTCTAGACTCAGCTAGCAGATCAGAACACTGGATTTACTCATAGCTAAAATGTTTGCAGATATCACAGTAAAATTAAAGCACATACAATGTATCAGCATGGAAGATGGAGCCCGGCCTACAAATATAGATATCACAGTAAAATTGCTCCTTTTAAGTAATAGAAATGAAAAGATCTTGTTAGATCTGAGCTCAAGCCACCATTCAGACCCAAATTAAAAAGCGCATGTATAATCAATAGAAACTGAGAAGCCAAATTGTGACTGAGACACAGAGAGTGACGGACCAATGCTTTGGACAGATGTTTGTGAAGGGTGAGACATGGAATTTCTCTTCCTGCGCCAAAAACTCCATTCTCAGATTTGAACCAGCTGGTGCCTGATTGAGTCAATCAAATGAAGAACGATCGATTCGGAAAGGAGAAAGACGGTGGTGGCGAGATGACCGCGGTTGTGCACTGATAGAGAGAGCTAGAGAGAGAGCCGGCGATGGTGTCGAGTGGAAGATGATGAGTTAGCTAGGGTTCTTGATAGGTGAATTCAATGTGGAGGCCGAAAGGGGGAGTAATGGCGAGGAGTTGTTAGTTGGCCAGCAGATATGGTGAATTAATTTTTTGGTATGATTTGATTTTGCCCCCAACACTTGGGGAGATTTCATTTCCCTACCCAAAATTTAGCGAAAATTTGATTTCCCACCCAAAAGTTTGTTCAAATTTGTGTTTAGATTCATTCCCGACAAAACTGCAAATCTTGATAGTTTTTTATTTCGGATGACTAGTCGTTTTCCCGCGACAGAAACACAGCTGGTCTTTAAAAATCTAAAAGACGACAAGGCAGACGACTAACTGATAAAAAAGACTGTTTGTACTGCTTTTAAAGACCATAATCCTGGTAGTCAGAAGGAAACTGGTCGCTGAATGCGAGATCTGTTGTAGTGTTTTTAAAATTTATTTTTGTATAAATCAGTATTATTTTATTTCCTTTCCCACGTCACACAGACACAAAAGTTTGAATCTCATTCAAATTGTAAAGATCTTAAAGAGATTTGGAAATATCCTTTCCCACGTCACACAGACACAAAAGTTTGAATCTCATTCAAATTGTAAAGATCTTAAAGAGATTTGGAAATATTTTTGTTTTCTTATCTAACTCAAACTCTCTAGTATTTATCTTCTTATGTCTCTCTCTTTTCTACATATCAGTCCTTTCTATCTATTCTCTACCCTCAAACCCTAATGAGCATAAGAAGAGAATCCCAAAGAATCAAGATGGCTGGAGGTTAAAAATTTGTTTCAGAAAGGAAGAGGAAGACTGCAGAAGATGTGATTCAAACTATCAGTGGTGATTCTAGTTCCAGAACTCCAACTGAACAAACGGCTCATTCTCCTCCAAAGAAGAAAAGCAAGAAAGATCTGACACCAACTTCCAAGAAGAAAAAGGCAGATCAGCCTGCTCTTGAGAAACAATCAGAGGAACAAGTGGCTAGTGCAAAGAAGTTGAAGAATAAGAAGCCTACAGTTGCTGACAAGGGCAAAGAAAATGTTGTTAAGGTTGAACAAGAGAAAAGCACTGGAAAAGAACTGCAGATCTATTCAGTAAAGCCTCATTCCCCTGGTAAGAAACTTTCCAGGAAGTGATTTATTTCTCAAACTATTAGACGTCAGTGGTTATATGGTTTTTCTTCTAGACCAGTAGCCTATTGTAGCACGGTTATTTTTAACATGTTGAAAACCATGAATTTGAAGTGTGTTTTGAGACTGAAGAAAAGCTCCCTTTGGAAATTTTTAAACCCTCTTGAATTTTCCTACCCTAGGATTGCTAGGCATTTCTATTTGAACATGATTCAAATAAAAACAATTTTTAACTTGGTGATTCAATCCAAAGTTGCTGTGATTACAATCGAGTTATATCACTCACAGTTTGCCATTGTCTTAGGATGTCCAAAAAGGTTTAGCATAGAAACTATCCCAACAAAGTTGAATCTTTGAAACTGGCTAGGGAGGAATTCTTTCTACCTAATGTCTCTACCTCCTCAAAACAGTTAACACACTCTGTGCTAACTGTTGAAGCCAAAGTTTTGTTCAGAATCTTGATGAGGAGTGTAGTGCCTAGGGAGACTTCAAAAGAGCTGCTGACTGACAGGGTACTATATTTGGTGTATTTGATCATGCATCGATATGATATTGATCTTCCAACAATTGCGATGGAACACATGCTCTACTCCCAGACCAAAGAAAGAAAGCACCCTTTGTCGTATGCTAATCTGCTTTATGCATACTTTATTGACCTTGACCTTCCTACTGATAGAGAAGAAACAATTACCATTGGTTTTGGCATGCTTTATGAGAAAGCATTTGAGAGAATTGGTGTTGTGAAAACCAGTGATGGAATATGGAACTGATCTGTCTTATAAGGATTTGTAATCCAAGAAGTTTCCTAAACCCGAGGCCTTGACCCCTCCTTCAGACCTACCCTCTCAACCTCAAGACCTTTCATGGTGGTTCGAATACTTGAAATTATTGAGAAGGATATGGATGAGGTAAAGGAAAATCGTCATGAGTTTGGCACTGAATTCAAGCAAGTAAAGTATATGGTTGAAAGCATCTTCAAGAGCATCAATGTACTTCCTGTGGAAGAAGAGGTGTCTCAGGCTGCAGAAGGATCAAAGAGGGATGCAGAAGGTTCAACCAAAGATATGTTCACTGTGCATACAACTCAGGATGAAGCTACATGGGTGGTTGAAAAAGGAAAACAAGTCGTTCAAGAAGAGGGTGATGAATAACAAGAGAAAGCTGATGCTGACAGTCCAGACTCAGGGATGTTGATCAAGGACCTCAAGAAGAAGAAAAATAAAGCTGTCATTCCAGAGATAGTGACTGATGAACAACTTTTTGAAGAAGCTGGAGGTGCTGGAGGTAATGCTGATAGAGAAGAAGAAGAACAACAAGATGATGAGGATGGTGAAGAAGATAGTGGAGAAGAAGATGCTGAGCCCAAGGGAGATGGAGACTCAACCCCCTTAATTCTTGCCTCTTCTTTCTTTATTTTTCAAGGCCTTGAATTTCTCTTCAAATTCTTGAAAATTTATATCTTTTCAAAAAAAAAAATTACTCAATTTTCCAAACTTTGATCCAACATTTTCTCATTCTGTTATTGTGAAAGTCAAAAATGGGGAGAAATTTAGGTGTT
This sequence comes from Linanthus parryae, assembly GCA_023055425.1. NCBI lineage: Eukaryota > Viridiplantae > Streptophyta > Magnoliopsida > Ericales > Polemoniaceae > Linanthus > Linanthus parryae. The sequence continues at coordinate 7,937,542 of JALGPY010000013.1, read as the reverse complement.
TTTTTTTGTTTACTTTTAGTGCTTTTTATCTGGTTTAGATCAATAGGATTTGCTAGACATTGCTACTGCTTTACATTGCTGAAATAAGTTGGATTACTTGGATATTTTATGTTACAGTTTATTATCATGGATTTTGCTATGCTCTAGTGAATATTTTTTGCAGACATTCAGTCCCCACAAAGTTTTTGGTTTTGTATTTCATCAAGGGTAGATTGTAAGTTCATTCTGTTTCAAAGGCTTGAAAAAGCTTGTCTCTTTCAAGGACTTGAAATTGCTTTCAAGGGTTTGAAGCAAGTACTGCAGAATACAGCATGAACTTAGGGGGAGCTTTTGATTTCATTCCAATTACGGATCTCCTATGATTGATTATATGTTACTTGATGATGAAAGAAAAATCATTCGACTACTCTAAACTGTGATTAATCTATATGTTTGAATAAGTTTTGCAGGGATATACAGTTACCTATTTTGCAGGAATTAGTTCCTAAACTGGAATGATGCAGAAAAGGAAACTATGTTGTTGATTTGATTCTTTGTTGGCTCAAATCTGATATGGACCTTCCTAAATTACTCCTGAAAAAAGTCAAGACAGTATCCTTGAAGGTACTGAGCAACCAGTCGTTGGAGCAAGATGTTAGAAGATTCAAGATTTTAAGCTATTTCTCGGGAAAGTTTGTTGAGAAGATTCTGAAGTTCTTCAATTCAAACAGGCAGCTTAAAATATGAAATTACTGCAGAATTTCGTAAACACGATACAGAGAAATAAAAAGAGACATTCAAACACACAGAGGATTCACAAGCAACCAAGAAGCATATCTACATCAGTCAATCCAATCATCTGAAGAACACTGCATTCTCACTGAATACTTATGTCGCAGTGTTCTTCTCTTCTTATCATCATTTATATATAATTTAGATAATACTTTCAGTTCTTATTCTCGTGGATTGTTCAAGGTGAAAAATAGAGAATTCTTTTTTAATCAGTTAGCAAGAGCAGGTACTTGATAGGATACTGAGAACCACAAGCTGTAACAGTGTAAGGCATCTCTCTGTGCTTGAGATCTAGGGCTTAGCTTTTGATTAATAAGAATTGAGTTGAAAATCCTGCAGGGATTAAGTCCCTGAGGTAGAGACGTAGGTCCAAGGGGATTGAACTCTATAATTCCCTGTGTCTCTTGCATTTACTTTGCTGCACTTTACTTGGCTTACATACTTCTCAAAATATGTTTCAGTTCATGGGCTTGAAACTCATTTCAAGGCCTTGAAAACTGTCAACTTTCACTTTACTTTATGTTTTAATTCCAAGGACTTGAAACTCATTGCAAGGCCTTGAAATACTTGCTGCACTTCACAAATATCTTTGAAACCACTTTTTTAGCAAAAGTTTCCATACTCTATTCAACCCCCCCCCCCTCCCTCTTCTAGAGTATTGATCCTGTTGTCATTCCTACTTTACTGTCCTTCAATCTTGAGTGTTGTAAATCTAGGGTTTAAGGTACTATGTTCAAGGATCCCCTACGGGCTCTTTAGCTTTTTGTTCTGTTGATTAAGAAAACACACAGCAGTTACTTTATCCATGTGGCTTACCAGTAGTGTAGTAGCTTTTCAGTTCCTACACATTATCACAGTTCTGTAGATTTTCGGATCCTGTTAAGCTACCTAAATCTGCAGAATCGTTCTAAGCCTGTTAGGGTATATAACATGTCCAAAACCTTGGTCAAAACCGTTAACAGTTGGTCAAACGCTTTGGCTAGTCCTATCTCCCCTTCTCTGTTGGGTCCATCGGGGTAAGGTACTAAATTTTTTATTCTCTTACTAGCCCTATAACTAGCCGCTTTTGCCTTCCGGTTTGAGTCTGTAGCAATTCAGGGAAATCAAACCGAGCATGCATAAACAGTAAAATCAAAGACAGAATAACAAATAAAAATTGCTGATATTAAGATCCTAAGATCATAAATCCATAGTAAACACTGAACTAAATACTGGGTACGAAACCCTAGGTTCACCGAGAACCTAGGTAAAGAGTTTAGCTACTGAACGACATAATTAACTAACAACGTTTCTTAAATAAAGAGAGAGTAAGATGAAACGAGGGTCTTGGATTCTTGATTCGCGGTTCCGTGGTCTCCGAGGATGCTAAGACTTTTCCTTGGGTGTTTTGTATGAAAAACGAGCTCTGGACGTTCCTTTATATAGTGGTAAGAAGCTTTTGGAAAAACTATCAGAATTTACGAAATTGCCACTGGCCAAACCGCCTCAGAATTTCCCACTGCCTGCATGGCTACCTGCGTGGCTACCTACCAGCCATGCAGACAGTGGCCCTGTCAGCTTCCACAAAAACTCTCTCTCCCCTTCATGTGTGGATGTTGCGTGCCTACTGCCATCCACACAGACAGGGGGTCTTATCGTCTTGTTTCTCTCTCTTCTTCCTCTCGGGCTGAGTGGCTACTGCCAGCCATGCATACAGCAGCCTGTTTCTTCCATACTTAACCAAAAAAAGTGGTCAGGACCACTCTACTTGCGTGGCTACCTGCGTGGCTACTACCAGCCATGCAGACAGCCGCCAAAACTGTCCAAAATCAGCCAAAAATTGGGACCTGACTTTTGGTCTGTGTGGCTACTGCATGGCTACTGCCAGCCATGCAGAAAGTGCCCAAAAAATTACATTTCTGATCTCTGCCTGCGTGGCTACTTCAGGGCATGCAGACAACAACTGCTTCAACTTTGGAGGGCCATATATTTTTCATCCGTACTCTGTTTTGGCTCCGTGACCTGTCGTTGGAAATATCGTCAAGTCTACTTTCATTTCCATCGGTATCACTCGAAAATACCTTGTATATTTCAATGTATCTTCAAAAGAGATAAGACTGATCATTCTAGCTTCTCCAACTTTGCTTCTCTCACTCCGCTTGAGCATTCTTTGTTTCCAAAGTTCGTTTGATGCCTCAAATCAACCCGGAAGCATCCGTTCCTGCCAAGAAAACAATAAGAACCATACCAATAGATTATATTTTCCAGATAACATCGAATCATGCATGAAAACACCCTGATTTCTCAATTAAGCTTAAATACCTCTTTTGCAGAATACGCATATATTTTTGTCCAAAACATGCTCAAACTTATGAATAATTTTCCAAAGAACACTCCAATATAAGCTCATAGAAAACTCCTAAATGGTAGTTATCATCCGCCTCAAACTCCCCAATTTCACCATCCCATCTGCCATGACCGCCTTCTCCCTCATCCTCCTCACCTATTTCACTATTGAAAATACTAATGCAGGTAGCAAATACAGGATCAAATACTCTAGAAGGGGGTGAATAGAGTATGGCAACTTTTGCCAAAGATGTGTATTTAAAACAAAATGAGAAGAACTTGAAAATTTTCGAAGGTGTGAACTCAATTTCTAGGCTTTGAACCAAAAAAGACAGTTTAAAGTGTATTGATAGTTTTCAAAGCTTGAAAAGCTTTCCAAAGCTTTGAAAAGCTTTCCAAAGCTTTGAACTAAAACCTGGAGCAGTTATGAAGACAGGTAAAGAACTGAAAATCAAGACAAAGAACACAGTGATTTGATACGAAGTTCGGGCCCAAGTGACCTAATCTCCGCCTGAGGGATCTATCCCTCCACAATTTCAACAACTTCTTATTAATCAAAATCTAAGCCCAAGATATCAGCGTCAGAGAATTCCCTAACTCTTTTCCAGTCTGTGGTTCTCACTAACCTATCTAGTACCTGCTCTACCTAACTGATCATAATAAGAATTTTCTGTTGTTCCTTTTTAACAACTCCATATAAAGATGATAAAATGATATAGATAAAGATATAAAAATAAAACTTAGAATGAAGAACCTTGTGAACTTAGTGAAGCATTAAAGCTTGAAGTGTTCTTGTGGAATCTGGAATGGATTGAGTGGATGTTTGATCATCTTCAATGATTCTTGTCAATCCGTGAGAGTGTTTGAATCTCTGTGGAAATCTCTTTGCTTCTGAATCTCTATCAATCACTTTTTTTTTGTCAATTTGAATTTCAGAATATCAAGGAACTTAAGACAGAAATCCCTAAAAATCCTCAATATAATCCTTGACTCTCAACAGCCATTTTCCAACGGCTAGTTCCTTGATTCTCTCATTGATTTTGATCTGATCTTTAATATCCAAGTTTAAGGAAAGTCCAGACAACCTTCCATACTCGTAGCACTTAATCTGCAGACATTGATTGCCACTAATGCATCTCTATAAGTAAGGAAACTTAGCTAAACCTGCAACACATAGTTAGCTCAATATCCCTGCAGAATAACTCAGACAAATGATGAGATCAAAGAAATTTATAACACAGAATTAGTTTGTCTTTCATCATATAATAAAGCATGATCAAGTGCAGAAGATTAGAGAATGAATAGGAGGAAGAACTCTCCCTAAGTTCCTATTGTGAAGAGTTGTGCAGTTTCAAGGCTTTGAAACTGGTTTCAAAGTTTTGAAACCAACTATGAACTTACAATCTCCCCCTTAATTTAAGAAAAAACCCACTAATATGTTTAAACTGTATTTCTGCAGAAGATAGACATTAGTAGCATAGCAGGAACAGTTATATAAGATCAGAACTAAATATCATTACTAACAGTTATGTAGCTGAATTAAAATCAAACCAAGAAAGAACTCTTCCTTAGCCAACTTAATCTCGTCAATCTTGCTAGGGTAGTTTTCTGAATTATACCTCTTTGGACAACCCAAGACATTAGCAAATTCAGCATGATCTAACTCCATTACAACACCAGCTACCTTAGTTGAAACAGTTAAACCCAAAGCATTCACTTGTTTTAGATTCAGGTAAAAGAGTCTCGTAAGCCTAGGATATACAATCTCGGAGAACTCTGTTTCAATCTCCTCATACACTCCAAGTCCATAGAATCCAACATGCTAGTACTGATCATACTATAATAAGAAACAGGAGCATGAAAATCCATCTAAGTAGATACCTCTTGCAGCATGATTGATAAAACATTTAGATGAAACGGATCTCTTACCAGAAGTTGTTTTCTCTTCAGAGTAAACATGAATCTCCTTCCCCTTATCTTTTTCCAAAACCTATATGTCCTTCCCCTTTTCTGACTTCTGAGGAGTCTTTGCCTACTTCACCTTCTTTGGACAGCCAATTTGAATACTTTTTTTGTTTCCCAGAAGAGGCTACTGGATTTAGCTTCTTCTTACTGGAAACAGCAGACTGATCTTCCTTGTCCTTCTTGCTTTTCTTCTTCTGAGGAGGAGGAGGAGGAAGTTGCTGGTTGTACTGACAGTTCTAGAGTTGGAGCTGTCACTGAGTAGCTTGAACTTCTTCTTATACAGCTTTTCTTTCCTGTCCTGTACTCTTCTATGAGCCTCCATCCATCTTGATTCTTTGAGAGTATCTCCGTAAGTCCAATCGGTTCAGGGTTTAAGAAGAGATAGGAAGGTAAGATAGTATAGAGAAAGAGATAAGGGAGAGGATAAATACTAAAGAGTTTGAATGAGGGAAACCAAATGTTCCCAAATATTTTGAGGAAGGAAAGTTTGATTGAAATTTAAATTGGTGTGTGACGTGTGGAAAGGAAATAATATTAAAAAGGATTTGATTTAATAAGGTAAATCTAATGTTAGGAAATTATCTAAAGAGATAACACCCTGCAAAAATGATCCATTCATTTAAAGATATAGTACACAGATTTATATTCAAAGCTTTGAAAAGAATTTCAAGGCTTTGAAAACTCTAATACTGCAGATAAAATTTTCAAGTATTTGAAAAAAAAAATCAAGGATTTGAAAAAAAATTCAAAACGTTGAAACACACATAAATTACCTGATGGTCCCCCTAAACCAATGCTTCCCTGTTCAACATGCCAAATTCTAATCTCAATGCTGTGAATCTATCCTCTGGCAGTGGTTTAGTGAAGATATATGCAAGCTGCAAGTGGGTTGGCACAAATGATAGAGATACATCACCTTTCTCCACATGATCTCTTATGGTGATTTCTAGCATCAATGTGCTTAGTCCTTGAATGTTGTACTGGATTCTTAGTAATTGAGATATCACTAGTTTGTCACATTTGATAAGGATATCTTTGAATTCATAACCCATATCTCTCGTATGTTGAGCTATCCACATCACTTGTGAGCAACAAGCTCCAGTTGATATGTATTCAGCTTCTGTTGGTTGATAAAGCTACTGAATTTTGCTTTTTAGAATGTCAGCTTATCAGGGACGATCCAAGGAATTGGAAACACCTTGAATTTCTCTTTCAATCAACTTTATATCCTGTAAAATCAGTATCTGAATAGCCACACAGAGATAAGTTAGACTGTTTAGCATACCAAATCCCTAAGTCTTTGGTACCATGGAGATATCTGAAAATTCTTTTGACAGCAACTAAGTGAGACTCTTTTAGGATCACCTTGAAATCTAGCACACATAAAAACACTAAACATAATATATGGCCTGCTTGCAGTAAGACAGAGCAGTGAAACAATCATACCTCTAAACTCTTTCTGGTTCACAGTCTTACCATTTTGATCCTTTTCTTAAGATAGTATAGAACTCATGGGAGTTTTGGCTACCTTGGATTGAGACATCTAATACTTGTTCAGTAAATCCTTGTGTACTTATTTTGGCGTAGGAAATTTCCTTTCTTCATTTGATGTACCTGAAGCCTAAGAAAGAAATTTAGCTCTCCCATTAAGCTCATCTCAAATTTCTTGCTCATAAGGATAGAGAAATCTTTGGAAAGAGAATCATTAGTAGCACCAAACAGAATATCATCAACATATATGTACTACTAAAATTTCTTTCTCATGTGTCCTTATAAAAAGATTTTTGTCAACTAAGCCTCTTTTGAAATCATTTTCAAGTAAGAACTTTGACAATCTTTCATACCAAGCTCTTGGAGCCTGTTTGAGATCATAAAGAGCTTTGTCTAGCTTATAAACATGATTTTGAAAATCATCACTTGCAAAACCAGGAGGTTGAGGAAAATAAACTTCTTCTTGCTGATAACCATTTAGAAAAGCACATTTAACATCCATTTGAAACAGCTTGATGTTCTTATGTCATGCAAATGCAAGTAACATCCTAATTGCTTCCAACCTGGCTACATGAGCAAAAGTCTCCTCATAATTTATACCTTCTTCCTAGTTGTAGCCTTGAGCTACCAGTCTTTCCTTGTTTCTGATAACCATACCATTTTCATCCAGCTTGTTTCTGAACACCCATCTTGTTCCAATAACAGACTGATATTTGGGAGGAGGAACTAGATTTCTAGCTTTGTTCCTCTCAAACTCATTTAACTCACTTGGCATTGCAATGGTCCAGTCTACTTCTTCTGGTGCTTCTTTCACATTCTTAGGTTCTACAAGAGACACAAAATCATTAAAAGTACAGAAGTTATTTAACTGAGATCTTGTTTGTGTACCAGTGGGTGGATCATAAGTGATGTTTTCTGCTGGATGTGATGACAGATATCTGAACTTCTTTCTTGGTGTACAGGGTTCTGGTTCTTCAGGAATCTTTTCAAGTCCTTGAGATCTTGATGCAGTGGCTTGACCACTATGTGTGTCTTGAGGATATGTTTCAAGGCTTTGAGATCCAATTTCAAGGCTTTGAAAATGTTTTCTGTTTTCATGCAAGTTAGTCTTAGAACCGTTCTCTGGATCTTCTTCATATTTGACTCATGCTTGTTCAAATTTAAGTCTGTAAAACCTTCATCACTTTTGGCATCAAACTTTCCAAGATTATCCTTACCATTGTTGTGAACAAAACTGATACAACCAAAAGGTTTGAAATAAGAAATGTTTGGTTTTCTCCTTTTGAAAAGTTCATAAGGAGTCTTTTTCAAAATTGGCCTAATCAGGAACCTGTTCAAAATGTAATTTGCAGTATTGATAGCCTTTGCCCAAAAATTCTTTGGCAATTTATTTTTAAAAACAATATCCTAGACATGTCCTCAAGAGTCATTTTCTTTCTTTCAACTACACCATTTTGTTGAGGAGTTCTAGGAGCAGAAAAATTGTAAGAGATATCATCCTTAGCGCATAATAAACCAAACTCTAGTTGATCAAATTATCTTCCATGATCACTCCTCATTGAAGCAATAGGCAGGTTTTTAGAAGCCTGCAGCTCTTTACAAAGCTTTGAAAATTCAGATAAAGCTTTTGAATTTTCTCTTAGAAATATAACCCAAGTAAATCCAGAGAAATCATCTACAATAACTAGCATGTACTTCATACCCTTTGGAGTTGGAACTCTCATAGGACCACACATATCCATATGTAGCAGTTCAATAAGTCTAGTTTTACTAACAAAGTTCTTAGGCTTGAATGAGTTTCTTATCTGTTTCCCCAGAGCACAAGCCTTGCATATCTTTTCATCTTTAAACTTGATGGATCGCAGTCCTCTTACCAGGTCTTTAGAGACTAGTTTTTCAGTTTATTCAAGCTAATGTGTCCAAGCTTTTAGTGTCAAAGCTTTGAATCCTCTTTCAAAGCCTTGAGACATTTTAGACTTTCACATGCAACTTTATTAGTATTCAAAGAATAAACATTGTTTGACCTTGAAGTAGTGAGAATGCAATTTCTAGATTTTTCATCTTGCACCACACATTATCCTTGTCAAAGATGACCTTATTACATTTATCACAAAGCTGAGATACACTAAGCAGATTAAACTTTAGACCAGTTACAAAATAAACATCAGAAATAGAATTTTCAAAACCATTACCAAATTTACCAATTCCTATGATGTTGCATTTGCCTTTGTCACCAAGTGTGATTGTCTCTCCTGATTTTGTTTCAATTCATAATATAAAGAACTATTGCCACTCATGTGCCTGGATCAACCAATATCCATAATCCACTTCTGGTCTTTGCTCTTGGTGACAACCTACAAACACCATTCACTGCCTTACCTAGCTGTTAGACCAAGTGTGATATTTGAATTTTTATTCAGGATCAACCATGTTAGGTGGTGTGACCCCTTTATGAACCCAAATCTGTCTCACCTGTCCCCTAAGATGAAATTGAAAAGTATTCCTCATGATTTCAGGTTCTCTTCTTCTAAAGGAACAGGTCATCTTAACATGACCAATCTTGTTACAGTAATGGCATTTTGGATAATGTTTGTTGCTTGCCCTCCCAAATCCGGTATTGTTCTTTCTTGGAAAATTATGAATGTATCTGATACAAGTTTTGTGAGCATACTACAAACTTCCTCCAAGAATCAAGTTGAGATTGTGTTCAGAGCCAGCAAGATTTGTCATAACCTTTTGAGATTCGTGAAGTTTCTCAGCCAGAGTAGTTTTTTGTTCCTCTAATTCATCATGTTGATGCCTAAGAGCAACAAATTTTTCACTCAAAAGAGAGTTCTCTGTTACAACTTCTTTGACTTGAGTTTTCAAGGCTTTGAAATCGATTTCCAAAGCTTTGAAATCTCTGTCAGTCTTTGCCTCAGAAATTTCAAGATTCTTATTCTAGCAAACTAATTACAACTTCTCTTTTACTTGCTCACGAACTTTCTCCTTTGAAGATTTGATTTCATTTAAGTAATCTTCTTCATTCAAAAGCGTTGTTTTCAAAATATCAGAAAGTACATCTGCAGATTGAGACATTAGACTATTCACCATTATCTCAATGTTTTTATCTGAACTTTCATCATTCTTAGCCATAAGTCATAGGTTTGCTTGATCTTCTTCAGAATCTGATTCACTTGAAGAATCAGAGTCACTACATGAAGCTATTATGGCCTCCTTTCTTCTGTCATTGTCCTTCTTGTGAAAGTGTTTGCTTTTCTTGTAAGGACAATCTCTGATCAAGTTTCTTACATCAACACATTCAAAACAATTCATCACTTTATATTTATTTCTATGGGAAGAGGACTTACCTTTGTAGTTCTTGCTACTAGAATATCTGAATTTGTCTCTGCTGAAGTCTGTTTCCCTTCTTCATGATGAGAATCCTTGTCAAGGCTTTAGAAATGAGGGCAAAATGATCTTCTTCATCATATTCTTCTCTTCCCAAGCTTTGATGTTGTTCGAATTCTTTAGCCTTTAGTGCCAAATTCTTGACACTCTCTAGTATCTCTCAATCAGCTTCACTCATGGAGATCTCATGAGTGAGTACCTTTCCCTCTAAATCGTCTATTTGGAAAGAGGACAGATCTTGATCTTCTTCAATGGTTTTGTCTTTGGCTCCTATTTGGCGTTAGGAAGACTTCTCAAGATCTTTCTGACTTTCTCTTCATTGGAGAATGATTTCCCAAGGACTCCAGATTGTAGAAAATTTATGTCAATCTCTTGAAAATATCTTTGATGGATTCATCTCCATTCATCTTGAATAGTTCATACTGTCTCAGGAAGATATTGATCTTAGTTTGCTTCACTTGGCAGGTTCCTTCAAAAGTCACCACTAGTTTATCCCATATCTCCTTACCAGTCTTGCAAGTAGATATTCTGTTGAATTCATCTGCATTCAAATCACAATATAAGAGATTCATACCTCTACAATTTTTTGAAAGCTACTCTAATTCATAAGTAGAGAGAGAGTTTTCAGGTTTTGGATTTTTAATACCATAATTTTCTTTGTAGAATGTGTGAGGTCCATCCTGAATAATAGACCATAGCTCAATGTCCTGATCAATGATAAACATTTTCATCAAGGCCTTCCGTTGCATGAAATTGTCTCCACAAAACAGATGAGGTCTGCTAGCAGCTCTTCCTTGTGAGAAACCATCTTCACCTACATTACTCATGATCACAAGATTTTTAGATCTATACAGTGATACAAGCTCTGATACCAATTGAAGATATTAATGCAGGAAGCAAATACAGGATCAAATAATCTAGAAGAAGGGGTTTAATAGAGTATGGCAAATTTTTCCAAATATGTGGATTTAAAACAAAATGAGAAGAACTTGACGAGTTTCAAAGGTTAGAACTCAGTTTCAAGGCTTTGAACCAAAACAGACAGTTTGAAGTTTATTGATAGTTTTCAAATCTTTGAAAAGCTTTCCAAAGCATTGAACTGAAACCTGATTTGAAGCGTTTATGAAGAGAGGTAAAGAATTTAAAAGCAAGACAAAGAACACAGTGATTTGGTACGAAGTTCGGAGAAATATGCATTTCTCAATCAAGGTGATCCTACAACCCATGAGGAGGCGACGAGTGGGCCATACTCTCAAGTATGGCTTGGAGCCATGATATACGAAATGCAAACAATGTATACCAACAAAGTATGGACTTCGGTGGAACCACCTAAAAGGGTAAGACCCATAGGGTGCAAGTGAGTTTTGAGGAAACCAATATGGATGGTAATATGATTACTTTTAAGGGACGATTTCTGGACAAAGGTTTCATGCAAGTTCATGGTATAGACTATGACGAAATTCTTCCCCCAGTTGCGATGCTTAAATCCATTCGCATCTCGCTTGCAATTGTAGATTACACTGTAATAACCCACATTTTTAGGAATGTTTAAAATGTACATAAATGCTATTTTCATGCTTGTTTGTTATTTTTATTATTTAATTTTCGTTATTATTTATGTACTAGCACTGTAATAAGTATGTTATGTCCAAGAAATTATTTTGTTGTATTTATATATGTTAATTATATTATATATTTGTAGAAGATTTCATGTGAATGAAAATAAAAAGATTGTGAATTGAGGTTACTTTGTGATGAAGTTTTGTATTAACTATAGATATTTTGAAAGATTGATCAAAGAAGAGGTGGATGACTCCAGTGAATAAGATACTATAGATAGATTTTTTGTTCAAAGTTATGCAAATGATATGTTGGAACAGTGGTCTGTTGTAGTGGGTTAAGGCGAGCGTCCAGGTCCCTGTACCTGCGTGCCTGTTATTTTGTTTATTATTTTATTGGGTAAAAGACATCGACCACGCCTGAGTTTAGGGTTAATTTCACGCAGCTACCCTTTGTTTTGTAAAAGATATTCTGCACCTTTTTTTGGATGGGGACTAACGGTTGACTAACACCATGAAGTAAAAGACTATTTTACCCCTGACATGTGATAAAATTACCTCTTATATATTTCCCTCATCTCTCATTCTCCTCCATTTCTAACCCTAACTTTCTCTCTCTTACCCTCTTTCTCTCTTCCCTATTCCTCAGATCTAAAACCCACGTCTCTCCTCTCTCTCTCTCTCTCTCTCTCTCTCTCTCTCTTCTCTCTCTCTCTCTCTCTCTCTCTCTCTCTCTCTCTCTCTCTCTCTCTCTCTCTCTCTCTCTCTCTCTCTCTCTGTCGATCCCTCTTTCTCTCTTCTAGCCAGACTCACCATCGAATCCATCCTTCCAACCTCCAATTACCCAGCCAATTTTGACCTCAAACCACCCTCTGTGCGGCTCAATCGAAGAGCTGGTAGACCCGCGACAACAGAACCTCTGTGAACCGCAACCTGAAACCCAGAACCCCTTCAAACTCCGATTACCACCCGCCTCCTACCTACCATTGAATTTTGGGTCGTTCGGGTCTGGCCGACTTCAATGGCGGAGGCCGGCGTAATAGATACCTCGGTGGGTTGAGATGGGGATTCAATCCATCGCTGCAATGAGATTTCTCGGAACGAACGGCATACCACCTTCTCATCACCAGTGCCTTATTCACTGTCGTCGGCCTCCTTCTTCTCAATCGCCGGTCCATAGATCCGCCCGCCGGTGTTAATTTCTCGGCGGAAACTTCCGGCCGAGTTTAGAGGAAGCTCAGGCTATTCCGAGCGCGGGAAAGGAGATCCCCTAATGAGCCACCGTCGAATAAATGGGAGAAGCGTTTAGCGGAGAGGCTTGGGAGGAGAGTCTCAAAGTCAAAAAGAATCATTTTGATGGGGGAGAGGAAGAAATTCTGGTTGGGGATCAGTTTGACGGTAATTTTTGTCTGAATGGGGCTAGGATAAAATGGGATTTTGATTTTCATCGGGTCAAACTCTTGATGGGGCATGGTTTGCTGACATCTACATGTATTTAGTCTTTGAAGGTAATTTAGAAGTTGCGGCTATCTGCTCGATTTACTGATTTTGAGGTTGTAGTCCTGGATTCTATAAATTGTCAGTTTTTCTTTGTTTTGTGATGAATTGATTATATTGGATTAAGAGGTTGGGAATTTGGGAAAACTTATTGTCGGTTTAACACACCAGATTTTCTGTTTCTTTTGTTTGTTATTAGTTTTTTATTTGGGTCTGATGAATATCTGAGAAGGTGTTCTTGGTGTTCTTAAACCATGATATCAAGAACACTAAGAACATCAACACACAAGCATGATACTAAATTTGAAAATCAGTTTTGGTTTGAACATTGACACTATATGTATTTTAGGTTCTGATTTATTGAAATTTTTTGGTGTTCTAGTTGTTCTTGGCTTGATGTTTTTGGTGTTCTTTATGATAAACATGGGTAAAAAAGTCCAGAAAAATATCCGGGGGCAATACGGTCTGAAAAAGCTCAATAACCTACTTTTTTAACGGAACATACCATAGGGTGGTTTCTGTCTAAGGAATATTCCGTCAAATGGGTGCAGACTGTCTTTTTCCAAAACACAGGGTAGCTGCGTGGAATTAACCCTAAACTCAGGGGTGGTCAGTGACTTTTACCCTATTTTATTACAGTGTAGATTAGAAGATAAGGAAGTGTATATGTCTAACTTTTCACAAATAGGACGGTGGACCAGTTGGCAATGCATCGTGTTGGTTGAAAGGGAGGTCATGGGTTCAAAACCTGTCACCTCTTGCTTTTATTTTCATTAGTCAGCCCTATTATTTGCAGTAGCCTCCCCTAAGTTTCTGAAAATGACACCAGATACCCCCTGGACAGGGCCCCTATAAATAGAACCCCTCTTCACTCATTTACAAAGTACACCCTCCCCCCCTCCTCTTCTCTAAAGAGTTGTTTTGATAGTTAGTCGTTCCGTTTATTTTTCCAGATTCGAAAGTCCATTATTTTTATAAGTTTCTCAACTCACTTGATATTCTAAAAAGAGAGAAATGTCCATTTTATTAGCTGGCCGATTTATTACCCAAAAGATAGAGATTTGTCAACTTTACTAGCAACTCTATAGCTGGTTTATCATACAAAGCCTTGTCAAATTCATTTCGAAAGAAGGATTTTGACTTCTAACAAAGGTAGGGGAAATATTACTGTAACTACGGTCTATACGTGATTATCTGCTTATATGTTGATTGTTAAATTATTATTTGTTATTCGCATGATGTATAAAGCATGATAATTATGTGATTTGTGATCAATGTTACAGTTTAATTGATTATTATATTTCTACGACATTGGTTAGGCGGTACCTACTGGGCTTTTTGCTCACCCTAAAGTATCTACAGGTACCGGAACGGGTCGATCGAAGAGTATAGAAGGGGTAGATTATAGCGATTTTGAGTTCATTTTAATATTTGTTAAGATTCTTTATTTGATGTATGTCAACGATATTGTTCAAATGAATAGGAAAGTGACATTTTATTGAAATCTAAAGCAAGTTGTGTATTTCTAAGCTTTCGCTATTTTTATCGAAAAGCGAAAAGGTTCGTTTTTCCATCGCGGCCGAAAATGACGCGTTTACTCTGATAAATCCGTAATCAACGTAAAGAGGAAAAGTCGGGTCGTGACATAAAAAAAATAGCAGATGGATATGAAACCTCCTTGAGGATGTGTATGAAATAATACAAAGGGTTTTGTTATTTTAAAGTATGCCTAAAAGGTGTGTAAGTTACAACGGTCCATTTATAGATTGAAGCAAGCTTTTGGAGTTGGAATCTTTGGTTAATGATGCAATAAAATGCTTTGAGTTCATCAAGAATGAAGATGAAGCTTGTGTTTACAAGAAGGTTAGTGGGAGCACAATTATATTTCTGGTCTTGTATGTGGAGACATACTAATCATTGAGAATGGTGTCCCTACTCTGCAATCTTGTAGAGATACGCTAGTAAATTGATTTTCAATGAAAGACGTAGGCGACGCAACCTATAAAGATCTATGGAGATAGATCAAGAAAGTTGTTCAGCTTAAGTCAAAGTACATATATTGACAAAGTGTTGAAACAGTTCAACATGCGAGAATAGGGATACGTACCTATGTCACATGGAATTAGTCTTTGGAAGACTAGTTGTCATTCCAATTAGATTGAGAAAGAAATGTATGAATAAGATTCACGAGATAAGCCATGTTATGTACTAGGCCAGACATGTCATATGGCATGACATATAGATACCAGTCATATCTGGGTGAGAGTCACTGGATAATTATTACGAATATCCTTGAGTACTTCAGAAGAACCAAGGATGAATTATTGATATATGGAGGATAGGAAGGGTTCACTGTAAAGGGTTAAACTGATGCGAACTTCCAGTCTAACAAAGATGATTTCAGATTGTAGTCAAGTTTTGTGTTTTGTCTTGATGGAGGAATTGTGAGCTAGAAAGGTTCCAGGCAAGATTCATTTGCCGACTCATTCACATAGGACTGAGTATAATGCTGCATCAGATGCACATACTCAGAAGATTCTATCTCATTTGATTGTCAATAGAGGAGATATGAATTTATGCAAAGTACCAGCAGAGGTCTCGCCTACCATACATGCTACGCAGCGAAAGCGTGAGCGCTGCGCTAGATCAATAGGCATATGATACCAGATTGACTCTAGTGAAAGTGGGAGATTGTTGAATTATTCCCTAGAGGCAATCAATTTATAGTGACATTTATATAGACTTACTATTTATCATGTTATCGATATGTAGATATGTTAACATGTATGGAGTCCTTAGAATATAAATGTTATATTCTTAAATATCCCTAGTCGCGTACATTGATTAATTGGATCAGTGTGCATGGAGACTAGTATGCGGGTAGATTGATATGGAGATATCAAGTCTAGCACACGGATATGCATTAGTAGTAATGGCATACTGGATTGACCTGCCACGAGAAGGCCACATTATATTATGTCAATGTCACGAGAAGGCCACATTATATTATATCATGTTTAGACACTATTAAACGTTACACCGTAACTGGGTAGCTATAAAGATAGTAATCGGGCATGAAAGGAAGCAAGCTGAGATTTGGTAGTGATGTAGAGAGGATTCCTCCCACGTAATGGGAGTAAAATATCCACGGCCACTCGAGTGGTAGTGCTTATGGAATGTCTGGCCAGATTCACATAAATCAATATGGGATATTGATGTTATCTTCATGGATAAGCCTATTCTCTGGATCGAGAAACTTTCGATTGGATATACGAGTTTGACAATTATGTCTCGTGTCCAGTCCGGATATGGAGACAACGGGATAGATACCATGTGGTAGCACTGGGCACATGGTTTGTCGGATCGCTAACTATTTATGTTAGTTGGATGGCATAGATGTGTTGCTAGACAACCGCTCTATGCTTGTAATTGTCACTACCAAATAATTAAAAACCCAAGAGGTCACACACATTTTGGATTAAACTTAATTTGTATATTTAGTTGGACTAATTAATTAAAAGAATCAAAACTCAACCACATACAAAATTTAGACTAACTAAGTTGCAAAGTGGACTAATCCGTGTATGGACATGATTAGTATTGGGGCAAGTTTAAAGTTAATAAGGAGTTATTAACTATATAAGGTCAACCCAAACTTATTATTTCTCACAATTTGTCACTAGAGAAATAAGAGAGCGAGGAGAGAGAGAGACACCAAGAGGCATCCCTCCCCTTTCGCCCCATGTCGTCGGTGACTAGGTGGCACGACCCTGTTTGCTCCGTTTGGTGAGATCCTTCTGTTGGAATAGGTGCCCTACAGGCAATCTAGTTTAGTATGAATAATTAATTGGCTAGAACATTCATTGTATTATTTATTGGATATTTAATATATGAAGTCCTTAGATTTACAATTGTGTTGTTTATCTTAAATATCCGTAGTCCACTATAATGATTAATGGGACAATCATCTATAGACTAGTATGGGGTTGGATTAATATGGTGATATCATGATCCAACACGTGGGTATGCATTAGGAGTAATGGCATAACGGATTGACCCATCTCCGAGAAGGCTACATACAAGTTATGTAAAGTCACAAGTGCTTCTCGTGGTGACAACGGTATTTTCATCCTTAGACTTGAAGTCACTAGTTCTTCTAGTTTTGGAATATTGTGTTTTGGTAGCGTCAAACGCTACACCGTGACTGGGTAGTCATAAAGGAGCGTATCGGATACAATACGAAGCAAGCTTAGATATTGTAGCGATGTAGATAGAATTTTTCCCTCCCACATAACGGGAGCAAATATCCGAGGCCACTCGAGGGATACTGCTTATAGAATGTCTGGCCAGACTCAAATAAATCAATATAGGAAATTGATGTTATTTACACGAATAAGGCTATTCCCAGGATCGAGGAACTAGGGATTGGATATACGAGTGTGACTTGTATGTCTCTTGTCAAATCCGCATATTGAGACAAAGGGATGAGACAATACTTGCACAAGGTTTGTCATGATGACTATTTCTATTGGTTGGCTAGAATGGATGTCTTGCTAGAGGCCGCTCCATATTGGTAAATAGTAGTAACTAATAGAAACCTATGGGGTCACATGCCATATAGGATTGAACTAGACCTGGGAAATTAATTAATATGATTAATTAATTGGAAGGATCAAATCGCAACAACTTGCTAACTTAGTAGGACTAGTATGCAAGTTGTACTAATCCGAACTTGAGTCGGATTAGGAGAGGGCCTTTATGTAGTAACAAGGAGTTCTTGGACTATATAAAGGATGCTCCTAGCTTCCTTCCCTACATTAGTGATCATAACATTACTTAAGTAGGAGAAAAGGAATGAGAGAGCAAGACAAACAAGTGGCCGAAGCTCCTTGTCGTCCGCCCCCTACCCGTCGGCCAAGAAGAGAGGGCTGCACCTCTCTTTGGTGCTCCGTTGCGTGATTTATTCATCCTCTTCCATTCTTCCTAGCTAGAACAAGGCGTTTGGAAGATCTAGATCTCAATCCTAGGCGTGGATCAACCGTAGAGACGTGATATTTTTCGTCTTAGAAGTCATCACAGGAGACCTCCAGCGTACATAACACAATTCCTTTACCATCGTCATCATTTCTCTTCCTCTGATCCTTGGAGGGTCTTGATCGGATAAATTTATTGTTATTCCGCTGCGTATCCATGATCAAAACCCTACAGTGGTATCAGAGCCACAGGTCGTAGAGCATAACGTGGTTTATGTGTTACGTTTTTGTTGTTATTCACCCATAATTGTTGATTATTGCCTTAAAACGAAAAATTAAGCTTATTAGATGCAACTTAAATTTGATTCAAGACAAACAAGATCTAATTTAACATTTGATGTGAAGATTAGTGAGTTTGATCACATAAGATGTGAGTAATTTTGGATCTCGGAGCTAGGGTTTGGGCACATGCTTTGAAAAAGGGTTTTCAAACATGGAAACAA
Organism: Linanthus parryae; assembly: GCA_023055425.1. Lineage (NCBI taxonomy): Eukaryota > Viridiplantae > Streptophyta > Magnoliopsida > Ericales > Polemoniaceae > Linanthus > Linanthus parryae. The sequence continues at coordinate 7,919,068 of JALGPY010000013.1, read as the reverse complement.
CTAAACTTGGGAAACAAGGCAAGGAGTTGTTTTGGAAACAACTCCCTAAGGAGGTTCCCCCCCCCCCAGGGACCGCCTCCTTGCCGTCCAAGCTAGGACACGGCCAAGGGCTCGGGGCGGCCTAGCATGCGGCTCGGCCGCGCGTGGGCTTGGCCGACCGGCCCAAGGCCGCCCTTTGGTCCTTTTTGGGCGGTTCGGCTATATTGATAGTGGAACCCTTGGACCGTTTTAACCCTAGCACATCCAAAATCAATTGAAATTGTATAAGCGCGTTAAAAATCGGCTTTAACTGACTATCTGCAATTGGATATGGCCTTAGATGTGGTTTGTTGTGGATTTTTATTTTGTGGTTCGTTTACGGCCTGTGAGCTGATCAATTTGATGTAATATTTAATAAGGGTTTACGGCCTGCGAGCCGGTATTTATTTTTCTCAACTTGTGAGATTTATTTTATTTAGTATAGATGTTAGCTAGTACTAGATAAAATAGATAGATAGCCAAGATTGAAGAAAAAGAAGCCCAAAGAATTGAAGGAGCCACATCATGGATCATGGAGCATTCCACAAGGCTATGAAGGATGGACCAATAGATGGAGGCACATGGAGATGCGTTTTCTATTCTAGGGTTCATAGATATTCTCATTGGCCTGGGAATTTCTTAGTCTAGGAGGCCATATCCATATCACGGTAATTTCTTATTGTGGATGTTTACTTTATTGTCTTATTATTGTTGTTGGTGTATTGTTGATGCAAGCAGTTAGATAATAAAATAATTAACAACCCTGATCTTTTATTTGGAGTTGTGCCCAAACTTAAATAAGTAGATCAGTTGATATGGATCAACAAAACAATTTAAAATTGAAGATAAAATCCCTCAATTAAAATATTTCGTTTTTGCCTTCTCATTATTTAGGCACTCTTCATGATCATGATTATCAAGCGCGTGCGTGCCAAAGCAGGGCAACTTGATTTGTCATGGTTGTATTGCGATGGCACAAGCAAGTAATGTGCAATTGTCTAAGTACGAGGTTGGACGCAACAGGGTGATTTTAATAAGATTAAAAGCCTAGAGGCAAACAATTGGGATTATGCATTGGATGGATAAATAAGGATTTACTTGCCCAATTGAACCAAGACTTGCACAAGGAGGCAATTGGAATTGTTCCTAATTAAACAGCTAATTTTGGGTGTATTGCCAAAGCAAGCTCAAAAGAAATGAAATATGGATCTTGGCACCCACTAGAAAATATAATGATATTTTTCGCATTAATATTGAGGGTTATTAATACGTAGAAAAATAGTAGGAGCTGTACTTAATAATCTAGACATTATTAAATATAGTTAATTATTCACAAATACTAAAACTTGCATATTTTCCTTTTGTAGAATTCCAATGGCAAACAACTCATCGAACCCATCTCACTCCCTACGCTCTGTCCTTGAGAAGGACAAGCTCTCCGGCACCAATTTTCTAGACTAATACATAAACTTGAGAATCGTTTTCAAGAAAGAAAAGAAAGTGTACGCACTAGAGGAGCAAGTTCCTGATGGTCCTGAAAACAACACTCATGCAGCCCTAAAGACGTATCAGAATTGTGTTGATTACACTAATGATACGGCCTGCCTAATATTTTGCACCATGTCCTCTGAGCTTCAGAAGCAACATGAGAACATGAACGCAGTCGATATGATCGCACACTCGAAGCATATCTTCCAAGAGCAGGCTAGGGTTGAGAGGTATGAAGTTTCAAAGGCATTGTTCAAATGTCATCTGTCAAAGGGAAACCCCGTAGGGCCCCACGTGTTATGTATGATCGGATGTTTAGAGAGCCTCGGTCGCATAGGATTTTCGATGGGTCAAGAGTTGGCCACCGATCTCATCTTGCAATCGTTGCCTGAGAGTTATGGACAGTTCATCATGAATTATAACATGAATGAGATCGTGAAACCTCTGCCAGATTTACTCAATATGTTGAGGACAGCTGAACAAAGCATCAACAAGGGTAAGGGCAAATCCATAATGATGGTGCAGTAAAGAAAGGCCAAAAGATTTTCCTCTACCTCCAAGGGTAAAGGCAAGGCAGTTTCCAATCCCAAGGAATCTGCCGTTAAGCCTGTTGGTGGCGTAGCCAAGGGTGTGACTAAAGGTGAATGTCACTACTGCAGTCAGCCTGGACACTGGAGGAGGAACTGCCCAAAATATCTGGAGGATAAGAGGCTTGGAATAGTGATTCCACCACCACCAGGTATTTTTGTTATAGATGTCAAAATTACTTGCTCTTCATCTTGGGTATTAGATACTAGATGTGGATCTCACATTTGTCGAAATGTGCATGATCTAAAGAGAAGTAGAAGATCGGCTAAAGGAAAGATAGATCCGCGTGTTGGGAATGGAGCAAAGGTTGATACATTGGTTGTAGGCTTGTACGAGCTGTCTCTGCCATCAGGATTAGTTTTAGAATTAAATAATTGCTATTTTGTGCCTGCTATGAGCAGAAAAATTATTTCCATTTCTTGTTTGGGCAATGAAGGTTTTACTATTTCAATAAAGAACAATTGTTTTTCTTTTTATTCTGATAGTATTCACTATTGTAGTGCGCAATTATTTAATGGATTATATGTCCTTGATCAAAACAATCATGTCTATAACATAAATACCAAGAGGATTAAAATAAATGATTTAAATCCTGCTAATTTATGGCACTTTCTTTTAGGCCATATAAACGAGAAGCCTGTATCTAGACTCCATAAGGATGGATTTCTAGACTCATTTAATTTTGAATCATATGAGACATGTGAGGCATGTTTATTAGAAAAAATTACAAAGTACCCTTTCAATAAGAAAGGTGAGAGGACTAGTGAGCAATTGGCGCTAGTACATACTGATGTATGTGGGCCAATTGCCATGCCTGCCATGGGTGGTTATGTCTACTTCATCACATCTACTGATGATTTCAATAGATATGGATTTGTATACCTTATTAAGGCCAAATCCGAGTCCTTTTAAAAGTTCAAAGAATTCAAGAATGGAATAGAGAAGCAGCTTGGAAAAAGTATTAAGGCTCTACGATCGGATCGCAGAGGATAATACTTGAGTCAAGACTTTGACGACTATATTAGAGAGTGTGGGATAATAGCCCAACTCACTCCACCCGGAACGCCACAATGAAATGGCGTGTCCGAGAGGAGGAATCGAACTCTATTGGATATGGTTCGATCTATGATGTGTCAAACTGATCTTCTGTTATCATTTTGGGGCTATGCTCTATTGAGTGCAACTTTCACCATTAACTGTGTTCCATCTAAGTCAGTCATGAATACACCACATGAGATGTGGAGTGGGAGCCGTCCCACAGTGTCTTTCCTGAGATTTGGGGCTGCGATGTCTATGTAAAACGTTTACAATCAGACAAGCTAGGGCCTAAGTCAGACAAATGCAAGTTTGTGGGATACCCTAAGGAAACTAAATGATATTATTTCTACAATCAAACTGAGAACAAAGTGTTTGTTGCTCGGTCCAGCGTGTTTCTAGAAAGAGATTTTGTCTCTAATGAAGCAAGTGGGAGGACTGTAGAACTTTAAGAAGTTCAAGAACCACAAAGAATTTATCCTACTATGGAACCTGAGAAGGAACCATAATAGGTTGTGGAGCAGCCTGTTCAAGTAACACAAGAGCTTCGTAGATCTAGTAGAGTGCGCCAGGAGCCAGAGAGGTATGGACTTCTCGTGACTGAGTCTCGTGACACGTAGCTCATAGATGATGAGCCTACTACCTATGAAGAGGCCATAAAAGGGCCGGACTCTCAGAAGTGGCTTGAGGCCATGAGATCCGAGATGGAATCCATGTAAGGAAACAAAGTATGGACTTTGGTGGAACCACCCCAAGGGGCACGCCCCATAGGGTGCAAGTGGGTATTCAAGAAGAAGATCGACATGGATGGTAATATGATTACCTATAAGGGCCGATTGCCGGCTAAAGGATTCAGACAGATTCATGATATTAACTATGATGGAACCTTTTCACCAGTCGCAATGACCAAATCCATCCGAATCTTACTTGCTATTGCAGCATACTACGACAATGAGATTTGGCAGATGGATGTCAAAACAGCATTCCTGTATGGGAATCTCCTCGAGGATGTGTACATGACACAACCTGAGGGTTTTGACTATCCAAATCAAGCCTACAAAGTTTGTAAACTGCAACGATACATTTTTGGGTTGAAGCAGGCTTCTAGGAGTTAGAATCGACGTTTTGATGAAGTAGTCAAAGAGTTTGGCTTCATCAGAAACAAAGATGAGTCTTGTGTCTACAAGAAGGTTCGTGGGAGCTCTGTTGCTTTTCTGGTCTAGTATGTGGATGACATACTACTCATTGGGAACGACATTCCCATGCTCCAATCTGTTAAAGATTGGCTAGGAAAGTGTTTCTCAATGAAAGACTTAGGTGAAGCAGCTTATATACTTGGTATAAAGATCTATAGAGATAGATCTAAAAGGCTGATCGGCCTGAGTCAAAGTACATATGTAGACAAGGTGCTGAAATGGTTCAGCATGCAAGATTCCAAAAATGGATTCTTGCCAATGTCACATGGAATCACTCTTTAGAAGAGTGGTTTTCCTTCCAATGAGATTGAGAAAGAACGCATGATTAGGGTTCCCTATGCCTCGGCCATAGGATCCATCATGTACTCCATATTATGTACTATACCACATGTGTCATATGCATTGAGTATGACAAGCAGATTTCCGTCCAATCCAAGCGAGAGTCACTGGATTACAGTCAAGGACATCCTAAAGTATTTGAGAAGAACTAAGGATGCGTCCTTGATATTAGGAGGTGAAGAAGAGTTGTGTGTAAGGGGTTACACGGATGCAAGCTTTCAGACTGACAGAGATGATTTCAGATCACAGTCGGGGTTTGTGTTTTGCCTGAATGGAGTAGCGGTGAGCTGGAAGAGTTCCAAGCAAGAGACGGTGGCTGATTCTACAACAGAGGCTGAGTATATTGCTACAAATGGCGCAGCAAAGGAGGCTGTTTGGATTAGGAAGTTCGTTACTAAGCTTGGTGTGGTTCCTAGCATTGCGGATCCAGTAGAGTTGTATTGTGACAACACTGGGGCGATCGCGCAATCAAAGGAACCCAGGTCGCACCAGAAATCCAAACATGTACTCAGGAAGTTCCATCTTATTCGAGATAATATCGAATGAGGAGACGTTCGGATATGCAAGATTCCTACATAGGAGAATCTGTCAGATCAACTTACAAAGCCGCTTGTTTAGCTCAAGCATGAAGGGCACACTAGGAGCATTGGCATATAAGATGCACCGGATTGGCTCTAGTGCAAGTGGAAGACTATTGGAATAGGTTCCCTAGAGGCAAGCTAGTTTAGTATGAACAATAAATTGGCCAGAACATTCATTGCATTATTTAATGGATATTTAATATAATGGAGTGCTTAGATTTACAATTATGTTGTTTATCTTAAATATCCCTAGTCCACTATTATGCTTAATGGGACAATCATCTATAGACTAGTATGGAGTTGGATTGATTTGGAGATATCATGATCCAACACATGAGTATGCATTAGGAGTAATGGCATACTGGATTGACCCATCTCCGAGAAGGCTACATACAAGTTATGTAAAGTCATAAGAGCTTCTCGTGGTGACAACGGTATTTTCATCCTTAGACTTGAAGTCACTAGTTCTTCTAGTTTTGGAATATTGTGTTTTGGTAGCGTCAAACGCTACACCGTCACTGGGTAGTCATAAAGGCGCATATCGGATATAATATGAAGCAGGCTTAGATATCGTAGTGATGTAGATAGATTTTTCTCTCCCACATAACGGGAGCAAATATCCTAAGCCAGTTGAGGGATAGTGCTTATAGAATGTCTGGCCAGACTCAAATAAATAAATGTAGGATATTGATGTTATTTGCACGAATAAGGCTATTCCCAGGGTCAAGGTACTATGGATTGGATATACGAGTGTGACTTGTATGTCTCGTGTCCAATCCGGATATTGAGACAAAGGGATGAGACAATGCTTGCACAAGGTTTGTCATGATGACTATTTCTATTGGTTGGCTAGAATGGATGTCTTGCTAGAGGCCGCTCCATATTGGTAAATAGTTACTACAAACTAAATAGAAACCTATGGGATCACACGCCATATAGGAACTAGACTTCGAAAATTAATTAATTTGATTAATTAATTGGAATGATCAAATCGCAACAACTTTCTAACTTAGTAGGACTAATATGCAAGTTGGACTAATCCGAACTTGAAATAGATTAGAAGAGGGCCTTTATGTAGTAACAAGGAGTTGTTGGACTATATAAAGGATGCTCCTAGCTTCCTTCCCTACACTAATTCTCATAACATTACTTGAGTAGGAGAGAAGGAAGGAGAGAGCAAGACAAACAAGAGGCGAAGCCCCTTGCCGTCCGCCCCCTACCCGTCGGCCAAGAAGAAAGGGCTGCCCCTCTCTTTGGTGCTCTGTTGCGTGATTTCTTCATCCTCTTACATTCTTCCTAGCTATCACAAGGCGTTTGGAAGATCTAGATCTCAATCCTTGGCGTGGATCAACCGTAGAGACGTGATATTTTTCGCGTTAGAAGTCATCACAGGAGACCTCCAAGGTACATAACACAATTCCTTTACCATCGTCATGATTACTCTTCCTTTGATCCTCGGAGGGTCTTGATCGAATAAATTTATTGTTATTACACTGCGTATCCATGATCAAAACCCTACACCTTCTACATCCTTCTTCGCGTGGCTAGAACAAAGATGTGAAGGGGATTCCATCATACATCCTAGGTGTGGATACTCGTCGAGACAAAGACACAATTCTTTGTAGTGATCACACAAACTAAGGTACATAATTCGTTAACTTTCATTATGTTATGAATGATTGCCTGCGATCCATGGAGGGCTTTGAACAGGATAAATTTATTGTTATTCTGCTGCGTTACCTGCATTAAGACCCGACACAACCAGTACCAACCCAACCCTCAATCTCTTCCACACACAACCCGAATTCCCATCCTAGAAACTAAAGCGTGAAGACCAGTTTTTAGACATGTTTGTATGCCTGTAGGTGGTGGCGGTGATACTGCTTCTTCTCTTTTTCTTCTTCTCCTTTTTCTTTGCCTATTTGGGGCTCGACCGATTAGCAGGTTGCAGGTTCTAGGTTTAATTATGCAGAGGCTTGGATTATTCTTTCACAGAGGCTTGAATTGGGTTTTTTGTGATTGATGGGTCTGGGTTTTTGTAATTTAGCGTTAGATATCTCTTTATGGATGAATTGGTTATGGTTTTTTATATTAGTAGCCAGTTGTTTGTTTGTGGTGATGGTGGTAGTCGTGGTGAAGGTGAAGAATAACACCAAGGTTGTGGGGTGGTGATGGAGGTGGAGGTAGTGAAGAAAAACACCAAGGTTGTGGGGATTTGGTGGAGGATGTGGTGAAGAAAAACACCAAGGCTTTGGAGATTTGGTGGAGGAGGTGGTGGAGGTGATGGATGTGGTGGTTATGGTGGTGGTGGTGGTGGCAGTGAAGAACAACACCACGAACACCAAGAACACCAACAATACCAAGAACTATGTGATGGGTGCAATTTGTTCGTTTCCCAAAAACAACAGTAGTACTATGTGTTGGTGAGAGTTTTGGTTACTTTTGTTGTTGTTTGTGTTGGTGGTGGGGAAGGTGGTAGTGTTGTTATTGGCAGTGGTGGTGGTTGTGGTGGTGGGGATGTTGTGGAGGTGGTGGCCAAGAACACCAACAACACCAAAACAATAAAAAAAAAAAAAACACAAAAACACAATTAAGGCAAAATGGTCATTAAAGGGTCATATTGCACCCTCCCCCCTACTACCTGACATTAATAGAAGGGTGGTATTTTATGGAATAGATGCCCTAGAGGCAATCTAGTTTAGTATGAATTTATTTTTGCTAGAACATTCATTGTATTTTTTGTTGGATATTTAATATAATAAAGTCCTTAGATTTACAACTGTGTTGTTTATCTTAAATATCCCTAGTCCAGTATCATGATTAATAGGACAATCATCTATAGACTAGTATGGGGTTGGATTGATATGGAGATATCATGATCCAACACATGGGTGTGCATTAAGGGTAATGGTGCACCGGATTGAACCATCTCCGAGAAGGTTACATACACGTTATGTTGAGTCACAAGTGCTTCTCGTGGTGCAATGGTATTGTCATCCTTATACTTGAAGTCGCTAGATATTCTAGTTGTGGATTATTGTGATTTTGGTAGCGTTAAACGCTACACCGTAACTGGGTAGTTATAAAGGCGTGCAGTGTATACAATAAGAAGCAAGCTTAGAGATCGTAGTGGACGTAGATAAAATTTGACCCTCCCACATAACGGGAGCAAATATCCTAGGCCACTCGAGGGATAGTGCTTATAGAATGTCTGGCCAGACTCAAATAAATCAATATAGGATATTGATGTTATTTGCACGAATAAGTCTATTCCCATGGATCGAGAAATTATGGATTGGATATACGAGTGTGACTTGTATGTCTCGTGTCGAATCCGGATATAGAGACAAAGGGATGAGACAATTACTTGTACAAGGTTTGTCGGATGATTATTCTATTAGTTGGCTAGAATGGATGTTTTGCTAGAAACCGCTCTATATTAGCAAATTGTTGCTGCCAACTAGATAGAACCTATGGGGTCACACGCTATATAGAGTTGAACTAGATTTGGGAATTAATTAATAGGATTAATTAATTAGAAGGATCACTTTGCAACATCTTGCAAACTTAGTAGGACTAATTTGCAAGGAAGGGACTAAACCGAATTCTAGTAGGACTAGAATAGGTCCTTTAGGTAGTTGGCAAGGATTTCTTGGACTATATAAAGGATGCTCCTTCCTTCCTTCCCAGACTTATGAGCCTTTAGTTCATAACTTGAGTGGGAGAGAAAAAAATGAGAGAGAGCAAGCAAGCAAGAGGAGCCGAACGCCCCCCTTGTCGCCGCCCCCTTCCCGTCGGCCCAACAAGGAGGACGCCACCTCCTTGTTGCCTCGTGCTGCGTGATTTCTTCTTCCTCTTCCTCAGTTCCGGGATAGCACAAAGGAGAAGGAAGATCTAGATCTCAACTCTAGGCGTGGATCAACTAGAGAGAACGTGACACAATTCACGTTACAAGTCATCATAGGAGATACCCAAAGGTGTGTAACTTGAATTCTTCCCTTACCATCACGTTATGTATCTTGTCATGTGATCCTTGGAGGGTATTGCATGGATAAAATTTGTTTTTCCGCTGCGTATCCATGATCAAAACCCTACAGTGGTATCAGAGCTACAGGTTGTAGAGCATAAATGTGGTTTACGTGTTACGTTTTGATAGTTTTACACTTTAAATTTATTGTTTATCGCGTAAAACAAGACAAATCAAGCATATGATGCAATTTCTCAATAATCAATCATAACAAGACCTAGTTTTTGCATTGGATGGATGAATTAGTGAGTTTGAGAAATTTAAGGATCTTAGATTTAGGGTTTGGGCATCCTATGGAAATAAGGAGTTCTTTTCACACAAGGAAACAACCAAACTTGGGCACCAGGCAAGGGAGTTGTTTTGGAAAAAACTCCCAAAGGAGGTTCGGCCCCCCTAGGGGACCGCCCCTCCTTGCTTGCCGCCCAAGCAAGGGACGGCTAAGGGGCCGGGGAAGCCCTAGCCCACGGGCTAGCCGTGTGGGCTAGGGGCCGGCCGGCCCAAGGCCTTGGCGGTCCTCTTTTGGGGTCCGGGCAATTTGATTGTTGGGCCCCATGGACCGTTTTAACCCTAGAAAATCTTAAAATCAATTAAAATTGACCAAGCGCGCTAAAATTGGATTTTAACTGTTTATGTGCAAATTGCATGGTGATTGGATATGGCCTTAGGATGTGGTTTGGTGTGATTGTTTAATTTTTGTGGTTTGGTTTACGGCCTGCGAGCTGATCAATTAATTGTAATAATTAATTAGGGTATTATGGCCTGCGAGCCATTTTTTTTTCTGAACTTGTGAGATTTATTTTATTTAGTATAGTTGTTAGCTAGTGCTAGATAGAATAGATTGTTAGCCAAGATTGAAGAAAAGAAGCCCAAAGCCAAAGGAAGCCACAAAAGATGGAGCATGGAGCATTCCACATGACTATGAAGGATGGAACAAAAGATGAAGACGCATGGAGATGTGTTTGCTTTTAGGGTTCATAGATAATTCCATTGGCTTGGAATTATCTTAGTCTAGAAAATGCCATATTCACATCACGTTTTATTTTGTTTTGTGGTTGTTTATTTTATTGTCTTATTATTTTGTGGTTGGTGTGTGAATGATGCATGCAATTAGGATAATAAGATAATTAGACAACCCGGATCTATTATTTGGAGTTGTGCCCAAACTCAAATAGATAAAAGTTGATATGGATCAACAAAAACAATTAAAATTGAATTGAAAAATCCAACAATATTCAAATATTGCGTTTTTGTCTTCTCGTTACTTAAACACTCATCATCATCATAATTTCCCAAGATCGTGCGTGCCAAAGCATGGCGACTTGGTTAATAATGATGTGGGGCGATGGCACACCTCATGTGCAGATTGTTTAAGTAAGAGGTTGGACGCAACTAGGTGTTTAATAGGATTAAAACCTAGAGACAATCAATTGGGATTATCCACGCGGATGGATAAATAAGGAGTTATTTGCCCAATTGAACCAAGAGTTGCATAAGGGATGCAATTGGAATTGTTGCTACCTAAAGTAGTCAAATTATGGGTGACTAGCCAAAGCAAGCTCATAAGGAGATGAAACATGGATCTTGAACCACTAGAAAATATAAGGATATTTTCCGCATTAATATCTTGAGGGTTATAAATCCGTAGAAAAATAGTGGGAGCTATATTTGATAAACGAGCCATAATTGAAATTCACAAAAATTCACAAATACTAAAACTTGCGTATTTTCCTTTTTGTAGAATTCCAAATGGCAAACAACTCATCGAGTTCACAACATTCCCTACGATCTGTCCTTGAGAAGGACAAGCTCTCTGGAACCAACTTCCTTGATTGGTACAGAAACTTGAGAATTGTTCTCAAGCAAGAGAAGAAATTGTACGCAATATAGGAGCAAGTTCCAGCAGGTCCAGAGAACAATACCCCTACAGCCCTAAAGGCGTATCAAAAGCGTGTTGATGACGCTAATGATGCGGCCTTCCTTATGCTATGCACCATGACTTCTGAGCTTCAGAAGCAACACGTAAACATGAATGTTGTCGATATGATCGAGCATCTGAAGCATCTCTTCCAAGAGCAGGCAAGGGTTGAGAGGTATGAGGTCTCTAAGGCATTTTTCAAGTGTCATCTGGCAGAAGGGAACCCGGTGGGACCCCATGTACTCCGTATGATCGGTACTTGGAGAATCTCGCCCGACTGGGGTTTCCGGTCGGCCATGAGTTGGCAACCGATCTCGTGTTGCAATCATTGCCCGAGAATTATGGACAGTTCATCATGAACTATAACATGAACGAGATCGTTAAACCACTGCCAGATTTGCTCAATATTTTGAGCTACAGTTGAACAAAGCATCAACAAAGGTAAGGGCAAGGCCATTATGATGGTGCAGAAAGGAAAGGGCAAAAGGTTTGCCTGATCCTCCAAGGGAAAAGGCAAGTCAGTTGCCAAGTCCAAGGAACCTGCCCTTAAGCCTCTTGGTGGCATTGCCAAAATTTTGACTAAAGGTGAGTGTCACTACTGCAGTCAGCCTCGACATTGGAGGAGGAACTGCCCAAAATATCTGGAGGACAAGAGGCTTGGAATAGTGATTCCACCACCACCAGGTATTTTTGTTGTAGATGTCAATTTAACTGTCTCTACATCGTGGGTATTAGATACTGGATGTGGATCTCACATTTGTCGAAATGTGCAGGATCTAAAGAGAAGTAGAAGATTGGCTAAAGGGGAGATAGATCTGCGCGTTGGAAATGGAGCAAAAGTTGCTTGTGCGAGCTATCTCTGCCTTCAGGATTAGTTTTAGAATTAAATAATTGCTATTTTGTGTCTGCTATGAGCAGAAATATTATTTCTATTTCTTGTATGGACAAGGAAGGTTTTATTATTTCAATAAAGAACAATTGTTGTTCCTTTTATTTTAATAATATTCACTATTGTAGTGCGCAATTATTTAATGGACTGTATGTCCTTGATCTAAGCAATCTTGTCTACAACGTTAATACCAAGATGATTAAAATACATGATTTTAATCCTCCTTACTTATGGCTCTGTCGTTTAGACCATATAAACTAGAAGCGTGTATCTAGACTGCATAAGGATGGATTACTAGACTCATTTGATTTTGAATCATATGAGACATGTGAGGCTTGTTTATTGGGTAAAATGACAAAATCCCCTTTCAATAAGAAAGGTGAGAGGAGTAGTGAGCAATTGACGCTCATACATACTGATGTGTGTGGGCCATTTGCCACACCTGCCAGGGGTGGTTAAGTCTACTTCATTACATTTACTGATGATTACAGTAGATATGGATTTGTGTACCTCATGAGGGTCAAATCCGAATCCTTTGAAAAGTTCAAAGAATTCAAAAGTTAATTAGATAAGCAACTTGGCAAAAGTATTAAGGCTCTACGATCGGATCGTGGAGGAGAATACTTGAGCCAAGAGTTTGACGACTATCCTAGAGAGTGTGGGATCCTGTCCCAACTCACCCCACCCGAACGCCACAATGGAATGGCGTGTGTGAGAGGAGGAATCGAACCCTATTAGATATGGTTCAATCTATGATGTGTCAAACCGATTTTCCGTTATCTTTTTGGGGCTATGCTCTATTAAGTGCAGCTTTCACCATTAACCGTGTTCCATCTAAGTCAATCATGAAGACACCACATGAGATGTGGAGTGGGAGGCGTCCCACACTATCGTTCATGAAGATTTGGGGCTGCGATGTCTATGTAAAACATTTGCAATCAGACAAGCGAGGGCCAAAGTCGGATAAGTGTAAATTTGTGGGGTACCCTAAGGAAACTAAGGGCTACTACTTCTACAATCCAACCGAGAACAAAGTGTTTGTTGCTCGGACCGGCGTGTTTCTAGAAAGAGAGTTTGTCTCTAAAGAAGAAAGTGGGAGGACTGTAGAACTTGAAGAGGTTCAAGAACCATAAATCACTGAACCCGATTATGGAACAAGAACAGGAACCAAAAAGCAGTTTTGGAACAGCCTGCTCAGGTAACACAAGAGCTTCGTAGATCTAGTAGAGTGCGCCAGGAACCCGAGAGGTATGGACTTCTCGTGACCGATTCCGGTGACACAATGCTCATAGATTATGAGCCTACTACCTATGAAGAGACCGTGAAAGGGCCAGACTCTCAGAAGTGGCTAGAAGCCATGAGATCCGAGATGGAATCCATGTATACCAACAAAGTATGGACTTTGGTGGAACCACCCGAAGGGGCGCGACCCATAGGGTGCAAGTGGGTCTTCAAGAAGAAGATCGACATGGATGGTAATGTGATTACCTATAAGGGCCGATTGGTGGCTAAAGGATACAGACAGATTCATGGTATTGACTATGATGAAACCTTTTCACCAGTCGCTATGACGAAATCCATCCAAATCCTACTTGCAATTTCAGCATACTACGACTATGAGATTTGGCAGATGGATGTCAAAATAGCATTCCTTTATGGGAATCTCCTCGAGGACGTGTATATGATACAGCCAGAGGGTTTTGAAGATCCAAAGAAGGCCAGCAAAGTCTGTCAGCTGCAGCGATCCATTTACGGATTGAAGCAAGCTTCTAGGAGTGGGAATCGACGTTTTGATGAAGTAGTCAAAGAGTTTGGCTTCATCAGAAACGAAGATGAGTCTTGTGTCTACAAGAAGGTTAGTGGGAGCTCTGTAGCTTTTCTGTTCTTGTATGTGGATGACATACTACTCATTGGAAACAATGTTCCCATGCTGCAATCTGTTAAGGATTGGCTAGGGAAGTGTTTCTCAATGAACGACTTAGGGGAAGAAGCCTACATACTTGGTATAAAGATCTATAGAGATAGATCTAAGAGACTTCTAGGCCTAAGTCAGAGTAATATATTGACAAGGTGTTGAAGCGGTTGAACATGCAAGATTCCAATAAGAGATTCTTGCCCATGTCACATGGAATCACTCTTTCGAAGAGTCGTTGCCCTTCCAATGAGATTGAGAAGGAACGCATGAGTAGAATTCCCTATGCTTCGGCCATAGGATCTATCATGTACGCCATGTTATGTACTAGACCAGATGTGTCATATGCCTTGAGTATGAAAAGCAGATACCAATCCAATCCAGGTGAGAGTCACAAGATTGTAGTCAAGAACATCCTAAAGTACTTGAGAAGAACTAAGGATGCTTTCTTGATATTTGGCGGTGAGGAAGAGTTGCGTGTAAGGGTACACGGATGCAAGCTTCCAAACCGACAGAGATGACTTTAGATCACAGTCGGGATATGTGTTTTGCCTGAATGGAGTAGCGGTGAGCTGGAAGAGTTCCAAGCAAGAGACGGTGGTTGATTCTACAACAGAGGCTGAGTACATTGCTGCAAATGGTGCAGCAAAGGAAGCTGTTTGGATCTGAAAGTTTGTTTCAGAACTTGGTGTGGTTCCTAGCATCGCGGATCCAGTTGAGTTGTACTGTGACAACACTTGGGCGATCTCGCAATCAAAGGAGCCCAGGTCGCACCAGAAACCCAAGCACGTGCTCAGGAAGTTCCATCTGATTCGAGATATTATCGATAGAGGAGACGTTCGGATATGCAAGATTCCTACAGATGAGAATCTGTCAGATCCACTTACAAAGCCGCTTGTGCAGTGGAAGCATGAAGGGCACACTAGAAGTATGGGCATACGAGATGCGTCAGATTGGCTCTAGTGCAAGTGGGAGACTGTTGGAATAGAATCCCTAGAGGCAATCTAGTTTAGAATGAATTTATTTTGGCTAGAACATTCATTGTATCATTTATTGGATATTTAATATAATAAATTCCTTAGATTTACAATTGTGTTGTTTATCTTAAATATCCCTAGTCCAGTATAATGATTAATAGGACAATCATCTATAGACTAGTATGGGGTTGGATTGATATGGAGATATCATCATCCAACACATAAGTGTGCATTAAGGGTAATGGCGCACTGGATTGAGCCATCTCGAAGAAGGCTACATACACGTTACGTTGAGTCACAAGTGCTTCTCCTGGTGCAATGGTATTGTCATCCTTTGACTTGAAGTCGCTAGATATTCTAGTTGTGGATTATTGTGATTTTGGTAGCGTTAAACGCTACACCGTAACTGGATAGTTATAAAGGCGTGTACCGGATACAATAAGAAGCAAGCTTAGAGATCGTAGTAAACGTAGATAGAATTTTCCCCCCCCCACTTAACGGGATCAAATATCCTAATCCACTCGAGGGATAGTGCTTATAGAATGTCTGGCCAGACTCAAATAAATCAATATAGGATATTGATGTTATTTGCACGAATAAGGCTATTCCCATGGATCAAGAAACTATGGATTGGATATATGAGTGTGACTTGTATGTCTCGTGTCCAATCTGGATATAGAGACAAAGGGATGAGACAATTACTTGTACAAGGTTTGTCGGATGACTATTCTATTAGTTGGCTAGAATGGATGTTTTGCTAGAAACCGCTCCATATTAGCAAATTGTTGCTACCAACTAGATAGAACCTACGGGGTCACACGCTATATAGAGTTGAACTAGATTTGGAAATTAATTAATAGGATTAATTAATTAGAAGGATCACTTTGCAACACCTTGCAAACTTAGTAGGACTAATTTGCAAGGAAGGGACTAAACCGAATTTTAGTAGGACTAGAATAGGTCCCTTAGGTAGTTGGCAAGGATTTGTTGGACTATATAAAGGATGCTCCTTCCTTCCTTCCCAGACTTATGAGCCTTTAGTTCATAACTTGAGTCAGAGAGAACAAAAGGAGAGAGAGCAAGCAAGCAAGAGGAGCCGAACGCCCCCCTTGACGCCGCTTCTTCCCGTCGGCCCAACAAGGAGGACGCCACCTCCTTGTTGCCTCATGTTGCGTGATTTCTTCTTCCTCTTCCTCCGTTCTGGGCTAGCACAAAGGAGAAGGAAGTTCTATATCTCAACTCTAGGCGTGGATCAACTATAGAGAACGTGACACAATTCACATTACAAGTCATCACAGGAGAAACCCTAAGGTGTGTAACTTGATTTATTCCCTTACCATCGTTATGTCTCTTGTCTTGTGATCCTTGGAGGGTATTGCATGGATAAAATTTGTTTTTCCGCTGCGCATCCATGATAAAAACCCTACAGTATTGTCCAACATTCGTCCACTGACATGAGGCTATTTTTCTCTGGCATGGTTTTTTTCTTTTGTATATCCCCAAACACGAGGGAGGTTTTTTGTATATAATCCATACACCGAGGGTGGTTTTTTTCTTTTACACATGATACAATTTTCCCTAAAAAGTACCCCCACAACATTTTTTTGTGGACTCCACCATGTAAGTATGTGTGTGAACCAATGATAGAAATGAAAAAGGCACGACTTTGGTAATATATGTTCTATTCTCTTTGATGAGAAAGAAAATGACACGAAAGAAGTAGTAGTTATCTCTTCTTAATTGATTTGGCATTGATCTAATAAGTGACATTAAAATTAAAGGACGATTTTACTTTGGGTAAATTTCACTTACACCCCCTCAATTTAGGGGGATTTTCACTTAGACCCCTCTTAGTTTGTAAAACTTCACTTACACCCCTTATGACCACCAAGTTTATTTTCACTTACACCCCTTCTGTGTTTTCACTCTGCTAGTTAGTGTGGTAATTTTCTATATTTAGTTTTCCGGAAAAATTTACCCTTAAAGAGGCTGCAAATGCCAATACACTAAATCTTGCCTCAAGTTAGTTCCAGCTTTCGCGGACAGTAGATGCATCATGTCAGAAGCGAATACGCATTATGTGTTTGAATACACATGTTTTGCATGTGTGAAGTGTACATATCAGGGTGGATTGACCTTTGCAGCCTCTGCACGGGTAAATCTGTCCAAAAAAATAGATTTGGGAAGTTACCTTACCACCTAGCAAAGTGCATACATAGAGGGGGTGTAAGTGACAATAGAGTGGATAGTAATAAAGGGTGTAAGTGAAGTTTTCCAAACTAAAAGAGGTCTTAGTGAAAATCATCCTAAACTAAGGGGATGTAAGTGAATTTTACCCTTTTACTTTTGACCAATAAACACATTTTCTTCTAGAAGGGTGATTAAGTTCACGGTTGACCATCACGATAGGGATTCGCTAGCCGCCTGCTAGCAGTCAAGTTACTTTGGTGGATCCTCAATAGGGATGGCAACGGGTCGGATCCGGATCGGATCAGGCTTTCTCGATCCAAGTCTGACCAGGAAAAATGGGATCCAGATCCGATCCAGATCCGTTCGGACCATCATCGGATTCGGATCAGATCGGATTTCATTCAAGTGATCCAAATCCGATCCGTAGATCCCTATAGTACGTGATCGGATTGGATTCGGAACGAATCAGACTCGACTTTGCAACAAAATAGAAAAAATAAATTAAAGAATAAACACTATTACATATGCTAAGGCATGTTCGTAAGTTATGAAGCCTAAAAAGGAAAAGAAATAGCTTTGTAGGTTGGAGTTACTATAGTATTCTTCTTAAAGTGTAAGTGGGGAGGTAATAGGGGTATATTTGTAAAGCACACATATAGGTCGATCGAATCGGGTCAGAACCCGGTGGATCTGCCTTTAGATCCAAATCCGTTCGGGTCTGACTTTCTAGATCCAATTCCGATCCATTTTTTATTGGAGATATCGGATTCAGATCCGATCCATTCGGCTCGGATCGCTCGGATCTCAGATCGAATCCGACCATATTGCCATCCCTAATCCTCAAACGCAGTAGAACCTTAAATGTGGGTGTTCGGATTACCAAATTCTTAATTTATTTTATTTTGATAAAAATGTTCTTCGTGGATTTAAATATCTCAACCATACAAAAATCAAAAGGATAGCAAATGGGTGCTATCTCAGTGGTAGAGCCTTTGAAGCCCTTGCATCAACTCTCGAGTTTGAACATGGCTACATGATGTAATTCTAAAAAACCTAGGGGGATAACATATTAAAATGGTCAAACATCCTCACATCAAACTATATTATATTATTATATGTCTTGTTACAACTTCAAATCCCAATAACCTAATAAAAATAATTTGGAGTGAATAATTTGAATTTAAATTATAAGTTGAAAATATTTTCATGCGCCGAAAATATAAATTAAAAAGTAGTAGTACTTGGCAACACCTGTAATTTTTAGAATCAAATTTATGAGGATTTTTTTTATTTGATCTTACATCACATCTCGAATGTCAATATTTATTTGAACGAATTAACTATTTATACATTTAAAATAATATAAGTATAGTAGCCCCTACCAAGAGTGTTGTTTCATGAAAACATTGATTTGAATTGTATTCCTATTATGAATTTGTAGTATATAAAAAAAAAAATAAGTATATTATTTGAGCAAGTCGTGACCAAAACAAATCTCCAAAATCGAAAATTATAAAATATACAAATTATTAGTCCTAAATTTTGTGTCAATTTCTTTAAAAAAAAATGTGTCAAACAAATTACGAGATAAACAGAATTAAATTATTTGACTAGATTTTAATTTGAGCCTACTTACAATCTCGTGCCAAACACGCACGATTATAAGTGTTACTACTAGTTCCCTATTATTGGTCATCCATAATACATGCAGCCAATTTGGACTTTAGAGTACTAGCAACAACCAGTCCTAACCAGTCATATCCTAAAAATAAGAACAAGGCGCTTAAAAGACAAACCAAAAAGCAACTCCGTCCCTTATAGAGTGGTAGCTGTGTAAGTTGTTTTTCATGTTAGTATCAAATACTTCATTTAAAAATAATTATTCTACTTTTGTAGTCTAACATTTTGAGGAGGTAATCTGAATAGTAGAATAAAATAAGAATTTGTCGAAAGTATCACAACGTTGTAGGGTTAAACTACATTTACAACATAATACAATTATTGACAGGTTCCTATACCATTACACGAACCAAATTTCCTCTCTAAAATGCTTAGACGAAAATAAGACAGTAAAAATGTGAGACGGGAAAAATATGCTCGAATTCAAATGGTAAAGGATTTTAAGGGATATAACAGAGATTTTATTACCATTATTGTATCTAAATGTGGCTTGTAGTGAATCTCGGAAATTTTGATTACTACATTATAATGCCTTTGTAGCACCAACAAATCACGGTTGGTTAATTGATTGGGTTTCATTAACATATTGAAATTAGGATCTTCACGGTTGGTCAATTGATGGGTTTCATTAACATATTGAAATTAGGATCTTTTTTAAGACTTAGCTTTAAATTAAGATCTGGGGTTCTTTAATTGGTTTTTTTTTTTTAAATACAGAGATACTACTATGTTATTTAATAGTAGTATTCAAAGCAATACAATTTTCCAAAAAAGAAAGGCTAAGAAAAAAGAAAAAAGCAATACAAGTATACAATAACAAACAAGTGGTGCAGCTAAATCGTGAATTTCATTTTCCTTGTTTGCTGTTCAAATTTCTGTCCTACCCTTTTTGTTTGCTCGGTTTTTAAAGGTCTAATATGCCACTGGCACTGATAGTCGAATCTTTAAATCCCCTACGCCATATGATATGTTAGGGTGTCGCTCAACATCTACATACATGTTTTAATGAAATAAACTATGTCGATCGTGACATATATGAAGAAAAGAAAGAAGCAATTTGTGCCATATTAGATATTTTCTTACACAAAAGTCAAATATGTTCCTTTCAAAAAAATAAAGTCAAATATGTACAACAATAACTCGTGCAACAGTTGTTCTGAATTTTTAATGCCCTTTTGAATCCTGCCATGCATTAATTACACGTGAGGTTTTGTTACTACTTCTGAATGTGTCGTCTTGTACCACTCTATCCCACCTAGAATGCACTATTTGACTTTTACATTCGTAATAGGGTTATTTTGACCCGGTGATAAGGATTGCAAAATGATGTAATTTTTTGATAATTTTTGTATAGTCTTGTAGAAATAAGTGTTATTATACAACACTACGAAAAAATTATCTAAAAATTGCAAAATTTTGCTATCCAAATTACCGGGTCAAAGTAATCCAGTGAATAGTGGTAAAGTTCAAATGATGCAAAAGAGGTGGGACGGAGTGGTAGATAATCAACAAGGTGTTAGACTATACTCCCTCCATCCCACCTGTTACTTCAATTTTTTTTTAATTGGAAGTTTCACCGTTTTTTTTAATTTTTCTAAAACGACAATTTTTCTCAGATAAAACACCATCTTACCCTTAAAAAAAAATAAAAAAAATAAAAAAAAAAATAATAAAAACACCATCTCATTTGAATTGGGCCTAATTAAACTAAATTAGCAAACTAACTCAACTTAATTAGGCCCAAAACAAATTAGTAGATTAGTAAGAAAGCCAACTAATTGACTGACAACCCAACATCCCACTTCCTAACCCTAATGATCAAATATTCCCCCATTTTACTTATCATCGTGTTCATGTGTTCTTTACAGCCGCATGAGAGAGAGAGAGGGATAGAGAGAGGAAGAGAGACCGAGGGATGGAGAGGGAGAGGCAGATAGATCTCTATGTCTCTCTCCATCTCCATCTCTCTGTTTCTCTTCGTCTTCTGCAGATCGAACGCGAGCGAGGATTTCGACAGCTTGCTTGGCTTTTTCAGGTCGAAAGCAAGCGGGGACGATTCTCTTGGTCTTCTCCCATATCTCTCTCTCTCTCTCTCTCTCTCTCTCTCGCTCGCTCGCTCTCTCTCTCCGTCTTTCTCAGAATAGATGGTTTTCTTGTATTTTTCAGGTCGATTCCAGCGATTTGGAGCAACTGACGTTGGCTCTGTTCGAGGACGGTGTCTTTCACCCAGATCTGATAGGCAACAAGGACGGCGGCGCATCAGCATGTCCGAGGTGGAGGACGGATGCAGAGTTGGCGGATCTTCTCCTCATGGTGAGGAGCAACGCTAGATCTGTTGGTGGCGGCAGCTTCGACAGAAGAAGATGGCTTCCCAACGGCGATGGTTGCATTTTTTTGCTTCTCTTCGCATATAGCGACCATGGATTCAAGGTAGTCAATACATATATTGTTAATTTTCTCCACTAAAAAAAAAACAGTTATGAGCAGAGGAAGCAAAAAATTATTTTTTTTCCAAGAACCAAAGAACTTCATTAGATAAACATAGGAGTACAAAACTAGCATAATCGTATACCATCTACCAAGACCACAAGACAGGCTTCCAAAAAAACCCCAACAAAACCCAAAAACAAACCAAGGAAAAAGTTCAGACTGAACAAAGACGTTCTACTCAATTACAAGAACTGGACAAACAAATACACAAACCAATAATATAAGAGATGATTGCATTGACTGAAACTTATGTGAGAAGAGGAAGATCTTGATCATCAGGGAGGAAGGGCAACATGGGAACATCTCCAAAGAGACCTTCAAGACAGCCATAGTCAGCACCTGGAGCCTCAGAAAAAGCCACTTCAGGAGCAGGGAGGGCCAAAACAGAAGCAGAAACTCCAGGAGCTGAAACAGCAGAAAGGGGAGGCAGAATTGCAAGGGGAGCAACTTCTGCAACTGGTACCACATGAGATAAAGAAAACTGATCCTTAACTTCAACCCAACTAGAAGAACCTTCAGAAACAGCTACCTCCACCAGACCACAATGATCTAAATCAAAGGAAAGCATAAAATTAGAGAGAATGATGTTGGATACTACAGGCAGCCACAAATGAAGCAGCTAGATCATGAGCTTGATGAACAAGATGGTCCACTGTGTGAGGCTGCTTATTAAAGATAATATTATTTTTTGCTAGCCATAAAACCCAAATGATGGTTGAGGCCATTGCCAATGTTGATGAGCATGCAAACTCTTCTTTGGTCTCAACCATCCTTTGAGCCAAGACTGAAAATTAGAGGAGATGTATAAAGGATTAAAAGAAGAGGGAGCCAATTTCCATAGGAAGCAAACAATTATGGACACAAGGGAGTATTGTTGTTTTGTTCTTGTTGTTGCTTCTGTAAATTGTGAAAATTTTGTTGCTTTAGATCCGTGGATTTGTTTTTCTGGGTTTGTTGTTTTTATTTTTGTTCTTGATAACTAGTTTTGGGGTTAAGTTTGGGTGACTCAGTTTGCACTGTTTATTTACATCACTTCTTGGTAAGTATTTCTGACTTTCCACATGTTTCTTAATAAATCAACATTTTATTTTTTTGAAGAAATGGGTGGGACGGAGAGAGTATCTCTCTCTCTCTCTCTCTCTCTCTCTCTCTCTCTCTCTCTCTGTACACAACAAAAACAGAGCCTGCTAGGGTAGTGGGCTAGCTTTTGTCTTTAGTACCCACATGCCTCTCATATATTTGGGTCGGTTCGGGTTTAATCAGGTTCAGCTAGTTGGTACCCGCGCCCCACCCAGTTCTTGGCGGGTCTGGGTTAAATCAACCCATACCCAATCATTAAAACATTTTTTTATCCTCGTCCAATATGTTCGGCTCGGACCAGACAGGTTGCCCGGGTTGTGCGGGTTTCTTCTCACCCATGCTTCAAGGCATGACTTCCTTGGGCTAAGGACCCTTAAATTCGTACTTCTGGGCATGACTTTCTTGGGCTCCGGTCCCTGAAATCCTGGGACCCTGTGTGCCCCCACTTCTTTCATCGTAGACTGGAGTACAACATTCTAGTACTACTCTTCTGACTTACAATCTTAAGAGGTATCAAAATTTAAGGTCCAGTAACTGCATGTATAATGGATAGCGGAACGGTAGGAATCAATCCACAACGCATGGCACATGTTGGGTTCCAGAACCCCTTACATAAATTTATCATCTGTTACTATTTTACCCTACTCTACCCTGGATAATGCGAATTAATATTGACATGTTTCATTCATATGTTTGGAAAACAGTTATTTACAACTATGTTCTAATTGAAATGCTACTTTTGAATGGTAGTTGTTTCGGAAAAAAATCAACGTTTGGAAACTTATGAATATCTCGGTGAAACTGACTACTTGTGAAATCACATCTCTTACTGAAAATAACTTTTTAACGGTAACACTATTGGTCATGGAAAAAAACAAACTCTGATTTGCGTACTATGATATCCGTACTTATACTTTTCAAACAGTTCAAAGTCTTTTAACATAAAATCTCGTTACTTTTCTTAGCCACTCTGTTTACATGCTAAGTTGATTATTCACTCCGTTTTACTAATACTCTCATAACGGTGTATTTGTTCCTTTTTAAATTTCCATCTCAAGTAAATGATTGGTTGCTTGGTGTAACGCGCTGGAATGACGATCGTTCTCTCATGCAAAAGGTAGTTATCTTTGTTTTTAACACGAAAGCCATCTTTTGTTATAAAATATCTTTTGTTAGTCGTGGTGGCCATTTTGGAACTAGTCACAAACGTTATTAAATCTTACAGTACTAAATCAGTAGTTGGATATTTCTTTTCACTTGTTTGTTGTCACCACCCCTTGCGCGGAATGATAAAATCCCTTGTACAGGCGCACCTCCCGATCTTCGCCTCCTCCAAAAATTATGGGTGCTATACAGCAACTTCGAAACGCCTATGCAACACCATTAGATGGATCAATACAAACTAGGGGGGTTTTGATCCAAACCCTTTCACAGTACACTTCCTCAATGAAGAGGGAGGAGACCACATTATCCCTTCTCGTAGCAAATGTGAATTCACATTTCAGCTTCCAAATCTTGGAAAACAGAGCTGTAACAGACTGAGCTCTAACCTCTCTCTTGGGATTGATTTTCCCAAACATAACTAATTAGCGAGTTTATGGCCTGAATCAGGTCATCATGCAGGTCAAGTGGGTCGTCCGACATAATCTCGGGCGACGGATTAGGTGGTGACTCGCTAATTTCCAGATCTAGATAGGTAGGTTCTTGCTCCATCACAAACGGTGAGAAAAAAATAGAACAGGGTAAACTTGATAGAAAAAAGGGAAAAAGAATGTGAGAAGAAAAAAGGCGATGAATCTAGTGGACTGGGAGAGTAATAGCAAAACTGGATTGCGAGGTGTGTACCTGTGACAGGGAAGTTCAAGCTCAATACTGATGGGTGTGCTAGGTAGAGTAATACATGAACTGGATTAGGAGTTGTGATCAGGAACAAGGGAGAGTGGCAGATGAGATTGTGGTAGACTTGACGATTGCACAGGTCTGGAAGCAGAAAATTGCAGCATCTATAGAGGAATCACCATTGCCTACAACAAGAATTGGATTAACTTGTAGGTTGAAAGTGAATGTATGGAGTCAGTGTACATCTTTCACAACACCGAAGTTGGACCAACCTCCATAAATGCACAATTTTAGTGATTGCAAGATTCTGATGAGCATGATTTGTGGGAGCATCAAACACATTGCAATAAATGTCAATGAGGTGACTAATGCTCTTCCCAACACAGGAGCTGAGCAGATTGATAAATTGGAGATTTTGTAAGATACTCTTGAGATCATAGTCTTGAAAATCGGACCGGACCGGCCGGTTCGACCGGTCGGACTGGCGAACCGGGCCTGGAACGGTCCGGTTCAGTGGTAAGACCGGATATGCAACCGAACCAGGCCACGTCATCCAAACCGGCGGTTCAACCGCCGAACCAATCGAACCAGCCGGTTTGATGACCCGCCCAGTTTGTAAATCAAAATTATTTTGTGTCGTTGGGGAGAGTCGAACCCCAAACCTCAACAAAGAGGTAGGATACGCTTACCACCACGACAGAACATACCATTGTTGTTTGAAAATACCACTCAATTTACTTAACCCTTTTTTACTTGATAAGGAACCAACGTCCAATTATCCTTTTCTATTGTTTTTTAATCATTTTATTTTCTATTGTTTGTTTGTATGGTTTCTTTATAGAAATCTGTTCTCTTTTTAAGAGACCTGAGTGTTTTGCCAAGTATTTTATACGTAAATTATATCGCAAATTTGAAATCAAGCATTTAAATTTACATTTTCACAACCATAAATGTCTATTTTCTACAAGTTATTAATAAAAAATGAAAATGTATTCCTCCATAAATAGACATGATTATTTTATTTGTCACTTAAATGTGTTTCTAAAAAGTTAGGCTAATGGTATATAAACCTCAAAATATATTTTTTGTTGACAATTTCTCATTTTTGGTGTGATCTGTAATTTTTTTAAAACATAGTTATTACTATAAGAATATTACAACGCTAAATAAGTTTCAAATTGAAACATGAAAGTATTTTTTGATTATTTTTCATTATGCTTACTATTTTTAAAATAAAAATAACAAATATATATTATTAAATAAACGTGCAATTGAACCAGACCGACCGGTCCGACCATGAACCGGTGTCTCAATCTTTATGTAACTTTTCTATGAGCGTTGTTGTGTACATGAAGTTTATTTTTCGAAATAGCAAAAATTGAATACGGGATACTTCAAAAAAGAAGTGATAGGAAAAATGTGTTACTTTTACTATATATATATATATATATACATATATATATACACACAAACACACACGTACCTCACCGTTTTTCCTTTCACCCTTGAATTTTATCGCCTATGTAGAGTTATGTTATTGATACATAGGAAGTTTCCTAAACAAAATACATAGAAAGTGATTACAAATACAAATGTGACAAAATAAACAAATCATAGCGATCATCCATGATATAGCAGTAGTTTTTCTGTAGGGGAATGACAGTTTGTTTAACAGAAGTAAACCAAGTTACCAACTCTCAGTCGGTCCAAACAGGACAAATTGAAAAGGAAAGTTAAGACACTTGCTTTAATGGAGGAAGTACTTACTTCCTCTGTTTCTTCTCTTTCTTCCACTTTTGAGTTTTGTCACTATTCATCAGGCCACTTTGACCCGATGATTTGATTAGTAATACGATGCAATTTTTTGGTAAATTTTCATGGTGTTGTACAGTTAACTTTACTCTACGACACCCCATAAAAATCTCTGAAAAATTGCGTCGTTTTGCTATCCAAATTACCGGGTCAAAGTGACTTGTCTACGGATGAAAAAGTCAAAACTGGAAGAAAGAGAAGAAACAGACCAAGTAGTTTGGATACGAAACCATACCGCGACGGCTTGACCTAAGGTTCAGGAAACAGCACGCCTCTTTGTGGTCCTTCTGACGTAGTCGATAATTCCTCTTACCTCATAAAGCGCCCTCAGTCGTTACTGGTCCTCTGAGTCTGCCCACTCCTCTCTCTTCCAAGCCTCAACATTCATGGAGTCCCTCTGTTTCGTCTCTCCTCAACCATCTCTGCTCCGCGCCAAAAACTCAAACCCGTCACACATCGACATTTGCAGGACCACCAGATTCAAACGCTTCGTCTCCGCGGCGCTCTCCGAATCCCTCACCCAAATATCCCCCGGAAGGAAATCTCCAGATGCGTACATTCCCTCTCCGGAGCCTCTACTGCGGGCTTCGTACGATTCGCTGCAGTACCCGGCCGGTTTCCTCGGGGCAGTGCCGGACGGTGTTGTCGCCAAGGGCGTTGTGGATGCGATGGGGTACTTGACTAACATCCTGTCGTCCAAGGTTTACGACGTCTCCATCGAGTCGCCGTTGCAAGTGGCGACCAAGCTGTCGGAGAGGTTGGGGGTGAATGTGTGGCTCAAGAGGGAGGACTTGCAGCCAGTTAGTCTTGCATTACTTTCTTCACTAATCTTTCAAGCCAATTTTTTAAACTTGACGAATTGACTAAACTTGATCCCATTGATAATGACACCATCATGAAACTCGCTTATTCGAGTTAGCTTTAATAGAATTCTAATTTTGATTTCATTTCCAACATGGTTTCTGGTACCAAGATTCATTTGCCTCTGGATGTCGAAACTCTTCACAGTTTGTCTTGATTTAGGAAAAGAAAATGAAAGAAATAATAGAATCTTGGATCCATGGATGTTGCTAGGAAGATGACAGACTCCCCGGTTATTTCCTTTCATATGTTTTTCTTTCTCCAAAGAAATCATTGGCTGTTGGATTTGTGTGTTCAACATAGTTCTATTACGTTTAATGATGTAGGCGATCCTTATGCAGAACTAGAATCTCTATTATGAGGGAAATGATTGGCTGAAATTCTCCATTAAACTGCAGGTCTTCTCATTCAAGCTCCGAGGAGCTTATAACATGATGGCTAAACTTCCAAAACAACAGCTGGAGAGAGGGGTTATTTGTTCATCTGCAGGCAACCATGCTCAAGGGGTTGCATTATCAGCTCAAAGGCTCGGTTGCAGCGCCGTCATTGTTATGCCAGTTACCACACCAGAAATCAAGGTCATTGTTGTTCCCATGAAAAGCGTTCTTGTTTATGGAACTGTAGTTTATTCTTTGTCAATATACGTGCAGTGGAAGTCAGTTGAGAGATTCGGTGCTACTGTTGTCCTTGTGGGTGATTCTTATGATGAAGCCCAAACATACGCGAAGAAACGAGGTGAAGTAGAAGGCCGTACATTCATACCTCCATTTGATCACCCAGATGTTATCATGGGACAGGGAACAGTTGGGATGGAGATTGTCCGTCAGATGAAAGGTCCCCTTCATGCGATTTTTGTGCCAATAGGTGGTGGCGGTTTGATAGCTGGTATTGCCGCTTATGTCAAGAGAGTTTCTCCACAGGTTTGTATCTGTCTTCCGAAGATTATATTGTTCTTAAGATATCTATTGGTTAAAATAATAAGATGTGTGGAATCTTATGCAGAATCACGATCCATTACCTAAACAAGAAACAATATGAATGTCAATGGTATTTATTTCTTTTTTTGGTCAACTTTCTCTGATTATCTGTGGAGAAAGGCGAAATCATATATGAAACAAAATCATTTATTAGCAAGTTGGTCTTAATTCATCAAAAAATAAAAAATAGCAAGTTGGTCTTTCTCCAGCTATACTCTCTGGAGCACTAATTGTCTCAGTTGAAGGAAAGACTACAGTACACCAAGTTCACAAGACTCCTTTTTTCATAACTTTCCACCCACGTTGTTGAGCCATATAGGGTAAACACGGATAAAAGTTGGTGTATGCGCCATTCCATAAAACTAGGAGACCCAACAATCTGGCATCAAAATTCGAGTGTTTGACTGTCAAGACCTGATGGATAGTTCCTAGTCCTGAGATTTTTTGTCGGCTATTCTTTCATATATTTCTTCCTTTGCCGCGATGCTAGTGAGGTAGCAATTTCATGTCTTATGCCACCTGTTATATGTTTAAGGGTTGAATGTGTACTTTTCACTAGTTGCGCCCTTTTCTGGTTCTCGAATCATATACATCAAATGCTGTAGATGCATAAGGTGAAGACCCAATGTTATTTTTATAGAAAATAAAAGTGAAACTAGGACAAATTATTTATGACAAATGACACTAAACCTTATATGCAGTTTGACACTTGTGACACTAAACCTCAAGCACTTCCAATTTCAAAGAAGAACCCCCTGCAGTTTTCATTTTGGGGCAAATAGTCTCCGATTGTTCAAAGGTTATATTAAATTAATGGAATTCACTGTAATACCTATCACGTGAGGTCATGTGATGGGCTGTAATACCCATCACTTGACGGGTATTATAGTAAATTTCGCTAATTTTATCTAACCCTGTTAAAGATTGGAGGCTATTTGTCTCAAAATGAAAACTGCATGGGGTTTTTCTATGAAATTAAAAATGTTGGAGGTTTAGTGTCACAGGTCTCAAAGTATATATAGGTTTAGTGTCATTTGTCCAATTATTTAATTGATTTGTATTCACAAGAACGTATCAAGAATTCCTTGAAAGATGTTAGGTCCTTCAATGATCTCCACTACCGATCTATGTCTTTGAGGAGTTGATTGGTACTGGTTCCCCGTGATGTAGTATAGTTGTTCAAGTTTTTAATCTGTTGCCTAGATATGTTTGATTCCAGAATAAATTTGTAAAGAGCACTGTTTCATGTGGTATTCAGGTAAAGATTATTGGGGTGGAACCCTGTGATGCAAATGCAATGGCATTGTCGTTGCATCATGGACGAAGAGTGATCTTAGACCAGGTGGGAGGATTTGCAGATGGAGTGGCTGTTAAAGTCGTCGGTGAAGAGACTTTTCGTCTATGCAGAGAATTGATAGACGGTGTTGTTCTTGTAAACCGTGATGCTATTTGTGCATCTATAAAGGTAATTCATTTTCTTTTCTTGATCTATCACCTTCTTCAATATTTTTATCATTTATGAACTTTTTTGTTCCAATCTGCGCTCCTCGTGTTCATTCTTTTACCATATGTCAATATTTGGACTTTTTCTGCTGTAATGAGGAATTTACCCTAGTGAACTTGAGGAGAACTCCAGGTCACAAATTTGGGCCCACCTAAGTTTTCTGATGCGAGCAGTATATGCCTAGCGCTAGGAAGTCTTACTTTCACCATATACGGTTATAATTGCATGCATTTGTTAATGAATTTACCTGTACTTTATCAGCCAGTACGCAAGAATATTTCAGTTACTATTGAAGTCCTTTCTATCCACCAAGCTTCTACCTGCTTTATATTAGGCCCAAACTGCTCTTAAGTTGTACTATCATATCCCTCTCCAAAATTCATGCAAATCCGAGCATTAACCTGATATACTTATAGAGAGATAACAACAATCAAAGTGCTATTCATTGTTTCCTATGACGAGATGCATATTTATCCAGTTCCATTCTCCATGCCCCAACAATCTGTTCAAATCAACAGTAAACAACCTACATGGGCATAGATCTGCCTCGAATTCAACCACATAATTAACGATATTAAGCATCAGGCCTGAAGTTTCATATTTATACCAATTGCAATTGTTCAAAGGGAAATTGCTATGGACACCTTTGTAAAAAACCAACATCTTTGAGGGACAAAAGGAAAAAAGAAATGCCTCTGTGAAGTCTCAAGTAGCATAGTAAGTCACATAACAAAAATGTTGACGGGTAGGAGTGATGTACCTTGGAAACAAAGAACTGATGAAACAATAATATGTGGAAACCCTTATCCTCTGGGAAAAAATCCTATTTTCTGTTAATGTATTTTTATGATGATGTAAGTTGGGTCAATTATATGCCTTGTGTTTACTAATTTGTTATATCAATTTCAATATATAAGCCAACACTACATTTTGGTGGTCTAGATGTCCACATTTTGCTTTACTAAGAATACCCTTATTAAGTACCTAAATTTTAAAATTACAATCTTAACTACCTATTTTCTCCCATAACCTCCCCATGCTCGCATATCTTCCACTTGTCCATATTTGTCTCTTATACAATAAGATCAAATTTATTATTTTTGTCCAAGTTTTTATATAAAACATATTTTGAAGAGATTGCATAAGCAATGTGTTTGCCAATTTTGCTAGTATATTAGAAATTCTGGCGAGGAATATAAAAGTTTAGGAGTTACTGACTGATCACATATGGTGAGAAGTGGGATGACACTAGTATATTAAAGTTAAATATATTGTTGAATTCTTAAACTCAAGTGGAAGGAGTTCCACACATAAGGGCTACCATTTTATATATAGAAATCCATGAGCATAAATAATATTTGCCAATGGGCTGCAGGGAGTTATAGAAAACAACACAGGAAAAAGTAAGCAGTGAAATCCTAAAGGAGTTTCTCAAAAGTGTCTTAGCTGCCACCCCAGTGAAGAACTTACTGTATATTGGAAATAATAAAAGGATAGTGGATAGAAATCTTACCCAACGTGCAAATTAGTTATATCAAATTGAAAAAAGTAAGCAAATAAGGATTGCAATGAAAGATTCACAGTTTTGTTAGTAGAACGAAATCCAATTACATCTGAAATCCATTAATTTTTTTTAAAATGCATTTTGTACTTATCTATTATTAGAGCTGATAATTTTTGGTTCGTCTTTTTTATCTTCAGTCTAGAAAATATTGTTGACCGAGTATTGTTTCTTTGATTTAATATGTGAATGATGAAATTCAATGAATAGCCATTGCCACATAGTCTGTATAGCCTCCAATTCAGAAACCCTATCTATCTGTCTTGATTATCTAGTGCTGGAGTGTGGAATTCTTATCTTAAACCTTCTGCAACCTTGTGTAGATTTTGGCGAATTTTCTTAAAGATCTATGGAGCTATCAAGAAAGTGCATTCACATTTTGAGCATGCTAAAAATCTGAAATATTGGCTGAAAATAATCTGGGTGAAAAATCTGTCTGAGCTGAAATTCATAATTGCTAAGTATGATTTGATAATGAAATTAAATTTTTATTAATATCAATGTGCTCTCTCACACTGACGCACTCACCTGTTGCAAGTCCTGCAGAATAAAATTACTGTTGATCTATGATGCATTGGATAGCTTATGGATACGTGTGCAATTTGCCTATTAACGTTTAATTTTCTAGGATCATATTGTTAATGTTTATCTCGCAGAACATGTTTGAGGAGAAAAGGAGCATTCTGGAACCTGCAGGTGCTCTTGCCCTTGCCGGGGCAGAAGCATATTGCAAATATTATGGACTTGAGGGTGAAAATGTTGTGGCAATAACCAGTGGTGCAAACATGAACTTCGATAGGCTTAGACTAGTGACTCAACTCGCAGATGTTGGTAGGCAACGTGAGGCTGTACTTGCAACTTTCCTACCCGAGGAGCCCGGCAGCTTTAAACACTTCTGTGAATTGGTATGTTATTCAATCATTTACTGAACACTACTAGTAATATTGCAAAAATCCATTCTCTATATATGGTATGAACATTCAGCTATTGGATGACAGGTGGGTCCAATGAATATCACTGAGTTCAAATACAGATATAATGAAGATAAAGGAGAAACCCTCGTCTTGTATAGGTGAGAATTTCTCTATGGATTTATACCAGCACAACCCCGGGATCTTGGGGTTTAATGAGAATGCATGTTTTTCATCTGATTGTTTCTCTTCTTGATGCTTGCTTGTCCAGTCGTTGTATCTTCTTTATATGAGCTCTTTGTAGTATTCAATATGTATGGTCATATACATTAATAAGAATTGAAAAGAGCTTTAACAATTTCTTCCTTGTGTAGTGTCGGGCTTCACACTACTTCAGAGCTTAGAGCAATGGTAGATCGAATGGAAACTTCGAAACTCAGGACTGTTAATCTAACAGAGAATGACTTGGTTAAAGATCATCTACGCCATCTGGTAATTTTCTTATGTATCATTCTTCGTTCGTTACATTGTTTTGGAGATAAAAGAAGGCCCTGGAACTATTTAGCTGTGTAATTGAAACAAATACCTATTTCAGTGAGCTTTGAAGAAGTAGAGAGAGAAGCACTTATTTTGATGTGCTTACACAGCCATTAGATTAGCTTGATGCTGTAAATATGTTAACATTCACATAGTTGTTTCATTCACGAAGTAGTTGATCTTCATCTGGGGATCTAACTTTTATTTGTTTTCAGATGGGAGGCAGAACAAACATCCGAGATGAGCTTTTATGTAGGTTTGTCTTCCCAGAGAGGCAAGGTGCTTTGATGAAGTTCTTGGATGCGTTCAGTCCATATTGGAACATTAGTTTGTTCCATTACCGCGCACAGGTTGATTTATTTTCTTGATCATTCGTTCGTGTTTTTTACTAGGAAATCCACTATGCCATCCCAAAAATTCTGAATCTGCCATTTCATTTTCTTTTTTCACCTTAAAGGGTGAAACAGGAGCTAATGTCCTGGTCGGCATTCAAGTTGCTAAAACTGAGATGAAAGAGTTCCACTCTCGTGCCAATACTCTTGGGTACGACTACGTAGTGGAGAGCTCTAACGATGCCTTTTGGCTATTGAAGCACTGATTGAGGGCAGCCACGACTTAGACGCCGAACTCTCAGATCAGACCCTTGAATAATGTTTCTTAGGGAAACTAGAAGGTGAAAAGTTGCCAGTTTCTCTGGTTCTTTTTTATTGTTGTTATTTTTATGTATGATGAGTGCTTTGTATTGCGGCCTTTAAATTATAGGTGTCAATGAAAGCAAAGGGCGGGTAGTAGAATTGTTTCATGTAATGTTGTTATATAGAAGCCAGAGAGTTAAGTTAGAGCCTAGTAATACATTCTTTTTTTTCATGTATTATTAACGCTATATTGACTCCACTACCCTTTGTAAAACACACTCGTACGTGGTGCATTTTTAAATAAAAGTTTATGATTAGCGGTGCATTTTTAAATAAAAGTTTATGATTAGTAACAAATTTCTTCCCTTACCAGTACTCTCGCCACTCAGATTTTCTTCGGAAGGCAAGACAATTTTACATGTTACTTGTAGATTCGTCTGCTTTGCACCATTCGCCTGACGTGCAAATGCTGCATTGACAAGAAACTTCTGTACAGGTAAACCTAAGATCCTAAGAAACGTGTTGTCCAGTATCAGTGATGCAGACAAGTATAACCAGGTTGGTATTTGGGATCAACGTATTTAATAGTTGCCAATTTTATATTTGAAATGAAAGGACTTATTAATGATGGGATTATCACAACTAGTTAAATTAGTGGAAGTTGGAAATTGTAGAGGTTTTTGCTTTGTTCAGTCATCTGGGGAAGAGTGAAGCCAAAAGTACACAAACAAACAAAACTCACATGAATAAGCCTCATTTAAAGCCAAGCTGCTGTTTCTCTGCCCTACGAAAATATCCTACCAAAGATCAGGGGGGTGCATGTAACACCGCTAGTGTCCTTTTCTTGTTTTGATAGGGTTTGTGTCCTTTTCGAACTTAGGCAGAAACATTTTTGCAAACATTTTTCTCTTCTTTTCTTTTCTTTCCTTTCCCTTTCTCGTTTAACTGAGAAGATGGGTTGGATACATAGATCAAGCACATGTAACACAATGTGAAAGCAGTAGTGTGAGAAGTAGTTTCACATAACCTCCGTTAATAGCAACGAGAAAACAAGTTCGAACAAGGAAAAGCCAAACAGAGCTAGCAAACAACAAAAGAACAAAAAAGGTCGAAGACTACGTGACACACCTCTAGCCTCCTGGATTGTGCTACCTCTACCAAGCTCCGGACTTTACTTATAACACATGAACTGAAGTTTGTCACAGCATTAAAAATCCTGAATATCCTCAAAAAAAAAAAAAAAAAAAAAAAAAAAAAAAAAATGAAAATCACTGGCTCGTCTTCATAAGCACACTGCTCATGCCCCTGTATAATATCAGAAAGTTGTGAGACAATCAGTATAAACATGAACCGAATTAAAACATAGACTAGAAGCATAAGAGAGGACGTAGTAAATTGCAAGTAGCTCCGCTTGAAGTCGTGATGCGGCCGAGCACTTCCTCCCAACTGCTGAAATGAGACCACTGTTGGGTTGGAGCCCTGGTTCATGGGCGACCCGTTTTATGAATCGCCCCGATTCATGTTTTGCTACAACCCGAAAAGGGAGACATGATTCGTGGAGCGACAGCCGTAGCGATCACGAACATGTCTCCCGGGGGTTCGGGGGCAGTGCCCCCGAAAAAAATATTTTGACCCGTTTGGCCTTGGATCCGGCCCGATTTCATAGGTTGTCTATTTATAGAGTTCTTAGGGTTCGTAGCATGTTATGTTGAGCGTTGTGATTTCGCTTGTAATTCTCTCTGAGACATTTCGTTTGTTTTAGTGAAATCTCTGCAACTCCGTGGAGTAGGCTGTTTTGCCGAACCACGTAAATCTGTGTGTTTTGATTCTTTCATTCTGCATATTTCGTTTTTTCACAACAACCACCATTGTCGTTTTTGATTCCACTAGGAGATCCAAAAAGGTTAATCAGAGATCAGAGAAGGAAAGAAATGTATGTTGATCTGAAGCTCTTTGAACACCTCGAGAAATCTGACGTAGTCCTGGCTGTCATTCCTCTTCCGTGTCTTTAAAGGATACGACACCTCTCTGGAGATAGGCAGCGTTTCTGGTTCATCCTTTTTGTTCTGCACTGCATCCTGTCCGACCGGGCCCTTTTTCTAGGGGATGTCCGTTGTAGTGTCTTTCTTGTCAAAATCTCGTGCTCAGTATTTTAGACATTTCAGCACGGGCATGGCTAGGATACGATGGATCCTGCAGTGCTATTCCACCTCGAGTGGTGATGGTATTGACATGAGTACGCGGATTGTCAATTTTGGTCGAGGGTAAAATCTCTGGTGCTCTTTCTATTTGTTGTTGAGCCATCTGCCCAACCTGTACCTCCAGTGTACGCAGTGCAGTTTTTTGTAGTCTGCAAATCTGCTGCAAGCGTATTGAAGTTTAAAATAATCTGCGTGTACCAGGCATTAAAAGTGGTGGTCATATTCTGCAACATGGATTTGACTTCTACCATGTCGTTGTTGGGTTGCTGGGCTGGTGGTGCTTCCTTTCAAGCGGCAGTTCCTACCGATTCTCGGTGCTTGTGGCATGTGCCGAAATCGTGGTGCATAAACTATAGGATTAGGGTTTTCGTACTGGAACCCTGGACGATCCCGTGTTCCTGGTCTGTACTGGCTGTTGTCCCACTGTTGATGCACGTAGTTTGGATCCTCCGTTCTGAGCTCCATGATGGCTGCATCCAAGTCTAGCTCCTCAACTGCTGCGACAGTCTTCTTTTCCTCGTTAACCATCATGACCAAGTCGGTAAAAAATTTGGTCAGATTGTTGATTCGATCATCGACTACGGGTTCAGCCAGTGCTATGAGCCAACGGGAAGCGAGTATCATGTTTGGCTAATTGCTTCATTAGATCATAGGCTCCGTCTTTTCCACATGGTAGATAAAGTTACCTCCGGCTTCGCTGTCAATTCTATCAGTGTTTTCCGTGTCCATGACATGATAGAATACCTGCAGAATCTTCAGGTCCCCAAAACCGTGATTAGGGAAGTTTTTCACTAGTCGCATCAATCACTCCCAGGCTTCTACCACGGTATCTCCCACATTCTGTTTGAACGACAGAATATCACTCTGTAGTTTGATGACCTGAGAGGGTGCGTAGAATTTTGTCAAAAAATCTACAAAACATTCGTCCCAAGTTGTGATGGATCTAGGTGCTCGGGATTGGATCCAGTCTTTTGTTGTCCCGTAAAGGCAGTAGGGAAACAAAATCAACTTTATTAGGTCTCGATCTAATCCCTTGTGTCGGACCTTGTTGAAGTAATCATTGAATTCCCCGATGGAGTCATTGTTGGGTTTTGATGCAGGTTACGCAGCGGAATAACAGAAATTATCCTGCTCAAATCCCACCAAGGATCACAGGCAAGCCATCATAACATGATAATGGCATAGAAGATGTGTACCTTGGTTTGGGAGATCACACGAAGAATATTGCCCTAGTCTCTATGAATATCCACACCTTGGATTCTTGGTATGATTCCTTCTCGCCGTGTAGTGCTAGCAACGGAAGAAGGAGGAAGAGGATCACGCAAATCGAGGAGGAGACGCGGTCAAGGAGAGGCCGACGGCTCCAAGGAGGGGGCGGACGGGTTGGCTTCGGACTTCCTTGTATGTCTCTCTCTTGCTTTGTTATGTTCTCTCAAATAGTGACTCTCTTAGAGAAATAACAAGCTAGAGTTTCTTTTTAGGGTAAAAGACAAAAACCACCCCTTGAGTATGGGGTATATACAAAAAAACCCCTCGTGTTCGGGGATATACAAAGACCACCCCTGTCGATACAAAAACCACCCCTGTCAGTGGATGGACGTTAGACGAAAAGCACCCTTCTGTTACAATCAATAAGTATGGGGGAGCAATCTGTCTTTTTTATGACCATTTTGCCCCTATTTGAATTTTTGTGTTTGTGATTTATGTTCTTGGTGTTCTTTTTCACCACCACCTCCACCACCAACACACCACCAGCAACACCTCCACCACCATTACACCACCACCAACACACCACCAATACCATAAAGAAACCCAGAGAAAAAGTTCAATCTTTTTCACTTCAACCCCAAAAATAAGATCATCATTGCCATCATTCTTCAACATCACCACCACAACCACTTCTCTGCCACAAGTTTAGCAAGCAAGATAAAAGCCACCAAAGTAGCCAACAAAAACACTGCCTTCCTCAACCCACAACCCACATATGAGAAGTTTCCTTCACATAAAACAGCCACCCAAATAAGATCAACTGATCACCCAGCACCACGAACAAGCACTAGAGACGCTTGGGTTAGAACAGATCAACCAAGAACACATCAAAAATCAACTGATCAAAATTAAATAAAAACAGATATGAGATCAAACCACAGCAGCTTTACATTCCAACAATGTAAAAGCAAAAGATAACCACAATCTAAACATACAGATCTAAAGCAACAATATTTTCCCTGTAAACCCTTATAATGTACAGATCTGTACATCTTGAAGCAAAAAAAAATCATCAAAAAAAAGAAACAGAGAGACGATGCCACCGGAGAGAAAGACGGAAGACCTCTGCTGCCGAAGGCAGCGGCGACGGACACGGAGTCGGCGATGAGGACGACCTTGTCCACATCGTCCCCATGGAAGAAACCCCAAAGAAATCACTGAGATCTCCATTGAAAGGCAAACGATCCCCTTGCCCAACCCCTAAACTGTCCCCTTCAACCCAAGCCCCAGCAGTTCCTCCAACTCCACAGTCTGTGGCACCACCACCACGCCGCTCCTCCCGTCACTTTCCGTCTCCCAAACCGCCACTTCCACCGTCACGGCGAGAGTCAATCGATTTCGATGCCAAAACCCCCAAAAGATCAAATCCTCTTCTTCTTCGATCTGGTTCCTCTCAGGTCCGGTTCATCCATTTCTCGATCTGGATTGCCTCTCCGATTTGGATCGGCCGCCTCTCTCTGTCTAGGCGAAGGCAGCGGCAGACACGGAGTCGGCGATCTGGATTGCCTCTCTGACGAAGCAGATGACGTGCTTCAAGCAGATGACAGTTACAGGCGTTCAAGTCCTTCGACGCCGAAGTGCTTCTGCTCCGGTGTGGTGGTGGAGGAAGTCAGATGGACGACCTTGGAAGGAGATGGACGGGATGGGTGGTGGAGGAAGGTCCTGAGTTGGTGAAGAGAGGGATGGGGAAGGAGAGAGAGAGAGAGAGGTGGGAAGGAGAAAGGGGGCGCTAGGGTTAGAGTGTAGGGTAGAAGAAGAAAAAAATGTATTTATAGTGTGGCATTTTTCTCCAATCTGAGGGTAATTATGTCTTTTCACACCTACGTTAGTGAGCCATTAGATGGTAACTCTGACAGGGGTGGTCTTTGTATATCCCCGAACACGAGGGGTTTTTTTGTATATACCCCATACTCAAGGGGTGGTTTTTGTCTTTTACCCTTCTTTTTATAGTCATAAATGCTATATTAACTACATAAAGGCCTCAATATTAATCATGTCCTTACATGGATTAGCCCACTTGCAAATTAGTCCTACTAAGTTTGCTTGTGGTTGCATTATGATCCTTTATTAATTAGTCCAACTAATTAATATCTATATCCAATTTAATCCATCCGGTAGTTGGTAGCAACTATTTACTAACATGGAGCGGTGTCTAGCAACACATCCATGCAACCCAACTAATAGAAATAAGTTAGTGATCCCGACAAACCTTATGCCCAATATTCACATATTGTGTTATCCCGTTGTCTCCATATCTAGATTGAACACGAGACATAATAGTCACACTCGTATATCCAATCAATAGTTTCTCGAACCTCGGAATATGCTTATGCAAGAGGATAATATCAATATCTCCATATTGATTTATCTGAGTCTGTCCAGACATTCAATAAGCACCATCCCTCGAGTGGCCCATGGATATTTGCTCCCCTTATGTGGGAGGGAGAAATCCTCTCTATGTCACTACGATCTCTAAGCTTGCTTCCTATCATGCCCGATAACTATCTTTATAGTTACCCGGTTAAGGCGCAACGTTGGATAATATCAATGCATGATATTCCAAAACTAGAGTATCTAGTGACTTAAAGTCTTGGATTACAATATTATATGCACTACGAGAAGAAATTGTGACTTTGACATGATCTAATGTATGCTTCTCATAGTGGGTCAATCCAGTATTACATTACTCCTAATGCATACCGATGTGTTATACTTGATATCTTCATATCAATCTCTACACATACTAGTCTATAGTTGATTGTCATATTAATCAATATAATGGACAAGGGATATTTAAGATAAACAACACATTTTATCTAAGGACTTCATTATATTAAATATCACAATAAATAATAAATGAATGTTCTAGACAAACATTGTTCATACTAAATATATATTGCCTCTAGGGCACCTATTCCAACAGTCTCCCACTTGCGCTAGATCCAATCTGGCGCATCTCGTATGCCTATAGATCTAGTGTGCCCTTCATGCTTTCACTTCGCAAGTGGCTTTGTGAGCGGATCTGAAAGATTGTCATCCATTGGAATCTTGCACATCTTCACATCTCCTCTATCGATCATATCACGAATAAGATGGAATCTCCTAAGTACATGCTTCGATTTCTGGTGTGATCTTGGTTCCTTGGCTTGTGAGATCGCTCCAGAGTTCTCACGGTACAACTCCATGGGATCCACGATGCTAGGGACCACACCGAGCTCAGTGATAAACTTCTTTATCCAAACTGCATCTTTAGCTGCTTCTGCAACAGCAATGTACTCAGCTTCAGTTGTAGAATCAACAACTGTCCCTTGCTTGGAACTTTTCCAGCTCACAGCTCCTCCACTCAGGCAGAACACGTACCCCGACTGCGATCTGTAGTCATCTTTGTCGGTTTGGAAGCTTGCATCAGTGTAACCTCTTACAATAAGCTCTTCCTTACCTCTAAATATCAAGAACGCATCCTTAGTTCTTCTCAAGTACTCGAGGATGTTCTTGACAGCAATCTAGTGACTCTCACCCGAATTGAACTGATATCTGCTAACCATACTCAACGCGTATGATACGTCTGGTCTAATACACAACATGACGTACATGATGGATCCTATGGCCGAAGCATAGGGTATCCTACTCATGCGGTCCTTCTCAATCTCATTGGAAGGACAGTCAGTCCTAGAAAGAGTGACTCCATGCGACATGGGCAAGAATCCCTTCTTGGAATCTTGCATGTTGAAACTCTTCAACACCTTGTCTATATATGTACGCATCATACGCGTTGAACTCATATCTCCATATTGATTTATTTGAGTCTGGCCAGACATTCAATCAGCACCATCCCTCTAGTGGTCATGGATATTTGCTCCCATTATAGGGAAGGGACAAATCCTCTCTACATCACTACGATCTCTAAGCATGCTTCCTATCATGCCCGATAGCTATCTTTATAGTTGCCCGGTTAAGGCGCAACGTCAAAGCATTATATTCCACAACTAGAGTATCTAGTGACTTCAAGTCTAAGGATTGCAATTATATTAGCACTATGAGAAGTGATCGTGACATTAACATAATGTAATGTATCCTTCTCGTCGTGGGTCAATCCAGTATGTCATTACTCATAATGCCTACCCATGTGTTAGACTTGATATCTCCATATCAATCTACACACATACTAATATATATTTGATCTTCATGTGAACCAATATAATGGAATAGGGATATTTAAGAGAAACAACACATTGTATCTAAGGACTTCATTATATTAAATATCACAATAATTAATAAATGAATATTCTAGCCAAAAACATTGTTCATACTAAATATAGATTGCCTCTAGGGCACCTATTCCAACAGTCTCCCACTTCACTAGAGCCAATCTGGTGCATCTCGTATGCCTATAGATCTTGCGTTCCCTTCATGCTTTCGCTGTGCAAGTGGCTTTGTGAGCGGATTTGAAAGATTGTCGTCCGTTGGAATCTTGCACTTCTTCACATCTCCTCGTTCGATCATATCACGAATAAGATGGAATCTCCTAAGTACATGCTTTGATTTATGGTGTGATCTTGGTTCTTTGGCTTGTGCGATCGCCCCAGAGTTGTCACAGTACAACTCTATGGGATCCACAATGCTAGGGACCACACCGAGCTCAGTGATAAACTTCTTTATTCAAACTGTCTCTTTTGCTGCTTACGCAACAGCAATGTATTCAGATTCTGCTGTAGAATCAGCAATTGGCCCTTGTTTGGAACTCTTCCAGCTCACAACTCCTCCATTCAGGCAAAACACGTATCCCGACTACGATCTCTAGTCATCTTTGTCGGTTTGGAAGCTTGCATCAGTTTAACCAATTACACTTAGCTATTCGTTACCTTCAAATATGAAGAACGCATCCTTAGTTCTTCTCAAGTACTTTAGGATGTTCTTGACAGCAATCCAGTGTCTCTCACCCGGATTGGACTGATATCTGATCACCATACTCAATGCGTATGATACGTCTGGTCTAATACACAACATGGCGTACATGATGGATCCTATGGCCGAAGCATAGGGTATCCTACTCATGCGGTCCTTATCAATCTCATTGGAAGGACAGTCAGTCTTAGAGAGAGTGACTCCATGCGACATGGGCAAGAATCCCTTCTTGGAATCTTGCATGTTGAACCTTTTCAACACCTTGTCTATATGTGTACTTTGGCTTAGGCCGAGAAGCTCTCTAGATCTATCCCTATTGATCTTGATACCAAGTATATAAGTTTCATCCCCTAAGTCCTTCATTGCGAAACACTTTCCTAGCTAATATTTAACAGATTGCAAAGTAGGAATGTCATTTCTAATGAGTAGTATGTCATCCACATACAAGACCAGAAACACTACAGAGCTCCCACTAACCTTCTTGTAAACACAGGGCTCATCTTCGTTCTTGATGAAGTCAAACTCTTTGACCGCGTCATCAAAACGTTGATTCCAACTCCTAGGAGCTTGATTTAATCCATAAATATATCTTTGTAGCTTACATACTTTATTGGCATTATCTGGATCTTCAAAGCCCTCCGGTTGTGTCATGTACGCATCCTCGATGAGGTTCCCATAAGGGAACACCATTTTGACATCCATCTGCCAAATCCCATAGTCATAGTAAGCTACAATAGCAACTAGGATTTGAATGGATTTAGTCATGGCGGCTGGTGAAAAGGTCTCATCATAGTCAATACCATGAATCTGTCTATAATCTTTGGCCACCAATCACCCCTTTTAGGAAACAACCTTGCCATCCATGTCACTCTTCTTCTTGAAGACCCATTTGCACCATATGGGATGAGCCCCTTCAGTTGGTTCCACCAAAGTCCATACTTTGTTGGTATACATGGAATCCATTTCGGATCTCATGGCCTCTAGCCACTTCTTGGAGTCTGGGTCTTTCATGGCATCCTCGTAGGTTTCAGGCTCATTCACGAGAATTTCTTACCTCTCTGGCTCATGACATACCCTTCCTGACCTACGGAGTTCCTGTGTTACCTGAACAGGTTCTTCCACAACAAGTTGCGGTTCCTGTTCATGCTCCATCATCGGTTCAGTGGTTTGTCGCTCTTGAATTTCTTCAAGTTCTACAGTCCTCCCACTTGATTCTTTAGAGACTAGCTCTCTTTCTAGAAACACGCCGGTCCGAGCTACAAACACTTTATTCTCGGTTGGATTGTAGAAATAATATCCTTTTGTTTCCTTAGGATATCCCACAAACTTACACTTATCCGCTTTAGGTCCGAGTTTGTCAGTTTGTAAACTCTTTACATAGACATCGCAACCCCAAATCTTCATAAACGACACTATGGGAAGATTCTGAGTCCACATCTCATATGGTTTCTTCATGACTGATTTGGATGGAACACGGTTAATGGTGAAAGTTGCAGTCAACAGAGCATGTCCCCAAAATGATATTGGAAGATCCGTTTGACACATCATAGATTGTGCCATATCTAATAGTGTGCGATTCCTCCTCTCGGACAGGCCATTACACTGTGGCGTTCCGGGTGGAGTGAGTTGGGATACTATCCCACACTCTCTAAGATATTCGTCAAACTCTTGGCTCGAGTATTCTCCTCCACGATCCGATCGCAAAGCTTTAACACTTTTACCAAGTTTCTTCTCTACTTCATTCTTGAATTCCTTGAACAATTCAAAGGATTCATATTTGGCCTTCATAAGATACACAAATCGATATCTACTGAAATCATCAATAAACGTAATGAAGTAGGTGTAACCACCTCTAGCAGACATGGGAAACGGCCCACATACATCGATATGTATGAGTGCTAGCAACTCACTAGTCCTCTCACCTTTCTTATTAAAAGGGTACTTTGTCATTTTTCTCAATAAACAAGACTCGCATGTCTCATACGATTCCAAATCAAATGAGTCTAGAAATCCATTCTTATGGAGTCTAGATATGCTTTTCTTATTTATATGGCCTAAACGACAGTGCCATAGATATGTAGAATTTAAATCATTAGTTTTAATCCTTTTAGTATTTATGTTATAGATGGAATTATTTAGATCAAGTATATACAATCCATTAGACAATTGCGCACTACAATAGTGCATAATGGAACAACACTTGTCCTTTATTGAAATAGAAACACCTTTCTCGTCCAAACAAGAAACAGAAATAATGTTTCTGCTCATAGCAGGCACATAATAGCAATTATCTAATTCTAAAATAAGTCCAGAAGGAAAAGATAGTTCATAAACGCCTATAGCTAATGCAACAACTCTTGCTCTATTCCCGACGTGCAAATCTATCTCCCCTTTAGCCAATCTTCTACTTCTTTTCAAATCCTGCACATTTCGACAAATGTGAGATCCACATCCAGTATCCGATACCCAATATGAAGAAATAGATAGATTGAAGTCTATAATAAAAATACCTGGTGGTGAGCTTCTTATCCTCCGAATACTTGGGGAAATTCCTCCTCCAGTGACCCGACTGGTTACAATAGTGACAATCACCTTTAGCCACGCCCCCTACTAGGCTTTAGGGCTTCCTTGGACTTTGCAACTTTCTTGCACTTTCCTTTGGAAGTAGAGGCAACTCTTTTGCCCTTATTCTTATTCACCATCATTACGAATTTGCCCTTGCGTTCATTTATGCTTTGTTCAGTTTTCCTAAGCATGTTCAGCAAGTCTGGCAGAGTCTTACTGATCTC
Organism: Linanthus parryae; assembly: GCA_023055425.1. Classification (NCBI taxonomy): domain Eukaryota; kingdom Viridiplantae; phylum Streptophyta; class Magnoliopsida; order Ericales; family Polemoniaceae; genus Linanthus; species Linanthus parryae. Next base: position 7,874,862 of record JALGPY010000013.1, on the reverse strand, counting down.
ATTCATGTTATAGTTCATGATGAACTGATTATGGCTGTCAGGAAACGATTGCAAGAAAAGATCAGTAGCCAACTCTTGGCCGAGTGGGAACCCTAGCCTTGTCAGGTTCTCTATGTACCCGATCATTCAGAGTACATGAGGCCTAACTGGGTTCCCTTCTGCGAGATTTCTCTTGAACAGTGCTTTGGACACTTCATACCGCTCATGCCTTGCATGTTCCTGAAACAATTGTTTCAAGTGTTCGATCATATCGTAGGCTTCCATGTTCTCGTGTTGCTTCTGAAGCTCCGAGTCATGGTGCAAAGCATGAGACAAGTCACATCATTAGAATCATCCACATCTTTCTGATGTGCTCTCACGGCAGCTAGAACAGACTCATCCTGGGGTGGTGCTGGTATAGGATTGTCTAAGACGTACCGTTTCTTTTCTTGCTTAAGGACGATCCTAAAGTTTCTTTACCAGTCAAGGAAATTTTTTCCAGATAGTTTGTCCTTCTCAAGGAGATATCGCAGGGATGAAATCGATGCATGATTGTTTGCCATTGGAATTCTACAAAAACGAGAAATGTGCAATTTTAGTATTTTTCGAACAATTTAACTATATTCAACAATGGCTAGATCATTAAATATAGCTTCCACTATTTTTCTCGGATTAATAGCCCTCACCATCAATGCGGAAAATATCACATATATTTTCTAGTAAGTCTAAGATCCATATTTCACTTCTTCTTGAGCTTGCTTTGGCAAGTCACCCAAGAATTGGTTATTTAGGTAGGAACCGTTCCTATTGCATCCCATGCAACTCTAGGTCCAATTAGGCGAATAATTCCTTATTCTTTATCCTTAGATAACACCTAATTGTCATGCCTCTAGGCTCATCAATCCAATTGACTTTGGCCAGGTGCGTCCAACCCCTTGTTTCGACAATCACACATTACTTGCTTGTGTCGTCCGCAAAACTTCAAGGTGAATTAAAACGCCTTGCTTTAGCAAGCCCGAATTTAATAGACCTTGATCATGAAGGGTGTTTAGGCAAGAGAAGGCAAAACGCAATATTTCCATTGAGGGATTAATAGTCATTATCTAATTGTTTGGTTGATCCTATCAACATGATCTACTTACTTCGATTGGGCAATCCACAATAAAAGATCAAACTTGTTTATTATTATCTTGTTAATGTTTTGCTTGTATCACACATACACACAAAAATAAATAACAAGACATAAATAATAAACATCCACAAAAGAAAAATAGCGTGGCATGGATATGGCCCCGAGACTAAGATATTACCAAGCCAATGATAATATCTATATGCCCTAAAGTGACAAGCTCATCTCCATGTGCTCCACCATAGGCGCGCGCCTAGGATGGGAGTCCTCATCGTCTTTGTGGCTTCTTGGTCCTCCAGTCTTCTTCTCCATTGTCTTGGCTATCATCTAAATATTCTAATTCTAGCCTAACATCTAGAAATAAATAAATAAATAAATAAATAAATAAATAAATAGAACCTCACATGTTGAGAAGATGATCAGCTCGCAGGCCGTAAAATTAACTAACTATTACATTAATTTGATCAACTCGCAGGCCGTAAACCAAACCACAAAATTTAAACATCCACAACCTAGGCCATATCCATCCACCATGCAACAAAGCACATAATACAGTTAAAACCATTTTTTAACGCGTTTGTTCAATTTTAGTTGAAATTGGGTAGTTAGAGTCACAACCCATGGACCGCCGCACGCCACCCTCGGCCCGGTCCTAGGCCGGCAGCCCATAGGTGACCCGCGGCCTTGCTTAGCGCGCAAGGAAGAGTAGGGCCGGCGGCTAGGGTTTCGGCCCTAGCTTCCTTCCCCTTCCTTCCTTGTTCCCCAAGTTTGGTTGTTTCCATATAATTGTTTCCATATTGAAAAAACCCCTTTTCTCAATTATGAGCCCAAGAACCCTAATTTTTTTCAAGAACCCAATTCTTCACATCCAATGTGATCAAACACACCAATTTCTACATTCAATGTTAAATTAGGTCTTGTTTCTCTTGAATCAAATTCAATTTGCATCTAATAGGCCAATTAATTTGAGTTTCGCGTAATATGAATAAAACGGTGTATAAACTGAAAACTATAACACATAAGATCATGCTATGCGCTACGACCTGTGACTCTGAAACCACTGTTGGGTTTTGATGCAGGTTACGCAGCGGAATAACAAAAATTATATTACTCAAATCCCACCAAGGATCACAGGCAAGCCATCATAACATGATAAAGGCATAGAAGATGTGTACCTTGGTTTGGGAGATCACACGAAGAATATTGTCCTCAGCTCTATGAATACCAACACCTTGGATTCTTGGTTGGATTACTTCTAGCTGTGTAGTTCTAGCAACGGAAGAAGGAGGAAGAGGATCACGCAAACCGAGGAGGCACAGCCAAGGAGAGGCCGACGGCTCCAAGGAGGGGGTGGACGGGTTGGCTTCGGTCTTCCTTGTCTATCTCTCACTTGCTTTGTTATGTTGTCTCAAATAATGACTCTCTTAGAGAAATAACAAGCTAGAGTTCATTTATATAGTCATAACTCTTTATTAACTACATAAAGGCCCCAATACTAATCATGTCCTTACATGGATTAGTCCACTTGCAAATTAGTCCTACTAAGTTTACTTGTGGTTGCGTTATGATCCTTTTATTAATTAGTCCAACTAATTCATACATATATCCAGTTTAATCCTTCCGGTGTGTGACCTCATAGGTTTCTACTTGGTTGGTAGCAACTATTTACTAACATGGAGCGGTGTCTAGCAACCCATCCATGCAACCCAACTAATAGAAATAAGTCAGTGATCCCGACAAACCTTGTGGACAATATTCACATATTGTGTTATCTCATTGTCTCCATATCCGGATTGGACACGAGACATAATAGTCACACTCGTATATCCAATCCATAGTTCTCGATCCTGGGAATATGCTTATGCAAGCAGATAACATCAATATCTCCATATTGATTTATCTGAGTCGGGCCAGACATTCAATAAGCACCATCCCTCGAGTGTCCCATGGATATTTTCTCCCATTATGTGGGATGGAAAAATCCTCTCTACGTCACTACGATCTCTAAGCTTGCTTCCTGTCATGCCCGATAACTACCTTTATAGTTACCCGGTTAAGACGCAACGTTGGATAATATCAAAGCATGATATTCCACAACAAGAGTATCCAGTGACTTAAATTCTAAGGATTACAATATTATTAGCTCTACGAGAAGCAATTGTGACTTTGACATAATCTAATGTATGCTTCTCGTCGTGGGTCAATCCAGTATGACATTACTCCTAATGCATACCCATGTGTTAGACTTGATATCTCCATATGAATCTCTACACATACTAGTCTATATTTGATCGTCCTATTAATCAATATAATGGACTAGGGATATCTAAGATAAACAACACATTTTATCTAAGGACTTCATTATATTAAATATCACAATAAATAATAAATGAATGTTCTAGCCAAACATTGTTCATACTAAATATAGATTGCCTCTAGGGCACCTATTCCAACAGTGGTTAGGGTCTTCATCGGGTTAGCCATGGAACGGAGAGTGATTCTGAACGGTCTAGATGGTGGAGGGTTTTACCTCGAAGTGATCAGAAGTGAATTGTAATACCACAATGGTTGTCTCATGTCCTCCTGAATGACTCTCAGAGTTCTCCACCAATGCTTTCGCGGTCCTGTTGTATGTCCTCTGGTTGTTCCTAGCAGCAACGTCATTTGCTATCAGGTCTTCGATGTACCGATCCACCTCGACTGGAGTACGTACAGCAGGTTCTTCGCCCATATTCCTTTCGCGGTGTCTACACCTTCGTTATTTGAAAAGTTGTTCTGGATCATCGAGTGGTTGCACTAGTTCGCGAGGAAATATGGCCATACACTAGAGGTTTCTGAAAAACATAGATTTCAGGAGCACTGAGATAGAAGAAAGATAAAAAGTAAGAGAAAAGCTCTGAAAATTAGTTCAGACTATTTAGTAAACTGTTATTGTCCCAGCAGCGACACCAAAAAACCTTAACGCACAAGTTTGAGTTTTCTATTCGAAAGTATACAATGCAAGTAATAAAGAGAGTACTGGGACTCGGATGATCGTTCCAAAGAGGAAAATTTTATATTTTCTTGAATAATTTGAACTAATAAGCAAAGCAAAAAAAATGATGAGTAACTGTTTGAGTTTACTAGCTAATTGCATGAAAAAAACTAAAAGGTAAATATTTTTGTGACGTTTTTTCAAAATATATCTTATGTTTGTGAAACTGGGGTTTAGGGCACTAGATTTCAGGATCCCCTTTTTTTATACAGATTTTGTCTTTTTGATATGAAAACACACAGCACGTTTCATTAATACCATGTTACCGTTGGTGTACTCTCCTTTCGGTCTTGCACACACTGTTACGATTCTGAAGATTTTAAGTGAGATACTCCGTTTTGTGGATACGGGTATTATATAATATTATTATAAGTGATGGGTGTTAATTTTTATTATTTGGGAGTTAATTTTTTATTATCATTAAAGACTTAGGGGTTTTGTGCCTTTTTCCTAACTTAATTAGTGTCTTTTAACTAAGTTGGGGGTGGAGTTGTCTTTTAACTAAACCAGTGGGGGAAAAGTGTCTTTTCTCAAAATTTATGTCATCTTTTTCCCCAAACTAATCTCACGGGAGATGAACTTCTCCACCGCCAACCACCTCTCCTACTCCAACACCAACTGCACAATTTGATATTCTTTTCATCCAAATTCAGTCATAATCAAATACAAACTTGACAAATACCAAATCTTTGGCTCCAAGAAAACCAATTTGCCCAATTTGTGTCCCAATTAAGAATCAAAATTGCGCCGGTGGCTTTCCTAATCCTCGACGGATTCATCACTTGAGGGCTATATAAACCCCTTGAAACTCAGAGAAATTCACACCAAAACACTCCCCAAAGCTCTCTCAAACTCTTCCTCTCTCTCTCTCTCTCTCTCTCTCTCTCTCTCTCGATCTCTCCCGACCGGGCTGCCGACCCGCTGCCCAGCCTTCGCCGTCGCTCGCAGCCGCCGTCGCCGTCATCCCTTCCTTCTTTCCGGTATACTCCCAACTTGATTTTTGTTGTGTCGCCGTCATCCCCAAATTGTGGGTTGTGAAGAAAAAATAGTGACAATGAGTTTTAGGAAGAAGAAAACATACTGAAAAGCAGTAGAAACTTTGGGGATTAGTTTTGAATGTTATGAAAACTATGGGTGGTGCTGGATCTTTTTCAAGAAGTGTTAAGGTTGTTTGTTTAGGTTGTTTTGTAGTATAACTAAGTCCAATTTCGGTTTTTATCAAAGGTTATACTTAACCAATTAATTATAGTTCTAAAAAGAAAATAGTTCTTGGGCTAAATTATTGTGTGCTTTACTTTTTAACAGTAAAAATAAAGTTAATTAGTTTCTTTAGTCTATAAATGAAAAAATAAATAGAGTACATTATCTTACAAGTTTATGAATATAATTATATTATATTATAGTTTTTTAAAATGAGAAACGTTATTGTGTATTGAAATAAAAGTTGTTTTTCACTTTATTACCTTATAAGATGTATATATATTATATAATGTGGTGATAATAATAAAAGCTAGTTTTTATAAACTATATTTTAAATAAAAGTGGTTTTCACCTTAGCAAATGTTGGGGAGAGTTAGTAAGGGATTGTTTGCATTTACATATAGGAATTTGTGTGCAATATGTTGATTATGATATTATTAAATTTGTAGGCGTCGAAGGATACGTCGAGTATTACTAGGAAGTGATTTGCTTTTGCTTGAGATTCAAGGTAAGTAAATGTGCCATGCCTAGCGCTCTTTTCCTTCTTTCGTGTCAAAACTGTGTTTTGTGATTTATTGTCTCAAAATGAAATATCTGTTTTAAGTGTTTAATTGAGCTTCCTGTTGATTTTATGATATCACAACTATCACATGAGAAATTAATAAAACGTAATGACGTAAAGTGGAGTAGTTGTACCGGGAAACACTTTATTTATTCTTGGGTATGGTCGTTGTTGACTACGCTCTCTCGACCCATTTTATTTTAATTTAATCGGCCGCAACAGCCCCGAGTCGTTCCTTGTACTTACCTCTATGGCCGCAAGAAGTCTTAGGGGGTGTCGAAACTTATGGTCTTGGTAGCTTGTGATGGTTGGTTCTTCCCCGTGTGAACATGATAATAATGTGAATCTCTAAGGATAGAATTTTATTATTTAAACTTGATAGTCCCGATTGGACAATGAAGAGAGAGTTTGGGAATGTTTCCCCAAGTGAAATGCTGAAAGGAAAGTTTGGTGAATTCTTATTTCGCACTTATACTCATACTTCATCTCTTTCTTTTCAAACTGTGGATGTCATATTTAAAATTATGCCTCATAATTAGTTTACGTGTCTGGGTGTTTATTTACTCAGTATTTTCGCTGAATTTTGAAACTGTGGTGTTCTCTTTTGTTTTCTACACCACAAGTTTATATGATTGGAACATAGCTTAGCGGGGACGCGAATCGTCACTTAGACGATTAGTAGTATCACATTTAATTTCTTAGAACTTCTTTAGTATCATCATATTTTAGTTGGACTTTATGCCCATGTTTGAGGCACGAAGATTTTAGTTTTAATAAAGTTTTACTTTGGGTCCACTATTTAAATCTGATGGTATTCGGGTTTAATCTCGGGTACGGAGTGACACCCGCGGGCTTCCGGCTTGGTCGTCTTGGGGGTGTTACTGTTAATATCAGAGCCAGGTTATCTAAGAGTAAAAATAAATATGTAGGGAAATTTAAAATGAACATAGGAAAAAAAAATTAAAATTTAAGAAGCTCTTGGAGATTTGGGTAGTCTTGAATAGGTCTATTATGTGTTCAATCTTTAGAAAATAGGCTTATAAAGCAAGTATTTTCACCCACCCTCTCATAGCTAAGAGCTTTGGCCTACTCGATTAGCTAAGTATTTGGGTTTAAGGTGTTTCATTGGAGTCTGGGTTAGTTGTGGGAGAGTGTGTTCAAATTGTATGTTTGGAGTTAAGTTTAAGAGAATTTTCATTATTAGCATATACTCTAGAGTATTGGTGCGTTTTGGGAGTCATGTTATGGAAGAATTTGAAGTCTTGGGTGTATGATACTTAATTCATAATGGAGTTCGTTCAGTTTTTATGGTTTAGACGTTATGGAGCAAGAGACTTATGGGGTTTGTTTCTTTTGTAGATGGTTAGAACCAAGATCACCGCGAGGAAGCGTGTTGCGCCAGTTTAAATCCACCCAGTCGTGACTCCTTGGACGGAGGGAGAGACTCTACCAGCCTTTCGTGACGGTGTGCTCCAATTTTGTGAGGATATGTTCGATTCCTTGGAGTTTAAGCAATGTTGCGATGATCTCCATAAATACGGAGGGAGAATCATGTTTATCAAGCTAACTTCATGGTGAAGGCCCTACCTAGAGGTCCTGTATTTAAGGAGATCATCGCTAAGTACAACAATCTAATGAGGTACAACATACCAAACTCTAAGGACTATTTTTACCATGGTAAATGGAATATGGATGCCAACTTTATGCGCAAATTGTTGATGGAGGCCCACGGTAAATGAAAAAGTCGCACGGTGATCGATTTAGATTCTAGTGAAGATGATGAGGTTGAGGAAGACCCTAGAGAGGAAATTGAGATTGAGGAAGACCCTACCGAGGACATGGAGATTGAGGAGGACCCTAGTGAGGATGATGAGTTCGAGGATGATCCTCGTGAAGATATGGAGTTGGAGACAAGTGTGAATAACTACGAGAAGTAGAAAATATTAGGCTCCTTTGATTTCTTAGACTTTTTATGCATTTTGGAAGTTTTGGTTTACAATAAGGCCATGGCCAAACCAAACATTACATTGAGGTTTCTTAGAGTGATTTTTGCATAGCCACTTTTGGGCTAGAGATGATTTATTGGTAATTTGCGTAGGTTAATTTTTCTTTCTTGATGAAGGATAATACTCATGTTTTGAGGATCCATTTTGTAACTAAATAATTTTTTGTTTTATTGGTATGGAGTATGAGTTGAAAAATTAAGGATGTCCCGTTTTTCGTAATTAGTGCATAGAAAGCGTTCGTGAAGTTAGAACGCGAGAAATTTGATTTTGGTAGTGCTTGAATCTTCACAACAGTAGGTATTTGATGTAGAAGACGTGTTTAAACTTATATTTATTTTTTCTTTAAATTTTTCCTAGGTAGTAGCCATGTTTAAGTATCTGCTATAAATATTTCATACCCAATAAGTTCGTGATACTTAGATATAAATTTTCGAAGTTCGTTGTTCAGTAGCAGAATTACAAAGTGACCAGCTAGAGTATATTTTATTTTAGCCTATCTTCCAGATATTTGGTAAGTCCCACATTTTTATGGTGATTATTAGACACATAGGGCTATATCTAGGTGAAATCCTAGACATTTTGAGCAAGTTAAGGCCAATTTAAGACCTGGTAAAGTTGAAGTTTCTGTTCTGATGGTCTGTGACAACTGCTATGCTTTCTCTGCATAAATTGAGTTCTATAATTTATTTTTTGTTGACTCTTATTGGTTACGAAAAAAGACTCATAGAAGTTGTTTCTCACCAAAATTCATAATTGTTTCTTGCCCGATTGATCACTTTTCTAATTTTCAAAGAAGGATGAAAAATAATGTGTTCAGCCTCTGTGAAAATTGCATGTGTAATTGATTGTATGATGATCAATGTGTGATATTTCATGCCTAATTGCGCATTATATGCCATATATTTATGTTTACTTTTACTCCATGATAATTTATGAATGATACAATAGGTTATAGTGTAGGGATTATGACTGATAGACCACACATACAACAGTAGAAAGGGTCTTTACACAAAGAAGGATATAGCTACTTACCTATTTGAACCCGACGAACGAGGAACCAAAATAACTTTAGTACGAAGTAGCTAAGCAAATATCATTCAAGCAAAGTTTGTATGAGCAGGCAAAGAGGATAAATGACCTCATAGCGAGGAATTGTGAAGTACCCGCATGTTATGTTGGTTACGAGTTTTCCAATATTGTAGGAAGAGGAAGGTGTACTTAAATTATTTCAAGACGAAGGCGAGAAGAAAAAAATGTGTTTGAGAGATGTTTGGGGACGTGAGATCAATTTTGTGGTTTTAGATACTTCTTAGTTAGTTTATCGTGATTTAGACTTTATGGTGTGTATACGGAATCATATTGTTCTTGAGTTGGCTACCCTGGGGATTTCGTTATGAAGATGGTTTGAGAGTTTTAATGTGGTGAGAATTACTAAAGTATTGACATAATGGTTGCAGTTCTATAGATTGCTGATGTACTTGGGGAGTTTAAATTTCTCTTATTAACGACAATTTTTCACAAACATCTCGTTTAGAGTCTTGTTTTCAGGGCTATAGTTTTGAGCGTTTTACCGTTTATGTTTGACTTAGAATTGGGCTTAAGAGTTTCATTGTTGCATAACTGTTTTGGGATCTTAAAACATTTATTAATAGTTTGATCTCCAATATTTTGCTGTCTCTTATAAATATTGCGGAGTTTTGGGAATTCTTGGGCAAATTCTTAGTTGTGAAATGTTAAGTGTGTAATTGTTTGGAAGCCAGCATTAGAATACCGTATGGCATAATAATCTTTATGTTTGTAGTCTAATAAGAGTATTCTTTGACTCTTGCAGAAATGGCCATCAACCTGGTGAATCCAATAGCATAGGATTTTCAGCTAAGCCACCCAAGAAGAACACCTTTCTAGGCGGGGATGTCAATAGGGGAGTTCATAGTAGAAGTCTTGGATAGGTGTGAGCATTGGGTTTTCACTTTTTTTGAGGATGGGTATTCAACAACATCCTAGTTCAGAGTCATTGCATTGTACAATCTTTACCTAAGGAGCATCATTGAATTCCGATTCAGAGACAATATAATGAATTGGTTCATGAGGAGGGATGGTACATTCCCAATCAAAAATATTTGCATCAAGGCCAAAGGATGCTAACGCCGCACTTCATGAAGTGTACATTGTTATTAGCTCACAAGCCTTGGGAGGAACCTATGGAGGATCCAGGAGAAGTGGTAGACTAAAAAAATTATCGTGGACGATAGCGGTTTCCCGCCCACCCTCGCCTAGAAAGTGTTTTGAGAGTCGTGTCTTTTGGTTTCTTCGAATATTAGAATTTATTTAGAATTTATTTTAGGTTCTAGTTGGAATAGTCTATCAAAGAATATTGAAGTTCCTCTTTTGGGTTGGAGTATTATTACCTAGTCTTTATGGATTCACATTGCTTTACTAGTGCTTATGTCTCTTCTAATCTCGTCCCATACTTATTTTGTGGAGGTTATATTTATCTTGTGTCTCTCCTCCATTGATGCAGTAGAAGAGGGAGGGGGAATCACTCATGTGAAACTAAAGTTTGAGGGTGAGGGGCTAAGTTTTTCTTGTTATCTTTTAGACTATTTGACCTGCTAAATATGGTGTTCTGGGTCACTAGAATGTTAATGAATGCATTGGATGATTATGTTTGTAGCCTCATTACTTAGCTATTATTTGAGGAATGAGACGTTTCTTTGTTCATGGGTTGCCCTTGAAGTTACGTACGTAAGTCGTTGGGTTGTATCATCACTTTTGTGTAAGCGTAATATAGTACATTTATTTTTTTATTCTTAATCTGATTGAGGACTCCGATGTTCAGCCTTGGCCGATTTGTAGACCTTGTTCCTTATGAGAAACAGATTAGGATGTTGTAGCGGTTATCATTTGAGTTATTGATTGAAATTTTGGGAAAATGTTCTATTACCTTGGTGCTAGCAATCAGACAAATTTTTGGGTTAGCCCAACTTATTATGTTAAAGTCTCTCGTTTGGGGTAGAAGGTATATATTGTCGTTTGATATGTATCGCTAAAACAATGTTTGAACAATGGGATGGTTATCCACCTCTGAGGTACTTGTCGAGTTTTATGCTTATATTGGACTGCTTGAAGTTCCCAATCGTATTGAATTAAGGTTTACGCCAGTTCTTTCATGGGGACGTCTTGTCCGACCCCATCAAATTTTTGGAACTTGCTATTGACTTCGTGGAGTGAGTGACCAATGGGAATAATTCCTTATTTCGTAGATGATTAAATCCGCATCCAACCAAACTACCAGGGATCACTGCATGTAGGTCATGATTTCGTGATTCGAATTCGAGTGTTTGTCTGATTTTCGCAATTGTAAGGTAGATGAGTGGGATACTTTTGCACACTAAGAATAGTGCCCATACTATAAAATCCCAATCACTAAGACCTATTGAGTGCTCAATTCTTTTCGTGATAGACGTTTGTTTAAAGACATAAAGTAAGAGTATTGTGAACCATTGGATTATAACGAGGCCCATATCTGAAGTACATGTACCATGATACGTTGTTAGTTAACCTAGATGACATGTGTAAGAGACAGTCTGCAATCGTTATGAAGTTGTAAGAGAACAAAGGTTGTCTACATGTTGCCCAGGACGTGAATCGATGGCTAGACCCAACAACTAAGAGACAAATCGGCATGTGAATTTCTTTTTGTTTTTGACGTTGTTGTCTTATACTTGGAGTACTTGAACGAATAAATTTGTGTTATAATCTTGAATCTGACCCAGATTATTGTGGTTGCTATTTTGGACTAAGAGGTTACTCCAATGTGGAGAACACTAATATTATGCGAGACCTATTGTGGGAATAAATGCCTCCGAGCAAAACTATCCTTTGAAGGTTGGTTATGAATGATCAAAGCAGATCCAATTTGCTAAATCTGGATTGCATGACATATGTGACATTATTGCATCTTCGTAGTGATGCATGATAAGGTAGAAAATGATCAATAGACAATATTGAAGGAATCGCGACTAATTACTCACACCACAATTGTTGTACCAAGTAAAAATCGACTAGAGGGAACGGTAGAAACTTGTTGGACTAGGATGTCTTTCATATTACCAGGAGTACCATTTTCACTCATGAAATCGTCAATTGTTGAAGGATTTGTGTTGGAACAATCGTCTACGATCCCCAATCCATAGTTTCGCCACCTGATCTGGTGATCACGTACGACTATGTCTTGAAGAGAGAAGTGAAGTTTGGACACTACCTTGTTCTATAGCCAAAAGTGATATACAATAATATCATAACGAACTCACGAGCAACCCCCAAACCTTAGTGGAAGAGCATGACAGGTTCCATGTGTTACAACTCAAGAAGAGTGTCCCATACCCATCTCATGTATTAGACCCCGAACCAGTAGAATTGGACCCTTCGTTGAGTTATGAGGAACATCCTGCCAAGATTTTAGACGCCAAGACAAGGGATACCCGCAACAAGAGTGTCGAGCTAGTAAATATTTTTTGGAAAAATCATCTCATGGAAGAGGCAACAAGGGAAGCGGAGGATGATATGAGGAATAAGTATCCTCACCTTTTTGACGAGGTATTTTTAGTTCCGAGGACGTCACTCCTCTAAGGGGGAGAGGATGTAATCATTCGGTTTTAAATACGTCATTTAATGCTCCTCATAGTATATGCTCATCGTACATGACATTAGGTTTGAATTTAGTAGATATACCCTAGAGTGGAGACTCAGATCTTAGTGGTTGTTGAGAAGTTGGTTTAAGCTTCGAGGACGAAGCTATCTTTAAGGGGGGAATGATGAAATACCCCATTTTTTAGATACGAATATTCTATAATATTATTATAAGTTTTGGGTATTAATTTTCATTATTTAGGAGTTAATTTATTATTATTATTAAAGACTTGAGGGTTTTTTGCCTTTTTCCTAACTTAGTTTTTGTCTTTTAACTAAGTTAGGGGTGGTAGTTCTCTTTTAACTAAACTAGTGGGGGAAAGTGTCTTTTCTCAAAAGTTATGTTATCTTCTTCCCCAAATCATCTCCAACGGGAGATGAACTTCTCCACCTCTCTGACTCCAACACCAACTCCAAAATTTGATCTTATTTTCACCCAAATTCAATCCTAATCAACTACAAACTTGACAAATACCAAATCTTTGGCTCCAAGAAAACCAATTTGGCCCAATTTGTGTCCCAATTCGGAATCAAAATTGCGCCAGTGGGTTTCCTAATCCTCGCCGGATTCTTCACTTGAGGTCTATATAAACCCCTTGAAACTCAGAGAAATATACACCAAAACACTCCCCAAAGCTCTCTCAAACTCTCCCTCTCAATCACTCTCTCTCTCCTGACCCGTCTGCCGACCCGCTGCCCCGCCGTCGGCGTCATCCCGTCCTTTTTTCCGGTAAACTCCCAACTTGATTGTTGTTGTGTATTTGATTTGAGTTCCTTGAAAATCCAAGTTTTGGGTTGTGAAGAAAAAATAGTGACAGAGAGTTTTAGGAAGAAGAAAACAAATAGAAAAGTAGTAAAAACTTTGGGGGTTAGTTTTGAATGTTATGAAAACTATAGGGTGGTGTTGGATCTTTTTCAAGAAGTGTTAGGGGTTGTTTGTGTAGGTTGTTTTGTAGTATAACTAAATCCAGTTTTGGTTTTTATCAAAGGTTATACTTAACCAATTAACTATAGTTTTAATAATATGTCGAGTATTACTTGGAAGTGATTTGCTTTTGCTTGAGATTCAAGGTAAGCAAACGTGCCGGACCTAGCGCCCTTTTCCTTCTTTCGTGTCAAAATTGTGTTTTGTGATTTATCGTATCAAAATAAAATATCTGCTTTAAGTGTTTATTTGAGCATCTTGTTGATTTTACTAAAGTGATGATATCACAACTGTCACATGAGAAATTAATAAAACGTAATGACGTAAAGTGGAATAGTTGTTCCGGGGAACACTTTATTTATTCTTGGGTTTGGTCGTTGTTGACTACGGTCTCTAGACCCACTTTATTTTATTTTACTCGGCCGCAACAGCCCCGAGTCGCTCCTTGTACTTACCTCTCTGGCCGCAAGAAGTCTTAGGGGGGTGTCGACACTTATGGTCTTGGTAGCTTGTGATGGTTGGTTCTTCCCCATGTCAACATGATAATAATGTGAATTTCTAAGGATGGATTTTTATTGTTTAAATTTGGAAGTTCCGATTGAACAATGAAGAGAGAGTTTGGGAATGTTTCCCCAAGTGAAATGTTAAAATGAAAGTTTGGTGAATTCTTATTTCTCACTTATACTCACACTTCATCTCTTTCTTTTCAAACTGTGGATGCCTTATTTAAAAGCATGCCTCATAATCTGTTTACATGTCTTGGTGTTTATTTACTCAGTATTTCCTCTGACTTTTGGAAACTGTGGTGTTCTCTTTTGTTTTTTGTGCCACAGGTCTATATGATGGGAGCATAGCTTAGCGGGTACGCGAATCATCACTTAGACGATTAGTAGTATCACATTTAATTTCGTAGAACTTCTTTAGTATCATCAGATTTTAGTAGGACTTTATGCCCGTGTTTGAGGAACAAATATTTTTGTTTTATTAAAGGTTTAATTTGGATCCACTATTTAAATCTCCTGGTATTCGGGTTTAATCTCGGGTACGGAGTGACACCCCCGGGCTTGCGGCTTGGTCGGTTTGGGGGTGCTACATTCAGTTCCTTTCAGCTCTCCTAGAGCTGCAGTACCGTTCTCAGGGTACTGGGGTTTGATGTCTCTTTTCAGTCTCGGTCAAAACTTGCAACAGTCGGTCAAAACGCTTTCGGCTAGCCCTAAATTTCACTAGACCTAAATTATGTCTTTTCTTCCTAACCCTAACCAGCCACTCCCGCGCTTAAACATGAAAAGCAACAACGTGGATAATAAATAAATCGTGATGATTTAAGATCCAAAGATCTTGAATTCATAGTCAAAGAAACAAGTACTGACACTAAATCTTAGGTTCTAGGTAAAGTGTTTAGATAGAAGATGACATAATTTAACATAAAAGTTTCATAAATTAAAGAGAGAATGAGATCAAACGAGTTTCTTAATGCTGAATTCTTGCTTCCTTGCTTTATGAGGGTGACTATTGCTCTCTCTTGTGTCTTTAAAACAAGGTATGGACGTGTCTTTATATAATGATGAGAGTTGCCTAAAAGACTGCCTTATATTACCCTTCTTCCAGTGCTTTAACCCAAATAGAAATCACCATGTTTCGGTAGCTACCTGCGTTGCTAGCAGCTTAGCAACGTAGAATTATTGTGTTGATAATTAGCTACGCAGACACCCACCTGGAGTTTCCCCAATTATTTCCTTGTCTGCGTTGATAGTTTCCTAGCTACGTAGGGTGTTGCGTTGATAACTGCGTTGGTAAATAGCTACGCAGACACGGCCCTCATCCTTCCTATTATTTCGCTTTGTGTGCGTAGAAACCTGCGTCGCTACGCAGTCAGTGAGCTGCGAGTCATTTCCTAGCTATCTTCGTTCTTTCCTCCATTCTATGTGTGTTGGTAGTTGCGTAGCTACACAGAATGCTGCGTAGATAACTACGTAGCTACGCAGACAGTAAGTCTAGTCAAATGCCATAGCCATTTTCTGCAGTCTTCATCTCTGTCTGCATAGCTACTTGCGTAGCTATCTGTGTAGCTACGCAGACATCATCTATTTTCGTTTTTTCCTTCATTAGCCTGCTCTGGTCCTCCTCGGTCCTTCCTATGCTATTCCCAATCCATCACAAGTCATGTCTCTGCATACCACATGAACAACCCCGTGATTATATCCAAAAAATGCATGAAACAACACCGAAATTCACGAAAAGAGTTAAGACACATTATAGCAAATTTTGCGGCTAAATAGGCCTGAAATCTAGCTAAAACATTGACACTTAGAACTTTCTCTCACAAAATGAGCTCAAGAATAACTCCTCGTGAGGAGTTATCAGCCGTCGACATTAAATTACAAGTGCTCGTTGGGAGTTAACCCAACCTAGGATTTGACTTAGATAGTATAGTTAGTTATTTCATTTATTTGCATGTTTTCATATCAGTTTGAGTGGGTGAGACAGAGGTCTTGTGTTTGTTATTAGTGTGCAGATCACGGGTGCAACAATGCAATGTGGATTCCCTTTCTTGATGTCGCGGAAGCTCAACACAAAATTTGAGAAATATCACTCGAGGTCGAGGAGTGATTACGAGAAAATGATAGTCTACGTTTCAAGAGCCTTTTTTTATATGTCGTATCGCGCATCAGAATCCATGTACGAAAAGAGATGTCGAAAAAGTGTGCGAAGGAAACAAAACTGAGGCGACAAAAGAGTGTCGTGAAAGTTTGAGGAACACCATGTGATAGAGGATATCAAGAGCTTTCGAATAGCTGATCACACGCCCAATTTGGAGTCTCGATGAGCCACGAAAGAGTCAACAAAAAAATTAGCTCGCATGAGCTAATGTAGATAGCCAAAGTTTTGAAGTTTTTGGGAAAAGTGATCGCACTCAAAAGTGGCTGTTTTTGCCCGATCTCTCACACAATCAAACCTAGATCGCACGAGCTAGGCCAGAGCTCACCAGTGAAAAGGAATAGCTCGCACGAGCTACAATTCAGCTCACATGAGCGGCAATCAACAGACCTACGGGAATCTCATCTAAGAAGGTTAGGTCTGATTCTTATCTCACAGCATACATATCTCTCCTCATATCCCAGCACAATAGAGTAAAATTTCATGTCGTGCTTTATCCCACAACATACATATCCCTACTCATACTCCAGCATAAGCCATATCCCTGCGTATCATATCCGTTACCCAAACGAGGCCTACAGGAGAGAAGCTCTAAATATGTCTCTATTTCCCTGATTGAAATTAAAACACATCTCTTCTCTCAAATCCTTTCAAGAAACTCAAGAACATCAAAGATCCAAAGTGTTCAAAAACTGAATTGCTAGGAGGATTTTTTATCCTTGTGAGCTCGCCACCAACAATTGTTAACGAAGGTTTGAAGGTTTGATTGGATCAAGTGTAGGGGAGTTGAAGCAAGTGAAGAACCCTAGAAGCTCAAAGTGAAATTCCTTCGCAACCGGGAAGAATCCTCTGGAACCGATTGCGGAGATTTCACATGGACGGCAAGGAGAACCAATGGAGCCGATAATCTAGCTATAAAAAAAGCTAGAAAGTTGATTTGACCGATTACTTCAGTTCTTTTTAACCGACTTTGCTGAAACGGCGCGCATAAGAATGATACCCCGGTTTCCAAATGTCCAATTCTATTGTCTCTCTTTAACTTGAGCAAATTTAAGCGCCGTTTCTTGTTGTCAAGAAACTTCATTGCTTTGAACGTGTGGTGTTTATTACCTCTTTCATGTCTTGCCGAACATGTCCAGCTCTATGCTCTTCTTCCTGACACACCTCGCATCACTATTTAGTTAGTGTTCGGATTAGGGCTGCGATTTCAGTTCTAACCGAACCGGAACCGAACCGATATACGCGAAACCGGTCGGTTTCGGTTCGGTTGACCGGTTCCTGCCCCATTTTCGGTTCGGTTAAACCGAAACCGGTATATGGGTTTACCCGGAGCCGTGGACCGAAACCGGTTGGGCTAACGGTTCGGTTCCCGTTTGGTTCCGGTTCCCCAACCGGTCCGGACTGTTTTGTTTGTTTTTTTTCCTTCTTTTTTTGTTATTTTTGTGGTAACAATAAATATAAGTCATAAAATTGACAAATAATCAAAAATAAGAAACAAACTTGTATTATTATTATTTTTTGTTATTTTTGTAGTAATAATAAATGTAAGACATAAAATTGGACAAATAAAAAAAATAAACAAACTTGTATTATTAATTAAAAATATCAAATGTTAGAAAAATTTGCATCACTATAGTTTAAGTACATCCCAACTAGGTTGGCACCCACTTAACTACCAATCATTTGCATTTTTTCTAACTTACATACAAACGTATTGAAATGAACAAAAATACCAAATAATAGTCTTCATTTTTCAACGCTTAGTCGTAGGCAATTCGTCCACATCTAGCGGAGTGTCCACGTCTATTCCAATTTCTTGGTAAAGTTCGGTTACGGGCACGTCCAAAGGGTGTAGGTCTTGTGTGCGTTTGTTGGCGTCGCTCCAATCCTTTGAGCATATAAGTACCTCCAATATCTCCGAGGTTAGACACGATATTTTCTCCGACAAAACTCGTTTACCTGCACTAAAAGTTGATTCCGAAGGGACTGTAGAAGCGGGAGGGGTTAGTAAATCACGTGCCATTTTAGAAACAATCGGATATTGAATTTCATAATTTTTCCACCAAGCAAGTAAATATATATTTTCTATTTCTTCCTCCGTTAGTTTTTTGAAATAATGTTGGTTAATGTACAACAATAATTCCGAGACGCAATTCGACGAGGTTGGGGTGTATCAAAGTATGCATATGGTCTATCGCACTATTAAATTGATAATGTGACACACACAACGAACATGGTCAATTTTTTCGTGAAAGGGTGTTTGTATCAAAGTATGCATATTATCTATCGCACTATCACATGCCGATGCATTGTCAAAAGTCATTGATGTAATTCGTTGCTCAATACCCCACTCTTCGAAAACTGACACTATAATTTCTCCCATGATTACACCGTTGTGAGGATATGGAACTTCTCGAAATGCAATAACACGTTTTTGTAAAGTCCAATTTTGGTCAATGTAGTGTGCGGTGACACAAATATACCCTTTAACATTTCTGCCCGACCACATATCGGAAGTGCAAGCAATTGTGAAATCAGAATTTAAAAAAGTTTGCATAATTTCCGCTTTCCTTTCACTATAAAGTTCAATTATATCTTTCCTAATAGTGTGTCTACTAATATGCCTATAACTCGGGCAAAAAGCGGTTTGGACCATTGTGTCAAACTCTATGTCGTCGGTCATATTAAGAGGTTTTTCTGTGGCGGTGATATAATGAGCTATTGCTTTTCTTGCCCTAGGTTCATCGTAGACAAATGTAACTACGTTACCGTGTGCATCGTATCCTAGTTGGGTTTGGACCATAGGGTCACCTACGGCGGGTGTATCTTTCAAAAGTACGTGTGAATTTTGTACATGTTTTCTCAAGGATCCTAATTAGGGCTGGCAATTCGGGTTAACCCGTCGGGTTACGGGTCGGGTCGACACGTAGCGGGTCGATAACGGGTTGACCTGATGGCGACCCGGGTCCTTAATCGTGTCCATATGCTGAACCCGAACCCGACCTGTTTATTAAACGGGTAACCCGACACGACCCGGATAACCCGTTTAATAAATGGGTCGTGTCGGGTCACCTGATTCAACCCGACCCGCGACCTGTTGTGCAGAAATCAAAATGAAAAGGAAAAAATCCAAACAGAGGAGAAGAAGAAACACAAGCAGGAACGGACTAGCGACCCGGCAGATTCCATATCATGGCAACAAAAATAGTCTATTGAATCTTGAAATTGAACTGAAATAGTTGAAATTCCATACAAAATACTTACAATATTGTGTTTATTTGCAGATTTACATTCAGAAGTTAATAGATAAACTCAAATCCACAACTAATACAAAGAGAGAGGGGCGAGATGGAGTTCACTGAGACGGGACCAACGGCGAGACGAGACCAACGGCGAGAGAATGACTTCAGAGACCGTTGACGGCTCGAGAGCTTGGCTGAATTGAGAGTTCACATTCACACTTTGGGGCAGGGATTTTGAGAGATGGTACACAGAGGATTTGGGGTTTTTCATTGAGAGAGAGATGGTACACAGAGGAAAAATGTGGCGGTGGTTTTGGGAAATGAGGCTGTGAATGAGGGATGGATTTAGATAAGGTTAAGGTGTATTTCTTTCTTTTTTTTATCCCTAGTTAAGGTGTATTTCCCACTCATTGTACTGGTACCAGTGGGTTAAAAAAAACTCTTTTTTTTTTGTGGTGGGTCTAAAACAACCCAAAACCTAAACAACCCAAAACTTAAAATACTGCATTTTTTTAAACTAAATTTTGTCATTTAAATATAGTATATATATATATATATATATATATATATATATATATATATATATATATACGGGTTAATCGGGTCTTTTTCGGGTGTAGGGGGTTGACCCTAATCCGACCCGTTTATTTTCGTGTCGAATTCGGGTTGACCCGTTATGACCCGTAGCGGGTTCGTGTCGACCCAAACCCGCTAACTTCATGTCGGGTTCGTGTCGTGTTGTCGTGTCGTGTCCAATATCGCCGCGCCTAATCCTAATCCACCGGTGTGATGATATACAAATAATTTTTGACAAATTTTGCAAATGGCCCTAAATTTTGGTCTACCTTGGGCATCTACGCCATCGGGTATTTTATCCATATGATCCCAAACTTTGCTTTTTACCATCCCCCTTACGAGTTCTTTTATTACGCCCTACATTCGGATCATTTTCTTCTAAACCACCAAAATCATTAGCGGCACCGTCGCCAAATAAAATGTCAATTTCATCATCAATAGTCATGTCTACGTCTACGTCTACGTCATTGAAATGAGAAGAGGAAGCCATTGTTTCTTAGAAAAATTGGATGAAAGAAAATAAAGTCTAACAAATATTGCACAAACAAGAGCACACAATAAATTGTAAACGACAAAAATTAAAACTTACGAACTCCAAGAATAATTCTTGAAGGGGTGAAATTGCTTGTCAAAGATTGAAGAAACGTTGCTTGTCGAAGATTGAAGATGAGAAATTTGCCGTCGAGAACCAAGGAAGTTTGAGGATTTTTGTAAACTTGAGAGTGTATGATGATTTGTAGTGAGGAAAGATGAAGAAATTTGAGAGTGTATGATGAATTTTGAGTGAAGAAGTGTGAGAAATATGGAGAGTGTTTGATGAGGAAGTGTGAAAAAAATGGTGGAAGTGGTTGGGTATTTATAGGAGTTGAAAGGAGGGAAGGGGGTGTTTGTAAAAAAAAAAAAAAGTCAAAAAAATAATAATAAAAAAAACGGTTGCCAAACGGTCACTGACCTGATGTGACAACACAGCAACGTTCGAATTTTTTAAAAATCCGGTCGTTATTTTATCGGTTCTCGGTTCGGTTCGGGCCAGTTCCGGTCGGTTCCGGTTCTGGATTTAGGGGAAACCGAACCGGGACCGTGTAATACCGGGTCCGGGTCCGGTTTCGGTCCTTCGGTTACCGGTTCCGGTTCCCGGTCCTTCATTCTCGGTTAAATCGGTTCGGTTTCAACCGGAACCGCCGGTTGAACCGAAACGAATTACAGCTTTAGTTCGGATCCTGAGTGGGTAAAAATGTCTGTTCCTAAACTGGAAGGGGTGTAAGAGCCTTTGCATCAAACTTTAGGGAGTGGAAATGTCTTTAACATTATGCCGCCTTTGTAAAACAAACTTGTAACGGTAACGCACATAGTGACAAAAAATGTAAGCAAATTCTGTGCTAGGCTAAAGAAAAGTATGACATATGTGAACAACTTTAAGGGTGTGTTAATCATGCCCCTCCATAACAATATTACTCCATCAACAAACCACCATCGAGACCAACAAACAAACTCTAAGAAACAAATTTTACGCTTGCACGACTAGAAATGAGGATGACCATCACCACATACTTTAAGGAGTGCTAAACATGCATCTTCCCCCTGAAATTTTGCAGGCTGCTTTAACACAAGAGTTATTTCACTTTGACCATCTCTCTCTCTCTCTCTCTCTCTCTCTCTCTCTCTCTCTCTCTCTCTCTCCTTAAATACTCCCACCTGCCCCTCTTCTGCCTCATTCATTTCTTAACCCTCTTTGATATCTTCCTTTACTTTCATCTTGGTGAGTTAAATACTTCACTGTTGAGCAACTAGGAAACACTAGAACAAAGGATGAGAACAATAACAGGGTTTCCAAGTGCTATGTTACTAGCCATTGTAATGATTCTTGTTTCAGTGGCTCATGGGCAGCCTCTGGTCCCTATGCTGTGCATCTTTGGGGACTCTGTAGCTGATGCTGGTAACAACAACAACCTTAATACTCTGATCAAGGCCAACTTCCCTCCTTATGGGAGAGACTTTGTTACCCACAGTCCTACTGGTAGATTTTGCAATGGGAAACTAGCAACAGACTTCACTGGTAAACTCTCTACCTCTCTGTGTGTGTGTGTGCGTGTGTGTGGTTGAATAGCACCCGAACTTAAACTAGCTAAGAAACTTTGACCCCTCATTGTATTTTTTTTGCTGTGTTTTTGCTTGTAGCTGAATACCTAGGATTCACTTCATACCCTCCAGCATACCTCAGCCAGGATGCCAAAGGTAACAACCTCCTGGTTGGTGCCAACTTCGCCTCAGCTGGTTCTGGCTATTATGAAAGAACCGCACAGTTCTATGTAAGTAATGACAAATCTCTCTCTCTCTCTCTCTCTCTCTCTCTCTCTCTCTCTCTGATGTTCATGTTCTGGTTTTGTGTAGCGTGCCATATCACTGAACCAGCAGCTGTCATACTACAAGGAATACCAGGACAAAATTGTGAAGATGGTAGGAAAAGCAAAAGCCAATGACATGTTCTCTCGTGGAATCCACCTTCTGAGTGCAGGAAGCAGCGACTTCATACAAAACTACTACATCGACCCTATGCTAAACAGAGTCTACACCCCTGATCAGTTCTCAGACGTTCTCATGAAGTCCTTCTCTTCATTTGTACAGGTCTCTCTCTCTCTCTCTCTCTCTCTCTCTCTCTCTCTCTCTCTCTCTCTCTCTCAGTAAGATGTTTACAAGCATGCTCCACTCCACTTGGGCAATACTAGTCAGTTCCTTCTCTTCCTTTGACCCGGCAAAATGATGCAATTTTTAGTAATTTTTCCATAGTGTTGTAAAATAAAATTTACTCTACAATACCTCGAAAAGATTATCAAATTCTTGCACTATTTCTTTAATCAAATCATCGGGTCAAAGTGACCCAGTGAATAGTGCTGAAAATAAAAATGAGGAGGAAGAGAGGGTACAGAGGTGGTACCACAGTAAATGGGTCAGATTGAGCCTCTTCACACTTACTTTCATCAATCAAACTTGGAGATGATACTCAGACCAAGGACACTTACATTACAACAGAGAAATCACACTAATTACATAGCCTTGAGTCTCAACATGATATGAGGAGTGTTTTGGGAACTTTATGACCTTTAAATTCTCTTAGTCAACATTAATAAATTTTTATGTACATCACTCTCTTTTTTCAGAATCTGTATGGATTAGGAGTGAGAAAGATGGGAGTGACAACCCTACCGCCAACTGGATGCTTGCCGGCGGCCATAACACTGTTTGGTGGAGGGAGTAACCAATGTGTTGCGAGGTTGAATCAGGACTCGGCTTCCTTCAACAGGAAGCTAAACTCTACATCCCAAGGGCTGCAGAACAAGCTCCCGGGCCTCACACTTGTTGTCTTCGATATCTATCAGCCTCTCCTTGACCTGGTCACAAAACCCACTGATAACGGTAAGAGCATCTTACAATAGTTAGTTAGTTTATCATACATGTCTAATTAAGATTCTTTGCCATTTGACATTCTTATTTTTTGCTCAGTTTTACCAAAATTAACATGAATTGCGATGGTAATTTCAGGAATAGAACTAATTTGTTTATTAAGATATTGTATGTGTTAGCTAACTTAAGTTTTGACAACTTCATAATTGGTCCATGTCTGATACACATAGCTAAACCCAGAACAACAGTACTCTCCCTCTTTGTATGTGCACAAATTCTCACATTGAAAGTTTAAACTGACCCAGACTTCATGTAAATCTATGTTTTAGGGTTCTTTGAATCAAGGAAGGCTTGCTGCGGGACAGGCACTATAGAAACTTCTCTGCTTTGCAATGCCAGGTCCGTAGGAACCTGCTCAAATGCTACGCAGTACGTGTTTTGGGACGGATTTCATCCCTCTGAAGCAGCCAATCAAATTTTAGCACAAGATCTTCTCGGACAAGGATTTTCCCTCATCGGATGAAGCTTGCACGATCCCACAACACAGTTGAATCAAGTACTATGGATTGCCCTTCTTCATCTATGCATACAAAAGCAAGGCTGCTACGGGAATATATAGGAAATTTCGGTAGCTTAGTTATTTTAGAATTGGATTATCGTGGTGCTGTTTGTTAACCTCAGATATGAGGACTAAGATATTTTCCCTGCATTCCTGTGATGTGAATAAGAGGTTTTTTAATCTATGTTGTTCAGTAATTTATCCCCTTGAGAGTAATGTTGGGCCAAAGTATGTGGGATAGATGACTGCACATGCTCCGAAAGGAAGTAAGAGGCAAAACAAAAGTTATACATTCCCTCGTCTTTAATTAAGAGAGAAGCTATGAAACACTTGTTCCTCAACAATGAGTTGCTTGAGCATTTAGAGACCGACTTACTGCTAAATAATCGAGGCAAAAGCAAGAGCATTTACCTTGAGAAGTGATGTGTTAAGAAAGTTCAAATCCTGCATTTGAATTGACAGCATATAAAAGCTTTGCCCTTAGAGTGCTTGACCGCTTGTATGTTGGAAGCTGTAACCATCAAGAAAGATTTGCAGATGAGATACGACTTAACATCCTCCACGTATGAATAGATCCCTGGCATATTATCCACAGTTAACAGAAATGAAAATCTAAAATGTCTGCCCCTTACAAAATACCTTCAGAGTGTTGTAGCATGTGGAAGCTGATGGAAGCCGCTCCACATCCTGACCTCCAAATGCAGCCCATAGCGGCACGTCACATGCCACCTATATGAATATTTAAATTCTCAATATACGATTTCTTGGTATTCTTTTTTATCATGGTGTTACATCAGAAACATTGTGAGAAGGGAGCAAGCGAAAATGACGAATGCCGCAGAAAGAAATTCAAACATTCCAAATGATACAAAATGAAGTCGACTGAAATGGACATTAATATTAACATCAATGCAAGAAATATGGCACAATAACTGCGACTTAACACAAATGAGGTGCAAAAACTTCAGGACAGGAGCTTTGACAAAGCAGCACAAAGCAAAGTGGTTTATGATGGTCTTAACCTGTTACAGGTATGTTTTATCCGGTCAACCAAGCCAAGCATCCTCTACTTCACATAAGTAGACAGACAGGATAGTTTCTGTTCACGTTCCACCACAACAAAAATTTTATGTTATAGATAATGTCGGGGTGTGGTCTATTACCACGGTTTTTGCAGACTGATCCAGGAGAACAAATATGAGACCTTGTACAGATGCCATTGGACTTCATGTTTCACTATTATGACCACTCGTTCATTTTCTTGTTTGCATAAAAGGAGGAAGGTCAAATGCCTCAAGTGAAATTCAATGACTGGGAGAAGAGAGGGATGAAATGTTAATATTCCAGAAGACATATAATAAAGTGCGAGATAATTCGTCTAAAGACTGACATTCATGTCGGGAAAGCAAAAAGATTACTCCCTCGGACCCAATTATCCATCCTGCTTGACTTTTGAGGTTACTTTGACTAGGTGATTGAGTAGATAAACGATACGAACTCCTTTTCCTTTCATAATGTTCTAGTGTCATCTTGAGTCTACAACACGATGAAAAATTTGACAATATCTTGTATTGTTTCGCTACTCAAATCACCTAGTTATAGTGAAGTAAAACAGGACGGATAATTTGGGACGAAGGGAGTACTATTTTCAGGAAAAAAAAAAAAGGTACTCCAGTAGGGAGATTAAACACTGCTAGAGAAGCACCATATATGATTTGGGTCTTGGGACACCCACTTACCCAAAAGGTCAACCTTATGGGTTAAAGCCCAAATTATACTATAGTAACCATTGACATCTTCTCCGCCAACTGCAAGTCCACCTTTATGTGTGAGCCATTTAACATTCTGCCCCTCGCCAAAAAGCATATGCCGGATTTATTCGAATCACCTCTGTGAGAGTACACCGGACCAACATCTACTCGACCACCCGGAGCAACACACAAGAATTTGACCATCTGCACGAACACCAGGTCTACCATCCATGGGAGACCCATCCATACAAACACCGCAGGGTTTCATCCTTTTGATTCACCACACAAGAATTTGACCATCTGCACGAACACCAGGTCTACCATCCATATAAACACCGCAGGGTTTCATCCTTTTGATTTACCACGGCAATATGGATAGGGTATCTGAATTCTCAAGTAACGTCAGAGGAAATACGCGGTAAGTCTCAAGTTTCAGGATCAATCATAGCTTGAGTATGCAAAAGAGTTTGTGTTTTCTTATTGTACGGATGAGACGGGAAAGGCTTTGATTTTGACAACAGGCTATTCTGAACAGGGTAAGAATTAACCACAACAAGACCAAAGAAGGATTCAGAGTTATTTTAGAACAGTTTGAAGCTTACTATTAGGACTGGAACAGTGCATATTCCCATTAAGCAATAGGTTTGGCCCTAGTACCGCACTGAGGTAGGTTAGAAAATGGTATGATCGGCCTTACAAGCTTCTGGGCTCTACGAAAGGAAGGTGGTACTCAAAATTTCTTGTTGTACTATTGTTAGCATTGGCGTAGGTCCTGAAGTATTTTACATATTAATTGTGATCGATGCATTAAACAGTAGTGGGGATTTCGTGAGACACTAGATTTCGGGGATATTACCACAGGTATTGATTCTACAAGAGAGGAAAGGAGTTCAAGGGATTTTGTTTCTGCAGGTACAGATGAGATTTTTCCTACGAGTTTTAAACTGGAAGAATGGTCAATAATCAAAAACAGTTGCGACTTCAGGTGCGTCATGTGCACACCCCTAGTATGCAAATGGTTACGGTAAAGCATGTGACTAGAGGATGTGATGCAATTTACCAATCAAGAAAAAGTAAAGCAGATGTGACTGGACAAGAACAAGGCATAATGATACTATAACTGGACATCAACCAAATCAAAGTGAAAGAAATCAATCAAAGAGAACTTCATTTATGATTGTAGCCTTGAAAATGTTCACCCGAACTAAACAAAAATCATTTTAAGTACGATCTTATCACTAGCACTGGGAAAAAACATTAAATGATAAGTAAATTTCATAGGTACCTTGTGGATGGTAAAAGTTGGCTGCAAGTACTTGAAACCAAGTAGAGGAGCACGAGAACAACTAGTTACAAACTTTAGAACCATACATCGCTCCGTAGGTTCAAGACCTTTCATTACCTGTGACATTAACATCAATTCAAGAAATAGTGTACAAAGCAGATTGTTCTGGAGCAGAGATTTTAAATCTTCAATCTGTGTGGACCAATCCATATATAAAAGATTTGACCAGAACTATTAGGATTTAGTCATGAACAAGACTAGACCGAATTGCCAATCATAATAATGTACAGAGTTTCGTCATGTCCAAGTTCGATGAACATGGTCTCGGAAATTGACAATAATTTTCAGGCAGGGAGGATCACTATTGAAAGACAATCTGAAGTATACTTTTGTGACATTAAAAATGGCTCAATTTTGAAGTAGCATTCCACATTAAAAATTTATATTCAGGAAAAAAACCCAATAACTACTACCCGATAGAACAAGATTATACCTCCCAAAATATTTTGACGGCTCTACTCCCATCAGTATAACCACCAGTATATTTTGTATTTTTCCTTAAGTCATCAACATCAATGTCATGCTCCCCACCTGAAAGTAACTGCATACCATGAAAGAGTCAACATCCTACAAAATAAGTGAGCACATGGATATTGTATTTGAAGAGTTCCCATATCCACAATTAGCACCTATTGAAAACGTAATGGATAAAGAACACGGTGATTCCGAGAACTGGGAAACAAAGGACAAAATGGTATGTAAAATAAGATAATTAGATACATTATGTAGATACCTTGGTCCAGTTATACATACAGATGGAGGAGATAGAGGAGATGCTATACATAAGATAACAACAAGGTCGATGAAGTGCAGGAGTGCATCAAATATAGTGTGATTGTGTGAATGTAAGGTCCGGGCTAGGCTAAAACGTAAATTCTATAGACCATTGTAAGACCCACAATGATGTATTTGACTGAGTGTTGGGGTTAAGAAAAAATATATAATATTTTAAGTATAGCAGAAATGGGAATGTTAGATAAATGAGTACAATATGTAACTAAACATCAAGGAAAAACGTAGAATGTGCACCAATAGAAGATGGGAGAAAATCATTTGAGATGATTTGGTGGTAGTTATTGTAGGCCTCGTCAATTCACCAGTTAGAACTTAGATAGAAGGAGTCATTCTATGCAAGCGGAGGGTGGGACAGGAGATAGGGAAGATCAAAGCAGACCGGGTTAGAGACAATAAATTAGACCTAATTAAATCAAAGTTCAGATATCGAATGGCATTAAAGAGGAGAAACTGGGAAGAATCATTCATGTATGTGACACCGGTTGAAGTAGAAAAAAAAGGCATGCTAAGTTGAGTTCATCAAATTAGAGAATGATATTTGTATCAGTTTAAGTTTACTTTGAACCACAGCATTCAAATCGATCTTTTAGTATAGGACCCCGTCACTACTCGTCCCCGCTTCTCCACCTTTCCTCAGCATTATACTGGACGCCCTTTACCAGCTCCAAACCCGCCAGCTCCATCGCCCAAGTTTCCCTACCCGAACCACCTCCTCCTCACTGCACTCATCTCGTGACCACTCGGTCCGACTCCGAGGCCCTTAAATCAACCCCAAAACACACTCCATTAGCTTATGTCTCTCCACTTGGTTTTGACATCGAACCTCGTATTGTTTTGCAGGCTCTCGAGAGCCCCTAGTGGCGTTCTGCAATGAGTGCTGAATTTGAGGCTCTACTTCATAATCACACATGGGATCTAGTCCCTCGATCACCCACGCTGAATGTTGTTGGCTGCAAATGGGTCTCTAGGATTAAGTGGCTTCCTGATTGGTTTTTGATCGTTACAAGGCACAGTTAGTGGCTAAGGGTTTTCATCAAAGACCCGATGTTGACTATGCAGATACCTTTAGTCCGGTGGTTAAATCTTTACTTTTCGCCTAGTCCTAGTCGTCAGTGGGTTCTTAAGCAACTGGATTCTAATAACGCTTTCCTGCAGGGCACTCTCTATGAAGATGTCTTCATGGTTCATTGATCACGACCATCCTGACTATGTTTGCAAGCTTCGGAAGGCATTGTATGGCCTGAAGCAAGCGCCACGGGCATGATATTCCGAGCTCCACTCCTTTCTCCTTCAGCATGGATCTTCTAATTCTGGGACTGATACGTTTCTCTTTTTGCTAAACCACTCAGGGATCACTGTTTATGTATTTGTCTATGTTGATGATAATATAGTTACACATGCTGCTAAGGTCCAATGGTTTATTGATCTATTGTCCAGGATAATCTCTCATATTTTCCTGGAGTTGAGGTTCTGGAACCCCTGCAGGGACTTTTTCCACAGCACAGGTATATTCATGGTATGTTACATCGGACTTGTATGACTGCAGCTAATCATGTTTCCAATCCACTTGATCTGGTCGTGACTCTCTCCCTGCACAGTGGTTCTGCGCTCCCAAACGCCAGTGACTATCGTGTGATAGGTGGATGCCTCCAGTACCTATCTCTCTTTCGCCCAAATGTTGCTTTTGTTTTTGCAGTCAACAAATTGTCTCACTTTATGCATCGGCCGACAACCACTCACTGGAACGCGGTCAAGCGTCTCTTACGGTACCTCAAAGGCACTTCTGATATGGGGATAGACATTCGACGGGGTCCATGTTCGCTACATGCTTTTTCTGATGCAGATTGGGCTGGAAATAAGGATGACTACTACTCCACATCGGGCTATGTTGTCTATCTTGGTGGCTTCCCAGTGTCCTGGAAGTCTAAGAAACAACGTACGGTAGCACGCTCCTCAATCAGGCTATCGCCGCCTCTTCTGAGCTCAGTTGGATTTCCTCTCTGCTGTATGAGCTCGGGGTTACTCCTGCTCCAGCTATCTACTCTACTGTAACAATATTGGTGTCACATATTTGTGTTCCAATCCAGGCTTTCATTCTCGCATGAAGCATCTCGCCTTGGATTTTCATTGTGTTTGGCAACAGATTCTGGTACTCTCAAGGTGTCTCATGTCTCCTCCGTGGATAAACTGGCTGATTGTCTCACCAAGGCTCTCTCTCGCACTACACTATCTACATTAAGTCCAAGATTCGTGTCTCCTCCACATCCTCCATCTTGTGGGGGCGTATCAGAGATAAATAATTATATTAGCTGTTATTACATAATTACCCAAGTACCCATAGAGATCTCCATATAAATTACGTGTACTCTCAGTATTATCATCGATGAAATACCTAATTCCCTGAACTTTTACAGCTTTTGTTTTCGAAATGCACATACATGCAATGAAAGGAACTCCAATATTAATCACTACGGCTGCAAGTAAAACAGCCCAAACCGCAAACCCGGCCGAACAGCTCGGTTCGGCTCAGGTTCCTTTTTTTACGAACCGGCTAAACTGTTTAAACGGTTATACTAATACATATTATTATATATAATTACCATAATAATTAGCTAATTACAATCAATCTTCTAGTGTTCATTTCGTTTCGGTCTCTCATCTCAACATCTCGTCTCTCTCTCTCTCAAGACTCACACCGCCGCGTATTTATTGAACTAAGGAGCATGATAAGTTGGGAGCGTGATTTGAACTGATGATTGAAGTTCTTATTTAGTTTTGAAGTGTTAATGATGTTTTAAAATGTTTGTGAAATGTTCTCATTTTTTGGAACTAAGAACTAATTATTTTGCTTGCTGGTGCTCATTTGGTTGGAAGGAGTTTTCTTTTTTCGAAAATTGTGTTATTTTCACGTAAATTTGTGAGTTTTTTTTTTTTTTTATTTTTAAGGTTTGCTTTGCAATTATAGTAAAAAGTTACCCGGTTAAACGCGTTTTGAACCGAACCCAAACCGTCTCTAGGCGAACCAAACTGTTTATAGACAGTTCGATTTAGGTTCGAATCTTTTCCAAACCGAGAATTCAGGTTCGGTTCGAATTTTGGTGCAAACCGAACCCAGCCATTTGCGGCCCTGATTATTACCATGCCCAAATTAGGGGAAAATTCCAGATTTTATGGAATCAAATGTACTCAATAACGGGTGATTGGAGCAAGTAGTGGTGAGTGAATGATGACCTTGCCTTTGGAGGGAGTGAGCCCTTTTATAGGCTAAGATATCCGACATTGGCTGCCAAAAATGCGCTATTGGAGCAATTCCATTGGCTGCGATCCCTTGTACTTGGTCGTACTCAGGCACTTTGTCTGGTCAAACCTCCTTCATTGATCCTTTCGGTCTGGTGTACTTTCATGTAGCTATCCTTGATGTCAACGTGGAGAACCTCTCTTCGAAGGTAGCTGGGAGTATCAGCTGCCCTGTAACTCTAGCCTCCATTCCTCATACCCCTAGTGATCCCGCAAGGTGGAGAAACTAGACTCTTCCATCTAAGTATACTATTCACGCCGATGTTCCTAATGAGATCGGCTATGGTTTATAGGAGTATGTTCCAGAGCTGTTAGTTATCAGAAAGATCCGAGAGATGTACTGTTTGTCAGATCTGTCTGGCGGTACTAGCTATTGGGGAGAATGGTATTTCGGCGGTCGCACCTATTACTTTCATTACCAAGTACCTACGCTGCTGAATTACCCAAACGGTTTACATAGTACAGACCCTTTGATTTGTATTTTGGGTATATCACTTGTGGAAGATATGGCTGACACAATTCCGGGCACCCCTCATTGCTGAAACAATTCCGGGTACCACCCCCCCCCCCCCAACAAAAAAAAAACAAAGCTCTAGCAGGCGTCAAACATTATGACCTCCTCTGGGGTCAATCCACTTGTCATTTGGCATAAGCACCTTGGGCATGTAACTGGGCAATTAACTAAACATACATGCACAAAATCTCAACTACCGTGCAAAATTTGTTGTGTTCCGTGTGAGATGCTCCGTTTAGCATTGCAAGTGAGGAGTCTAATATAAATGTAGAAAAGAAAAATATTTTTGATGTCCCCATATCCTGGAAATGGAATTAGAAGAATCTGACACTTGGACCCACCTCATCCTACACGAGTCCCCGTAACTGAGAATGAGACCAAAGAAAAAGAATCAATACTTATTAGCCAGATGAAATGGCATGGATCTCTTTTAGGGTATGTTTGGTGCTGGGATCGAAAATTGGGGGTACAGGGTGCCCTACAGTATTACAGGGTGTATTGATATTAAGGGAGTATTAATTATATAGGGAGGATTATGTAACATGTTTGTTTGCACCATTATAATTAAGGGTATATAGACTTTAGTATTCAATCCCACCTACATGGTGGGATGACATTTTAGGCATATAAGGGGTATAAACAATAAGGGGGAATTGAATACCCCTTCAAGTTGTCTCTGCACCAAACACCAGCTATTACCCCCAACTGGTATTATTTTTATCGTACCCATTCTTTATCCCTGCATCAAACGTGCCCTTAGAGTCAAGGAAGATAGGTAACAAAATTAAAACTACTTCCAGTTCAGATATTTGACAATCTCTCAGTAATTGAACATGTACATACTTAACCAGTCCAAACAATAATGTGGAATATTAATAGACATCTAGAAATGGTCGTTGGCAGTCGGTTACTCCTAATTGCATGTTTCAAATCAAACAAAATAGATCCTATTAACAAGGCAGTGTACAATGCACATGGGAACTATACCTGATTAAACTCGCTGGCATTAAACAACTTCAGCCAAGATGGGGCAATAAGATCTGTTAACCCCCTATAGAAAGCATTTGACAACGGCAATATCTGCACATAACAGCATACCAGATTATATATTATAAAACCGTTCATACTGTTTGACATAAAAGTTACAACGAACCTGTCGATTAAGTTTGTAGTCAGCCATTGCATGAACATACTGCAACTTGTTCTCATTAGTCACGTTAACATCCTTACCACCTGGTTTAAGCTCAATTATATGCCTTTCACCTAACGACTCTTCTGTAACAGTGAAGTCGAGACAGAGTTCCTTGATGTCTCCATCATAATGCTGCATATACAGAGATTTCAATGTAAAATTACAATTGTTCTATAACAAAAGAGCAGGTACTTATATGCATTAGGGATTATTTCACCCGAGTCATTGTAGAACAAAGTTTACTGTCATCTAATACTTTGATCTCTTTCCTTTCATATTAACATCAGGTAAGGAAGGGAAAAGTAAGAGATCGACGAAGAGATGCAATACGATGGCCTCGAATAAGCTCAGGTAGAGAGATTGATGCAGCAGGCAGGAGGGCCTATTTGTCGGGAGCGAAGTGTCTTTGGTATTATTAATTTAGTAGTTTAGGTCCTAGTTAATAATTTTGGTAGTTAAGGGTATTTTGGGTATTTCAGCAGTTAGGGATTCGCCCAATTCCCATATAATTAGGATCGTATCTTTTCAGACATTGAATGATATGCGAGTTTTATTGGGTGAAATTGCCTAGCTCTTGCGAGAATAGTGCGTTTTGCCTCTTCTTTTCTTCTCGGTCTCAATCTCCACAGTCCCATTCGATACTTTCATTCCCAGAACCCTGACCTAAATCTTTCCTACATCAGTTTGGTATCATTGCCATAATCCTGCTCTCTTTTCCTCTCTTTTCCTCATTATTAGTGAGATTAATTTATCTATTCTGATGGTGACCAGCGCATAACTCAATTCCAGACTTGAGTCTCTTTACATAGATCATGAGGGCACCAAGACATCTCTGGAGGAGATGAAGTCCTCCATAGATAAAATTGAAGCTGCTAATCAACCCCGCTCGAGGCACCAACATCTGTTAATCAACCCCGACCTTGAGGGAAACATCCTCTACCGCAAGTACTGTATCGGTTTCCAGAAGTTAATCCAGTGGGTGATGTCGGTAGAAGTGTTGAGCTTGAAGTTAGAGATTTGTATCGACAGCAATCCTGCTTTATTTCTTGAATGTACACAGCATCGAGAGCTTATTTAGATGGCCCCGTTTGGTTGACGAGCGGAAACTATATTTTGCAAAGGCCAAGTTGAAAGGAACTGCAAGAGTTTGGTGTAAAAAATACCAACAAATCCATATGTGGCCATGAGATCATGGGAATTGGGACATATGAAGGTTGCAATGAATCGCTATTTTGTGCCAGTGGATTACATGCAACTTGTTTACGTAATATTCACCCAATTGGTACAAGGTAGTATGTCCAATGAGAGTACACTTGTTGCCTGCTCTAGTCAAGGATCTGGTGACTGGACAACTCGCAGAGAAATTGTCTGTCTCTAAGAGCCTTCCTGATTTACCCCGTTTCTTAGAACGACCTATTTTTTGGTGAAATTTTCAGCTCATCAAAGGGATACTGAAACCTTGGACTTCATTTGAAAGAGAGAGCTCCAATCTCAAGGTTAATGATAAAATTCAGCTTCCTTTTCGTTCAGCATCTCGTCCTTTAAAAAGGACAAATTATTATATGAAACATATTATTCAGCATAAAGTCAAATTGTCTAATTTAGGGGATAATTATCGGAAACGGATCCTCTCCTCCCTTTTTTTCCTCCTCCTATCTCCTTCCCTTCATCCTATGATCAGGATAAAACCACACCACTTGCTATGGTCAGGAGTAGTTTGGTAAAATAAGTGATAGCAAGTGATGTGGTTTTATCCTGACCATAGGATGAAGGGAAGGAGATCGGAGGAGGGGAAAAAAAAGAGAGGATCCATTTCCATAGTTATCTGATCAAATCAAAAATGCCTTCATTAGGAGATTGTGATCCAATCAAATCATATCTGCCTAATCCAGAGGATACTTGGCCAATCAATCAAAACATGATAAGTTCAAACAGAATAAAAGAAACAGAATTCTGGTACACGCGCCCAACAAATGAGTCTGTAACAACACTGGAAAATTTTTATAGCTTGGCTAGAACATCAGATTTTCCAACAATGAGTACGGATAAGAAAGGCAGAAATTGTGCCAGCTATGGTGGTAAGTGGTAATGCAATAAATATGTTATGTTAGGGTAGTAATTCTGGTATTTGCATAATTGAGGACATCCAGAAGCATTTTTCTGTTTTTTTTTTTTTTTTTTTTTAATTTATCTTTCATTACGCCACACCTCTTGCCAACTGATTAAGAATGTGCCTGGCAAAGACATAGATCTGATAATGCAGGATACCCCAAGGATGTCATAATAAGGTCAAGACGGGAAAACAGACGGTCCATAGAATGGCATGCCTAAGGGGTGCACTGGATACATTCCAAAACCGTTTAAGGGCCGGGCGCATCAGGGAGCTCGCACTGGCCCAGATGTTTAATTCTTTCAGTTGAATTTGTTTTTAGATTTCATTTTATTCCTCTTTACACTTTTGACAATATCATTATTCACCAAAAAATGAGAAAAGAAGTTTAAAGCTGCATGACTAACCGATTTTCAGATGTACCTTGGGACTCCCAGAAGATTTACCTTAACATACATGAGGTTCTTGTAGAGCTCAGGATCAAGCGTGGATAGCTCATCAAGAAAACTATAGCGGCCCAACAACTTCTGTATAAAAATGTGAGAAAACGAATAATCGAGCAATATTCCTTCATAGAGTGCTTTGCCAACCATTCTTCCAAGAAATTCTATCATCTGGATACCATTCTCTAGGAATCTAGCTGCCCTATTAGGAATTAGCAGGCGGTCTGAAGTTGAGGTCTGAGAGAACAGTCCATACCTTTTAACAGATGCAAGAGGACAGAAAGTTTGTAATCCCATGGAGCAGAGTTAAAAAGTTTGACAAATTACACCAGTGCAGGTAGCTTACCCAGGGTCAAAGGCTGCTTTTACAATATCCGTTAAGAACTCCTTAGAGAGCCCACCATAGTCCAGACCGGCTTCAGGAAGGCCAGATTCACTAACAAATGATACATGGATGCTAGATTTCAACCTCGATCCGAGTGCATTTAACTGTTGGAAACCATCTTCAACAATATGACCGCGACGAATTACAACTTCAACTGATCGTGGATTAGGACCTAGTACTTCACCTGCTATTCTTCGCGAAGCTTTATCCATGTTGATAAATTCTCTGAACATTTGAACTCTGCCAAAGGATTTAGATACTTGTTAAACTAGAATCTACAATTCGCCTTCCTAGACTAATTACGAAAACATATTGTGTCACAATCAATGAGTGGATAAATAACATAAACAACGCCAGATAGTTACGATAAAACTGTTACAGGGCCTCGTACTACGTAGACTAGTTCCAATTACTTCGTACTGAAGCAGTCGGAACTTTCTGCTCCCTAAAAACCTAGAGAAGATATGGAGATCATATCAGAAATTGAAATTCTGCACCAAGAGTTATGAGATTTCCCCAGAAATTGTTGGTTATGTTGCAAAAGGCACCTAAACAGTGACCCTACTCTTCTTATACTTCAAAGTGAAAGTTTGTCTTATACCTACTTTTAATATGATAATATTAATGACATAAATATTGACAGTCCCCCATATCGTTCGGCGAACTTTGAGATATAAATGATATGTCCAAATTTAGAAGATGTCGTTCACCCATCAAAAGGATGGAGGAAACACTGCCTCACATGTTTGAATCAAGAGGCTTAGAAAATCATAGTCAATGCTTATGTACAACTAATAAATAATACAACTAATACAAGTTTTTATCAATAAATAAAAATCAGTTTTAAAATACTTTAAAATCAATATGAAGAAACATTTTGAATTTATTCAAATCACATTTTTAATATTCTTCACTCCTGACACAAATAACAGACATGGAAGCAACTGTAAAATGACTCCCTTACCAGTTATTTGTAATGAGAACAAGCATCTGACACCCCACCCCCATGCAGCAATACAGGCAACCTCACAGAGAACACTTCCTTTAGGGTAATGCAGTTCATACTAGTGAAAGGGAAAGAGTCAAGCAACATATTCTGGCACAACTAAGAAAACACAAAACATGGCAACAAAAGAAACCTACACCTCACGAACAGCAGTTCCTCATTACAGAGATACCAATATTCTTTGAAGAATATTTCTCTTCTTGAAAAGACTCCATATAAATTAGTATAGAAGGGTTATCATAATGTTCGTGTTTAATACAGTACTACTTAACAATTTAGTTTTGTTCTGTACATGAGACTGTGAGAGTGATATGAAAGGGAAACTTTAATTCGAAAACGGGAGTGTGTAGTGGGGTGGGGGATATCACAAACTAAGATGCTAAGATAAGAAACAGCTAGTACAGAACTTCAGAGTTTGTATTTACCTTTCCTCAAATGGAAAGACATGTGGCATAGTAGTGATGATAGAACCCATGCCTGGAACAGTTAAAGTCTCATCTGATCTGGTTGATGATAAAACTTCATGAGTCCGAGCAGCTACTGCAACGGTGGGCCTACTATTTTTAGCAGGTGAAAACCACAAAGCAGGGGGGCAAAATTGGTGTCTGCAATCCCTTTCGTACAACAAATGTAGGCACCGAACCGCAGCATCCATTACAGGTCTATTCTCATCTTTGAGACTTTGGGACCATGCATTATACATTAGTGTATTAAGCATTGATGCAATTCTCCGTTGCTGCTCCAACCGAAAAGGAACCTAGATCATCCAACAAAAACATGTCTTAACTAGATTAAGGATGAATAGGGAAAAAGTTCAACAATACAAATGTCAGAAAATGACTTCACCTGTTTTTCGTAGAACTCAATATCATCAAGAACTAAAAGCAGGTGAGAGTACGAAGCAAAGAACACATGTAAAAGACAATACATATCTTTTGATAAGCCTTCCAAACCATGACTCAAAGCCTCTATATTCCATACATCAGTTGAATCTTCATCAACTTCCTTGGACATTGTTTCACCCTCGACTGAATCTGTTGCAATGGTGTCAGCTCTGCCAGTGATTTTATTTACTACAACAGCCCATTTATTGGATCCATCCTTGGCTGACCTTTTTTGCTTTCTCTCACTAATCATATCAGTCCTACTCCCATAACTTCTATTTCTAGAGAGGTCGTTGACAGTAACGGACCTTTTTCCAGGAATGAATCTTTCCAGTGCTCCCCATAGATTGACAAGAAACCCAGGAGTAAAAGACAGCATGTTCAGAACAGGTAGTGACCCAACGACATGATTCATTACTGCAAATAGTCTTAACATGTAAGAGTAGTAATATGCCACATCAATCATATTACAGTTGTGGAATTCCAACTTGCTTTCCAGTGGATTATCAGCCTCGTTAACAGAAGCATCTTTCTCCA
The DNA here is from genome assembly GCA_023055425.1 of Linanthus parryae. Classification (NCBI taxonomy): domain Eukaryota; kingdom Viridiplantae; phylum Streptophyta; class Magnoliopsida; order Ericales; family Polemoniaceae; genus Linanthus; species Linanthus parryae. The sequence continues at coordinate 7,836,639 of JALGPY010000013.1, read as the reverse complement.
GAGTTAAAAGTTTCATAAGATGCCATTGCTGATAAACAGGCTTGTAGAAGTCAATATATGAGAACTTCAAGGATTCGTTAGCTGTCTGTTTTCCACTCAGCAGATCACTGAAAGAATCTGCAGATTCTTGACTATGAACTTGTTGGTTTTCCTTTTTTGTCCATCCAGAATTCTCCAACAATGTCAATAAGTTCTCTGAAAGTATAATAACAACGCTAATGTAGGATCCATAGTCTAAGCCTTGACTAAAGCTTTCAGGAATCCCAGAATTGTAGTCACTTAGTGTTGAAAGGGAAATAATATTTGCAAGAAACCAACCCACTTGTGGCATTAACTTGGACTGTGATGTACCTTTCACCTGATCCAGCTTCGAGATATCCTTCAAAATTTTATCTTTCAACATCTGCCATCACCTGCCATAGTTTAATCAGCTAGCTAGCACAAGTTGACGAGCTGAATCCAAGAAATTTACTACAAAAGTAACATAAGTAAACAGTATTGTAGGACAAAAGAGGATAGATTAAATGTTGGTGCATTTCAAACATCAAGTACATTCAACCTCGCATACAACGAACTTCTTTAGCAACACCACTTGGATAACAAATGACATTTGAAAAATCTGTATAGCCAAGACTATCATATGACTCAGCCTAACTGGTTCAAATTCCACATGTAGCGCAGTTAAAAAAACAGACAGCCATGGATTGTCTTTATTTTACTAATGTGGCAAAACCAGTTGTCTATGCCTACATTGGAGGGTTAAACACAGACTTGTGTTATTTGGAAATCTCCTTTTAAGTTAGGTGCAACAGCAAAAATAACTCCATAGCAAGTGAACATAATTTCTCTTAGTAACATATAGGAACATCACAACTTCATTAACATATAGGAAATCTCCTTTATGTTCATTTATCTGTATATGGACCCAATATCTCTAAGAGCACATTCATAGTTTAGTACAGGGTTTCGTTCCTGCTCAGTGAAAACTTACCATTATCGTCCTGAAGCAAGGTAATAAAACAGACTCGTGTCGCAGAGCAGGTAAGAGAGCCACCGGTAGACGGTGAGTAAGATAAGGGATTGTCAGTATACACGAGCAGAATTGCTCGGTAGCATAATGCTCAACCATTTTGTCAGGTTCTTTGTAGCCTGCAATATGAATGGGCCTCAGGGCTAAAGTTAGTGCACTTGCAGTAATCAGAAACCACTTATCCGTAGGGCCTGAACAGTTTATACGCGAGGGAAAAGGAGCATCCAATTTCTCAATGTATTTTCTAGTATAATTGTACAACCCGCTCATCTTACTTCCCATGTACTGAACCAACTCTTTCAGTGCTGCTGCTGCTGCATCTTGATTTTTATCCTTCGTTATACTTTTCCAACTCTTCAGATCAGTCAAGACAACAGCGAAGCGCATTGCCAAAGAGGTTAGAGCGATCATATCTTCACCAGCGCGGTGGGAGTTATCACATTCGCCAAGAATAAATAAACATAGAGTAATGAGTTTTTGTGCTTGATAAACCCATACACGTCTCTCTTCCACTGTACCCATTGCTAGCGAGCAAAAGTTTTTGGACATATCTACAAACCAAAGACGACAAAAGAATAAGTTCATAAGCAATATAATCATCTGGAGTCTGGATAGGAATAGATACAGTGAACCGTTACAAAATTAGATAAAACTCATTGAAAGATGTGATAACAATGAACTATTGAAGTAGACTTAAAGCAAACAATATAAGTGCAATCATTCACTCAAAGAAGGGTTCCAGCAGACCAAACAAACGCCATAACGACTAAGATAGTATTTCTCTATGTACGAACAAGCTATCAGAATAACCATCTTTATCAAATCACTTGCCGATTTCAACTTTGGGTCTGATCTTTCTGTTTCATCTGTAAGTGCTGATTTTAGTGACTTTTTAGGGATCAGTGTTCTTGAAATAGAAAATGAGGTTCTATCTAATCAGTAGACCCTTTTCCCAAAAATTAAGGCCCAGGGCGGTATTAATCCTGGGGCAATTGAACAATATGTTTACTTTGATGGTAACACAAAAAAGCGAACAATAAGCATTAGTATAAGAGCTTCAAAGCAACTCTTCCATCTCTTGGCATCAGAGGTATGAATAGTTGATATCAACCTCAAACTTCAGGTAAATATATGTAGATCTTTCTAGACATCCCCCTTGAGTATAAAACTGGATCAACTAACTACAAAAGTTTGTCTATCACGACAAGAGGCACACGATATTCGTCCTTATTTACACAAGAGTGCATGCTTTCATTACTAGAAGTAGTTAGTGCTTATGGCTCAATACACAGCCTAAAAGGCAAAAAACTCTTGCGAAGAATGAGACACAGACCACCAGCCTGATCTGTGAGCAATAACCTATTCTGAGAGACAAATGGATAAAGTAGTCCACCTCCCTAAATACTGGGTAGAACCAATAGCAAACAGGTACCATGGACATGAAAAGTGAATTTTGTTTGAGCAATCCTAAGCAAGAAATGTGAAGTTTCCTGAAAAACAATAAGGGCCACTTGATGTTATCGGGCTAAGTTTCAAGACATGGCACCAAGACCCTATTTGGTAGACCTGTTTAAAAACAGAAAAAGAAAACATCTCACAAAAAACACCAAAATTTGTGTTTATTTAGATGACTGTTATTAATAAATAAAAAACAGCCTTAAAAACAGACAGAAAAACAGCATACCAAATATGTTTTGAATAAAAACAGGATTTTCAACAGGCACTCTCTTTAAAAGAGGCGGACTTAGTTGATAAGTAAGTGAATTTTTGGCTTTATAGGGATCAAGTTGCATGATCCTTTTGTGTTTGATTATATTTCGCTTGCATGTTCGCCTTTCAGATTAGATGGTGCATAATCAACTAAATACATTGACCACCAAGACACATTAAGAAAAAGGAGCATCAGCCAATTCTCGTTTAACATTAAGCCATATCATTGCACCAAATAATTCTTAATTCCGTGTGCGCATATTGAGCAATCGCAAGTTGGACGAGCGAAGTCTCCATCCCATAATAATTGTCCACATTGATAGTTGGGGATGTCCCACATTATTTGTCCACATTCCTTTGAACGTTTGAAATTGTATGATTGATAACATTGTCCAATAAAAAGCAATCGAAGTTGTGTAGGAAATGAAGATATAAGGGTAGATGTGTCAATATTCAATACCATCACGCCATTAAAATCTGTATGTGATTAATGCACATCCCTTAAAAGATTGGAATTTCATAGAGGAGCTACTTTTATTGGATGGATGGAGTACCATACCTGAGGTTGAAACACTTGCATGTTACACAAAGTGTTGTCAGTTTGCTATTTACAACTGCATCTATTTACTTACATTAATTGTGTCTCACACACCCACAGAGGTATAGAGAGAGAGAGAGAGAGAGAGAGAGAGATGGACGACAAAAAGATAGAGAGATGTTTGAGATATTTCAGATTAGTAAGAGCAAAAAAAACTCATAATCGTTACATCATATTCTTGATATATAATAAGACTCTTTCTGTAAATAAGTACACAAATGACGCCCCACAAAGGGCAAAAAGATACTCCTTAATGCAGAATGATTACCTACATGTAGACAATACTGTAATTTCGGAAAATATTATTTGCACTTAACCCCTATATGTCAGCCTATATAGACAAGCATGTACCAGTGATTATTTGTGATCAATAACAATACACCAACATGGTATCAGAGCAGGTTCCGCTTCTGAACAAAAACCTTAACTCAACTCACTAGTTCATCTTTATCGCCGCCATGGCCCCCACATCTGGTTGTCAACAGCCGCTACCATCGCCGCAACCTAAAACGAAAAATCGAGCTTTCGTTCTCTTCGACAGCCAACAAATCGACGAAACCCCGGCAGCAGCCTTCATGTCGCCGCCGAACACAACCCTTCCGGACCCCGACAACCCCGGTCACCCCCTCGTCGTGGTACTACGCCACCCACGCTCCTGAATCTGGACGGCAAAAACTTCATCACCTGCAAGGCCCAGGTTCAAGAAATCCTGTGAGGCCACGGTGTGATCAGCCATGTTGATGTCACCCATCCGCCACCTCCGCCTCTCATCAAACCCACTGTCGCCTCCAAGGTGGTCACCCAGCAGCTGGCTGCACCGTCACCGCCCCCCAGAACCTGTCGGTCACCACAGGTGAGTCCACTGCCACCTCGGCTGTGACTACCGAACCCTCACTGGTCTGGTGTTTAATTCATGGTATCATCAAGATCAACTGGTCTTTGCTTTCTTGGCCAGTACTCTAGAACAGTCTCTCTTTCTCTCACATAGCCATAGCTAATACAGCAACTGGAATCTGGTCTATGGTCCACAACATATACGCTCACATCAACCAGATTAAGGAGCATCTCGAAATCCCAAGCAAGGAACTACATCAGTTTCGGAGTTCATGCAAGCGGGCGAGCTGGCCCCCTTAGGCAAACCCATGGACGGGTCTAATCTCGTGGATCGAATCCTCGACGGTATGAATGAGGTTTATCTCCACATTGTTGCAGCCAAGCCAGGGACACTGAGATCACTGAGATTGGTATCGAGGAGATATTTGAGAAACTCACCCACCAGGAGACTACTTTGACAGGAGCACAGCCTGGCCTCCCCCCCCCCCCCCCCCCCCCTCTTCTGCTCCAATTTCGGTAAATATGACATTTGGTCCGCCTCCACGTGGCCGTGGTAGAGGCCAAACCAATCAGCCACCTTCATCGGGAACACCGCCTGGATTTCCCGCTGCTTCACCAACCTTATGGCCGAACACATCCCCCCCCCCCTCCCACGGCTGAATGGTCCCAGGCCTCCCACACCCCGGTCGTCTCCTCGACCATTCCTTGGTTATTGTCAGGGATGAAGTGCTCAGGGACACCGCTTCGCCAAGGCACACAGTATGGTTGGATGTTTCAGCAGTACAATGACTGGCTCCACCAGGTCATCAGCCCCTCAGTATACGGCTCCTTAGGCACATGCACCATGCACTCTCTCATGGACTCCGAGTGCACATGGTGCCACTGGCCCACAGCACAACCTGGGTCCCGCCTACAGGGACTCGGTTCCTAGATTGTGGTGCCACCCATCACATCACCCTCAACCTAGCCAATCTATCTCTGCATTCAGTCGTATACCCAAACCAAGGATGTCATGATTGGTGATGGTACCAACCTACCCATCACCCACACTGGTTTGCTATCTCTTCCCTCTCTCACTCGTACTTTTATTCTTCATAATGTTCTCTGTGTACCTAAGTTGCAGAAAACTATAATCTGTCTCCAAACTATGTTCCTCTCATACTCTTGTAGCAGAATTTACCTCCACTGGTCTTGTTTCGAAGGAACAAACTACGGTGAGGCACATCATCACCTGTTCACTTAGAGATGGGGTATACGAGTGGCCAGCATCTTCACCCTCCTTGCTGGCACTGATCTCTGAGTCTCCTCCATCCTTCTACTCTTGGCATCATCGTTTTTGTCATCCGGCAGAACTTGCCTGCCACCAATTAGTGTCGCATTTTTCTCTTCCCATTATCAGTTCCAAAGAGTCTGAGTCCTATAATGCGTGTCAATGCACGAAGAGTCACAAAATTCCTTTTCATAATTCTAGTATTAAGTTGTCTCGTCCACTTGTTGTCGTATTTTCTGATGTATTCTCATGATGGCTAAAATATTACGTCATTTTGTTGATCATTTCTGCAAATACATTTGGTTCAACCCATGCGGCGAAAATCACAGTTGTCTGACATTTTTGTTCGCTTTCGTGCCCTAGTCAAAAAGCTATATTCTGTTCCCTTCAAAACCCTATATTCTGCAGTCTCCGCGACTATCTTTCCACTAATGGGATCTCATTTCACCTCGCCACCACCTACACCGGAGCATAGTGGGTACTCTGAACAGCGACACCGGCACATCGTCGAAACTGGCCTCGCCTTACTTCATCACGCTTTTATGCCACCTCCAAACTGGCCATATGCCCTTTCCACCGCTATGTATCTCATGAATAGACAACCGACTAGATCTCTCAAGCAGCTTTCCCCATTTTAGACAATCTTCTGCCAAAAGCCGAATTATCACAAACTTCATGTTTGCGTCCCTATACCACTCATAAACTGGAAGATAGATCTACCCCGTGTCTTTAATGGCTACCCACTGACGCAGAGTGCTTATCTATGGCATGAAGTGGTCTCTCATCATCTGTATGTGTCCCGTCATGTTTAGTTCGTTGAGTCATCCTTTTCCACCGCTGTGTATCTCATGAACAGACAACCAACTAGTTCTCTCAAGCAACTTTCCCCATTTCAGACAATCTTCTGCCAAAAACCGAATGATCACAAACTTTGTGATTTCGGTGCTATATGTGTATGCGTCCCTGTACCAATCATAACTGGAAGACAGATCTACCCCGCGTGTCTTTAATGGCTACTCACGGACGCATAGTGCTTATCTATGGCTTGAAGTGGTCTCTCATCATCTGTATGTGTCCCGTCATGTTCAGTTCGTTGAGTCATTTCCCATTCGCACTGCATCATCTGACATCTCTCTTCATACGTACGAGCTCCTAAAAGAGTGATTTGCCCCCACTAGAACCCATCTCCCTCCTCCCGCCCATATTGCCGCTACTCTCTCACAACCTCGCAGCACCACCCACCCGCCCATACAGCGGTCCGAAGGGCACCACTACACTAGGCGCCCAAACCCTAGGCACCACCCTCCGTCGTGGTTCAGCCGACAGCCCCTGCCCCTGAACCTTCATGCGCTCCATCAACCTCTACACACCCTAGGGTTACTCAGGTTTAGAGATGGGACTCTCAATTCCAAAACCATATACACCCTTACAGCCACATCCCCTACCTCTGCCGTAGACACCAAACCCACCACTGTCACTGATGCTCTACATTATCATCAGTGTCGAGCAGCCATGGCCATTGAACTTGATGCGCTTGTTCGGAATCAGACCTGGGATCTTGTACCTCCCACATCCTCCCAAGTCTTTGCTGGGTGCAAGTGGGTTTTTCGAATCAAGTGATTGCCTGACGATTCTGTTGACAGGTACAAGGCCTGGGTTGTGGCCAAAGGATTCCATCGGAGACCGGGCATTGACTTTCATGACACGTTCAGCCCCATAGTCAAGCTTGCTACCATTCGTTTAATTTTGTCGTTTGGCTGTGTCTCAGGGGTGGCACATTAAGCAAGAGGATGTTAACAACGCGTTTCTTCAGGGGACTTTGCATGAGGATGTGTATATAGAGCAGCCTCCAGGGTTCATTGATCACGATCGCCCTCAGTATGTTTTCCGCCTGCGAAAGGCATCTATGGCCTCAAGCAGGAACCTGCGGAGCTTCGCTTATTTTTGCCGCAATAGGGTTGTCTTAATCCGCGTGGATGCCTCATTGTTTTTTATTGACACTTTCTGG